>OU744297.1:12075680-12738520 GCA_916610205.1 Griposia aprilina | reverse complement strand
GTAAAACATTATGACACTGAAGTTTTGGATTTACAATGAAAAGATGAAAAATATGTTTTTCAGCCATGTTTCTCGAGTACCTCACTACTTTTAATCTAAGACTCTCGACTCTTACTTTGAAAATGATCAAACTTTTCTCTTTTAAGATCACTAAAGAGTTATAGAACTCCATTCAGCCAACTATCGTTAATAGATCACGACCCTAAGCGATAAATAATAGAGCGCTTAGAAACTGTTTAGGTATGAAAGGTATCGATTTATGGGCGGTATTTTATATACTTAGGTATCATGAATTAAAACTAAAAGATAATGTACGGGAACAAGTTTTTTTTCCACTCTCTAATATCCCACTGCTGGGCAAAGGTACCCCCCACAGCTTTCAACTCTTCCCTGTGTGTTGGTTTGTGAACAAGATACTAACAAAATAATCGAAGTCAAAGAGATCACATAGAAGTGAGGATTGGGGGCGTTTGAAATGAGTGTAAGTATGATATCTTAGGTCTAAGCGAAGGTATTTGAGTTATTGTCGGACAAAATATATTGCAGGTTCAGCAAAAAATACCGATGGAAGTGCATGAACGGAAGAGCACGGATAAGTGGGACAATCTTTTGCTATAAAAATATAAATACCGCCTACAGCTCTCCCCCGCCCCGCCTACCGTGTGACGTGATGAGCATGTGCAAGACAATTTTATCACCAAGAAAAACTAAAAAACAGTTAAGTTATTTACGTAGCTATTCTACTGAAACTTTGCTCATATTTTAAAATAGTTAGTTCATATTTTTTGTGTTCTGTTCATTTCATTTTTTTTTCACGTTCTTTGCTGTAGTTCGTAAACTGTTTAACTTCTGCGTGTTTTAAATAAACGTGTTTAAAAAACAATGACACATACATACTGACACACAAATGCTGACGTATTTTTACGTAGGTTTGAGGGTTCATTAAACTGCATTGCAAAGTGGGTGCCTAATTAGGTGCCTTTCGTTACGTCATGCCGAAGTTCCTCGCTGTCGCTAGGTCGATATCGAATTAAAAGCCGGTTGTACGGGTTTTTGTGAAAATTATCATTACAGTGCCAGGAATCCTTGTTGTCGTGAACTTGCTACTGAAAAAAACATGCATAATTGAATACGTAGCCTGAAAAAGCCTTCTAGCTAACTGGGAATTTAATTTAACGGATCATAAGACGTTGGCTAGACATGGCGAGGACAGGTGGGGCAAAGTCTTAACGGAATGGTTGACGAGAGACGGTAGAAGGAGCGTTGACAGATCAACAGCCAGGTGGGTGACGACCTACAGAAGATCGCGGGGAAGACCTGGGTAGGACTCGCACAGACCAGAGCAGCATGGCACAACAGGGAGGAGGCCTATACTCAGCAGTAGGTGAAACAAGCCTGCAAATAATGATAATGAATTGATGATGAACACTTTGTACATAAGAAAAGTGAAATGTAAAACCTAAGCATTTATAGGTTCCTGGTACTTTTTGGGGTTATCATGCCCAACCTCTCTCTTTCTCTGTCCGTCCAATAATCTGATTACGTTTGTTGACATAGTTATAAAGTTGGTCTGAAACGCGAACTTAGTATCAACCTTGTCTATGGCATTCGAGGAAATTCGATTAGAACTTCAATATAACATCTGGTGTAGTCATGTTTATGGTGACTTTAAGGCGGTACCCCGACCAAAACCTTGTCAAAGTGCGTTATTCAGAGGCTATTAACTCATTCGCTATGGGTAATAAACTACATCTAAAAGCACATTATTAATGTTCGATATCCTATCATCACATTGCACGTTCTTATTTGTTTGTATGTGTTATAAATTCATCTGAAATCTCCTTCTAAAAAAGTGACTAAAATTATTGATTACATGCATTTCTTGCTAAAGGTGACGTTCTATTCATTTGAGGATTACACTAATGGATAGATAATTTAAAAATCTAAAATAATACACGTTTTATTTTATTTTAAAACTTCACTTGTCTTTTTTTATTCAAGTAATTTCATTATTTTTGTGAATTTTATGATAAATGAGCGCGCGTAGGGAGCGAGACAGAGCGAGACTCAGCGACGGGACAGAGAAGGACCGAACGCTCAAGGTCGTTTGGTTAGGGAAGCGCCTTAACATAGTTACCTACCTAATAATTTTCCTTGTTTTTTAAAAACAAAAAAATTTTAATGTATCAGGAAAACTGCCCTATTAATACGCGTTGCGGAGAATATATTATTGGATGTTTATAGGTCAAGATAGCAACACGTGTCTTAAGCCAATAATAGTTGAGAGCCCGATTTGAGACTACTTTTTCCGTAATAAAACCTAAACGATTCGTTATCGATCACTCTGTGCGATATCTCAATGAGTTCGACAACTGGTTCTTCTGTTTTTCCAATTCATTAGGTAACTCTGACGTGATGGCACGCGTTACTATTATGAATCGGTTTATAATTGACACGCGGGCGACTACGACTGGATTGCGCGTACGCCGATTGATATGCTTGCCAGTCTCGCTACTGAATCATACATTATACGATTTATTATATTATTGTTTTCTTTTATGTTACGTTTGTTATCGTGTCTATTGTTTTTCTTTGATTCAGTTTTTCTCTGTTTGAAATATTCCTATCTCTAGTTAAACTTCAATTATCAAGCATTTTAGTATCTGGTTGCATTCATTGATAATGTAGCGTTAATCATTAATATCTTGATTATTATAATAAATATACTACCGACTCACCCACACTCACTCTTGAATGCCTCGTTGGTCTAGTGGTCGCAAGTGCTACTGCTGAGGTCCTGGGTTCGATTCCCGGGTCGGGCAAAGTGTTATTGGGTTTTTACATCTGGAATTTCTCGGTAGCAGCCCGGAGTCTGGATTTGTGCCCGGCTGATGGCAATAGGCTCGCCCCCTATTACATGGGACTTAAACATAACTGGCGAAATGTGGGTGAGCTATAGGTACACCTCTGCCTAACCCTTCGGGAATACAGGCGTGATGTTATGTTATTTGTTATGTTATATAATATACTATTCTTTAAATACTAATTTAAAAAGAAAACGCTAATCTTAATAATTTTCAAACACTTAGAAACTATTACGATATTATACCACTTCTATTGTTTTACAACATAATTAAAGATGTAAACAGCTGCTACCGTAATGACGAATGGTTTGTTATTCCATTTATCTGTACAAGTAACAATCATGGCGGCCGGTAATTAAGTGGATGACTATTTTATGACACTCGAGCTCCCCTCGATGGTTTCCCGCCATTCTTGAGGGAATGTAGTTGTAGTGGACTCCTAAGTATGGCTGTATAATGTAGAAAGTTTATGAGCATTTCCGAAACAAGGTTGCTTTAGTAATTAGAATCACAGTTTGGGTGTTTCGTGATACCTACTGAATTTTATCAGGTAATGTGTATAAAGTTAAGCGAATATGCATTAGTTTGTGATTGCTTTCTTACAGTGAGTTACAGTACGGTTTTACAAAACCAAGAGGGCCGTGATAACGCCGCAAGATGCATAAAAATATATCGGAATCCGTTCGAGAACGATACTAAATGATTCGGGTGAACCCGAAACATTAAGCGTGAGTAAAATAAGAACCTTGATATAAACATTCCAGCGGGCTTAGCATGACGCTGTCTATCTCTTCGAAGAATAGACAAGGCTATTCCCATACAACGTGACATGTCGTTTCTCCATTTTTGACATCGCACTTTAAAAATCCTTCAAAAATCTGTCATTTTGTCTTTCGTTTTATCCGATCGTTGTAGGACCTTTTTAATGTAGACTATTTCAGAATACAGTTGTCTAAGGTAGTAAAGACATTTTGATTTTTTAATCGCCATGCTAAAGACGGTAGAAATCTTTTTACTCGAAGGCCACAAAGTATAAAAATGGAATGGAAAAATGGAATTTTTCACTTTTTGTATGGAAAGTGTGAAAAAATATTACCTACGTGTTGACTTTAAGGGGTTTAAGGTTCTCATAAAGGGGGTCGAAATTTTCATTATTTTTGCGATAGGACACACCATTTTCGAGATTTAAGCAAAATAAAACATAAACGTGAATAAATTACTGAATTTCGTAAAAAGTGCAATTGACTCTTTCTACTTTGCTGCCGTCGCGTCGTACCGTCTTCACGAAACGTCATTTTTGTCTATTCTTCCGTCGACAAGACAGTGCGTGTGCTAAGCCTGTTGATATAAGTCTATGCATTTTATATAGCTTAGTCAGTTCCTGAGAATCTCGTCAAAAAATAGGAGGCCAAGCTCCGAAGGCCTGAAATACTGTAAAATACCAGTACTTAAGTGATGATATAAGAGTGGGTGGGAACAAGCTGCTTCCACGTGCAAACTGATAAAGTTATCTACTTTATATAAAGGTAGCAAAGTTTCAAGTTGCTCTGACTAAATCGGGAACTAGATATTTTCTTAGGATTCGGTTTTGTTTTTATTGATCCCTCTTTAATTTTTGAGTTACACGAGTTCTGCCAGTAAGTGTTAGACGAAGAGAAATAACTTTGAATCGTATTATTTTCCTTGAAAAAATAGACACGCACGGAATACACGGGAAATATGAACCACTATCTCCTTATTAAGCCATAATGCCTATTACATAATGATTTTTAGTCTTATGTATTATTGTACTCGTTTAAATATCATTCACTATAAATGCGATGATTAATTATAGCCAAAATACGTAATTAATATCCACGAAATTATTGACCTAATTGATGTTACTGGAACACCGTGTAATAACCAAAATATTCATTGGCTTTCCGTGTTTTCAGTAACGCTTACTGAAATAATGTTTCCACAAATGTTATGATAATGAAAAGCTAATCTCTCGTTTGTGCCTGTTTACCGTGTGGTTGTTTTACGAATACCGTGTTTATTAGGTATCAAGTCGTGTAACGGATTGTAAAGCGAATTTGCGTAGCGGAATTTAAATCTTCAATTTGAGCTAACAAAAAGGGTCGGTGGGATGTGAAAGCTATCTTATACATTTATGTATGTTTAGGGATGTTTCGTGAAAGGGATGGAGGCATCGTTTTTGGGTCCGGAAACCGCTGGCTTTGTATCTTAAGCGATCAAAAGTTGGTACACATGCAAGTCGGAACCTTTCTGGCAAAAAGGCAAAGCTTTTGATTACTGTTTTTCGGGTTGACGTATTCGGACTGCTGAAGGTTTTAGAATAAAGATTTGGTACCTACTACTAAGCTCTTTATGATGAAATAAAATAATAATAACCCGGCCGCCTTGACGTTGACGTCGTGGTGGGGCTTGCGCGCTCCTGAACTCTAGGTCTGTACTGGTAGAGTTTACTTTGCCGAAACAGGTTTAGGGTGAGGAGCCCGACCAAGAGAGATACAGAAACCCACAGCGCAGCATGTGGCGAGCTGTTGTGCAGTAGTGACCCCACGGACCCTATCTTCCAGGAGAAGTCTTGATCCTCACCTAAGGATTGCCTTTATTGGCCGGCTGGAGTGAACAATGACGAGGAACAGAGCTCCCACCTCTTTCTTGCCTTTATTAGCTGGCTTGAGTAGAGATTCCCAAGATAATCGTCGGTTGGTGCCTCAATGCTTAAAATTGTCTAAGGGGCCTCTGCGAGTTGGCTTCGGCCCCTCGTACGCCTTCCAAAGATCCGGGAACCTTGGTTTGCGAGATATTTCAGACATTTAAATAATAACATAATTGACTGATGAAATACTATCGAACTATTCAATATCTAATAAAGATCATGCTGTTGAATTTCCGTGTAGGTAATCAGTACGTGCAATTTTTTTTGTTCTATTTTCTGAGGAAACGTTTTGCTATATTACATACATATTTCTTCATAAATATTGATCATACCTGAACCTTTGAGACTGTATAAAAGGTCAGCTTGTATGGACTATATCATTCCAATCCCACACACCAATGGCACAAGACAAAAAGAAGCTCGTGCAGTAAGCGGGTTACTAGGAGACTAGGAGTATGTCGATTCGCTCCGGCCTACAAACCTGTTAGGTTGTTACTACTTACGCACAATCACGACCTTTAAGCTCAGTGACTTGGAATACACGTATACTGGTTTTTTGCACCATGTGAAATCGATTCTATATGGAAATAAATAAACATTTATTTCTCTTCCACAAAGGCGCCTAAAACATATGAAGATTTTAACATCAGAATAAATCCTTTGTGGGAGACTGGTACCTACTAGGAAAACCTGTCACACAGATTACCAGCCCCCCCCCCCCCCCCCCAACAGTGTTTGAGTATTCAATATTAAAGATAATAAATTTGACAAATTATTATAAAGTTTTTTGTTTAGAGTGTTTTCTTGTGTGGTCTTGCTTATTAATGAATAGACCTTAAGCCAAAGGAGCGAGTAATGAAAAAATAGAGCGACAGAGAGACGACAGGAGGGAATGTAAAGAAAGAAGGTGGGAAGAATTGAGAGGAAGAGGCAAGGTAAGGGGAGAACTGATTTCTAAAGAGGCTTGACAAGGAAGCTTCACTCTTTAAAGCCAAATATTAACTGTATCTTCAATCTTGGAATGTTAACGGGTAGAAAACAGACAGAACTTTCTACCATTCGTTTCTCATTTAACCTTCCAGTAAATGATAAACAGTTAGTTGAATTTATTAGGCGCTTCAAATCGACACAATTGTAGCTCGTTGCTTTGAAACAATCCAAAACCCTGCATACCTACCTCGCATCCGCTATCCGAGCACGCTATCCAATTTGTTACCGACGTGTATTGATCAATAATTCCATTCATTCATTGTTTGTTTATGACCAACATGCCTATACATTACTTATATAATATTCAACGAATGCGTGAAGAAATATTACATTAACATTTACATGTTAGAAGAGATACAATCGATTTTTCTGGAGGACTACGGCCACGGATGCGAACTTGAGAAGGTTGGCAAAGTTATCGTCTACATTTTTTTCTACTATTTATCTTGGCAAAATAGTAGCTTAAATGTAAATCCAAATACATATACACAGCTTAGATGTTTTTTTTATATGACGAATCCAGATTCTGTGAGAATAAAAGAAGAACTTGTTTCAGTTCAATCAACTTTAAAAGGGTAATGTATTCTGAATGCGTTTATCTATATTAAATTCCGACATCGGAATCTTGTAATAGTTACCAACGTCTGGCCCTATTCCTTTGAAATCGCGAAGCATAGCATTAAGTCAGTCAATGAAATAGAAGTCATAATTGTATGTAATTTACGACTGCCTCCGTCGATATGTAATGACTTTATAATAGTTTGAATATCACTGATGTTTACGTAGTTGAAGTAGATAATGACTATATCAATATTGTAGTAACTATGTTACCGAAAGATTGGAATTACTGTAAGATACATTATTTCGTTTGTACAGCATAAATCCCAACGATTACGCTCGCATACAAACTTCTAACTCTCGGACTGCTCAGAGGTGGAGTTTCTTATAATCCTTCCTTCCTTAGTGCACCAACATGCTCTAAGGGACGTGACTTCGAAATTTTATTTTTCCATCTTCACTCTTTAGTAATCTATGCTGTGCAAAGTACTGTGAATCTGTCAATTTGGGATGGAACTGTTTGATACATAGTAGAGGGAAAATGCGATGGCTGTCTTCTCTTTGTTTTCTTTACTTATAATGGTACATTAGAACAGTAACCGTTTCTAACGTCTCCATTTACCTCAGATTAATAGTTAAACATTTATTCAAACGTTACCAATGTAAATCTATCTAACAGGCTCGGTATCGACACACATCTCACTCACCAAGCGCAGTTCATGGCACCCTTACATCGTCTGTTAACCGACGCGTATTTGCATTTCTCATAGTCGAGTTAATCCTATCCTGCCTTAGATCACAAACGCGTGTTTGCACCTGTACAATAACGTCAACGGTTCCCTCGTTTACATGTGCTGAAACAAAGAGACGAGATTCACCTACTAACCTATTTCTCTATATTTATCTTTGTATAGCCACAAATTGACTGGCTGCCCGAGTTATTACGTATCTACTTAGTCAGCCGCGTTGCAATTGCATCTGCTATTGCCAAAATGTTTTAACATGATCGCTTGTTTTTAAATTATGACCCTTTGTTAATGTTGTGTGAAATATACGTTTAGCGAAAACGAAAAGCGATCGCTTTTACAATGACGTTGTATGAGTCAAATTAAAATGTAGAGGAATCTCCTGCGACACAAAGGCACCGCTCGTCGTGCGACACGTGGTGCCTTTAATCATTAACAAATTAAACAAAAAAACCTTCACAAAACAGCACAAACAACACGTCACTTCAAATAAGGTTACCCCAATGAAGATAAGTGATAAACGTCAAATCGTTATCTGTTTGACGTATCAAAGTCGCGGTCGCAAGTTACGTAGTGGCAGCAGGCGTGTTCTCAACAGCTATACAGTTAATTACTCTTGTAGGACCGCCGTTCAACAATATTGGCCCGTGTTATACCGACAGTACGTGTATACGAATAGTTTTAGCTTACCTACTCGTATTAGTTCGTGAATTATTGACGTGAAATTGCGTTGCGTTGTAGAATTTGGGATTTTAGGCTTGTTACTCTAATCTTTAGTTCCATTAAATTTGAAACCACTAGATTCGTACTGATTTCAAAGGTAGAAATTAGCTGTTTCGAGCGTAATGGGGATTTCCGTTTGGGAAGCCCGCCTCCTTAGCATAATGGGAAAAAACCGTACAATAGATATGGCAAAAATCGAGATCTCTACGTTGGATCAACAGTATTGGCCTGTTTTATACCAACAATACGTATATAGTTTTAGCTTACCTACTCATTTTAGTTCGTGAATTATTGACGTGAAATTGCGTTGCGTTGTAGAATTTGGGATTTTCTTTATGGATGCTGTTTTGCTGTTTTTTATATTTACTATATAGACTTGATAATCATTAGTAAAATTTGAAGTTAAAAAAATAACAGTTTAAAGTGTAACTGGGAATTCCCGTCCGGGAAGTCCTTCTCCTTAGCATATTAGGGAAAAAACCGTACAATAAATAGGGGGAAAATCGAGATACGTTTGACCAAAACGTCACCCACAAGCAAACTTGCCGCTTTGTACACCTACGGACGAGATACGAACAAGACTGTTATAGTAGGTAATTGATTTTTAACAAGTGTAGTTACAAAATTGAACCTGTTAAGAATCAATTAGGTACAATGTAGATGCTAACTAGATCATGTACCTAACTGAGAATCTCCAGTCAGAAAATTTACAACACACACATAACACATAACCTTACGCCTGTATTCCCCGAAGGGTTAGGCAGAGGTGTACCTATAGCACACCCACATTTCGCCAGTTATGTTTAAGTCCCATGTAATAGGGGGCGCGCCTATTGCCATCAACCGGGTAAAAAATTCAGACTCCGGGCTGCTACCGAGAAATTCCAGATGGAAAAACCCAATAACACTTTGCCCGACCCGGGAATCGAACCCAGGACCTCATTCATGCTCAGCAGTAGCGCTTGCGACCACAAGACTAACGAGGCAGACCAGAAAATCAGAAAATGTACAGTTAAAAATACCGTGTAGGTATTAAATCGGGAATCAATCTAACCTGTAAGGACTGTGCATCCAAAAAATATCCAAATTACAGTTTACAACAAATCTATTTGTTATCGAAATTGTCTGTGGTCCCTGAAGGCATATTTTGAAGGACATTCTCACTGTCACACTGATAACGTAGACGAGAGAGGAAAATCTTTATTACGCGGTATGAAAGTAGGTAGAGATCGTCTTATTTAAAATTGCCCCTCCACTGCTTGTTGCATGCGCAGTTTCAATTAAGACGATCTCTACCTACGGATCAAGCAAAGTGACTTTAAAAAAAAATTAGACTCTTTTACTTATTTACCTTAAAATTAACTCTGCATGAAAAAAAGAACAAACCGGCAAATTGAAATACATCAACTAATAATTACATCGCTTTTACAAACAAAACAATAAAAGGGCGATAGTCGGCTTATAACGATCGCATAACAGATGTTTAGCCCCGATCTCCTGGGGGCATGGGGCATCCTCCTACTGCTAATAAAGCACTATTAGTTTCTGCTAATATCGGTCGCTATCCGACAACTTGTGGTTACGGAATTAATGTTTTACGGAACATTTGTTTGATTAAATGTTTTGGTAGTTTTATGGGGTTATAGCATTAGGGTTATTTTGAGAAGTTAATTAAGAATTAACCATTTTACTTATTTAGGTTAGTTTTCAGGGGTGAAGAATAACAAAGGTTATAGTCGGCTTATAAAGCTCGCATAACAGACGTTTAGCCACGATCCCCTGGGGGAATGGGGCATCCTCTTACTCCTAAGTTTCTGCTAATATCGGTCGCCATCCGGCAACTTGTGGTTATGGAAGTAATGCTTAACGGAACATTTCTTTGATTAAATCGTTTGGTAGTTTAATGGTTTATTGATTAGGGTTTTTAAGAAATTAATTAATGAGGTTATAGCATCTATTACACATAATATCACGCTTTGTTTCCCAGTATAGGGGGCGAGCTTATTGCGATCAACCGGGCACAATTCCAGACTCCGGGCTGCTACTGAGAAATTCCAAATAGAAAAAACCAATAAAGCTTTGTTTGACCTGGGAATCAAACCCAGGACCTCATGCTTAGCAGTAGTAGACCAACGAGGCAGTCTACACAAAAGTGTCTAGGGATCAAAGTAATTAAAATAAAAAACTTGCCCTATTGAAATTAAATAATAATGTCTGTTTAGTTTAATTTAATAATATGTTTTCGTATATGTAGATCGACGAAGTACTGTCTGTTTTTGCATTCATAAAGACTTTTCGCGATTTTTGCTTATGCTGGATTTTTCACCTTAGTTAATCCCGACATTAAATTGTGATAAAAAGATAAAAATTAAAGTTTTTAAAGGTTTTTATTGCGTAAAATAAACAATTAGTAGTCTGTATTGCCGCCGTTAACACGTATAACACAATCGCAGCGATTCGGCATACTCAATATGAGTTCATACAAATCACGTTGCGGAATGGCCGCCCACGTCCGTTGTAACAGGCGAAAAAGATTTTCTGGTGTGTGTACGGCATACATATTTGGAAGGGCTCTTCTTTGAAACATATGCGTGCTCAATAGGATTCAAGTCTGGCAATTGAGCAGGCCATGGTAGGACGTTGATATTAGCTGGGGCAAGGCAAACTAATACCCGCGCATATCATGATTGTTCCACCATTGTTTGCATGGACTTCCTAGCATGATTTTAAACGTCTTGGTATCCAGGGATACTCCAATACCGTGTACGTCTAGTATCTGGCCTCATACGAAAGCGAGATTCGTCAAAATTGTGGAATGCGGGGCTCGATAAGTGGTACACGATTTCTTATGGTTTGATCGCTTATTAACATCCCTGAAGAGCTATGAAGCCGCGTAACCAACATCATCGCGGCTCATGTAACGATCTTCTCTGCCACGCATCACTGGCAGCGTGCTACCAGTGCAGTCATGCGGTAACGTGTCCAAAGTCGACTAATAACAGTCTGCGTAGTGCCCAGAGCGATTGACACAGCACGTTACTGAGAACCAGCTTCCAACATTCTCACGGCTCTGATCATTACTTCTCGGTTCAAACGACGCGTTTTCTCCATAATAAAGTTCTTTTGTATTGATTCCACTCGGAAGTATGGCAGAAATTTTACTAATTTGGCCTCAAACCCGTTGCAGGATTATATAGAAATACGACTAGACAGAAGATTTTCATCTTTTGACCGAAATTCAAAAACTTTTCCCTTTCAAATAACGAAATTTACTAAAATATATCCATAGGAGTTACAAAAAATATAATAATAAAAAAAACAGATTTTTGATGTCTGTTATTAAAGGTCAATAAATTGATTTATGTGATTATATTATTAAATTTGTTAAAGTAGGTAGGTACCTAATTAAATTTAATGGGTGAAGATTAAAGAAATATCCTATAACAGTTTAAGGCGCAGTTTGTGCGAAAAATCTGAGCGTTTTAAGGTGTCCTACGCCAAACATAGGACACCTCAGTTTTTGTCGCACAGTTAGGCGTATTGGTACATATTACAAGCCAGAAAAAAAGAGTGTTATATTGTCAAATGTTCAGAGAAAATAGTTATTCAAAAATATTTCATAAATAACTCTGACTGCCTCGTTGGTCTAGTGGTCGCAAGCGCTACTGCTGAGAATGAGGTCCTGGGTTCGATTCCCGGGTCGGGCAAAGTGTTATTGGGTTTATCCATCTGGAATTTCTCGGTAGCAGCCCGTAGTCTGGATTTGTGCCCGGTTGATGGCAATAGGCTCGCCCCTTATTACATGTGACTTAAACATAACTGGCGAAATGTGGGTGTACTATAGGTACACCTCTGCCTAACCCTTCGGGGAATACAGGCGTGATGTTATGTTATGTTTGTTATGTTTCATAAATATAAAATTGTATTATGATAAAACAGAGCTCGTGAAAATAGTAAAACACGAGGTCATTTTTTTTAAATATTTTTTTAACCTTCAAAATTGATTTTATTTTGGTGGTCATTTGATTCAATTAAAATCAAACGCATTGCTTTTTTTAACCTTACTTATTTGTTGCCGCGGTGCGTTTATTCTTTTGTCAAAAAATTAGCTTCTTACCGCGCCAAGATAAAGCGTGTGGAAGGAACTAAGTTTTCTTGTCCAGATTTAAAAGTTTCCGGAGTAACTATATACCTACTAACACGTCTAGCCACCTGTTTTCGAAATAGTTGTAAGATCTACTTGATGTTCAACCACGTGTCAATAATACAATCGTGTGCTTTTACTTTATTCATGAAGCAAATTCCATTAAAAAAATCCTCATTAGAATACCCACGAGTACGCACATTTGAAACTCACTGTTGTAACCATACACTGTGTATTTTTCGTACTATGAAAACCTTATCGGAAAATTCTGCTATCGTAAAAGAAAAATGTAACAGTCTCACTTCCATATCGACACAAGATTTACGACACACCTATTCATAATTACATATTCCATTCATGAATACCAGTACGATTTTATACGATGTTTTGCGATACTTTTTACTAGTAGGTATAATGTTTTTAAAACTGGCCACAATTGTTTTAGAAATGCGCATTGTTTTAATGTAAAAAAATGCGACAACACGCCAAATAAATTCAAAACAATTTAAGTACCTCCTGTAAAATCGTAGGACATAATATATTTTTCTCAGCGATTTTTATTTAACAAGAGAAAGTTGACAAACAGTTGAAAACTCGCTTCATAACACAAGTGGTAATAGTAGTTTACACTTCATAACTAGAATAAGCTATTAATTTATGTCTAATGGCCTAGACAGCGAGGATACGGATGTCTTCACCTTATGTAGAGCCAATAGTTTCCTTGAAAGGAGTCACAGGTGTCATATTGCCGGATACATTAATCAAAATGGCGGGCACTAGTTTGAATTATGTCGACCCGACCACCTACGAACATTTGGTGATTTATTGTGCAAATAACAAAAAAGTATTTGTTTTTAGTGACACTTAAGGAAAATGTGACAGAAACGTCTTTATAAATGCAGGGAGCTTTTTTTTTTGACATAAAGTTGATTATAATATGAAAATGACGTTTGAGTTTTGTGTTGCGATGTTTTAAAATATATTTTATAAAATGATATTGGAATAGAATAATCTTTGGTATAAATTTGGCTTTAATATAAAATTGGCTCAAAATAATTATTGTAGCAAAATGTATGCTACATTTAAAACAGTTTCCTTAAATAATTATTTAAATGTTTAGTGCTGATCTTACTTAGATCAAGTTAATGCGCTGTAAAATATTATTTCCTTTGCGGTCTTTTAGTTAATAAATCTGTGTTAAAATTACATTTTATCGTGAGTAATGAAACTGCTTTTAAACACTAAGCACCATGTCTTAATTGCTTGTGTATTATCTCTACAGTAAATTAAAAGCAAATAAAAGGTTGGTAAACGTACTTTGTAAATTTATGAAATAGTGTTACCTACCTAAAGCCTGAAACACCGCTATAAATTGCCTTTACAGATAAAATAACAAACATATTGATCAACCCACCATAAATAAAATAAAATAGAAAAAAACTCCGAGCAAGTAACAAACGGTCGTAGATTACACTTCGTTAGATAACCCCAACTTTGTCTGCGACATCCACACTCAGGATAACTAAGTCTTTTATAATTTAAAACTTGATAAACAGCACTTCTCACTGAAGTCTCGGTATCATAGTAGCGGTTTTTCTTATCTCCTCAACCACAAAGGAACGGGAAACTTCCCCTTTGTATATCGTAATCCAGAGAACGATCAAAGTTGACTTAGTTGAAAACAAATTCAAAGTTGGAGGGGAAGTCGGGCGTGATGCGACTGGTCTTTTACAGCACTTTGTCAAACTATCGTATTGCAAAGCGCGCACGCATGATACTTTTGATGGGTGCCATTGATGTTGGATTGGGTTGCTGAGGAGTCTTCTTGTTCCTAGGTCGTTATTGAGGTTTTAAATAGAAACTGATTCTGTTTAGAATGGGATGAAAATGTTTGACTATTTTAGTTACATACTTCCAGTTTTCCTTTGTGAATACCTATGCAATCTTTTAATTGGTATTTATCTTGTCTGTCTTTAATATGTGTAAGGTAAATATATTGTAAACCGTAGGTACTTTATGAGTAAAATCACGTATTTTGAAACGTGACAACTTCTTCCAATTTATCGTGTCATCGCCAAGATAAAATAAGGGATGTACGACCTAAGAATAATAAGTACTTACGACCCGGATAAAATCACAGTAAAAGGTATCGAGATTCACACCAACAAAAATTGGGGTGCATTGAATAACCCTCCATGAATGGCAACAATACGCGCGCACTCCAGTTTTGCTGTCAAACGAATCTTTTATCAAGACATAAGCTAGTCTATGATAGCGTGCAGACACGAGACAAGAACACGTATCAAATTAAGACCACCGTTGTAACTATCGACAACAATCTACAAACATCTGCCATCCCTAACACCATAGTAGGTACATTATCTCAATCTTAAACACGGCATGCACTCCGTGACAAGCCACTATATAATTTAGCAGCTAGTGCGGCGGCAACCGCAACGATGATCTACGCACCGACTAAGCTACATACAAGCCTTAGGAACTAACCCTACCTCATCTATGTTATGGGGACAACCCTAACTTGCCTCAAGTTTGCCGCGTATAAGCTTTGATGGAGCTGAGTTACGGTAGGGTGATTATTGAAACGAGAAGCTTTAGTAAGTTGAAATGAAGTGGGTTTTGGTTGAGTCTCTATGCTTTGGTAAGATAGTTTTTGCTTTAGTTTAGGGTGTAACTATTTTTAGTTTGCTATTGTCGAGAATATTTTCTGCATCACCGGGAAAGTGGTGTAGCCGTAGCATATAAAAGACGGTTTAGCAGTTTTACTATTTTTTTCCTGTGAAGTGTTTAATAACATGGAAATTAATAAAAAGACTGTCTACCATCCGTGATTAGTGCGAATCAGTCATTTCTCGTAATCACAAGTAAGTGTAACCGCCCATTAAACTTTTTTAACACCCCGTAAATGTTACCACGCGATCAAATTAACCGCGAAGCGTTTGAATGGTGGCATAGTTTATTTAACGCAATATTATGTTAAATGTAAATGCAATTTAATTTAATTCGCGCTTCTTTATTATTATTACATATTATAAATTGAAGTCGTACCTATTTTGTGTCTGTCTGTGTGACCGCGTTGTTCTTCTAAACTTCGCAACGGATTTTAATGTGGTTTTCACCATTATTTAGAGAATTTATTCTTGTAATACAATTTCCATGAAGTTTTCATAGAAATTATTCTACTAGAGTCGAGTCGCGCTGTCGCGTCGCGCCTATTTGCTTTATGTGTATAATAAATTAATATTAAACTTACATAATTAATATTATACTGAAGAAATTTCGATGTTTCGACAGAAAACCGTGCGAAACAGGGGCGGGCCGCTAGTGCATTCTTCCATTATAATATTATAAATTCGAAAGTACCTCTGTCTGTCTGTCTGTATGTTACGTTTTCACGCCTAAACCACTGAACGGATTACGATAAAATTTAGCTAGGCGTCCTGGGGAAGGATATCTACTTTTTGTCTCAAAAATAATCCTAATAGGGGGTGATATAGGGGATGAAAGTTGGCATGGGAAACTTAGCATTTCTTTAGTTACGGTTATGAAAATTTAAATTTATGGTTTTGTTAAGAAAAAGAAAAAAAAATTGTTGTCCGCGTTTTTGTAAAATCATCCCCCAAAGGGATAAAATAGGGGATGATTTTAAACATCACATGATTATTGAAATGAATTTATATCTCTTTATAAGAGATTTATGGAATTGGAAATATAGTCAGAACCCGTATCTTGAGGTATTTTTTATTTTAGTATTTATTTAATTTAAATCGGTCAATCCGCTTAAAAGTTATTACAATTTATATTTATAAAATAACTTACCTAATATGTAGGTAACACTAACACGTGGCCAATGGCGGCGCTAGAGTGATTCAAATTAAATGACGTTAATATTAAAATTAATTATTATTATCTTAGACATTTGGAATCATAAAAACCTGTTTAATAAAAATAAAAAAAGATTATTTGCATTTATTATCTGTCTGTTACCTTTTCACGCTTTAACGGCTGAATAGATTTGGATGATAGGATACTATTTATCCCTGTAGCACGTTCCCGTGGGATAATTTCCGATATTCACGCGGACGAAGCCTAGAAACTAGTATCCTAACTAATATTATAAATGCGAAAGTAAGTTTGTTTGTTACGCTTTCACGCTAAAACGACTAAACGGATTAGGATGAAATGTGGCACATGGGTAGACCATGACCTTGACAAGGACATAGGCTACTTTTCATCCTGGATCGCAGACGAAGTTGTGGGCAACAGCTAGTAATATTATAAATGTGAAAGTGAGTTTGTTTGTTTATTTGTTACACTTTCACGCTAAAACGACTAAACGGATTGGGATGAAATGTGGCACATGGGTAGACCATGACCTTGACAAGGACATAGGCTACTTTTCATCCTGGATCGCAGACGAAGTTGTGGGCAACAGCTAGTAATATTATAAATGTGAAAGTGAGTTTGTTTGTTTATTTGTTACACTTTCACGCTAAAACGACTAAACGGATTGGGATGAAATGTGGCACATGGGTAGACCATGACCTTGACAAGGACATAGGCTACTTTTCATCCTGGATCGCAGACGAAGTTGTGGGCAACAGCTAGTAATATTATAAATGTGAAAGTGAGTTTGTTTGTTTACTTGTTACGCTTTCACGCTAAAACGGCTGAAAGGATTTAGATGAAATGTGGCACATGGGTAGACCATGACCTTGACAAGGACATAGGCTACTTTTCATCCAGGATCGCAGACGAAGTTGTGGGCAACAGCTAGTAATATTATAAATGTGAAAGTGAGTTTGTTTGTTTATTTGTTACGCTTTCACGCTAAAACGGCTGAAAGGATTTAGATGAAATGTGGCACATGGGTAGACCATGACCTTGACAAGGACATAGGCTACTTTTCATCCAGGATCGCAGACGAAATCGTGGGCAACAGCCAGTAATATTATAAATGTGAAATTGAGTTTGTTTGTTTACTTGTTACGCTTTCACGCTAAAACGGCTGAAAGGATTTAGATGAAATTTGGCTCTTGGGAAGACCATGACCTGGATTAGGACATAGCATAATTTTAATCTCGGTAGTACGTTACTCTGCTTAGGACGCGTTGTGAACAATTTCTGAGCAGTAACCTAACAAAAAGAACTACACTTGCATTAATTCACGAAATTATTTCAATCGTTAGTAATAACCTATTAATAGGGTTTGGATGAAATTTGGCACACAAATAGTTTATAACCTGGATTCTAACATATACCTACTTTTTTCGCGGTAGTACGTTGCATGCATACAAAACAGTATTCTGTGGGAAAATTGCGTAACACACTAATAGTAGGAATGGCTTTAATTTTGACAGTTCTACAACATTCATTGCGTTATTTACGTTGTTGAGCAGACAATTTTTTCGAACATATGAAGCAATGGATTAGCAATAGGCTTCAAAATGATTCAGATTGTGATTGATAGAGTGTTACGCGATTAGGGTGACGTCCACGGCACGTTCGGAGCAGCATACTAACAAAAAGTATGCTTGCATTAATTCACGATAGTATTTCAATCATTAGTATTATCCTACTAATAGGATTTGTATGAAATTTGGCACACATATAGTTTATAAACTGAATTAACACATACTTTTTATCCCGGTAATAAAATGTTTCCGTGGTAAAATTTCCGACCCCCGCGCGGGTGAAGCCGCGGGCAAAAGCTAGTAGGTATATTATACCTATAAATGGGAAATTAATTCTGTTTGCTACGTAACAAACTTTGACGAAATTTATAACATCAGGGCAATATTTTCAGCCACAATTTGTTATTTTAAATATTATAAAAGTTTGGCTGTTATGGTATTTGAATAAATATATGCTTAGATTTTCGGTTTAAATTAATTTACCAAATGCAAAAGTTTTAGAATTCGGTTTTTAAGTACCTATTGATTCTTAGCACCTGCTTTTGTGGTGGTTTCAAAAGACACTTAAGACGGAACCTTCAGGGTAGCCAGCGAAATTAAAATTTTCTTACGTTTTTTTGCAATTTGCAGGTCACTATCAGGTTGTATTTTGATTAAAATATGATTCGCGACCGTAACAAATATGGCTTTACAGAATTATAATCATTAGAATCAGCAATACATCTCTATAAGTTCATATTACCCCATTGAATAACTATTTCATGAAATCTAACCATTTGAGGGCATTGCTGATTCTAATGATTATAATTCTATAAAGCCATATTTGATACGGTCGCGAATCATATTTAGATCCTCATACAACCTGATACTGCCCTGCAAATTGCAAAGAACGTACGAAAATTTTAATTTCGCGGGCTATCTTGGCGCATGGCCTAAACGAAGCCGAGAATCACTTGTACTCCCCCGTCATTGTTATTTTTTGTTTTTGTACTGGACCATACCTGGGTACCATCTGGTTACGGAGATATTGAAGGTCAAATTCCAACTTTTACTGACGTTTTTTTTACGAAAACTAGTGTTTAATGTTATAAATAACACAACTTTAAAGTTTTAATACACCCACAACCGGCATTTACCGTTGCATGCGCCCTATAAGCACAATGTTTTGTGTTACATTGCGTACGGCACAAACAGCAAATTTTCTCACCAAAAATAAAAGTAGTTTCCTATCAATTATTTTTGTGCAAAGTTACTTAGTTTGATGTACAGACTGCGTAGTTGATAGCTATGTGATGGGTCTTTTTACACCCTGTGGGTACTTTTCACCTCGGAAAACTAAAACCAATTCACCCAAGCGAAACCTCCGTGGTTTCGCTTTAGAATTTTTTCGCAAGTTAAATAAAATTATAAAGCAATATCCACATTAAATTACAAACTTTCTCTTAATAAAACAAGTTTCTAAATAATAATAAATCTGCGGTGGGATTGTTTACTTACAAAGAATAAAAATAAAGCAAAGACTTTGATCACAAGTTGCGATTACACTTGCCCGCTATAAATCTTCTTTAGCGAGAAGTATAGCTTTATAAGTCCTCATTGAAGGACGGTAATGGCCGACAAATTGGGTGTGGACCAACGATCAGGAGGTCGCCATTAGGAATCTGACCTCACTGAATCGATATAGAGACTATTCACGTATCTATACAATCAGCTCGGTGATTGGTTTTTTCGGAATATCTACAGGATGAAATTGAAAACTTACGTCAAATTGAAACACTAACTGTCATTATATAATCATTATAAACAGTCATTTCCCAAATCTAAATTCTTGAACAAATAGTGTAATTATCGTTTTAGCAAAGTAGTGCAAACTAAGTTATTGCCTTCAAGTAGACACGATTTATAGTCGTTCCAGTAAAAAACTAATAAGAATATTAAAGTATCAATTTTAGTGTCAAAGTCAAAGTCAAAGTCAAATCATTTATTTCAAATAGGCACATAAAAGGCACTTTTGAAAACCAAAATTTACAAAAAAATAGAAACAGCGCGCTCATTATTATTATTTATTTATTTGTCAGAAAACAATGATCCATAATGGTTAGCAACAATTGAAACTTATAAACTATGTTAGTAGGCAAAAATCACAAAATAAATACTACAAAATTAAATAGGCATTTGAAAATTTAAATTGGATTCACGATTTAAAATAAAATTATAACATTAGTCTTTACGTGAACCATACAGCAGTGGTTCACGTACTGACAGTCAAAACGTTCAGAAAACACGCTCAGGATACTGTTGCGGCTGCCCCGCATCCTACGCACCAGGGATGTGCACCGTTTGCGCATGATTGTGTGGAAACAATCCACACGAGCTTCGGCAAACATCCCCGACGCGCTACAGAAGCGAGGCAGCCTCAAGAGCACCCTGAACGCATTGTTATACTGGACACGTAGGGCTCCGTACTGTTTCTGCGTGTAATCCAACCACAGACTGCCAGTATAAAAGGACGTACAGAATGCCCTAAACAGGGCTATTTTGACGTCCCTCGAGCACCGAGCAAATCTGCGGGCGATCATATTTGCACGAACAGACAGCGCCCTACGTTCCCTTTCGATGTCTGCATCATCTTTCAGGTCAGAGGTTAATAAATGTCCAAGATATTTAAACATGTCAACTCTTTTAAGTGGGCATCCGTTAAGCTTAATTGCTGGTAAGTAATTTGGACTCCCCCTGGCCTGAAAGACCATGCATTCACTCTTGCTCGTATTATACAGCAAACCATGTTCTTTTGCATATTCTTCACAAATGCTAATCAGTTTTGCCACTCCACAGACAGAGGCGCTCAGCAGCACCATATCGTCTGCGTAGCTGATATTGTTAAGGCACACACCTCCAATATGGCAACCGACATGCATGCTGCTGAGCCTCTCTATCAGTGCATTAATATATAAATTGAAGAGCTTCGGTGAGGTTAGCCCCCCTTGCCTCACACCGCACTCCAATCTATACGGGGTTGAGTAAGCCCCCGACCATCGAACAACATTGACCTGATTGCTGTACCAGTATTGGAACACACGAATCAGTTCGTCTGGCACTGCCGCTTGCTGCAGTTTTTGCCACAGCAGGTCATAACAAACCAAGTCAAATGCCTTCGACAAGTCGAGGAAGCAAGCAAACACCGGTGTACTTCTATCGCTCAAAGAGCAATAATACATTCATCGCAGAGTTCACAATATGAAACAATAATTTTGACCGTTCCTACGAAAAAAGAGGGCGCGCGGCGATGTTGCCAAATCGCTTGCGTACGCGCACGTACCTATGTGCATCCCTTTCCTTTCTCTCGGCCGAATCACATGCTCTAAATTTTCTTTATGACACGTTGAATCATAAATGTTAATTTGGCGCACCTATTCATTTTCATCCTGTATATGTATGGAGTCTTATGAATGTATAGGTAACTTTATTGATGATGATTCTTTCAAACCGCGCCTACGCAAAACTGTAGGTTGGTTAGTATTGCTAAATTAAGCTAAAAACGACGACAAAATAAACAATCGACGATATATCTTGCTATTATAGCTTTCACAACATTTTAAAAATGATTAAACTTAGGGCCCGAACACACGTACCACAACCAAACCACAACTGTTGTGATGTGCACAACGACAACACGTGCACGGAGGTTAATTTGTATGAAAATTAATAGTTCATTCACACGGACCACATTTGACCGTCAAAATCAACGTGTGGGCGATACCGACCACATCAAGACCACGTCGCGTCGCAGCCATAACGCAACCACCAGCGAGATCGCGCATTAGCGGCCTGTCACATCGCAAACACAGCGATCTGTCTGTCTGCAAACATTAGCCCCACGTAACCACATCGCAACTACTAGTGAAAACGCAACTACAACGCAACTGTAACAAGTTGCAGGGACACTTTTCACACGTAAACACTGCTTGCCCACATTTTGTAGCTGCGATGCGGTGTGGTGGTGGTTTACTAATCATTTTAATAGGTGCCAAACCAAACTAGGGCAGTATATATTTTCAAAACAGGCTAGAAAAACAGGAGATAAATAACCTTGACTCCGCGACAGCACATGTCGCGGAGTCGGGTAGAAAACATGTTTTAAGTTAATGTAAAAGTTCAGATGAAGAATGACTTCATCGTTCAACGAAACAAAATAAAAAAAACATGTAATTCAATCAATTGATCAATTCATTGTCAGGCATCAACAGACAAAAACAATATCAATTACCCATACTTATCTTTTTTGTTCTTTCTTTTATCTTTACATAAACGTCAAACAAATCAAAACGTTTTTGATAGGAGCTTAACAAGATCACGAATCAGTCTTTTTTCTCAAACATCTTGAACTTAAGACTTCATTCGAGGCGAATAACCCTCAAATACAAACACGGATTGTTGGACCAGTTAACAGGAAAACTAATAAGTAAACTGCTACGTCCGCGTCAGTCTGTTTTTAAAAGCTTTTATCCAACTTACTTTATTAGATAGTTGAAATTAATACGCGAGAATTTTACAGTTGCAACTGTTTAAAATGTTGTTACTCTGCAAGTTTAGGTACTTTGTCAGTTAACGAGTCGTAAAAATTATTGTTGTCTTGCAAGCAAGTCTGACATCAATGAAAACTTAAAGTATTTCAGTATACGAAGTACTTCATTACAATATAAAGCGGCTCCGCGTGACATAGACTGCGGTAGTTATAGACGTTGAGCGTCTCTGGCGAGACAATGTAACACTGCGTTGTGCAATCTTTTGTTAGTGACGTCACAGAACCAATGATGCATAATTATTTAGCTAAAGAACAAGCCTTTCAGAAGTGATGTAAGTGTAAAACAGGCGATGACCTTTTCAAATGTAGAGGAGGACGTTCACAAGGTCGTTGCGTACATACATGCCTTCATGTTATGTATGTACTGTCGTATTTTATTGTGTTACTCTGCGGACCTGTCAGGCGGTCACATGTTTCCTTTTTGTCATGTTTTTGTTCATTCATGCCATTTGTTTCGTTTATCAGTTGTTTTTAAAGTGGTTGTAAGGCGGTCGTTACTTTGAGCTTTAATTTTTGTGAACGTTTTAATCTAAGAACCTACCTACATGCATAAACTAAAACAGGAATCCTAATTGGTTGAAAACTTAAAACCGAGTTGAAAGTATAAAATATGTTTATTTTATAATATTAACTTAAATTAACATTAGACATAAAAGCATTACAAAATAATATCAGTAACTGTAAATACATCCCTCTATTCTTTGACTGAAGGTTAAATGTAAAAATAATGGTATGTCAGTATTACATAATGGATACTGCCTCAGATTACAGATGGATGCTTGTGCTGAGAAGGGTCTGCTCTTACATAAATCACATTTTAAAGTCTCATAGAGATATCTAATGGGATAATAACACGTTTAAATCATAATTACTGTGTATAAGAATTATCTTACACACAAAGTTTTGGATTTATTGCGAAGTAGAGACCCCCCGCTGCTTCGTATGTATGAATTCGATGTTTACTTTGAACAATTACGATTATTAACGATATTACTTAGCTATTTATTTTCAAAGGGTTCGGAGATATTTTGTCAAATAATTAGTTTTCTTCTTATTTCTCTAGTTATATTTATGTGAACTGTTTTCTTAGAATCGCTTTACACTGAGCGTATGTCTAGCGTAGACATTGATGTCATGTAGTCGCTACGCTACGCTGCGCTAGCGTTGTGTAGACGTGACGTAACAGCGCCTACGCAGCATAGCTATGTCGTAGGCGCGCCTACGCTGCGTAGCCGTGTCATACGTGCGCTGACGCTGCGTATACTTTTGACTAAACCTTTACGCTGGTCCTCCGCTAGATAGAAGAACCCCTTTGTAACTTATAACTGAACATTTAATTCCGTCTTGTTTTAATCATTTCAAAATGGACATATTTTCTGCCTATATCAACAATGTTATTGTCTATGTTAACACTATAATCATTCAAGTGTTATAATATATAGCACGAGTAGTGCTAGTGTAGAGACATACAGATTAAGATGACGAATTGCCGTCCGATTGTAATCCACAGATTGTCTATTAATTTATAGCGATGAATGTTGTTATCTCTAGTTAATATCTAGATGGATAGACTTATATTGGATAATAAATATTAACTGACAGTTCTAGGGAGATAAAGGCCGAAGTGAGGTAAGTGCTGAAGAATTGTCCATGCCTATGGGGTCCTTGTAATGACGGGCACATTGGACATCTCAGTATTGTCTCTAGACTTTCTGTGATAGTAATGAAATGCGATGAGCCGATGACTCTAGTATTTTTACATGTTTATAAGTGGCGGCTACCGCATAGATAAATAAAAGCTTTTGTTGTTAAATGTGGGTAATAAAATAATAAAATTGAACCAATATAGGTAAGCGTTCCACCAGCGCTCGACACTGTTGACTTTAAAAATAACTCCGTTATCCGTGCTAACCCCGTTAACATCCGACGTAAATTATTAGCAGTTTAACTTTATATAAATTATTTTAAAACCATATGAAAGTTAATTTAGGTAGTGTAAAGGTTTTCTGCAAAAGGGAACCTTACATCATGAAGGCTGGTAGTAAAATTACTGATTGCATGCGATCACTCAAGCGAATTTAGAATTACTTTCAAAATTGAGTATGCGGCGATTGTTTTCAAAAAACAACAGTAATTCTGATAGGCGCGTAAACGCCACGTCCTCTTGAAATAAATAGCGATAATTCAATATTGCTTCTTAAGTAGCGCTTACCTCATATACTTAGGTTCCGCACCAACTTCCACAAATTATCCTTCGAAAGGTCTGTTAAAAGTAACCCTGTAAAATACGTGCTAAGTAGACAATATATTCAGTCTAACAAACAACACATTTTATCCGACCAAAATCATCAACACTGACTATGACACTATCCAAACAAAACCTTAAACTGTCAGACGCCATTAACTAAAGCCGTGTCTCCTGCGCGTGTTTTTTCGAAACATTACACAAAAAAACTTATACATAAACATTTGTTTTCATACACAATCTGTCTTCTGCGTATAAAAATATTTTTAGATTATTAACATTTTGTTGTTAATTACATTTATAGATTGTTGACTACATTTATAATTTTATATATGTGGATGTTGGTTGCCAAGGTCGAATATCTGATGGCGGGGGTCGAATATCTGATATTAAATAGGGGCTTGAATAATAGAAGCCTAGGCATTCTGGTTATTATTTATTATTATTCATTCCTAGGTCTCTCTCTGATTAAGCTTAAAAAGTGAAGAACAGTATCTCTATTCCAATCCATCGTCAATTTACCACAACTTGTTCAAGTTGTTCACATGTCACAAAAAAATAAATAAATTCACAAGACAATATTATAACCTCAAAACCCGTGTTGCCTGACAGTCACAGAAGTGCGCAGTGCCCGCGGCGGTTGAAAATGAAACAAACCCTTCCCCTCTTCACCCGCGCGGGGAATGTTTTCCATGCAGCTCGGAAAACAAAAACATCGTGTTTGCATACACAAATGTGTATGGCCACGCCTTTTTGTCTCCATGTTTTTGTGTAATGTTTCGAAAAAACACGCGCAGGAGACACAGCTTAACGAGAACATAAAAACCTTTCATTAGTGCAGACAGGAGATTATTTTGATCCACAAATAGGGCTGTATTCTCTACACATGTCACGAATAGGGCGGCACTACACATGTTGTGATGTGTCGAGACTAGAGATGTGGTTAAAATGTCAAAGTTAAAAATAACACGTTAAATTAACTAGCCTACTTAAAGTAACAAGTTAAAATTATAACGGATAAAACCTTGTTATTTTAACTTGTGCGTTATGTTAAATTATAAAACGTTTATACATTAGGTTAAGTTAAATTATAAAAGGTTTCTACATGTTTAATTAAAAGTTATATAAACAGTTGAATAAAACTTATATAGGTATAGTTTAACATTCATCTCGTAAAAATTTTTTTTTTTAAAGTTTAAAGATAAAGATCAATTTATTTGTTTAACATGAGTAGAAAACAAAACACAAAATACAAAGCACAAACAAACGGCACAAGCACAAGCAGCTTTTGTTTGTTTAGTTACAAAATAAAAGCTATTTCTACTGCAATAAAACTCACAGTTGTATACATCATATTTGCTATTATTACTAATAAATTATAACATAATATAATGAATATCTTGGTATTTATTAACAATGTCGAAATTTAAAAAAACAATTGCACGTGCAGCACCGTACCCGTGATAGAAGTGAAACTTCATAAAAAGTAAAGAATAAGAGAAATTTAGTGTGAGAGACAGAGAGAGTCATATCTTTCTTCTCACTCATGTAAAGAAATGTGCCTTGGAAACGTGAAGCGTCCGTGAAATTTCACTCTCAATTCTCTTCCAATTATCGAATAGCTGCCTAAGAATTGCCACAACATTCTTTTTTTTGTTAAATTAAACGTTTAAACCGTCATTGTTCATCCCTAGTTGGGACTAGAAACGTCTCGGGAACACCGCGTGGCTCACCTAAAATTATCTCGAGTGAACGATAACCGACGGATCGGTCTTGGTCACGAAAGAGACGTATCAACACCGGATTAATCTTTGGATCTCGTAAATAGAATGCCGTTTCTGTGATTACGACATGAATGTGTTTTCTTTTTCCTTTTTTATTGTGTTTGATATTGTGTTTAACTGATAGATGTGATTTTAATCGAGCCACACTGGATTTTTTCGTAAAAAGAGTACCTTCTTTTTAAATGGTAATTAATTTCAAACTATGATGATACCAAAATGATGGCTAATAGGTGTCTACTTTAAAACTGCATCTAAACTTTTCTTTGACTCATCACTATTTTGTTTTTTAGGCCTAGGTACCTAACAGGGAAATACACAGAGGCTCGGTATAGGTGTCCGAGAGTGTATTTAACGCTTAATGAACCAACTTTCGCCATCTTTATAATATTTCTATCCATCCAGTATAATCTAGGTGTAATAAAAATATCATAAATGAAGTTCTAGCAATTTCTCTTACAAACTTCTTTAAAGTAAATGATAATTGATAATATAAAAAAGTACCTATGTCCAGACCAAAATATCTTTCCCAAGTGGATATAGGTTGCAAAAAGAGAAACTTAAAACACACGAGTCACACACTATTAAAAATTGATAAATTGACGCTCAAATGTCAATTATAATTGTTTCCTATTAAATATGATTTAACATATTTGTAGATACGAATCGAAATATTACTTTAATTATCTGACATTTAATTATGATATACACCGGCTATTTGTAATATGCATAATATAAATAATTATGTCTGTATGCGTGAAACATGTTTTGCAGTTGCAACGTAGTGAACATAGAAAGTGTAAACAGATTACTGTTAAATAGACTAATGTATTTTTCTGTTGTACAATATATTATTATATTATTACGGTGAATGTATATACAAGGTGTAACATAAATAACGCACAACCTCTTAGGGGTCATTGCGCTCATCATTATGAACAACTTTAAATTGAAATTGCGAAAAAAAAAAAAATGTTTCCTACATTTTGACGAGTTATATGCGAACATAAATGTAGGAAACAGCTGACTTTTTCGCGATTTCAGGTTTGGTACCACAGTTAAAGTTGTTCGTAATGATGAATGTAATGACGCCTTAAGAGGTTTTCCGTTATTTAAGTTACACC
The DNA here is from genome assembly GCA_916610205.1 of Griposia aprilina. NCBI lineage: Eukaryota > Metazoa > Arthropoda > Insecta > Lepidoptera > Noctuidae > Griposia > Griposia aprilina. The sequence continues at coordinate 12,710,660 of OU744297.1, read as the reverse complement.
TTTCCTATCATTTAGAAAAGAGTAAACACATAATGTAAATTGCCGTTACAAAAGCATTCAGTTAATTGATCATACCTACAATGACATAGAGATCATAAACGGAGGAGTGAATACGGTGTCATGATTGCAATATCATTATGTTTCACATACTTAGCTGGTTCCAAAAACTTTGCTGGTTTTGTTAAACTCAAGTAGGTAGGTATACCTACGCAAAACATTACAAATTCAATAAAAAAAAAACAAAAGCTGTGATAACAAGAACGCAGGCTCATCCCAAACAGTCATCATTATTTGTCTTTGTTTTTTGTTGGCATTTTACCCTTTCATGTCGTCATGCAGTATACGAATGAACGTTTTGTGTGGCCGGTGAAGTAGCCATAAAACACAGCAATTATCAAAAGTGCAGGCGAGCTCAACGAAAAAACAAATGAAAAAACTTTTAGGACATTGAGGGACACACAGGCATAATAATGTACTATAAAGTAATCAACTGTGCTTAATGTTTATACACCAACCTGTACATGCGAATGTGAGAGTCATTAACGTTTTTATTTCTTGATTTATGTCCCTGGTCCACAGACACAGCGCGTGCCAAGTATTTATTACTATGATTGAAACGCGGTTAAGTATCTAAGTTTATCCCACAAGAAATACAAGCTCGATAATAAACTTTCGTTTATTGTATACACTCCGAAAATATATCCGTTCTCATGAAAAATTTCGATCTAAATATTATCCACTCAATTTGCGATGAATCGCTCGGCACATTCATTGTAAAAACATCGTTTTCGTCACGTGGTGGTGTTCCCACGTAGACAGTCTCCCTGGCCCGCGTCACGGTGACAGTTAATTAATAACAAGTTTGAATCTCCGCTCCGCAGACGCAATTCGCGGCGTAACACTCTCATTCCTAATGTAAAGTCCGTAAGTACTGTAGCAGACTTTTGATTGGGACTCCCGGGACACTCGCCGGAATTTGCCGACGAGGAAACTCGACTATTTGTCGACTGTTTAACGAACGAAATAATTTACTTATGCCTTAATGATAGCCCGAGCGACCTGTCAGCTTGTTGAGTTATTGAGACATTTATTACGCTCGGTTGACATTTCAACGTGGCGGGAGAGAATGATATTAACGATGCATGTGCCATTTGACGCTTGTACCGTTTTCTAAACAATAAAACGTGGCCGTCGTCAGCTAATCGATCTCAACAGAGCGCATGATTTGACTGGAACTGACTCAGCACTGTATAAAGTGGCGATAAATTTACTCGGAGTAACGAGTCTAGCCAGCGGTCCCGAACTGACAAACGAGAGATTTGCCGGTGGTTTACTACACTAGCTTTAGAAGATTAGTTTCCACTAGTTCTCTCTAAGCTTACTGGAACTTCACTTGGAAGCTGAGTTACGCATCGATGTCAGATATAAATATTTAATTTATTAACTTTGCGCGCTTCTATCAAACTTGAACTGTGTTTTGAACAATATTCTTGCCTTCTCACTTACTCGCTTTGTAAATATCATACAACTTTAAAGGAGCTTGTTATAGTCGGTGCGTTTGTTAACTTACTGTTTCTTTTGTAACTTAACGTTTGCTTAATCATTCAAAATAGTCGTGTAAATTGACAATATTTTTCTATAAATTTTCCAAAAGCTTTTAAGCATGCCAATTGCCTAATACATATTTCTAGAGTTGTCGATTCGCCCACAAATAAATTAACTTCGTACGAGTGACCTTCAGAAAAAAAAAAGTGTCGATTCGCCCGTTTCAGGCGAGTAAATTCGTGCAACTAATAAGCCGTTTCACTATTTAGTGGTTTGAAAACTAAACAGTTTCGAAACAAGAGACAATCTTTGTCGTGTACATAGGAAGGGTCCATTTATTATTATCTAAGTCGTGTAGGTGGTTACCTAGTTTGTTCGTCCAACAATACACTCTGTATTTACTTACGCAAATTAAGCGGTTACTGATTAATATCTAGTGAGATAATCTTGAAACAAGGCGGCTCAAGTTTGATCAACGACTTAACTTCACAATGACACCTCATAAATTTCCGAACCGAGGGTACCTTGTGAATTATACTTAAAAGGCTTTATGGCCATGAATAAATCGTGTCGAGGCTACTATTAAGTTTTCCAGTTAACTTCTCATTATGCATGGGTTCGCGTGAATTTTATATGCAGCGCTCTTCATATTTTAATCCTTCCCTATTTTCTAGGAACCACCCCGGGTTGTCTGATGCCGACGTTAATGAAGTAACAATTTTTTATCGAGTTTCTTGATGCCTACAGAGTAAGATTTTCAGACTAATTAAAAAACAGAGCCTATTCATATTTATAGCAGAAACTTAATTAGTTCAGTTAATTATTTCAGTATGCGTGCTTGGTATAGCTGCTTTAACTAAATTATCTCTGTGGAACAAGTTAAGAGGTTTGGTACGAGTAGCTTAAACTATGGAGATAAACATTTAACGGGTAAAGCCAATTAGAGTAATTAAATGCGCATACATCTTGAAGTTTAACACACTCATCTTTAAATCAAAAGCCATGTTAGCAACGTAAGCTAAAAGGCTAACTCATCTCCTACGATAATTACTTGACATACTTACTTATAGCGCAGGATGAGGTAAAATGGGACGATAATTTTCATTTCTATGCTAATCGGAATTTTTCTATGTTAGCCTAACCGATAGAATAGAATACTCTTTATTATGACACCATAAAATTACAGATAAAAATGTAGAAATACGTAGTTTATGGACTGTGTATTGACCTCGATAAGCTAAAGAAGAAAAACATTACTCTGAAGATAAACTACTCAGACTATTTCAAAAAGAAACTGAAGATAAACCCATTAGGATTTGAAGACTTCTTTAAATAGTGTTTCTTTACACACATATGTACGCAATACACGTAGCGAGTGCAACAGCCAATATAAAATAGAAAGTTAAAGTATCAAAACAATAAAATAGCAGACTTGCTTTATTGTTTGGCGCGTGAATTTACTCAGTAAGCGCTCTCAACTTTTCTAATACTCCGTTTGGAGCGGAATCCAAAATCGAGACTTGACAATAAAGTTTTAACTTCGCATACATCAATCCCCTGACTCCGCAGATTTGCCAGAACGCTTCGGATTACACAACAAACAAATAGAAAACAAATAGATCGAGGGACATTGCGACTATCTGTCAGATTCTGACGGAGCGAATCGATCAACTCGACCCTCGCAGATAATATTTAAACTGAAATGGTCGGATTTCTGCCCGTCGCGTCGTGTCGGGTCTACTTGTAGCTGTGATAGGCGCGTAACGCCCGCTGACTTGCTAACCAAACTATTTGTGCGGTGAAGCCACCAGCGGTATAACTATGAACGGAATGGGGAACGGAATATTAAAGGCACGAGGCTCAAGTTCATTAAACTGCCGTTTGAGACTGGTTTCACCTAGTATTGTTAGAAAGATGCCTCAAATTTTCCTAGAATCTCCGAACATTGAAAAGGATTACCTATTTCTAAAAAAAACTTATCTAACCTTTTTTTTTTGTTAAACCTAACCCAACTATACCGAAAAAGTTTAATTGAAACCCGAGACATTTTTCAACCCACAACCGTACGAATTTTAAGCCAGATAACTTCGCTGACAACAAAAGTACTTGTTTTATATCCAACGACTCCGAATACGCTCTGATTCCAGCATTTGAGCTAGTTACAATAGATGTCGTGGGTGCCATTACGGTTTTCCCAGACATCGTGGATGCTCTGTAGGGAGGTGTACAAATACAGCGAGTGAAATGGCCGTCGCGTGACTCGAACCGCCTGAACGATAACACTTCTTTAAACTACAAACGTGCCAGTACATTTACCAACACTTCAAGTATTTGGAGGAACGAAATAAAAGTGTTTCGTTGGTCGCTTATCTTCCAAAGTTCTTTGTCATTTGGAGAAGTGGATAGTTTTATTACTTCGAGCGGGTCGCCAACCCGACACGGTTTGTGGTGTAAAACGCTGTTGGTCTCGTACAGAATGATCTATGTCCGCCGTATTTCATTTTCAACATGCATGGGTTACTAAATTAATATTTGTTGGGTATTCTGCGTGCGAACTAGGAGATAAATGTACTCGTAGTGTCGCCAAACGACCCACGCTGTAAATGGATATCAGTAAATAGGCTTTGTAACATTTGCAGTCATTTGTTAACTTATTTTATTTCTATCTGATACTTAGCTGTAAAGCTTTGGTGTTTATATGCAAATGATCCAATACTGTGTTGTGGATGGCTTCAAACGGTACCTATTCACACATCTCGTTATTGGGTCCATTCATATATTTTCTTAACATAATTATCATTATGGGAAAATGCAGAACCTTAATGAAGTACAGAATATATAAGATAAATATAATTCCCAAGGTGCTATATATTATTTTAAAGTAATCGTTTTACGGAACCGACATCTAAGAACTGAAAAGTGCTGAAGTTTTCCAGATGATTTTAATGTAGGTTTACTTCAAAAAGATTTTATCTAAAACACGTTTACTTCAAGCAAAATGGGAGCAAATGAAGTGAGAAAACTTGGGAACTTTTGAGATAAGATTATAAGAAAACATTTAACATTTTGACAATATTTTTAATTCTCAGCTGGCGTTTTATATCTCATGAGCGAACAAAATTACTTTAGAACAAAGGTGATGTATTTAAAAAAAAACTGCTTTGTGTAGGTACCTAGTTTCAGCAACTTTGCCTAAATATAAAACCTGAGTTAAGTAAACGTTGAATACAAATTCGTCAATTAAAGAGCTATTTACGCATTATCAGTGTTAAAAGTTCTGCAAAGCATTGAAGGACCTAAGACTTTCAGTCTTTAGAACTCTAGGAAGACACTTCCAGCTTAAACAAGCTATACATTTCCAGTATAAACTGACTTCTCATCGTACGAAAAGCCTAAACGATGCTAGGTCAGCTAAAACTGGAAATGTATACCTTGATATGTAGCCTGTAGACATGAATTTTGACACCAGTTATCTCAAAAATTTAGTACGGTATTAAGCGTACAAATTACAGGACTCCCTGTAATTTCTTCATCTAATCTCCATTTAATCAGGTAACAGGTACAGGTAAGTAAGGAGGTACAAAAGTTAAAAAATATTTAGATGTGCCGACGAAACTGTATATATTGCAGGCAAAGATCGAATTTGCAAAAGGTTGCAATATGTAAAAATTGTGTGATAATCGATTTAATTAACTGGTTTATAATAATAACAAGCCAACCTTATGTCAACATGTTAGCGTCGATCGAATGGCTCAGGCGCGGAGATTTATTCCCTGAGACTGAAGGGTTCATGACAGCAATTCAAGACCAAATTATTGAAACCCATAACTACCAAAAGCACATCATGCGTATCCCTCTTTTAACAGACATTTGTAGGCGATGTCATAGCTCCTCTGAAACTATTCAACACATTACTGGACTACACACAAAGCAATAGTTCAGACTGACTATAAACACAGGCACGATCAAATACCAAATATAATTCATCAAAAACTTGCCACTTAATATAAATTAATTACTACACCTCCAGTATCTTACTACAAATATACTCCAGAAACGGTTCTTGAAAACACAACACACAAACTATACTTTGATCGAGCCATCCTCACAAACAGAACAACACATTATAATAGACCAGACATAACGTTACTTGAAAAACAAAAAAAAACCGCGCAAATTATTGACATAGCAAGTACCAAACACACACAACCTACAAAACACTATAGCAGAAAAGCTGACAAAATATACGGACTTTAAAAATAGAAATAAGTCAAATGTGGCGATAAGGTAGCGTTGCCATTATTCCTGTAGTACTTTCAACCACGGGTGTCATTCCCGAAAAACTGCATCAATCTTTAAAAACGCTGGACGTAGCTACGAAACCCTACAGACAGCTGCTATCCTGAACACTTGCAGAATTGCCCGGAAATTCTTGCAGAACGACAATGATGCACAAGTATCACACGCACAAACACCACTGCAACACAAAGTCAAAACATAATATCATCACGCCGCATATTATCATCAACTATCACTTAGGTGTAGTAAAATTGGCTTTGGCCCGTGTTACCCTAAAAAAACCAGCAGATCAGTGCCGAGATACAATGTATACCAACAAATAATAATAATACCATAAATTATTTTAGGCGACACAGGCCTATAGAAAAATACCACCACGACCATGCCATCCCACTAGTTCCTAACCTCCCAGCAATCCATCACACGTTAGGCACCCAGGTCGTCATAACCAGGTCAGTAGTCGCGGAGCGGCTTTTAAGTTTTTACCTCGCTGGTCTCGCTGGTCATGAATGCCTCGAATTCCATGAATTTTCGCCTAGGCTGTATGGGGTGCCTAATTGTTGCAAATGTGTCACCGTATCATGTCCTGGAAGGAATACGTCAAATTACAAATCATCCTGTAGGTATACATGGTGGCAATGTCATGGACATCAACGAAAAACCTGTTACCATGGTTTCATAAGATGATTCTGAACCCCCGCCCCCCCTCCTGCGTTGAATTTTCTCATCAGTTATTTCTTTTTAATTGCCCTGCCATACATTTTGATGCGTAGTTATTGCACTTTTCTATGAAATAGCTGATTTCTTTTTGATAACCGACGAAAAATTTCTACGCTAGGGACTCTAGAATTGAATTGCTGAATTCATGGTTTCAGTTTGCGCGTCGATGGTGCCACCCTGTATTATAGAAATCTAATTGCTGTTGGCGGTTGGGTTAGTTGTATCAAAATACGAATAACTTTCAGTTAGGTAACTCCAATTGATCATATGAGGTTCTTTGAACCCAAAAAGGCTCAAAACAAGCGGCGTTAAGATTGTAAGAAATTTCATTACACAGCGACAATAACCAAGCTCCTATAAAAAGGTACGTGTCTAATCCATACCTTTGTGTTCAAGAAGCCTGTAAATGATAAATGATAAATGATTTTATTTCTGTAAATAGGTTTGTACAAACACTTTTACACGTCAATCATATTTTAAAAACTTGATGAGGTCGGCGTTTCCTATCTGACTACTTTGAGAAGAAAGGCCGAAACAAACTCAGAGGTTTAAAGTCTCTTTTAAAGTCCAGACATAATATTGGTCAGATCATGTAAAGACCTTGTAGATTTGTGTCTGAAATGGTCTTTTGAGGAAAAACCACACAGATTGAGTGGACCTGTCCCGTCAGTGCACGCATTTGTTAGTAATCGTGCACCTCAACTCAGAACTTAAGGAGCTCAACGATTCGACGAACAATACCAAAGAAAGGACATTTGGTTAGACCACAAAAATTACTCAAACTGCCAGACAATTAAAAACAAAGAAATTAAAACTAGCGCAGAGGGAAAAAAAAGCAACAATGACCCACATAGTCTTCACATTCACAATATTAAAACAATAATCATGTATTTAATCTCTTTAAATGTCATCATAAATATCTTAAGTTAAGTATGTCATGTAAATCAATAAAAATGACATTATTAATTCTAAAACACATAATCACAGTATAAAAGGGATTGTTGCTTGGGGGTACATTGAAGTAGCTTAATTAATCCCAAGCCTTTTTGTCATCCAAGTAATCTTTAACTTTATAGTAACCTATTTGACAGAGTTTCTGTTTAATAAATGATTTAAATTTATTGAGGCTCAGTTATTGAACAAGACTTGGGAGTTTGTTGTAAAAACGTATAGGTACTTTGGCAACGTAACTTTGTACTTACACGTATCCCGCTTACGTGAAACAATAGGAAGCTCCACACATCGCGTGCGCTTTTTTCTTTTACTATTTTCAATGCCACAGTACCACGTAAACAGAGATTACCTTCTCTGTGATATTAAAATTGTGGTTCCATACAGTGTTCGGTTACATACAAATAAATAATTACACTTGTACGTTGTAATGTCAGGTATTAGCATAAGGAGACGGGAACAGCACTCAATAGTGGTCAGTGAACATAAATAACACGATTCGCGCCGCAAAATATAGGGTTGCCGCGTGTTAGGTAAACGTCAGTCTTGTGGCAGTCGCGGTCATATAACGTTAGAGAAGGACAGTGAAATTATTTAATACGGGATTTCTAAGAACTCCGTTACGAGGCTTATGTTATCTCGCTCCCACGATAGCATACCGTAGTTTGACACTTAGCATCCTCGGTGAAATTATTATTATTTCACATTAAAATAAATAATTACATTGTGTCCATTGTAGGGGCTAGCAATTTGCATAGAGAGACAGGGACAGCACTCAATAGTGGTCAGTGAACATAAATAACAAGATTCGCGCCGCGAAATACAGGGGCCATCAAGTGCTCTACTCTGATATTTTGCCTCCCCGGCGAAGTAAATATCACTACTTCAGTTGCGTGTGTGTATTATTATGTCAGTTTTTAGCATAAAGAGAAATTATGATATGTTTCCCACCACGAATGTGCAGGGCTGTCATTTTGCTTTGACATTTAGAATACTGCGGGTGCGCCCCTAAGACGACCCACTGACCATAATCTCCGCTAAACGAATGCTAGAATAATTTTATTTTCCCTGTAATATGGTGCTACTTCCTAATTCCTGTGTAAATATTGTATCCGACTATCCGTACTACAGATGGATAAAACGTAGTAAGCATTCGAAAACTTTCCGAATGGTACACATTAATAGAATACAGGGACTCGGGTCTAGTTCGCGTTTGCAATTTTAAGGCACTACACCTTTTATCCCCGACGTTTCGCCCATATCGGAATAAAAGGTAAAATGAACAGAACGGAGTCTTTGTGTTCTATAAAAGGTAGTAGCGGATTTTTATTTATTCTGCAGTAGGTGTCAAGGAACGGAAATACTGCAAACAACATCATAATATTGTTAGATAATAATTAGTAAATCTTAACTAAATAACTATGACAAGAAATAAATTAATTTAAATGAATGACAAAATCAATCTGGCTAGCCGGTCGGTGTTGGGGTCGGCTTCCAATCTTACCAGATGCAGCTGAATACCAGTATTTTATATGGAGCGACTGCCTATCTGACGTCCACTACCCAGTTACTGACTAACACGATACACCTTGATAAAACTGGTTGTCAGAACTTTGGACTACCCGTAACGACATACCTACATCACCCGTACATACATACTTGTTACGGTCGCGAATCAAATTTTGATCAACATACAACCTGACATTGAACTGCAAATCGCAAGAAACGTGACAAAATTTTAATTTCACGGGCTATCTGACCCGACGCTTCCCCTTTAACTCGAGTATTCTCGGCAGACGGCAGGTTTTATAATATAATGAAGATTTATTAATAACTAATTTAATAACGAAATGGTCGCCAACCCTATTCCTTATTGCCTTTTGTTTCAAACACGTGCGCGCTTTGTCTATTTCTAAACTTGGAGTGTTGTACTTAGTAAGATATTGTAAGATATGTTTTTAGATAATATACCAATTCTTATTGCTCCATAAACGTTTTTAGTGATAGTTAACACTATCGGCTTTAATAAAATAATGTCGGATAATACACAGTCCTACAACTTTTGTCGGATAAATATATATACAAAAAAACCGTCCAAGTGCGAGTCGGACTCGCACACAAAGGATTCCATACCACAAGTCAAAAAACGCCGAAAAACGAATAATAAAAAATATAGTGAAAAATTCAAGGGGGAGCTTTTATTTTTCACTTTATTTTTTATTATTTGTTTTTATAGCAGCAATAGAAATACACACTGTGAAAAATTTAACTGTCTACCTATTACGGTTCATGAAATACAGCCCGCTGGCGCTGACGTGCAGACGGACGGACGAACAGGGGAGGCTTAGTAATAGGGTTCCGTTGGCACCCTACGGGTAGAGAACCCTAAAAAACAAATGGATATTGTATCACTGTAATTTTGAAATATTGTAAAAGCCAAATATTTTTAAAAGAGTAAACGTGGTGTTTCTCTCCGACTCTTCTCAATAATATGAAACTACCAATTGGAACCGTGCATCTAGCTTCTGAAGTTTCATATGTCCTCAAATAGGTTTATGTGAAATATAATACCTATTTGGATACTTATTTGATGTATTTTTTTAAATCTTTCTTTTATGCCCGTGAAAAGTTTTCCTAAACCCATCCCGATAGTGACGAGTTAGATCAGCACCCTGATTAGGTAACACACTATCAATCACAATTAGAATCATTCTAAAATAAATGACGCAATGAATATTGTGGAACTGTCAAAATGAAAGCCATTCCTACTGTCAGTGTGTTACACAATTACCCCGCTGATCATAATAAAGAAATTGTTAATTTTATGCATTGCATTCAATTAACCAATATTAAGTTACGTCTTATCTGTTTAATAAATCATTAAGCTGACTAACAAACGCAGCATGCAAATTAACTATAATTATTATTGTATAATATAATATAATATAATATAATTACAATACTTATGAATATTACATTTATAAATACGAATAAATTTGCAAGACAATGAAAGGAAATTATTAGTTAAATGTTTCCTTGTACCTACATCGCGGGAATATTTGCAGTGAAATATTAAGATATAGATAGGCACACAGAGTTAGTCTGAAAGTCTTTAGACAGCTGGAAGTGGCTCATTGGTGCTAACAAACACGGTTAGTCGCGAAATAAACAACATTTCACGGTTGGAAGGAGATGTGGAAATACACACTACAACTAGGTAGGTAAAGTAATGGTGATAATAGAACTTCCAGTTTCAGAAAAAAAACGGCTTTGAACAGCGTTGTCTCTGTCAGGCATATACTGTGACAGTCTCGTTCTAAACCAACGGGGTAATTGCGTAACGCAGTAACAGTAGAAATGGCTTTCATTTTGACAGTTCTACAACATTCATTGCGTTAGTTACGTTGTTGAGCAGACAATTTTTTCGAACATATGAAGCAATGGATTAGCAATATTCTTCAAAATGAATCAGATTGTGATTACGCAATTAGGGTACTCCATCCAGATGGGGGCGCAATTCAGAGTATTATATTATATTCTACTAACGCCCCGGTACCTACCAAACCTTTTTTTATCTATCGAATATTGTCCCATTGCAGGAAAAAGGCCTCTTCTCATACAGAGATGACATGAGCATTGATCACCACGCTTGATCAAGGCGCAGCGACGATTTCAGACTTATATTACTAGCTTTTACCCGCAGCTTCGACCGCGTGGAGGTCGAAACTTACCCCACGGGAACGCACTACCAGGATAAAAAGTATCCTATGTGTTAACCCAGGTCATAAACTATCTGTGTTCCAAATTCTATCCAAATCCGTTCAGTAGTTTTTGCGTGAAAGAGTAACAAACATCCATCCATCCATCCATCCTCACAAACTTTTACATTTATAATAATAGGTCTTTACCTATGAAATTGCCGTTTTGTATGAAAAAATTTAAACGATTTTTTTTAATGAATTTTTTATTTGTATTAATCGAAGTAATCACCCATGCAATCAATGCATCTTTGCCATCGCAGTGGCAGTTTATTGATGCCCTTCTTAAAGAAATCAGCTGGACGGGAGGCAACAAATTCTTCAAAGGCATTTTGTACTGCCTCTCGGGTATTAAATTTTTTTCCCGCCAAGAAGTTATCCAAATTCTGGAAAAAGTAGTAGTCTGTAGGCGCAAGGTCTGGTGAGTAGGGCGGATGACGGAGAGCTTCCAACCCCAGTTCTTGCAACTTGGAGACCGTCTGCTGTGCAGTATGAGGTCGCGCGTTGTCGTGCAGGAGCAGCGGAGACGAGCGATTGACCAATGCTGGTTGGAGATGCGCCAGCTTCTCCATCATTGTGTTCAGTTCTTCACAGTACACATCTGCAGTAATGCTCACCCCGTTTGGTAAGAAGCTGTGATGAATCACACCGGCGCTAGACCACCAAACAGTGACCATCACTTTTCTAGGGGTAAGTTTTCGTTTAGGGCATTGTTTAGGTGCTGAACCAGGATCCAACCAACTTGCTGAGCGCTTACGGTTATCAAACAGAATCCATTTTTCATCGCAGGTAACAATGCGGTTCAAAATTCCTTCATTTGTGTGTCTGTTGAGCAGTGCAAGGCACGTCTCGACACGTACTTCGCGCTGGCGATCATTGAGTTCGTGGGGCACCCATTTGTCAAGCTTTTTTACCTTGCCAATTTGACGCAAATGGACCAATATTGTTTTGACGCTAACGTCGAAAGCTGCTGCTAATTCAGCCGTAGATTGTGTATCATCAGCTTCCACAATCGCCTTTAATTCGTCATTGTCGACCAAAGTCTTCGGACGACCGCGAGGTTCATTTTTCAGGTCGAAATTTCCAGAACGGAAGCGAGCAAACCAATAACAGGTGGTGCGTTGGTTTGTAGTGTTAGCTCCGTAAACGTCGTTGATGTTGCGTGCCGCTTGTGCCGCGTTGCTGCCACGACGGTACTCATATTCCATAATTACTCGAATTTTTAACGTATCCATGATGACGAAAAAGATTGAAATGCGATGAAAATGTAACACTAATCAATAAAGAAATGACTACTTTTAGAAAAAAAAATCCATGTTTTTAAAATAAAATTAATTTGAAATTAGAATTCTTAGCCAAACAAAAATTATTTTGATTTGAAATGGCCAGTACTGCAGAACGGCTATTTCATAGGTAAAGACCTAATATTATAAATAAATTATAAGTAAGTCCAGGTTTCCTCGCGATTTGTCCTTTACCGATGTCAGAAATGTTAAAGATAAACTTACTTTGATATTATTTTAAGGCTGCTCTCTCGAAAAAGCTTGAAAAAAGCATGCAGATGAAGCAACTTTTCGTCGGCATTTACAGAGAAATTACATCTGAAAAAAAATGTTACTAATCTACATGATATAATACGTAATTTGGTTTAGCCATAATTTTTCTATCGGTATCACAAAATAAAATAAAAATACACCAAATAACCTTTAAATCATTGAGATGAAACCATTTTACTCCTTCGTTTTTTTATCGAAAGAGTATAAAAAAAAAATCTACTGCTTTGCAATACAAAGGAAAATGATTTGGTTTTGTTACTTTTTTTTAAATATGTATTATTTTTATTGTAATAAATTAAAAATGCGTCCGATTTATGAGTGCGTCTACGGCACCCCCGCACTCGTCCTGAGATTCAGTTGGTCGTTAGCTCCGCCCAAATGTTCAAGGTTATTGGCATTATTACAAGCCGGCTGACGGTTAGGTGTAAAAAAGAGAAAGCTCTGAATGTTTACTTTTGGTGGGGCTTCTTCAAGTACCTAAATAATTAGGAAAGTACCTACCTACACAAAACAAAGCAAGCAAATATAAGTATTTCTACTTTTAAATTTAAGCTTCGAGCTCCGTATGCAGAAGCTGAGGGAAACCTTATTCAATAAATCAATAAACAACCGCAAGAAAGGGCTTATACTACCTCAGATTGCGAAAATTGTCTTAGCATGAATGGCTGTAGTTTCAACAGTACTGCAGTATACACTTTGAAATTAATACACGGTAAAGATGAGGACTACTTCTAAGTACTGTCAGAAGTTACGAACACACGATTGCATTTAATTACAAAGATATCTATACAAAGAAATCTCAAAGTTACCTCTAAACCGTACAATAAATGGATAATATTCAATGAAACAAATCAGGTCATGAAACTTTGCAGGCTAATCGAACTATTCATAGAGCTAGTACCATAGGATAACTTTTTTATACCGTAAAAAGATGAGATCGGAATTATCAAGCTTAATAACCACTCACACCTTGGACCGCCCATGCAGGTGGCCCCCCGACTGCAACCCGATTCAGCACTTGTCACGACCGATTTGGCTATCAAACACGGAAACTCTGTCACCTCGCTTGCACTCAAAGGACCCGATTGACAACGTTTTATATTCTGAAGAAATTATATAATTAATGTGAAATGAAATTTAGATGTCAAAATAAGGCCCCAGTATTTTTATTTTTTCATAATTTTGTAGTTTTCATATATAATTAAAAAAAAAACTTTGAAATGGTCCCAAATCGTAATGTCATGTCAATGTCAAAACATTTTCAAAAATGTAGGTAGGTAATCGTACCAATTCTAGACAGTTTCCAAATGTTGATGGTGTTTTCAATATATTCACCAAACGATTTTGTATTAATAATTTTATTTGAGAAAGGTTTGAGCTAAAAGAAAAATAGTTTAATAACCTACAACAAATGTATAGATACAGGTGGATTTTTGAGACGAGTCAGTAAGGTTAGGCACCTAAACCGTTTAAAAACGGTTTTAGGAGTCTGTCCTTAAGTTTTCGAAAAACTTTGATCTGCATTCACAGATTTTGAAAAAAAATTACAGTCCGCAAGAAAAAAAAAACAATTTTCACTAAAACTTTTTTGATGCCATTCGATCCTGTTCCTTGTAAGGATAAAAAAATTGGACCAACCGATGTTTTAATACTAGAAAAGACAAATGAGACGTGTGTTTGTTTTTTTTGCTGGAGTAAGCCCAATCTTGCTTCTTTTCCAACCCTATTGCTCTGACCTCTCGTGTTTATCATACCAAGCAATTTTGTGAGATGTAGACTTGTAGAGCTGAGCTTTACTCCGCTGTTACTCGTGAACTATTCATTTGATTGAAAAATGGTTCTCTCAAACGTTGCAGGTAATTTCATCATAATAACTTAACGTATCATTATAGTTTCGTTCTATACAACTGTCCATTGCCTACCCTTCTTGAAGAGGACTCTCTTAATTTTTTTAAGCTCTGCATGCTGGAAGGCCATTCCACATTTTTCAGGTACACTAACTGCTTGATCAAAATATGCAAGGTATTTCTTCCAAACAATTATAAATTGAATTGTTTTTAGAAAAAACAATATTATTTGTATAACTGAAGACTGGTTGAAAGATTATGAAATGCTGATTAATTATGAGAACTATATTGTGGGTAGTTGTTTTAAAGGAAAATCCACGTCGCGTGGAGGTTCCCTAATCTTAATTAAAAATTGTATAAAATCTAGTACACTTAGTTGAGCTATCGGTGGAACATATCCTTGAACTGTCCTGTGTTGAGCTAGATAAGCATTTTATAGTGTGCGTATACAGATCTCCAAGATATCCAAACAACTCTATATTTGAGTCAGTAATAAAAATGTTTTGGCAAAACTTGCAACTGGTACTAAATCAGTAATTATTTGTGGTGATTTTAATATTAATATTTTGGAAAATAATTCAAATAGCAGTAGATTCTGCTGCTTCAAATCATTTGATCTGTCAAATGTGCGTTTGGAACCAACGCGAATAACTACGGCTACTGAAGTCTACATGTATTGCTGCGACTATTTAGATTGTAAATTATTTCTCTTCTGATCACAGCGGTCAAATTGTTACTTTTGAGTCCAACACACCAATACAAAAAATGCAGATACAAACTAGACCAATAACATCGGGTAACTTAAATAAGTTTAATAGAACTTCAATTAGCAAGCTAAATCCCTAAATATAAATGATGGTTATATTTTGTATGAAGAATTATTTTTATTAGTACAAACTGAGTTCAATAATTCTTTTAACAAGAAATCTAAAACTATTTGCCCTAAGTTTTTATTCATTGACTTGGCAACTAAAGGCATCAGGTAACTTAGGGAAAGATTATTTGAACTGTATGCCCGTAAGCCGTATATTAACACGGAAACTTTTAATAAGTATGTTGCTAGTTACTCTAAAACTTTTAAAAATATCTGCAAAGCAGCTAAAGTTTCATTCATTAGGAACAAGGTTAAATCAGCAGACAATTAAAAATAAAAACAGTTTGGAATAATATTAAAAATGAAACGAACAGGAACACTTCCTGGGGTCACATTAGCGATGACATCGATGTTGTTCAGGAATTTGTAATTTTCTTTACCAATATTTCAATTAAAACTACAGAAACTTTAATTCCTTGCCCTCACTCTCGATTGATTTATTAAGAGCGAATGTTTCAGCCTGTCCTATAGAATTTAAATTTAAATATCAACCCTGTGGTCGTTGGAAACTCATTTAAACAACTCAATATCAAAATTACCGAAGATCTGTGGGGCATGTCTACTAAAGTTTGTCAATCTATTATTGAGACAATTGCACCCTACTTAGCTTTAATATGTAATTTGTGTGTGTATTCAGGGGTATTTACGAATTTAATGAAGTACAGTAAAGTTATTCCACTTTTCAAATCTGGGGACAGCAAAGACACTAATAATTATAGACCCGTATCGGTTTTGCCGGTTTTCAGCAATATTTGAAAAAGTAATGTTAAATCAAATGCTCAATGATTTTAATCGTAATAACATCCTACACGATCAACAGTATGGTTTCACCAAAGGACGTTTTCACCTTATTAAAACACAACTTTAATGCATTGGAAGAGGCACAAGATGCAATAGGCATCTTGCGACCTATCCCAGGCATTTGATTGGGTGAATCACGAAACATTGCTCTTGAAACTTGAGCATTATGGACTCGGGAAACTTCTTTTTTTTCTATTTTTTACTTTTTCTTGCGCTTGGCTTAGTAAATCATATTTGAATGATAAGCTGCAGCAATTTCCAATAAACGGTGTGAATTCATTGGGCTTAAAAGTCATAATTTGTGTACCGCAGGTCTCAATATTGGGTCCGTTCCTTTTTTTAGCATATATAAACGATTTACCTCATTAACTGAAAAACCGACCAGAGATGGTGTTATTTGCTGATGACACATCACTGATTATTAAAATAAACAGACATGCACAAGAACTAGACGACGTAAATAACGCTATGCTTAAGGTCCAAACTTGGTTCACTGTATAAAATTTGGTATTAAATGCATAAGATTCGCGTTACCGAATGTTAGAAGTAGTAAATGTCACGTTGTATTGAATAAGTAGACACTGGAATTCGTCGAAAAAACGGTTTTACTCGGGATCACGCTTGGATCAGAGCTACAATGGGGTCCTCGCTTAACATCACTTGCAGGGTGGCTAAGTTCAGCCGCTTACGCTGTTTGGAAAATCCGTCAATTAACAGACGTGGATGCCGCGAGACTAGTCTATTTTACTGACTTTCATAGCATTATGTGTTACGGTATTTTGCCGTGGGGATGGGCTGCAGATATTGATTATATCTTTATTCTACAAAAGAGGGTTATCAGAGCCATCTACAACCGCCTCAGATGCGAATCTCTAAGGGAACTGTTTAAAAAAAATAACATCATGACAGTGTCTTGTCAATATATACTAGTAAGAAAACACAAAAAAACTGAAAAATAACTTTAATTTCGGAAGTCGGTGTCTTTGATTATTTATTTTCGTCTTTTGCCACCGACTTCCGAAATTAAAGTTATTTTTCACATTTTAGTTGTGGTACCTACCCCACATAAATTCGTATACCACTACTTGATATGTAAATAACGGTGACAGGAAATTATTATAACATCATCAATATAAACTAAGTGGAAAAAAAACGCAGTACTCGTATTAAGGATAAATCGAAAACTTCTGCTCAGAACTTAATCAAATGTATATGGGACCACATAAGAAGCACCAGCTTTCAAATAAAAAAACAATCATCCAAATACGTTCATGTAGAAAAAAGTTCAGAGCTATCACACATTAAAAAAAAATACAGTCGAATTGAGAACCTCCTCCTTTTTTTGAAATGTGTTGAATGAATTGTGTGCATGTTCGAAAAAATCAACATATTTTTAGTAAGATAAGTGATAGGCATAATTTCAACGCTAGAAATAGGAACAAATTAGTTCAACCACGTTTCAGACTGTCTAAAGTACATACTTCTTTTATGGGGTACTGAATAAAATGTTATCGATATTCTTCAAATAAATGAGAAGAAATTTAGAACATGCATTAAATGCACACTATGGAGACAAGCATAATTATATGTTGGGTGATTATATCGTAGATAAAAAATGCTTGGCTTAATGTCACAGTCATATGGGCTCACTAGCTAAAATTTTAATGTTTGGAAGAGATTAATGATTATCTTTTCTTTTTGGTAGTAAAATTGTATTAATCTCTCAAATACACTGCAATCTATAGTTTTGTATAATTTAGAAGCATTTTTTCAATTTTGTAAATGTGAGTACCATACCATAGATCCGTTTATTATGTCATCATTATGTTTATTATGTATGTTGACTTGAAAGCTTGGCAGTTGAGAGTATGTCATGTTCACATAAATGTCTCAGTGATGCGTGTGTTGGATTATTCGGTTCCCTACAAAATGGTTGAGCTGGATGGTGCTGATCCACGCGTCATGTTCGTGAACGGGCGCCGTCAGTTGAGACTGGATATCTCTTAACTGCCACAGCTTATTTTTAATCTTATATTTTGTATTGTTTATTCATATTTTTTTTACATTGCTCTTATATATAGATGCAACAAGAATTTGATCAGGATTTAGTAATATCTTGATTTAAAAGAGTGTCCTTGGAGTTTCTTGGCCGTTCTTCTCCATAGAGATCTACCTTTTGGAATGGGCAACTAGCTTAATTTTTCTGACTGCTACTGCTAACTGACCGTCTCTTTGATAATTCAAGAGTGCCTATAAATGTTTTTATTGTATTAATTGCTTTGAGTTTTTGAGTTTTGAACTAAACAAAACTGAATCCTGACCTAGTACAACCGAAAATTCGTTGAAATTACGAGGACATTTTGAATATTATGGATACCGTCAAAACGGGTCATTGGTATGTACAAGTTTTCCCTTTTTTTTAGATTATTAATTGGAATGAAAATTAAAAAACCAGTATATATATTTAATCAAATTTAATTTGGATAAAGCAGGGATTATGTTTTGAATTTGGAATGAAGTGTGGTTCCAAACTGTTTCGTGCTCCTCGATATCGGGCACTCTAGTTGGTCCAGTGACTAGTTGTGAATACTTGTGATAGACCATAATTATTATTTATGTCTAAGCCTGTAGGCAACTAATCCGACTGTAATAATACTAATTACCCACCTCCTGCATAAATTATGGATTTACCTAAGTAATAAGGCTACTTTAGCTAAATATACTTAAACCAGCAAAGGTACGCCCTTCAGTAATCTTCGTGTTTCCGAATTAGCACGAACGTCGCACCACAAGGTTACGTTGTAAGTTTTCTTCTACCGCTCTTTGTAGCAGTTCACCTATCATTGTGCATTTGAATGAAGTTTTCTCTCTGTGGAGGCTCCTAAACCGGGTGCACTCGTCATCTGTCACTCAAAAGTTATGAAAAGATTTTTGGAATTGCGTAGTGGTCATCATCAGCCTACAGCAGCAGTCCACTGCTGGACATAGGCCTCTCGTATTGCACGCCATTCAACTCGTTTTTCTGCAACTCTCATCCAGCTGCTACCAGCCACCCTGCGAAGATCGTCGCTCCACCTAGCCTGAGGGCATCCTACCTTACGTTTGCCGATTAACGGTCTCCACTCAAGAACAAGTCTACCCCAACGCTCATAGGTTCTACGGCTAATATGGTCGGCTCATTACCACTTCAGCTTTCTTACTCTGTGAGCTACGTCGACTACTTAGGTTCTCTGCCGGATCACTTCGCTCCAGATTCGATTTTATTTAATTAGTATCTAGCATACCTACTGTATAAAAAAACAATTAAAAAATTATGAAGTCAATGGAAATATTATGATTTACGAGTCATTCTCATTAGTTTAAATCAACCTGAGTAATTAATTAAATCCAATGTTAATAATAAAATCTGTTTAATTTAGTAGTACTAGAGTATAATAATATGGGTATACTAAGTAGGATAATGTCTATTACCAACAAATTGCAATATGCCTAATTGCGGCCATTATAACACCCACTCATTATTACCTACAATAATCACGTTTATATTTAGTTAGTAAGCTTCTAATTAATAATGAAATAATTATACAGAGGTTGCCTAAATAATACGTAGGTACAATTTCAGTCCAGGGACAGAATTAGGGGAAATGAAACGTTTAAAATAAGGGTTACACCATTTTCTCGGATCCGTTCGTAGCTCGTCACCCCTAAATATATAAAGTAAAGTCTAAGCACCAAACCTTCCTTAATAAACGACCGAAAACCTAATGGAAATCCGATTTCAGGTTAAAGATACTGACGGACCTTTCCATTTATAATGAAAAACGTACCTCAGCACTTTCTATACGTATTATAAAATCGTAGTGGAGTCAAAACTGCACATCGTATTGCTTTTAAGAGGCTTACAAGACCTAAAGCGCGGTCACTGTTGGATTGCATAGAAAAGAAAGAGACGCGCGATGACACAACGCTGGTAATTTATTGCAAAATATGAAGCAATTATGGATTTACAAAAAATCTATTCATTGGACTAAAAAATTAAAACACTATTACCTTAATATGTTGCATCAAGAATAATCTGACAAAAAATCTGAATGTTTGCATGTATATTAGTATAGTTTTTAATCGTTTAAAAAAAATTTTAGAGGTGTCTTAGTGATTTTTTTCTATCATATCAAGTTAATTGTATTATGTTTTCAATACACTATCTAACTAGCATATATCCAGAAGAATATCATATATTTTTCTGATTTTGGTTACTGCAGTGGATCATATATTTTTAGGCATTATAAATTTGCGTTTAGGTTATGTAGTCCCCTTAAGTATTTTTTACGAGGTCTGGCAACGATTATAAGGACAGTTTTTTTTTGAGATTTGTCTATTTATCTGAATGTATGTTCCAGCATCACGCCAAAACTACCGGATAGATTTTGTGCAAATTTTGCATATTTATTCCCTATACTTAAGTATGGGAGGTAACTGCGTAACACACTGACAGTAGGAATGGTTTTCATTTTGACAGTTCAATAACATTCATTGCGTTATTTACGTTGATGAGCACATAAATTTCTTGAACATATGAAGCGATGGATTAGCAATATCCTTGAAAATGATTTAGATTGTGACTGATAGTGTGTTATGCAATTAGGTTGCGGGTTAGTATATTATATAGTTCGTAAAATGTACACACAAAAACATAAAGTCTAGGTGTCTTCTATCATCTTTGGTTAAAATTAAAATAAATATCCATGGTTAGGTGACTGATCATGAGAAATCCCGAGTGTTTACAATTTACTGTTATATTATTTTAGTGATAGTTGTTCGTCAGGAATACTCTGTAAGAAAGCATCAGTCAGTGGTGAACCTCAGGACGAGCTGCTTCTCACACGGACAACTGTACGTCACTTGCTCCCGCGTCACCAGTCCTGACTCTCTTCATATTTTGGCTGCTGAGACCAAAACTACAAACGTAGTATACAGGAGTTTTTGTAAAAATGTGGCCGTTATTTTATTAAATTGTGGTGTCTTACGACGTCCACGGGAACGAAGTCGGGGACATTAAATAATTACAAATATAGGATTTTGTGACTTGAGTAACGTAAATAAAGACTCGGGAAGTATTTATTAGAAGTTAAAAGTAACGTAAACACGCGCGTTTAACAGTTAGATGTTATTAAGTTGAGTAGAATAACAACTTTATACAAAGTTATCTGCGCCGCCGCCGTTGAGTTCTAGACAAAGTAAACAGTTGCCACGGCTCTATAAAATGAGTTGTCATGATAACCGCAACGTTGTAAGACGTTACGTACGCCCGGTAGTCGCCACCTTAACAAGTATGCTAATTTAACTGTCTACTTGGCCACTTGATGCCTTCATAACTGATTAAAAATTAACTTTAATCAAAGTTAATATCAATCAAAGCGAATCATTAGTATGCTTCACTTTCAGTAAATTAAATATGAGTATGTAAGCGAATTCAAAGAGATTTTAATTACTTTTTATATACACAGGAGTGGATACGGCGCGAGCATCAAGGTAATGTGAAATTATTAACGCTTTTATGAGCCATCAGTGGTATTACAGAAATCTTTTACAGTCAAACTTTATACGATACTGCGGAAATATTAAAACGAGTTGGCAAGAGATCCCTTTTAATAATACATTTAAAAGTTTTTCAAGTTTATTAAAATATCATTCAACATTAAGTTATGAGTTAATCCATCCAATGAAAGAAACAAGAGCCATGATTATTTGCTCGCTTCATATAAATGAAAGCCCGAGGGAGATGCGGGAGATCTCAGATAAGCGAATTTAAAAATAACACTTTTCAACTCGCATTACTGAGTTGAAATTGTGAGAAATAAGTCCTAGAAAGACTCAACTATGAATATTAATTACTTAAACGATCGCTTTAGTCTCATTTAATTAGAATTTCAAGCTTGAAAGTGTTAAATTAAAAAGTTATTCGGAACCCTAATTTGTGGTTCTCTCTCAAACGTTTTAACAATTTTCAGTTTGCACTGAACAGATATATTCAAATCCATTTATTTTTCTCTAATGTTTTTGAATAAGGACTCGAAAATAAAATTAGGTAATACTGGGGCAGAGTCCATTTAACTTTCTTGAATTAAAAAAAATGCGGGAATTGGAATTGCCAGATGGACTGATTCGTTATTTTCTCAATGCCCCCATTTTATGTTCGGCTTAAATCTTGTTTGTCTTTTATGTAAGAAGCCATGTCGGTCTAAATTCATTTGGTACGTACCCAGGTACCAGGTTGACCTGATTATGCAGCCGCATTGCAGTGGATCTCAGTGGATTTGGACAACCTCTTATAATATCAGTGTTGTGCATAAACCGCCAACTGTACTGATTGTACATTTTTAATTCCAAGTTTATCGCTTCCCACAATTTCGTTTTGTTCTGCATTTAACGCGAGTACAGTTGAAACATTACTTTCAGTATTGTTCGTAATAAACAGAAATTCTTCGTCTGACTGAAATGAATTAAAATGATTACTTTAGGGCACTGGCACCGCTTTAGCGTCTACATGGGAGTAATTACGTACACTTTGGATAAACAATTTGTGTAATCTCATCACGTAGGTACGCAGACTCGCAGTGTCATGTCGATCTTCATACAGAATGGTTCTAAATAATTGTAGTAATCAGCGTTGTGACAGACCCCTATACGTCAAAGGATAAAGGAGATTTAGTGCTCCCGAGCAGATTAAAGGACCCATTCCATGGAAATCTTTATTACTTCTAATTCATTTGAATAGCAAAATTACATTATCTGTAGACAGTAGGTCGTTTAGTTAGAGTTCACTAAATCTGAATGGGTATTAAGATTTGTGATTCACGCAGTCTATCCTATTGGATAGATTTATTAGGCCTTGCGTAATCGAATTTTGAATTTCATAATTGTATAAGGTTACAGATCTTAAAAGATTTTTGATATTCATAAATGAAGCCTCCAAATCTGACCTATCCAAAAATAGGGCACTAGAATATCTTCTAAAAGCCAAAAGATTTTAACAACAATGAAATTGCCGTTTCCGTAACAGCACCGACGCGAACAAAAAACTGAAAAAGTTTGCTCGCTCGTACACTGTGCCAAGCTGAAATGTTTCTCCATTAATATGTTCAGTGTGGATTTTAAACATTATTATGTGGAATTTTACTACGTCTAGCTAAATTAATTACACTCTTTGCTAACTTCCGGCTTCAAGATAATTTTGTTTCTCCTTGCTAGTCTTTTGCGTCTACGAAAGTCGGTTTTCATAATAATAATCTTTCTTAAAATCTGGTACTGGTTTATTATCAATACCTTCACACGAGATAATAATATATTTACCTTTATAAGTAGTCAATATTAGTATTTATCAATAATCTTATCAACGTTATGTAAGCATTTTTTTTTATTTTTTTCGAACAATATGCCGATGACAGGTAAGTCATGCGGAAGTAAGTATTTATATTAACTCTGATCTCTTCCACGAATCGACCTCTGGCATTTCGCGCGGGCTTTATAAAAGGCCACTCAGGAGATGTAATAAGATCATCAGTAGCCCTGTCAATACCATTCCTCTACTATAATCGATAACTAGTGAAAGAAATACATAGCTACATATATTATATAACTCTATAATTTTTCATAGCGGTTTGAATAACTTCAAATATTTAAACTTACTCAAATATTAGGGATTTGTGGAAAGAGCTCTACAATCCCGCGTATTGGGTAAACCACAAATATTCATGCGAGCAAAGCGAGGGTTGAATACACATCCAATAACAAAATAAATATTGTCAAAAATCCACGTTTCGATACAGTACCTACACAAATATAGCTACAATTTTGCCTAGCTTGCCTTAACCACGTTGTACGAATGAATTTACATAATAATACATTAATTGACCGAAGCTATGTTTTAATTAATGACAGCCATTAATATTCATTATTTATTGGGATTAAATTGATTTGTTTGGTAAATGAATTTTGTGATATCTTTCCCGTTTGAGTGTTGGTTCTAGATGAAAATAATACTCCACTTGCCTGGGGTTCGAAAGCCGAACACAGCGATATAAGTATAAGGTCTTTTAAGGGACTCATTAGACTACATAATGATAGTTCTGTATAAAATATTTTTAACGTAGATTTGGAAGGAATGCGATTTTCAAAACGTAGCAACTTTACATCAAAGTCTTACATAATAGTCTGTCGATGATTGCGACAACCTTAATACAAAGCCCATTTTCCATTACAGTAACGTATATAGTTATCGAGAAAAACACTCATCCCCATTTGTCTCATAAAATATATTACGCGAGCAATATTATCTTAAACCTGACTTAAAAAACCCTCGAGTGTTCGAGGATCGTAAAAAAAGGACAAAGGATACATTGAAATTTTATGGCTAAACCCATGTTTAAACTATGACCCTCGGTTAAATGCCTATAAACGTGAAGGAACCGGCCATTTTTCAAACAAAATATATTATTTACAAACATGGTAGAAGCACTTCATATTAAAAAGTTTGTTGCCGTGTCTACTCGTGTGGTCGGACTAATCTCTGAAACTATTAGGAATTTTCTCGGAAAGTTTCACATACAGATTTCAAACAAAGTTTTCAGTGGGAGCTTCATTTATTTTATTGCGAGAAAAACACAATGCTATTTCGAAAGATAGTATTTTAACGTATAGCAGTGATATTTTGTGAAACTCCCTACAGTGAAAACTAAGTTTCGCCAATCGACAGTGAGATACAGAAATGAGGTTTATGGAATATTCTGGCTAAACTATAAGTAAAACATTTTATAAAGCTATATCTAATTTGAAATCTAATTAATTATTTTTAATGTACAGTACTTACCTACAACACCTACGTAAGCATTACCAAAATTTTAACATAATTTATATTTTAAACGACGACGTACCGAGTTCGCACAAAAACAACTTTGTTTTTTGTATTTTTAGGAAGTAATCTCTGTTAGCAAGGCTATGTCCTTGTTAACGATATCTAATTAATTCTCAACTCTTAATGAACTGCTAATTGTACTCAATATAAATATTAACTAACATTAAAACTCTATTATTCGTAAATTATATTTATTTTAAATGAAAAACAAAAGGTTTCTTTGTATTTATATGTCAGGCTTGTTTAAAAGCTAAAAAGCTAGGAAGCTTGCTTAAAAGCGAAAAGGAAGCTTGCTTACTAGCTAAAAAGCTAGGAAGCTTGCTTAAAAGCGAAAAGGAAGCTTGCTTAATAGCTAAAAAGCTAGGAAGACTGCTTAAAAGGGAAAGTATTTCATTAATTTAAGTCACACAAACTAATGCTAGAATATAATGAAAACTTAGTATGTAAAAGCTTTTAAAGCTCGATTAGTGCGATTGATTGGTAAAAGCACTTTGCAATTACAAATGAATGAAGCAACTGCAAAAGTGCAATTACAATCAACGATCAGTGTTCTTAGATTCTAATTTTAACTTGTTTTAGTCAAGGTGTCTGTTGTGTGGGCACCTACTTATTTATCTAAAGGTACTAATATTATAATAAGAAAAAAATTGTGAGTTTGTATCTAGGGGGTATTCTTTGGAACTTCTGATCCGATTCCGAAAATTCTTTCACTAATGTGAAGCTGCAGTATTGCCGAGTGCCATGAGCGCTTACACGGGCCCAGTAGCGCCACTCCTTTAAAAAAATATTATCTCGTGACTCAGAAGGAATTTTGAAAAACGGCTCAATTAGCGACCTCGGTAAGTGTGTCAAGATTTTTCTAATACCTTTGATAAACTTTCATATTGAGACACGAAGCAACAAAAATCGATCTAAACAAAAGCGGCCACATTCGTTTAGATCGTATTTTGTTGCTTCAGGGTCTCAATATGAATGTTTAAAAAAGGTATTAGAAAATTCTAGACACACATACCGAGGTCGCTAATTGAGCCGTTTTTCAAAATTCCTTCTCAGTCACGAGATAATATTCTTTTTCAAGGAGTGGCGCTAGTGGACCCGTGTAAGCGCTCTTAAAACAATAAATTTTACGCAGACGAAGTGGCGGGCGGAAGCTAGTGATAAATAAATAAGTAGACTAGCGACTTAATTTTAAGTAAGCAAACAACTTCTGCGTCAGTCCAATATATAATGTAAGTAGCTATCGATTACGTTCTCCCACCATTCGTTTTTAATAATCTCACAGGGGATAACAAAAACAAAGTCGAATAGCTTTATTGATACATACATCAACTCACGCCTTGCTTTTGACTGAGGTAGGCAGAAATTACAAAATACCACGTCCTGCGATCCCTAAATTGACTTTGTCTGTCCATGTTCATATCAGCCAAATGATATTTTGATTATACGAGTATGTTTAATTTTCATAAGAACCAATGCATATGGCATTAAGTCCACCTCTGTACATTTGTGTGCTTGAAGTATTAAAAAAAAAACGTGTGCAGTTCAAACGTGGTAGAAGTGAAACCTTCAAAAGTATTCTATCTCATTCTCTCGCACGTTAAATCCTATAGTTGTATGTGTGCGTTTCATCGAGTTTCAAATTACAACGGAGCTAAAGAAGTGCAATAAATAAACCCAAAAAGTTCTTTATCAAATTCAAAACAAAACCTAGCATAAACACCCTTTTTATTAGAAATTCTCATACATAAACTCACGCCTTCTTCCCCGAACGCCACCAGCTCCGAACCTTACTCATACTCTTTTGCTTTGTTTACGTTCATACGCTGCTGGTTCCTTGGAATCGCAATGCCCTCATTAAATCCATTGCACTAAAGAGAATGAATCCTAACGAAAAGCATGAAGATGAAACAGACGAATCAAGAGCTACGATTGATACGATATAATACGAAGGTGATTAATAAAACGGACACAAAAGCGATTTAGTCAATCATCTGAAACAAAATATCAAATGGCCGTCAAAAATCGTGTTACAATTATTACAAAATTGTTTCGATACAGCATTTAGAGGAATTTCGATGTTTATTGCTACATATTTTGCTCTAGAAACATTTCGGTTTTTGCTAAAACTTGTCAATCGTTTTAAACAATAACGATTTTAGGTACAAGGTTCAGCCTAGAGGTAGTTTTGTTGTCTTTGTTAAGTGAAATTGGTCTAGCCGTTCCATTTGAGTATATTAATATATTGAAGATAGCTTGCAATGCAGTCCTTACTACGAATTTCTCCTTTTAGTTGATCTTCCGCAACAATTTGCTTAGGTCTGCTTCGCTAATAGGAAATACCTGGAAACGATATAAAATATTGATTTTATCTCAGCCCAAATTGGTTGCTAATGTAAATTGTTTTTCGTTCATGAAAGAGTATTGTTCTGTAGCAGCATTTTCAATGCCATATCGAGTTGAGTTTCGATATTGTAATATGGTGTAAACTCTTTATAACGTCTTTCGATATAACGTAAAACTTCCAATAGCGTAGAAATTAGTCCAATTAGGTTGGTTTACCTTAAAAGTCATATATTAATACACACTTTATAGGGTAACAGCAATCCTCTATTGGTTTATATTTTACCAGCATTATGTCTCCTGCAAACAGGTACGACGCGACTCTTGTAGAACAATTTCTATGAAAACTTTATGGAAATTGTTCTACAAGAGTCGCGTCGCGCCTGTCTGCGGGAGCATTTACTGTTTATGTTACCAGGGCGCCAAGTCTACTAATTTACAAACGTCATAATGGTCTCTGCATTGTGAGTTTTTGACAGATTTGCCATACAAAATCTGTCAAAAACCAACGATGCAGAGACCATTGTGACGTTTATAAATTAGTAGTCTTGGCCCCCAGATCACAATAGGCTCGGACTAAATCTTTGAGATGCTGAAATTTCTAAGACACACCTGACGCTGTAAACAGCCGCCTTGCTTTTGTTATTGTTAATTGCCTAGAACACGTGTGACATTACTCTTGGATTGCATTGTCTTTAGGAGTGTTGGCCCCAAAAATAAATAAGAAAATACAAAACAAATACTGGCATAGCAAAAAACGTCAGGCAAAGATAACAGACTGTGTTATGTAATTTAATTACTATTGAAACAAATATTAAAAAGTTTTGTGACTAGTATTTGGTTGCCTTTATTCACTTCACAGAACGAAAAAAAAATGCTCAGTCCCTTGAGTGTCGTTATTAAGAGTTTTGTAAGCGATTATTTCGAACACAAATCAGGAATGATTTGATTCACTATAATTTCTAGAATATGTATTTGCAAAATATTTAGCCACAACAAATAAGGTACTTAGTAAAAGAACTTTGTAATTATTTCTGGAGTTTTATGTTTGAGCGCGAAGTAACACCTACTTTCTTTCGAGCCCAAACATTTACCGTCCCTCTCTTTCATGTCCCCTCTCTCCTTAAGAGAAAAGAGCAAGAGTATAATATACAAGTGCTCTGCGTTTATACTGACAGATTAACTTAATAGGCAGTCAAGTACCTACTTTAAACAGCGTTGCCCGTGTTGCCACTTTCGAATAAGTTGGAGATGGAGGGAAAAGTACTTTCTTCAGTAATCGGCGGAGCCGTTACCGAGACGTGACTTCCTTATACGATGGATTACCCAAGCAAATCATTCATATACAGGGTTAGTTTTCAAAGACCAGCCAAATTTAAGGATGTGGTACAGACCATCAAACTGAACAACTCTCTCCATGGGACCAATATCATCATCGCGAAAAATTTATAAACTGTCCCATAAAAAACTTCAATACCTACTTGACCTAAATGTTGACCGCTGATTTTTTTTTCGTGATTACGATTTTGATCCCATGGAGAGAGTTGTTCAGTTTGATGGTCTGTACCACATCCTTAAATTTGGCTGGTCTTTGAAAACTAACCCTGTATAAACATAATTACAGATCGATGTTAGATAAGCGACAAGTACAGCTGCCAGTTAATAAAGTTAGTTTAAATAGACAATCTTAATAAAAACGTTGTTGATTTAATCAATGAAAAGTCGATACAATATTGGAAATAATCAAAGAGTGTCGGTAGGAATGTAAGAGTTCAATGAAATGACTCTTAAAAACCACCGAAATTCAGCCCAACTTACCATTTGTAGGAAAGTTACACATAAAATATTTTTCCATTCAAGCATGAAATCGTTGGAATACCTGCACCAGAAACCAGTTCGTTGGTATTTTAATACATATTTCGGAGAAAACATAATTTGCTAATTGGTAGATTTAATTTTCCAGTATCTGATAAATGAATTATTCGTTTAAAATATTTGTGTCGTCATTTATTTTGTTTATAGTTTTAATATGCGGAGTTCGGACCGGAATAAAATACCTTTTACCTCAAAGATCTTCTCAGTAACCGAATTATGACTAAAAACAAAGTTACTCAAGTTATACAAATACCGTGAACATTTAGAGAACGTTCGCAATATTAAGAAGATTAGTGAGACGAAACATTTCTTGTAAAACAAGACAATTGAAACGTTGAAGCGTCTATAAAGTAATGTACTAGACCAGGGAGCGACGTTGCTTCGAGCAAATGTATTGATAATATTTTAAAATGTTGAGTAAGCCCTTTGAGAGTGGAGAGAAAAATATTTCAATGAAAGTAAGAGATTGGAAATTCATCCGATCTGTTCGGGAGTAGGTATCTCGAACAGATACAGCGCGAATATAAATTGGTTATCTGATTTCACGTATATGTTCAATTGATTTAACGATCTACACTAGCTCACAGCTTACTAGATAGATGCTTACAGCCTGCAAATAGACGAAGAAAAGTAATAAGATAAAGAGTAAAAGATGAATGTCGATAGAGTAAAAACCTTTGTCTTTCTTGAAAGGATACATAAAGGTGTTTATATTTGAGATTTATTACTGACAGTATCTGTTCAAATATCCGAGGGTAAATAAATCCCTTCCTTTCAAAGTATTTGCGAAGGAATCTTGTTTGTTTAGCGCTCTCCAAAAGGTCAAACACGTTGATCTCTATGAAAATTAAGAATACTTAACTTTGTATTCGGTTTACGGATTCAATTTTGTGGGTTTCATTTCTGAAGTTTGCATTATTTGGGAAAGGTCACTTTGCCAGTTTATTTGTTCCCGTTTTAAATCTTTTTCATTTTCCTTATTATTGTCTAAAAATAAACTTTTCCTTGAATTCATGTTTGGTTTTTGGAACTTTCAATTCTTCTCTTAAATCTGTTCAATTTCACGGAGCGAATTCATAAAGAACTAATACAAACATTAGAAGGGACATTACATAAAGACGTAATAAAACTTAAGCGGGCATTATTGTTATTATTTGCATAATTCGGCATTTCGCTTTGCATAACGAGTCCAGACCCATGAATAACGTAGTCTACTTTCGCACTGGCGCATCACCCTCACTTCACTGAAAATATCATACCTACTTAATTATACGATACAGTATAAAGATTTACATGGGGTACAAATTACAGATTTATGCAAAATTAAATCGTTTTATTCTCACACTCCGTAAAAGGACCTGATTTAAATTCTCATTCATCGGGAGCAAATTAAAGGATCGCGGCGGCAAATATACGTTACAAACGAATTTCTCGGCAAATTGACTCAAACAGGGTTCAAAGGAAGTTATTACCAGGTGGTCCATGAATGATAAAATCCCATTTTCCACGGCATTAAGCACTGAACAGGACAAAAGATTCGCGGCAAATTGTCCACACGAAACCACGTGCGGCGCGGCCGGGTTCCCAACGTCTAACTGCGCACTCTGGCTGCGCGGTTACCCTTAACGTAGGTACCCTCTTATTAATAACCTACCCGACCCCCTAAACAAAGGAACTCAAATCAATTAGGGTCAAACCGACAGCCTTACAATTAGGACCGAATCAAACCGTCGCATACAAAATACATACGTTCATCGAATACACTTTTGAAACAATCCAAACTACGCTTATGCTTCGACACTGGCATATGACGCGGCAAAAGAAGAAAAACGCGCAATATGCGCCGAAAAGAGACGGAACTATACGTATTAGCTGTTCGTCAGAGTAAGACAGCATCAGACATTTTGTAAGCTGATAACCAGAGGCAGCGAACAGAGCGAGGGGAACCATATTCTCGCGCGACTCTGCATGAATGTAATGAATTAAAATTCAATGGTATACAAGCAAGACTTTGTGCGTGAGTGTGAATAGCTTTTAACATAAAGCTCATCGTATATGTAATATGTGTGTGATTTTACATTATTTGTAAAATGGCTGGTTGGGTAAATTCAATCGGAAACCAATTAGAACTTATAAGATGTCAGTTTTTATTCAGGTTTAAAAAAATCTTTATTCAGTTATTTTCAATTTAGTATCAGTATATCATGATCTTAAATCTAAAATGCAAGTTACACAATGAACCATGGAGGAAAACATTTCATCAGACCGACTGTTACTCAAGGTCCAGCCAACCTCATTCATTCAGATAAGGAAACGCAAAAATCCGGTAAGCTCATAGTTTCCTTCGTGCTCTAATCCATCGTTATCCCCATCGATTCAAGGATACGTCCTTACACCGAACAGAGCTAAGATGTAAAAATGATTAAAATTTTAAACAAAGCAACTGACCAACAACGAATTGGTTCTTTGCACAGTGGGACAGCGCGCAAGTATACGTGAACAAAAATTTGCGGGTGATTTTTACCTATACATCCATGGAAATGCAATCCATCATTGGATCCTCGCGTATCCACGGCCGCGGCACACACACAGGCGCCAGGGCGCACACTCGCGCACCGCACCTCCTCACGCGAAGGGAAAATCTTCACACACGACACAGATAAACATGTCAACTGCTAGACATTGTTACCCTAAAGTCTTTTCACGTTTTTCACCACAAAACCACCATACAACACTTATGATAACACAAACAGCATAAATGAACACAGAAACACTGGATTCTTTTGCAATATCACCCGCGTTCGAGTCACGAAGCCGACGGTTTCGACAAAAATACGCGTAGATATTGTAGTGTCGATTCGGCGACTGTTCTCCCCGCCCTGTTCCAGAGGCGAATGGCGCCGCCATATTGAATCTCGCTACATCGGTGCACAGTGAAGCATCTAGCGGCAGGTAACGGAACAAAATGGTGCGTTCCAGTACCACACAGTGCTCGAAAGTAATTATTTACTCCTTGTTTAGACAACATAAAGCTTACAATGAGGTAAAAGACTATATAAAATAAAGATTCGGTCCAGTTTTCTCAAATAAAACTGTCGGAAAAACGCTACTTTTAGCTGTACTTGCGAAATACTGAAAAACCGGTGCATATCAGCTACGTACCCGAGCTTGTGGTATCGCGCTTAACCGCTAGATAGCGCTGACAAGGTCAAAATAATATACAATCATGCTAGAATTATTATCAATATTCATGTTTATGTGTCAGGTTGAAACATTATGGCACGCGCTTTGTTGTTCCGAAGGGTTTTATGTAATCCAAGCGATGGAATGAGAACATTATTTCTATCGGAATGTTATCAATTTAGGGTACTAATCAGTAACGTTCTGAAAAATGTGGTATTTAGAGATTTGGGTAAAATGGGTAACAGTTTATTTTGAGAAGTTGGTATGAAATACTTTATAGCAAACTTGAAGCCGACAATTCAATTGTTAGAGAAATATAATAGAAACTCCGTCCGGATATTTGTGGTCGGTTGCCTTATTCTTACGAAGATGGAATATTAAATCAATGGATGTAAGTTGTTATAGCATCGATTGCGGTCGACCCACATGCTCAGCGTTACGCTCACGACGTGTTTTATGCTCCTCCAGTGATAAAAGCCTCGTCGGTGGCTTCCTTATGCCACGATATTGACGTTAAATTACCTGTCAGCGGTAAAAAAGAAATAGGGCCCTGGTTTTGTTTAGCGCGCTGTGCGGTTGAAAGATGTGGCTGAATAATGTGCTGTTTGTGATTTGATGTTTTTTCAAGCATCATAAGGGTGTTGACTTGTTCAGTATGAATTAAAATAAATTGTTCTCCTCTTTTTATCTGAGGCTGAAGCTTTATTTTCAAATTGAAATTGCTCTATATTTTTCCTGGATCTGTAAAACAAACTTTATCTGGCAAGGCACATTCATTAGTCTATTGATGATCTAAATATTTCATTACGGGGATCTCTTCTCTGTCTCTCTATGTTGCATTTAGGTTAAAGAAGCATTATGCAATTCTATTCCTATGAATTCCTTTACCAAACTTAAATGTATGCTCTCTGCAACCAAACGTAACTCTTAATGCTATTACAGTCAAAACTTTCTCTAAATTGCCAAAATAGTTTTGCATGCCCACAAAAGTCTCCATTGGCAATAAGCCAGTGCTAATATAGAAGTGATTGTGAGGTTAGTCATTAAGGACGATAAGGTCGATTGACTGTGCAGGCCTTTTGCGGGCTATGACTAAAACTTGCGGATTTTGCACACTCGGCCCGGGCATTTGAAGGGTCATTATCATTACGCCTAATAAAGTACTCATTGATTAAGATATTGTTGAGTTGTGTGTAGTTTTGGGTATTCGAGTGGGGAATATTTGTGTTCAATTTTATGCTGGGTTGCTTCTATAAAATTAATGAATGTACAGAGTGACAACAAAGAGAAATATGTTTAACTATTTGAACTAACGAAGTTACTGTCATGAAAATTAAGGCAAAAATTCAATACAGCAGTGAGTACTAAACTGGCTAGGGCTTAATTTTTAAAACTTGCAGCAAAAATCACTAGCTTCCGGACCTCTGTTTTAATTTTTTATTTTTTTTCAAACGCTCTTACTTCTCATAATGTCGTGTATGAAACGTATCCTGCTAGTCATGCTTTCAAAATGTCTCGTTTTCACCGTAATGTTTACGTATAGTTCACTACTTAAATTGTCTCACTCCAGATACTTTTCACACGATAAGCGGCACTTGATCCGTGCAGCCAGGTATGCAGTTCCTATATACTTACTGTCGTATTAAACTTGTACTTTACTTATCACTTCCTTTGATATCGATATATATGAATGACATTTCATGGCATCTTTTAGAAAAATTCAAATAATTGCTCGGCAGAATCGAAGGAGTCTTTATTTACCGAAATCGGCCTTATCTACCAGGTTTGGCGAACAATGTAGATATCGAATCTATCTTCTCTTCCTTAGCTCCTATTTGGGGTCGACACTATGTCATCTTCGTATTCATCTCTTTTTTTTGCCATTTCATCTCTCTCATGGCCATCACAATCCATATATCGTTACATTGGTCTTCCCCTACTCTTATACATAGACATCCCCATTTTTGTTCGAAACTTTCCTCCCGAACTTAAGACTCACAAATATAAATATTGACTTTTACAATCAAAGTTATTCGTTTAATATAAATAAACAAACCTATCACCACTTTCTATTTTTAGGTACAGTAACGACCTATATTGCAAAAATATTCAATTCACTATAAGAGATAACTTATCTACGCTTAATAAACTGTTAGGTATATTTTAGTCTATCTCGTATCACTTACGTTCGAGTATATTAAACGAGCACTAAGTTAGTGATTAAGTATTCTATATCTTATTTGTGCTTCTAGTAGACGTTACATTTAAGAGCTTCTAGAGAACGCTTGGCTTGGCTACCAACATTTGCTTATAAGTAGTTCCTTTTGGGCTGTTGGGCCAACACTTGTGCATATTTGTGATAGAACCTGTATGAGCCACCTCATTATGCATGCATGCAGATTATGGAGGAACAAACATGGATTTGTACTCAGTGTTTGCAATATAAAAATATAAATGGGATTTTATTTGCCTGACTACATTGTAGAAGACTACCCCATTTCCTTATGAATATCGAAAGAGGTATCGAAATAATCAAATGAGTGGACATGAATAATGGATGAACAAATAATTAATAACAATAACCCAATCTCCGTATCTCTACGTTGACGTCGTGGTGGGGCTTGTTGGCTCCTGAACTCTAGGTCTGTACCGGTAGAGTTTACTTTGCCGAAACCGGTCTAGGGTGAGGAGCCAGACCAAGAGAGATACAGAAACCCGCAAGAAGCATGTGGCGGGCAGTAGCGACCCCACAGACCCTATCTCCCTAGAGAAGTCTTGTTCCTCACCTCTGGCTTGCCTTTATTGGCCGGCTGGAGTGAACAATGACGAGGAACAGAGCTCCCACCTCTTTCTTGCCCTTATTGGCCGGCTTGAGTGGAGATTCGCAAGAGAAAACGTGCTCGGAGGAAGGAAATTTTCTGGTAAGATGCTGATATGGATCTTGACCGTACTTCCGGGATTGTCCTGATAGCCGTAGGCTACCTTTCCACTCCTCATAAGCACCTCAGGACATGTTGCCCCCTTGTCGATACGACACTATGTGCTAGCGTTCGTTTTCGGGGGCCCATTATTGAGTCTGCAAGTCACCCCCTGCCATTTTACCTTTGTGGTGGAGGTCTGCCCGGCTTGGGCGGAGCACCGCCGTGTCCTCGTGGCGGCGATCTCTCGCATCCGGCCCTGGTTCAGGCCATGGTACGGAGCGAGAGGCAATGGGAAGCAGTCACCTCCTTCTGCGTAGCAGTAATGCTCGCGAAGGAGGAGGCTGAGCGTGGGAGGGAGAGGCAATCATTGCGCCCTCACACCCCTAGTCGCCGCAGGAGGAGACACCCTGGGCGTCGGGAGTCGATAGCCGACTCCCGGCCACCGTAGGCGCACCGTAGGGCCGATGCCTGCCGGGGTCGCTGATTGTTCGAAAGAGTTACCGCGGCCCTGGCGCACAGGCAACTGAAGGAACACGGGTGGGTTTTACTCAGTAAGAGTCTGACACGCCCTTCCGCTCCGCCCGGAGCGGGAGAGGTCATTTGATGATTTCCAAACCAAAAAAAAAAAAAAACCCCTGCCGTTTTATCCATGTATTTTATATATAAAACATTGGTTAGGCAAGGGCCATAGCCGTTCCATAGTTCTTGGTAACCAGTCCATCTTAGCCAGTGAAACCCGTAGTTCAATAATTATTTTTGTTTCCATATCCTACAAAAGTCCGACACCAACCGGGGGTTGTCCTTGGGTGCACTTGCACACTGCATACAGGGATAATCGTCGGTTGGTGCCTCATTCCATTTAAAATTGTTTAATGGGCCTCTGCTTGTTGGCTTTGGCCCCTCCGCCGCCTCCCAAAGGACCGGGACCTCATGGTCCCGAGCTATGTGAACATATAATAATACTAATAAAGCAATAATCTCATGAACAGACAATATCCATGTTTTCAATATATCAACCAGTGATGTTAAAGTAAGTCGCAATTCGATTACCCCAAAGTCGCAGATTATTCAACCCACAATCAGAGCTGAATCTTGCCACATCGTGGCTACAGCATTTTTTTGCATGCTTGCAAGTTAAACTTATCATACAGCTGTAAACACTCATCACCACCGCACAGTAAAAATCCACTTCATTACAATGTAACTTTTTACTTTCAAGTCAACAATGTAGGTGTTACCAACAAAAAATATTCGTACTCTTACACTGTGACACTGGGCACTGCGTTTGACTATTACCTGATTGGTTCCGGACGAGCGCCCGATTCGCTACAGTTGCGCCTTCTCTAATATCATAGATAATTAGGAACGAATTTTATGCTCATGACGTTTAGAAATCGCATATTTTATGCTGTGAGAAATTATAATGCCTTTTGGTAGTACGCGTCATTAATATTTGTGTCAAATAAATCTGCTGCTGTTACTAAACTCTTCAGAGGGAGTTTAGCTGGTGCACAAGATTCAGCGACCTGAAACGTTACGTCATTTTAAAAGAAGCCAATTTAGGGAGCAGACAATGTTATATGATGTTTACTCTCTTAAATCATTTTTTACTATATGCAAGAGCCTAAAAATAATAACCGTAGTAAAAGATCTTGCTTAAAGCTGACGAAGCTCTGATGACAGATTGGCAGAATATACAAATAAATAGCCAATTAATTGTTTGTGTGTGTTTGTTGTTTTGTTTATTTTGGTTTGTTTGTTGTTTCTCTAATGACTTGGTAATGGATTTGGATCTATCAAAATCCATTACCTAGTCATTAGAGAAACAGACAGTCGTTCACAGTTTAGCAGTGAGTCAATAAAAGCCTGCACTGCACGATTCCTTTAATAAGTTAAAGGAATCTTGTAGTGCAGGTACTCGAACACATCATTGATATCCATTTTTCACATCAGAGGGCCTAGACAAAGTAACATTCGATTAACGATAACGCTAGTAGAAAACCTAAAATGTATGGGGTTGACATAAGCTATCGAAATGTCACGTGATCATAGGTCAACGAATAAAAATTAGCTAGACAATGTAAACAACATTCGATTATGAAATGAATCGACAGCGTCGAAAGATTAGGTACTTCCACAGAGATGCATAGCCAAGGGACACTTTTTGACGAGCGTTATTGCTAGTTTTTGGAATCATTAGCGAAAGCGATAGCGATTGTAGAAATAGAATCGCTCCGAAGCGAATGCCATTTGTCTAGCCCCTCAGTTCTGACCCAACTATAACCACCTTGCTAAAGTCGAATTTTCAATTAATTTAAGCCACCTCTTACTAGTTTTCCCAACATACAGTTTCTACTAAGACTTCTTAGCACCCCAGATTCAACGTTCCTTCTACAGAAAACTTACGATTTCCGTAAGTAACCGAATGGATCTTTTAGTAGTACAGTGTCCTGAGGTAACTCACCTCTGTCGATGTTCGCTTCGGTTATTCTCTATTTTATATGCGGTTATGTTATTGTAAGCTATTAGTTATGCACTATTGGCGTCTCGAAACCGTATGTTTGACTAATGCAATAAATCTAAGTTACGTTGTAATGTGGCGTCTGTTATAACGGCTTAGATGTTATGCTTATGGGTTGATCGAACGGATTTACCTACATCATGACTATCAGGCCAGTTTAACCCGAATGGAATAACATCTAATAGGTAGATAGGGTGTGTAGCTACCGCTATTATGTAAATTACATATTGCTATTTCCTTAAATATTTCCACGAAAATATGTCTCTTCTGAAAAAGCAATAAATTGACATGGCTTTAAATTTTTTGTAACACTTGAAGCAATTTGTTCGGTACACAAACACGTAAAAGAATCGCCTTTAGCAAGTGTTGAGATGTCGTAAAAACTGTGAGGAACATTAGTTTGGAAAGCCGGTGCGCCCGCGCAGACCTACACTTTGTTGTTGTTGATACTGTAGGAATGTATAAGGCATAAGCGGCAGCGGGGCATGTAATGTTGAAACAGGTAACAAGACTTCAAAGTGAATTTAAACATATATTCTCTCTATATATTATTGTTTAAAAATAAAAACCAGCTAATTGTAAATTCAAGTTACTGAGCTACTGCTCAGTCTATTAATTTAACGCAAAGAAAATGCTTTATGTTTTCCAATGTTATTGAATAAAATTCTACCAATAACTAAGTATTTGTTGAATACCCTGTAGGTACTACTGTACTTAATACGATAACTTTTGCTAGCAAATATTAAATTACGTTACGTTACGTTTAATGTTATTTTAAATAAGTAAATTGAAACTAGAAACAACAATGTTTTTTTTTTCCAACAAGACCGTTCTATAATATAATTCACCTGTCAACTTAATTCGACGAAAACGTTTATTGCATTGTCCTATTCGAAAAACGATCCCTTCTGAATTGTGCAGACCACTATTATAAACCACATGACGCCATTTCTCATTGAGGTTAGAGTTTATACGTACTAAAAGCGTAGAAACATTATACTTTTCGCCCTTTTTCTATTATTGGTAATTATAAATTCTATATTGCCCTATTTCTAAACTGTTAGGTTATATCACCATTGGACCTTAGTGTCACAAATAACGTACCTACCTGGTGATAGATTTTCAAAATACTATTGATTTTAGCTTCAGTGATAAAATCAATAACTTTGAAAACTTTCGCTGATGATAAACACATTATATTCAAATACAAAGTTATTTAACATACCAAAAAATATTTATCCACGCTTTACCCTCTAAACTCTCATAACTTGTCCCACACATCATGATTTATGCTTCATTGGGCACATTATCGTTGGGTAATTTGCATGCTTGCCCCAGCCACCGTATAACGGTGCTACAAGTACATCGGAATATTGCTCGGCATATTTCATATCATTCACTGAATCCAGCTAATCTTCCTTCTTATCGTGTGTTTGGTTTGTGATTAATCGTTTTTTTTTTCTCGAATCGT
Source organism: Griposia aprilina (assembly GCA_916610205.1). Classification (NCBI taxonomy): domain Eukaryota; kingdom Metazoa; phylum Arthropoda; class Insecta; order Lepidoptera; family Noctuidae; genus Griposia; species Griposia aprilina. The sequence goes on along the minus strand of OU744297.1, from coordinate 12,671,084 downwards.
GCATGGTTTGCAGATTTTTTTGCGTGTTGATTTGGTTTGTATGATTGGTTGTCTTGTCATGTGAGGTTTTTTGTTAAACTTTTTATTTTTTTGAAACGTTTGTTGTTAGCTATTTAAATAGTTATATTACGACATTCTTCATGAGTCATTCTGGGCGCTACTTTATATAATTTATTTACATATTACGGAAAAGTGAAATTTTACTTTTCCGGTGTGACGGATGGCCGCTGAAGTTAAATTAATTATTTATCATATTTTATAATATAAAATAGCATCACAAAGTTAAAATCTAAGTATATTAGGTACTTGTACTTCCAGCTTTCTATATCACGTAGGTAGGTATATACCATATGGTTTAATTTAATCCACAATAGCTACTTATAAATGCGGCGATGAAATTTTGCCATAATCGAGTTAATCCGTTGACACATTATCGATATTGTGCGGGTTTACTCGACGTCCATACGTGACGCCATACGACAAACGATCCAAATTTTTTGTGAGCACCGCATTTTATGTGTGGAGTTTTTATTGCCAACAGCTACCATGAGCTTCATACGGGTCTGATTGTTGCCATCGTAAATAAAAGTTATTTCGTCAGTTTATTACACAATGCAGTAAAGATATATTAAGGCACAGATGCGCAGCGTTTCCCCAAAATAAAATAGCTGTTCTAGTTCGTCAGACTTCATACATTAGCTATGCATTCATCAAAAACAAATTACATAAACCTCCCTTATAAAACGTTCGTGAGTAAGCAAATTATTGTATTATTACATGTTTCTAATTTATATGAATATAGGTACATAAATCCTCCTAATACATGCAAACATCAAGACACGTAATAAACAAGATTGTTTGATTATTGTGATAGAACATTTGTTTTATTAACTCCTTATGTGCAAATGTAATTGATCGAGGTACGTTAGTTCATATGCAAAGCTTTTTTTTTTTTTTTTGGGTGGGAAATCATCAAATGACGTCTCTCGCTCTGGGCGGAGCGGAAGAGTGTGTCAGACTCTTACTGACTAAAACCCACCCGTGTTCCTTCAGTTGCCTGTGCGCCAGGGCCACGGTAACTCTTTCGAACAATCCGCGACCCCGGCAGGCATCGGCCCTATCGGACCCCGTCAATTTTGCTGACATCTCTTTGAGGCGCGCGTGGAACACAACGCGCCGTCGACCCAAGCCTGGTCCTTACCGGACGGCGAGCTGCCCATTGCTCGCCGTCCGCAGGCCCGCGCCTACGGTGGCCGGGAGTCGGCTATCGACTCCCGAAGCCCAGGGTGTCTCCTCCTGCGGTGACTAGGGGCGTGAGGGCGCAACGATTGCCTCTCCCTCACGCGCTTCGCCTCCTCCTTCGCGAGCATTACTGCTTCGCAGAAGGAGGTGACTGCTTCCCATTCCCTCTCGCTCCGTACCATGGCCTGAACCAGGGCCGGACGCGAGAGATCGCCGCCGCCGATCGCCGCCACGAAGACACGGCGGTGCTCCGCCCATGCCGGGCAGACCTCCACCGTAAGCTCCAACGTGTCCTCCGGTCGATCCACACAATGCCAACACCCGGGCGTTTCCTCTCGCCTTATCCGAAACAGGAACCTCCCGAAACAGCCATGTCCGGTGAGGACCTGCGTCAGGCGGAAGGTGAGGACGCCATGGAGCCTCTCAATCCACTCCTCAAAGAGGGGACTTACCGCCGCAATTGTGGCGTGCCCAGTGCTGGGTTGCGACAGTCGCACTCTCCATGCCGCCTAGAGATCCCGCCGGAGCTCTGTCCGCTGTGCTGCGATTTCTCGCGGCAGCGGAGTAACGCCCCGGCGTTTCGCCTCCTCGCGCCACTCCCAAATTTGCGCGAGGACTTTTGCCTCCAGATCCAATGGCGACAATCCGGCAAGGAGGCTCGCCGCCTCGCAGGAGACCGTGCGGTGTCCCCGGACCAGCCGGATGGCCATGACCCTTTGGGACGCGTTCAACCGGCGTGCTGGTCGGAGCCTCAATGAACGCGCCCACACCGGTGCCCCGTAAAGGGCCATGGACCGCATCGTCGACTCGACGCCGATGTGAACCCCTCCCGCCATTATTTGGGAACCCGAGAGTGGCGCGTTCCGAGGACCATGAAAACACATGGCCTCGGATTTGTGCAGGGCCACCTCGATTCCCAATTGCCGGATCCTCTCAATGACTGTCGCAACCCCGCGTATCATTATTTCGGCCGCCGCCTGGTGGGACCTCCCCTGCGCCAGGACCAGCGTGTCGTCAGCGTAACAAACGACGCTGACGCCACTAGGGAGGTAGGCACGCAGTACCCAGTCGTACCCGATGTCCCACAGATGCGGCCCCAGGACCGATCCCTGTGGGACACCGCACGACATCTCTCGCCGGTTCCTTTCTCCCTGGTGACCGGGGTAGATGACGGCCCTGTCCGTCAGATAGGCCTCGACTATGCGACAGAGGTAGGTCGGCATCCGGTGATACCGGAATGCCTCCCTGATGCAACTCCAGGGCAGGGTATTGAAGGCATTGGCGATGTCTAGAGACACCGCCAAGACGACCCCACCCCGGGCCACAGTATCCCCCGTCGTGAGGGCTCGCACGCGCATGATGGCGTCCACCGTAGAGCGCCCCCTGCGGAAACCAAACTGGCTCTCCGCCAAATCTGGCCCCACCCGCACCAGCCGCCCGACGAGGCGATCTGCAATGACTCTTTCAAAGAGCTTGCCCACCTCGTCGAGTAGCACGATGGGCCGGTAAGCGGACGGAGAGTCCGCAGGGCGCCCCGTCTTTTTAATGAGGACCAGTTTCCCCGTCTTCCAACGAAGTGGGTACTGGCCCCCCTCCAAGCATGCGCTTAGGAGCCCTATAAGTCATCTTAGGAGCGCTCTAAGTCTCATATGCAAAGCTAATAAATCAATTTCTTTGCATAGCAATTGAGACAATATGATTAATGAACGACTTATATCGAATGAGTTAATATCAATTAAAGGATTAAGGCTTACTAATTGATATGAGTCACGAATGCGAACGTTTTAGTTGAGTACCAGGTGGTCGCCTATAGGCGTCGTGAAAGGCGATGGATGAAATAGATCGACAAGTGCAGTAGGCTCTCTATAGTATCCTAGTAAGTCTATTTACTTCATCGTCGTGACAATAGTAAATAATAATTATTAGTAACAGCCATCTTTTCTTAAACACCCTTTTTCTGTTGGAAAGTTTTTGCTATACGTGTTCAATATGATAAGCATCCGTGCTGCATTAAAGATGATTTTTAAAAGTTAATGAATTTGGCACCGATTTTTTAAATTCTATTGAATTTAATCTGTTGTAAAGTCATTTGATCACTCACTCACTCACAGCAAGTGAGATTTGACAGCCCATAAACTAATCAGTCTTGATCACGCTTTTTAAAAACCGGGGATAACATATTAATGATCACATTTCGCAAGAACCATTTATATAAAAATAAATTAATGAATCAAGCTTTGGTAATGTTTTTTTGTCCTTGGATTCGCCTTTTTCAGTAAATTATTGCCCCACGCTTGATTAAAAATGCAAGTAAACCTGCTATGATTAAAAATGATAAAGTTGAACTTGTGTATATTATAATTATGTATTGAGAAACTCAATTCACTAGTGCCAAAATTGCAGTGGTGTTTCCAATGTACCTACTTATTTTTTGTACTTATACGAGTATATTCTGTTTATAATATTTTATTTGCAGTGGTACAATAATAGCCTAGTATTATTATTATTATATTCCTATAAGTGCTTAATTGTAAGTAGATATAAGAAGTATTTTGCCATAACTAAATCTAGAGCCTCTAGTTTATTTTTATGTGTTTTCACTTATTTCTTTGAATATTGATTAACCCGTAATTAGTGACTGTAAAAGGCTATTATTAAATAAATGATAAATGATTTATTTTTGTAACTAGGTTTGTACGAACACTTTTAGACGTCCATCATATATTTTAAACTAGAAGAGGTTGGCGTTTCCAATCTGACTACTCTGACAAAAAAGGCCGAAACTAACTCAGAGATCACAGTCTCTTTTAAAGTCCAGACATAATCTTGGTCAGATCATCTGAAGATCAGGTAGGTAAACAACAAAAAGAAACTGATTAGTGTCTTTTGAAGAAAGAACCACACAGATTGAGTGGACCCTTCCAGTCAGTGCATGCATTTGTCAGTAATCGTGCAGCTGAACTCGGAAGTTAAGGAGCTCAACGATTCAAAAAACTATACCAAACAATGGGCATTTGGGTAGGTTACCTATAGTACTTTAAGTATTATATGGATATACAGAAGCTGTTGGTAAACCCTTTCTAAGTATATTAATAAATTATGGGTTCAAAACAGACTAGTTGACACAAAAATACCTAATTAATATTGTTTTGTAGAATGTTTGTGTGCTAAAAATATTATACCTTAATCATTTTTTGACAGAAACTACATATATCTTTGTTGCCCTAAGTCTATTACATTGTATATAGCTACTACAATTAAGTTCGAAATAGCATTCACTTATTTCTTCATATACTTGTGAATTATTATGATGGTGAAGTTGATTGGCGCAACATAGCCAAATGTTGCATCTACCAACTTTGTTGCGCTACCGACTCCTGCGTGACATATTATCAACTACACGTACATATACTTTACAGACTCTAAGATAACAGTCTGAAATAGTAAAGCTGTAGGTAATTTATAGTTTTAACCATTTACAGGAAACCGCTCGCCATTATTCTTATATGTTATAGGTACTTAAAAATAAAAGTAAGTTGAGTTCAAAGCGTGTATTAAAATTACGTTTTAAAAAGTATACCATATTTTTATTATCTCTGTTACGAACTTAGTTCAACGTTTTCAAAGGGTAAGCTAAGGATAGTTTAATTGTTTTAAAATTGTAGTTACGTAAATTATTCGACATTGCCTGACATGTATCGGACTCCCTATAATTTACGGACCGTTATTGGTTGCAATTAAAACTCTTGTATCTTTACCAATAAAAAGGCAAATACTTCTTTTTTTTTGGGTTGGAATTCATCAAAGAACGTCTCCCGCTCTGGGCGGAGCGGGAGGGCGTGTCAGACTGAAACCCACTAAAACCCACACCTGTTCCTACAATTGCCTGTGTGCTAGGACCACGAAACCCTTTTGGACAAACCCGCGACCCTGGCAGGCATCGTCCCTAGCGGACCCCATCAGTGAGTGCTGACATCTCTTTGAGGCGCGCGTGGAACACAACGCGACGTCGACCCGGGCCTGGTCCTTACCGGACGGCGAGCTAAGCAAATACCTACCTCCTAGCTTTGCATAGTAGATCCTCCCATATGGAAGTAGCTATCACAGGTAAAATTAGCTTACGAATCTATATACGAGTATATATGCCCAGTTTGCCAATAAAAAATTCTACCACATTGGTAAGCAAAACGATTCGTTGATGTTTATAAGAACCGAGCATAAGTCTATTCGTGGCTATAATGGCGTGCCATCGTCAGAAATATTATGATCTCAACAGCACTTACGTCATTTTTCACGGCTAAGAAAACATACATATAACATAATATCACGCCTGGATTCCCCGTAGGATTAGGCAGAGGAGTAACTTTATTACACCCACATTTCGCCAATAATGTTTAAGTCCCACGTAACAGAGGGCGAGCCTATTGCCACCAACCGGTCACATGTCCAGATTCCGAGGTGCTACTGCGAAATTCCAGATGGGAAGACACTAAGGAAATAGTACAATCATTTTATTTCAGTGACAACTTAACACGAAACTACTGTATCTCATCTACTTGCCGGTCACAATGATTGGCTGTAGGTGTACTTAGTAGTTTTAGTCAATTGAAGCAAAGCTCGTTAGTTACCTTTGAGTAACATACGGTTTTTTGACCCACTTAATTACATTTACACACGTAATCATTGTGTGACATTGAATGGAACAGGTTGTCGGTATTATTAACCGTGGCCGAGATAACATTGGTATTATTATGTGCAATTATTTTTTCTTATGAAATATTGCTTTATTACTTAGCTTGTTACAGTGTATGGTTATGTTCAGATATTTCAAATTGTGTTTTGTTTTATTGAATTGGTATCTAATTCTGTGAAAGAATGACTGCCGTCAGTAAAAATCTTATCCTGAAAACTTTGGTAAATTGGACTTTAAAACCGAACTGGACCGGACTGAACCGGACTGTGAATTGAATTGGTATGTATATCCTAGCATCAGATGGAATGCCATCTAATGCTAGGATATACATAATCACCCTATAATGTTCTCACTGCTGGGACACAGGCCTCCTCTCTTTGATAGGGAGCGGGCTGTAATCTACCACGCCGGCCCAATGCGGGTTGGTAGATGTCACATGTTTTCGAATTTATGGTTCTCGGACATGCCGGTTTCCTCACGTTGTTTTCCTTCACCGTTTTGAGAGCAGTGGTGCTGAAAATATTTACACAAAGTAAAGCGCCTGCCTGGGATCGAACCCACGACCTACAACTCGTAAGTCAGGTCCGATAGCACTGGGCCACAACTGCTACTCCTGATGCTAGGGATTGACACCATTGACAGCTAACTTCACCTATGTTTTCACAAGGAGATTTTTATAGAATAGTTGGCTGTACCAAAATCAAAAGTCATTTATTCATATTAGCCTGGAGAATCAGCACTTTTCGAACATCAAAATTACATAAGACAGTCCCCAAAACGCCCGCCCTTCACCACTTCCTAGTGCTTCAGCTGGGGAGAAGGAGTGGCGCAAACTCCCCAGCAGCACTGCTGCCTGTTCAGTTAGAAAGAAAAAGAACTTGATTCTATACAATTAGGTTTGTGTAATGGTATGCAAAGTAATTGACATTACGAGACACAACATTAAATTAAATTATTTGCCATAAGTCAGCTAGCCACGCCAATATAGCAACAAATACAATAAAAAACTATACTCAAGTAAAAAAAACAAAATAAAAAGTAACCTCCCGGCATAAAGGGCGTGACAGCTTACATACCTACTACCTACCTATTGGCATAATTCAATTCAACTCCAATATAAAGTGTTAGGTATTAATAAAAGATTATCAACGTTCTTTAAATGAACCCGTTCGCTCCCAGCCTTGATGACTGGCTAATATTTTTAACGCATTTAGAAAGAAAAAAACAATGTCACTCTACAATTAAATAGATTAAGTGTTTTAAGGAAAATATTTAAATATAATTTAATAATCTTAGTCTTTATTCAAATCAGCAGGTCAAAATATACTTCGTCACTTCGTACAGAAGTGTAAAAATAATCTGAGTTTGACAATACCTTGCAAACTTAGTAAACCGACTCTAACGGTACCTACCTAAGTTTAAAGCCGTGGCCTCAAACCAAGCCACATGAAAGTAAAAACCAATATGTTTCAAAGCTAAGCCCACAGTTATTCAAGCAAATAACCAGTTTACGTCATAGTATACAGGTTAACATGTGAAAGGTCGTAACTCCAATATGTGTGTTACGGCAAGTTTTCATTTCACGACTTTGTACACACGGCTACATATCAAGCTACACATTTCCAGTATAAGCTGATCTCGCATCGTATAGGATTTCCGTACAATGAGAGGTCAGCTTATACTGGAATTGTATAGCTTTTAATATAGCCGTGTGTACCTCTCAACGCCCTCGAAATAAACTCCTGTGAATTTTTCAGTATTATTTCTTTCTGTTTTCACTGTACAGTGATGGAACTCGACGATTTTTTTTTTAATTTGTTGCTGGAATTCTTCAGTGGAGGGACAAACGCTTTTTTTATTTTGTGGTTTTATTAACAACAAACTTCTACTATGCTGTTTTTTTTTCCTTAAATATTGGTTCCAGGAGAAACGTTTTTATTTTTAAATTACTAAAGGATATTTCCAATTAATTTTAATAATCAACTACATCAAAAATATGAAAACTTGAATTGATGAATTTACTAAACTAAACACATACATAAAATATACAGATTAACATTTAAAAACTTGTTTATTCTTTCCTTCCTGCAGTCGGTAGCTCGCGTGCACTTCGCTTTAGGTATAAATCAAGTACGTACATAATTCACTCAACTTCCGGTTTTATTATATCACAAGTCTTCGGTGTGGAGTTAATTAGCAATTTATATTATTAATCTTTTGCAAAAATAAAAACAATAGTAGCGTCTAAATGAAAAGTAGGATTTTATTTTTGTTTTAACTAGCTGCATATAAATATGGTTATCCAACCATGACACTTTGTCAACTTCGCCTACTACGATATGTAGTGAAATAATAATTATACTAATAATAATAGTTAGTATATTTTTATGACATATCTCGGGACCATGGGGGTTCTGGACCTTTCGAAGGCGTCCGAGGGGCCGAAGCCAACTCGCAGAGGCCTGTTAGACGCTTTTAATGCAATGAGGTACCAACCGACGATTATCCCTGCACGCACTATGCAAGTGCACCCAAGTACACCCCCGATTGGTGTAGGGCTATTATTATTAATATTTATAATTATTTATTTATTATTATAATAAATATAATAATTAATATATTTATAATTATTATTTCCTTTATTTCATTATTTACATATAAATTACATTTTTAATTATTAGAATTATAATTATTATTATTATTAATAATAATAATTTTAGTTTTTACTCAGCCATGCTCACTATCTTCAAAAGACCTTCGCTCTACCATATTTTTTGGACACCAAGCAAGCAGCAGAGAAACACCAAGAATTTGACGCAAGCGTACAGTAATTGCAAATACGTAAAAACCTATATTCACAGCCGTTGGAATAGGCAATTTTTAGCAAGCGCCGCCGTCGAAACAGCTAAACATTGATCCTGAAAGTGCCTGAAACATATCAAGTTTTGCGAGTGAATTGAATATTGTTTCAATGAATTCCTTCACCCGCAGCCGTTCGATTAATATTCATACCTCTGATTGGTTTGTTTTGTATCTATTTTTATTAGGTATACGTCCGTTTACAATGCTTTGTTCGGAAAAACGGGTCGTGTTTACAAAATGTATTTGTGCATTTCCCTCACGTACCCTTTCTTAAAATATATGGGCCAGTTTTAATGAACCCGCTTGGGGGAAAACAAGTGGCTTTATTGAATTGGGTTTTAAAAAAATACTGTTTTTGTTTACAAAATAAAGCTATAATTTTTAAACTTTTACTCCATTTTTTTGGGAATGGAGATGAATAATGGGATTTAAATACGGTTAGCATTTAAATCCCATTATAAGGCAGAAGGTGAGCGTATTGCCATTTATATGTAGGTAAGTTGCCTCGTTGGTCTAGTGCTCGCAAGCGCTACTGTTGAGCTTGAGGTCCTGGGTTCGATTCCCGGGTCGAGTAAAGTGTCATTGGGTTTTTCCATCTGGAATTTCTCGGTAGCAGCCCGGAGTCTGGATTTGTGTCCGGTTGATGGCAATAGGCTCGCCCCCTATTACATGGGACTTAAACATAATTGGCGAAATGTGGGTGTGCTATAGGTACACCTCTGCCTAACCCTTCGGGGAATACGGGCGTGATGTTATGTAGGTAGGTATTATTATTTCATACTTCGATTAAAAAACATCGAAAGCCAAAAACGGTTTTAATCTACATGATAATTAAAACTTGGGTGTCGTGATATTTTTTGTACTTGAAAATTTTGCGATAATTACACCACTGTCGCCAATCAACAAAAATACCTATTTACTCGCATGAAATGTTTATTAAACGATTAAAATCAGGTATAATTAGTTATAGAATACCGGTAACACCACGTATTTAATATACGTAACTACCGCAATTAATAAAGTATCAATAACCGTTAATTAAAATTACCTAACGCCTAATTATAATGCCGAAAAACTTGATTAAATACTCGATTATAAGTAACACCTATTGAATCGTTAAAATGCGATTACCGATCACTATACTGAAACGAAATCATGATTTTTCATTGATTTCGTAATCGGTTTTCACGCGTCAACCGGTTAACCGTTGGTCAACTATAAAATAAATTAACTACTGCGTATCCAACAGTAATGCGCTAATCTTTTATGGATGCTGCGTTTTTAATTCATTGTTCGCCACGTCTAAAAATAGCTGAGGAAACTGTAATGGAACTGGCTTGTCGGATAAGAAAGTCGACAGGTTTCTGTCACTTTTTTTCTGAGTTTCTTAGAACAAATTAAATAAATTCTTAATTCGTTTCTTTAATTTATTGAATAATTTATAATAAAAACTTTATCGCCATAAAAACAGGTTATAGAAAAATGTGAGACCCTGGCTCCAGAGCTAGGTAGAGTACCTGTATACTAGTATCAGGAGCCAGAATCTTATGGCACTCGCTCAAAATTAATTTTCAAATCTGGTAGGTACTCTATGCAGGTACTTACTTACATCGATTTGCATTCTTATTAAGATAAGGTTACAGTATCTTTCTAGACGTGGGATACGACTCATATGCCAGCAGTTTGGTACTATGCCCAAAAATAATGGATTTTTCAAAGTAATCCTAACTAATAATAGGTTGGGGAAAAAGTTTCTTCGCATTTTTTAAGAAAATTCAAAACATTTTTTAGTATACTTTATTTACATTTAACTAAAGTATGTAGGTACCATTTTGTTCGATAACTTTTTGCCATCTTGTATGTAGGGCCATGATCCCATTGCTATAGAAATTTTGGGACTTCTGATCAAAATACCGCGACAAGTGGTTTTGGCAGTCCTCTCGTGATGTTAACCGGACACTGCCTAAAGAATTCTGAAGAGACCGAAACAGGTGGAAATCTGAAGGTGCAAGGTCAGGACTATACGGCGGATGCATTAACACCTCCCAGCTAAACTCTCTTAATTTTTGCTGAGTGGCTAAAGATGTGTGAGGTCTAGCGTTATCATGATGAAAAACCACACCCCTTCTGTTGATTAATTCCGGCCGCTTTCTCTCAACTTCTTGCTTTAATCTCATCAGTTGTTCGCAGTAGAGTTCAGAATCGATGGTCCTGCCTGGTGGTAACAGCTCATAATGAATAATGCCCTTCCAATCCCACCACACACACAGCATCACCTTGTTGCGAGTTAACCCGGGTTTCGCCACAGTCTGTGAAGCCTGACCGGCCTTTGACCACCACCTTTTTCGCACGTTCTTGTCGTACGTGATCCACTTTTCATCACCAGTTATCAGTTTCTTCAAAAATGGTTCGGTTTCATTACGTCGTAATAAAGAATCACAAATGAGTACACGGTTCATTAGGTTTCTTTCAGTGAGCTCGTGAAGTACCCAAATATCGAGCTTTTTTGTGTACCCAGTTTTTTTCAAATGTGCCAAATCTGTTTTGTGGTCAATTCCCAGTTCTTCAGCTACGTCGTAACTACTGATATGCCGCCGATCTTGCTCCACTTTTTCAAAAATGGCATCCATTTTATCCGTAATAAGGCGACCAGAGCGACGTGCATCTTTGACATCAAAATTTCCGGTTTGAAAACGCTTAAACCAAATTTGTGCTAGTCTCACAGACACTGCACTAGGTCCATAAACATCGCAAATTTATTTCGCGGCTTGCGTTGCATTTTTACCTTTTTTGTAGTAAAATTTTAAATGTATCGAATTTCTTCATTAGATTCACTCATCTTGACAGTACGAAAAACAAATGTAAATCACATATTTTCCTAATTTGAATTTGGAATTATGTTCTTTAAAATTTAAACTTTCAATGATACCAAAACCAGCCAGATACAAATAGTATAGCCAAAGAGATTTTATTACCTGTTCATACATACTATAATGCGAAAAGACTTTTCCCCAACCTAATATTATAAATGCGAAAATAAGTTTGATCGTTTGATACCTTTTCACGCCTAAACCACTGAACCGATCATCCTGAAATTTTGCATATACGTACTGGGGGCCTAAAATGGACGCTTTGGTAGAATCATAATATGATCTGCGTACAATTCGTATATCCCGCAATTCATCTGTTTGACAACTGCTATTTGACATTAGACTTCATTAAAGCAATGCATAATTTGTGGACCATTTTACGAAACTTCATACAAAACTGTCAAACAGATGAATTGCGGGATATTGATTGTACGCAAATCATAATATGATTCTGCCAAAGCGTCCATTTTAGGCTCACTGTTCCCGAGAAAAACAACAATAACCTTCTAATGATAATAGATGGCGTCACGTGTCTTTCGAATCATGATTGAATTATAACCCAAATTGATTGTCAAAGTCTAAATTAATGCGAGCGAAGCCGCGGGCAAAAGCTAGTGCTTTTATAATTTAATGGTAGGTGGTAAAGTGTAAATAGTCCCTTGGCGAATAGTACTCCCGAAAAAAATAGGATGTTTTTTATTTGCTAACTAAAGCGGCTGACACGAAGGGTTCCGTGCCACCGTTCAATATTTAACAATACATATTTAAAAAAAACGTTTCTAGTATGAGGACTCACCTCCTTTAATTTATAACTTTATTTTATTTTTATTATTTGTTGTTATAGCTGCCATAGTACACTCGAGAGCAATGAATCCGGGTCACTTAAAGAATGTTAAAAATCTCGGAAACTAAAAATGATAGGTTAATGCAATAAATTGTATTTAATAGACAATGTAATACTCCTTAAATGAAAGTAAAAAAAATATGAGTCACCATACATTTTATTAACACAAAATTACATAAAGAAAAAAACTGCTGATCTCTCCTTAAAACAAAAATAGGAAACATGAAATTTTTGAACTTTATTACGATTTTCTTGAATTTTAATACTTCGTATTGCCTCCTCGTGCTTCCATTACTGCGTTTACGCGGTTTGGCATGCTGTACACCAAGTTCCTTATACGATTTTGGGGAATATTCTCCCATTCCTCTGTGAGAGCAATTTTGAGCTCACGAAGCGTGATTGGGGGAGGGTTTCGTTGTTTTACGCATCTGCCTAGCTCGTCCCAAGCATGCTCGATCGGGTTGATATCCGGGCTGCGCGCTGGCCACTCCATACGAGTAATGTTCATCTCTTGAAGGTAGTCATTCACAATCCTACCTGTATGAGGTCGGGCATTGTCATGCATAAATATAGCATCCTCACCTAAATTGACCATAAATGGACCAACGTGATCATTGAGGATTTCTTCCACATATCTTACGCTAGTTAAAGAGCCGTTTTCTATGATCACCAGCTCTGTGCGACTTTCAGAAGAAATTCCGGCCCATACAAGTACAGACCCACCACCGTAGGCTACTTTTTCTTCGATGCATGCTTGCTTGAATCTTTCCCCTGGTCTTCGATACACTCTGTGTCTTCCATCGTGCTTGTAGAGCATAAATTTTGATTCGTCGGAGAACATAACTTTTGACCAATCTTCAATACTCCAATTTACGTGGCTCTGGGCATATCTTAGTCTTGAAATACGATGCCCACGCTCCAGTTTAAGGCCGTTTGCAGGTCTAAGGGGTTTTAAGTTAGATTCAGCAAGCCGACGTCTTACTGTCCATGCACTTGGGTTACTTCCTCCGAGGCGTCGAAACTGATTTGTGAGTTCAGTTCCTGTGAGAAAGCGATTTCGAAGCATGGTGTTCACCAAGTATCGGTCTTCTCGTGCTGTGGTACACCTGGTTCTGCCCGTTCCTGGTCTGCGTAGGTTAGAACCAGTTTCTTCGTAACGTCGGAGAACTCTTTGTACTGTTGACAGCGACACACCGACAGTCCTGGCCGTATCGCGCTGACTCCGGCCGGTTTCCAGCATTGTAAGTATTCTGGTGCATTCTTCAGGCGTAAGCGACATAATTTCAGCTTGAATAATGAATATAGAGCACTATCAACATGGTTTATGTACCCACATAAATGACAGATTACAAACAAAAGCAAAACCAAATGCTGTAATTTCGTAGTTCCATCTTCGAAAGTGGCCCTTTTTCAAATTTGATTTTTTTATGATATAACTTTACAATAACTAAGAAGTTTTAATACTTTCATTTAAGGAGTATTACATTGTCTATTAAATACAATTTATTGCATTAACCTAGCATTTTTAGTTTCCGAGATTTTTAGGATTCTTTAAGTGACCCGGATTCATTGCTCTCGAGTGTAGTAGTACCTATACACTCTGTGAGTCGTTTATTTCATTCTACCTTAATAGGTAGACACACACACACAGGGCGGGTAGGGGACATAGGTAGGTAGGAAACATAATCGATTAAAAAATACAGCCCTGTGACAGATGGACGGACGGACGGACAGTGTGGTCTTAGTAATAAGGTCCCGTTGGCACCCTTTGGGTATAGACCCATAAAAACTGTACAAAGTATTACCACTCTTATAATTTATTATACCACTTTTGACATATAATATTTTATAAAGTAACAGTACATAAACTTCGCGTGTCCGTCTAATCAGAGGTCTTTCACCTTGGAGAATGTTAGGTGTTTCACTTTGCACAAATAATAGCTACATTATGCAACAAACCACATTAGGCACTATTTACTGTTCGAAAAAATACAATTATATAAGCCTTGAAATAGACGAACTTTTCTATAGACACACCAATTTGGTTAGGAGGATTTAGTTACGTTGGTCATCTACAAATTAAAATGACGTTATTTAACTTTTAGTAAAAGTATTGGTAAGTTTGTATCGGTTTCCGTAAAATATTATCGTTTTTTCATGATCAATACCTATGATAGGAGTGAAAATGTCGTGTTTAATATTGCGTGGATTGCATTGATAAAACTGCCGGCAACGCCACTTAGAACTTTTTTTTTTCCTAAAAAAAAACTGTAAGGATTAGAAATTTCACTTTACACGTATTAAAACGAAAATCCTGAGTTATTACCAAACAAATTATGATTTCGTTATTGAAATCATGCAATAACTTAAAATGTAAGGACCATAAAAAATCGTAGCATGGCCTACGCTGCTACGCCGTAGCGCAAGGTCCTTTTATCCTATAAAATATTTTTATTAGTTCGTTTACCTTCACAAGGCCATTCGGGAACAATCCAACCTTGTGAAGCAACATTCCACCAAACTGGTTGATAAATCAAAAGACAAAAATGAAACTTCCATTAATCCCATACTCACATTAACCAACAAACTCTTGATGTTCAGGGTACAAACGGACAAAATTCTTTTTCAGCTACATTTAAATTTTAAATCACGTAGTTCAGAACAGATTCCTGCATTTACAGACCTGTTAAAAAACTTTCGACTCGACGCGGACCTGTGAAAATTCTAGTCTAAACTCAAAAACCGGCACTTAGTTTCTAAATTACGCTTGCAGCGAAGGAGCAACTAGGTGCACCTACTTATCGCAAGTTCACTACCGCATGCCGGAGCTCGCCAATCCTGTATAAGTAGGAAAAAATCCCGCTATCCCTCCCTTATGTAGAGACACACTACACGCGCGCTGCATTTTGCAACGCGTTACAATTTGATCTCAAAGTCATGGTGAGCAAAGCTTAAATACTTATTGCGGTTTATTTTTGTGAGATGCGCAGAATGAAATTAGTTTAAAAACTGTTTATGTTTTATTATTATTTAATCATTTATATCACTTTGCATTTATGATGAATTCAAATTATAAGCCAATTGGCAAATAATTCGTGATGCTGAAAATGATTGAACCAAAGAATCCTTCATGAATTTATCAAAATCATCTATCAATTTAATTTACCGTAGGTATGTGGAACACATTACCTACATTCACACAAGCGTAATTGTGTACCTACATACTTATTGTAAATTGCCTTTAAGATTTTGCGTTATTAATGACTGCCAAATAATGGTAGTTTCAAAAGAATAGGCCCAAAGGAGGTTTAAGTAATCAAGCTATCTTTAAGTCTCTACAATAATTCATCCATCCTTAAATTATGCGTTCCTAAACCTGCCTCAAGTCATTAATAAGGTCGTCGTGTTCATTGTAATTATTGTAGGTAGATATAACGTTATGGCTGGAGGCAAATCAGTCTTTATTTTGCCGTCAGGTTTTATCTACCATGTGAAGAAAAATAGCCGACTTGCAGTGCGGCATTCCTCGGCAGCCGTAGTCTCAAGCGGCCGCAGTAGCGAACAGAACAGACTCAGTAGTCAGTTCGAAAGTAGACTCACGGTTGTGTGGACGCCCTCGTGTTGAACAAACGCGCACGCGCGCTCTCGGAATACGGTGGAATTCTAAATTCAAATCTGACATACCGAAGTTTTCAACTTTTTATCTTTTAAAAATAGTGGCCAGTGCTGTGCTTTGAATTTGACTAATTGGATTTAAATCGGCCTGTACATCCGACACCCGAATTGGAAACCGATTAGTGTATCGATACTCCGATATTGGATTGTTTATTGTGTAAGTAGCGATCGATCATTATGTGCGTTAATTGCGTTAAATTACAGCGCTAAGTTTAATAACCGGTGTTTCAGATTTCCAAACAGATTGTGGGTAGGTAATTTTGTTCGAGGATATTAAGTTCGCACGCATCCGCAATTTACTCCCGTCCATCAATGTAGAAACTAAAATTGATTTAAGCTTGAATTAATTCCCAACAATCAGGTTTCTGCTACTATTATTAATAGCCTTGCGTAAGTTTCTTATAAAAGTTAAACATAACTGCAACGCGTTTTTATCTTTTCTGCAACTATTCAGTAATTTAAATGAGACTTGTAAAAAGCTGTTATTTAACCATTCTACTTTCAAAGCAATCGGTTAAATAATGTTACAATTACGTTATCAGAATAAAATTAAAACTTAGATTACTCTGCGAACCATAAAATTCAAAGGTTTGATATATAATAGGTATTATTGTTGTATACCCACAGCGGTATTTTGACTTTAAATTCTGCATTATACATCCAGCAACAAAAGCGCTAGGTGCCTTCTGTACTAAATATACCCATTATGTAAACGATACACCTAAAAAAAACAAATGTGTGAATAAAAAGGAAGAACTTTCAAGAAAATTATTTTCAGGAGCCGAATGGTAATCTGTTCCTTTCGAAATCGGATACTAACGATTCTATGATTATATAGTTTAAAAAATATTAACATTAAAGCTTATTGAAAGAACGAAATAGCAAACCGACAAAAATTTCGCCTCGACCAAAATATTTTTTCCGATTCCATTTATTTTAACTCCTTCAACTCAATCAACACCTCATCTCATTTAAATCATCGATAACTATTTATAGCAGATGATTTCGCTCGTAAAGATTTATTCAAACGTGTCTAGACATTTTCACTCGCATACGATTGCTCGATTTGCATCGGAATCGAATATGTCTGCGGAGTCGATTTCACGCCGACTCTCCGGATGCCAAACGGCCTATCTGCGGTTTCCATGCACAAGTGCGAAAACTCAAATGACATGTGAAACAATCTAATTTTACTATTATTGTTTCCATTCGGTTTTGTGGCTGATAGAATGAACAGTGTTGTTATTGAATAGATGCTTTGTTTTGCAGGAGCGTCGACAGTTTTA
Organism: Griposia aprilina; assembly: GCA_916610205.1. Classification (NCBI taxonomy): domain Eukaryota; kingdom Metazoa; phylum Arthropoda; class Insecta; order Lepidoptera; family Noctuidae; genus Griposia; species Griposia aprilina. The sequence continues at coordinate 12,653,612 of OU744297.1, read as the reverse complement.
GGGCTTTAATTATCTGGTGTAAGCAGCGCATATTAAGCGATTAATATGTCAATATCTTTCGTATCCTATTAAAGTAACAAAGCTCTTTGGCCTTTTAATGGAGCGGACACAAGCGTTAATGGTGACTTTGCAAAGCCAAGAAAAGTAACACTGGGAAAATTAGGATTTTCAGATTTGGTATAAACCTGAGTCTCTTTCAATTTGAGAAAAATATTTCTGGTGAGAGATGAAATATCTCAAAATTGCTCTGAATGTCGTCAACCGTCAAAATTTCTTCAAACAATAACGTTCTAAAAATCTTTTCTAATTCTGCCATCGCAATCGCTGTACATGAATATAGTAGTGGTATCATCGCACCCACTTCATCCAAACATCCGTTGTTTTTTTACATTTCGTGATCATCATACAATAGATTCTCGTACGTATATATTTGTAATGATATGCTACGTGTAAGTACAATTACACGAGTATCATACTGAACCCATTGCAGGTTTCTGCCACGGATAAATTGTATTTAAGTTTTCTTAATTTTGTTTGTTGTACTTATATCTATGCTTCAGTCTTAGTAATTAAGTCTTAGATTTTACTCAATGAATTTTCTACATTTTCTTTGTAAAACGTTCCGTTATAGTTTTCAGTTAAGACTCGTATATCCTCAGCAATAATAAAGCTTCCATTCAATTAATAATATGCTTTGAAATTGGCAACACCAAACATTACAAATTGTATTACGAATAGTAAGTTCAACGATTAATTGATAGAGAGCTATCGTTTATCAAATACGAATCCAACCGAGTGCCCTAATCAACTGTTTCTAATTGGAAACACCAATCACAATTTGACCCAAAATCCAAAACAGAATTCTAAAGCGAAGTTTACTCTCTCCCAGATCTACGAGACAATTTGCATGCTCCTAAATTAAAAGCCACTGTAATAAAACTGTCGACAGAGCTTCCTATTGTTTCGTTAATAATAGACTTTAGTACACAATGTGTTATGTAATAATTATTACAGTACATGATACTATTAAAATGTTGGTTTAAACTAAAGACATGAAGGTGACGTGTATGGAAAATTTTAGTTAGGAAGGCAATTGGATATTCCTACAAAACATTGCTCAAAGATGATAAAACTCTGTCCTTGAGAATATTTTCTTTACCTTTTATATCTTAGACATCCGTTTGAGTAAATAGAATTTCTAATGAAGACAATGTCTTGGCCAGTATTTTGGTGTCAAGACTTCCGGACAAATATGGAACATCCGATGTTGATTTTGTTGTTTTATGTTCTCAGTTTTTAGAAGAAAGTGAAGCTTGGGAATAAATAACTCTAATATTTATAGTAACTGAGACTATAATAATGCTTGATGCATTTGTAAATAATTTTGACGTACTATAGTTTAGAACCGTCAAGTATTTGCGTACATGATAAAGCATCGGTAATTAAAGATCTTTATGAAGAAGAAGAAGAAGCATGACGTGCTATGTGATACATCAGATTAGTTCCAGATGCATGACGCCTTGAACATCCTGAATTAACTATTTCAGAACTATTCCCAGCATAATATCAAGATTTAATTCCAAGTCACGACTGAAGAAATTTTAATTAAAGTCCTCACTATATTAATATTTAGATTAGTCTTGTAACTAACAGTTCTCATAATACTGAGGCTAGAATTATGTTTAACAAATAACGTCTCTTTTGTTCGTTTGTAATAAAATATTGTTATTTAACATTGGCTTTAGGAACAAGCAGCTGTTTATGCACACCTCGAATTTCGATTCTTGATTTGGTTCTCAGATGGTTGAAATCCTCAGTTTTAAAACGATATAATAGTCTAACAACATAATTGTCTTTCTCTATATTCTCCCTCGGCTTTCCTCCCTAATTCATTGCTATAGGTCAATTTATTAATTTAATGCGATTTACTCCATGAACGAATACTTGCCAACAGAATTAATTTCAGCAGCTAATTCCGTTACATCAATTTGCTTGTAATGGCGTTTTCATCACCATGATTTGACGATTTCACGGAACATCTCTCCGGGCACATTTTAGTTGGATTATTTTGTGAGTGATAAAAGTGATAATTAGTTATAAAGGTACTATTGATGTTGAGCCTACGCCTATTATGATCACTATTAGCAGTATTTACATAGTCGGTAAACGCGTAACTATTAAACCAATAAAAAACATTATGCATAGGAAAACTGTTATGTCCGATTGCATATTTATAAATATCTGCATTTTCTTTGCATTGGTACATATGTGAATATTCAAATTAATTTGTTATAGGTACAATTAATTGACTTGGTAACAAGAACTACAAAATTGTAAATATTATTCACACACATATTAATTATTTATTCTTCTGACAATTACTACAATGCACGAAGTCATTATGCAAATTATTCTGACCTGCATAATTCACAGATTGTGATGCATTTTGTATTTGTAAATGATAACTCCACCAGAAACATGTAGTTATTTTTTTGTGTTGTTGTCAACCTATTATAGAAGGTTCTCTGCTGCTTAACCGGGCTATCCTGTGGATGCCCTAATAAATTAAGGCCTCTAACCAGGGCATACAACTTAAAAACCCAAAACCATTATACAAAGATTTGAGAATATATTCTTGAACCCTTTAAATTTTCTATAGTTTCCGAGAATATCCTACCCAACGTACCAACTGGATATATTCAACATATCTTACATAAATAACTGTTCAAACAAACGCAGATGATTTCACAGAAAGAAACATAAACTAATCATCTCAGAGCACCTGACGTAGGCATAATGGGTACCAACTAATCTGCTGTCCTACATTTTAATAAACGAGTCGTTAAAGTTACCGGTCCCATAATAATATAATAGCTGTCCGTTGGTTTTATTGTCCGTGACTTTTTAGCTGACTGGCTCGAACACGAAGTAATTGTTTTATAATCTTATCTGAAGTGGGCTTGTGCTGACTTCTAATGACACGTCAGATAATACGGATGTTTTAATTGAATCTCATGAAATCAACACGTTCAATTAATTATTATCCAAGCATCTGCGCTTTACTATACATTATGATAGCATTGCAGCAGTTATTAAGATTTACGCTTACAATTCAAAAGTAGATACACATTGAAAGGACAACCTTACGTTTCCAGGCTTTACCAACTGTCGCGGATTGTTCGAAAGAGTTACCGTGGCCCTGGCGCACAGGCAACTGAAGGAACACGGGTGGGTTTTAGTCAGTAAGAGTCTGACACGCCCTTCCGCTCCGCCCAGAGCGGGAGAGGTCATTTGATGATTTCCGACACAAAAAAAAAAAAAAGGCTTTATCAATTGAAAATACGTTCTCATAAAACCTCGTTACACGTCATCTAGCATATGAAAACATTTTATTCAATTAAAACCCGACGAAAGTAAGGAATGTGAAACTAATTGAATTAATACATTTTGTTGTAAGTGTATAAACATCCGCAAGACTAATTAGTTTGTCAATTATCTGTGCGAAGTACTGCGAAGCCAAGTTCAGTGGTATGCTAGGCGGAGTTTCCAATGAAGTTATGCGGAACGCCGCCTCGTGAACATAAGCGGTGTATCATGAAAACTGGAAGATTTTACATTCTACCGTTCATAGCGAGAATATCGTTTACTTTGACGTGTTAATACATAAGGCTGGTTACACGAATGTTTGCGATTTTGTTTGTTGCGATCAAAATTGTCTGTCAATTTCTGACTAGTAATTTTTGCGGTATTCAATTACATAGGTAGCTATTTTTGTAGTTATTTTTCTTTGCAACGCTTGAATAAGATGGAATCGTAACAGATGGAGTGTGAGCTACCAGAGGTACATTAGTACCTTTTAAGTCTTTAAATCAAACAAAAAGCAAATTATTGGTATATCTTCGATCAAACATATTACTGTAATTCTGCCAAACCCTCGAAATTCGGAACATGCTTTTCTTACAGGAGAGCTGATACTTATGTCCATTCACAAAACGTATAATTATGAGCATAGCAGCTTCTTGAAACACCCAAAGTAACTAATTCAGTGACCTATTCTGACCCAACCGCTTGCTTTTGCGATATGGTGTTATTTTTTGGGGACTGTCAACAAATAGGAAACTTGTTTTCAGAATGCAGAAAAGATGAATACGTTCAATGAACAAAAAAAACAGATAGTAGCATTCCATATTTCAAGAAGTTTAAAATATTACCCCTAGCTGCTTTTAACATCCTTGAAACTGAATTATTTGTAAAAAACAATCCACATTTATTCAAAAAAACTATGTGTTTTAAAGAAAACACCGATACGTGCTTATGAATTATGCCTTGTGAAATGTAACACTTCTTTAATGAAGAAAAGCTCCTTTGGCGTTGTATAATAAAATACCCGAAGAAATAATAGGTATGTATAGCATTGCATTTTTTTTTAAATACTAAAAGATATTATTATCATCTAGCGTTATTGAAAAATATAATATCTATAGCTATATAATGCTGACATAAATTTTAATACTTTACATTAATACTAATTTTTCAATTAAATTGATTTTAATTTTTGACATGAAAGTAAATTGACTCTGATTTGTAATAAAATTGAATATGCATGCATTACTCAAATACTTATAATTATATTGTAATTTTATCATTGAATAGTACTCATTTAATCGTGTTTAATCAAATAAATCATTTGTATGCCAATATTGTCAAAACATAGCGCACTACCTTATTTTTAAGATCTTTGTATGTTACTATTACTAGGTACCTGTTTTTAAAAAAAAAACTTATTCTTTATTCCACTACAACTTGCATGGGTACTGACAATGTCTTATCAGCTTCTTTCATTCAATTATCAACGCTGTTTCCTTATCGATAGAATTCATAACAGCATGTCTTCTTACCACATTGGAATCGTGTCACAGTTTCGACTGTTTGTATAATACAAAGCTTTTTGTACTAACATTAACTCTGGTGTATGTTAAGAGCGTTACATTTACCGTTCATTAACTTGTTATGTGGCTGAAACTATGATGTCATACAGTTCATTCAGTTCGGTGTTCATAATACAAGATAAGTGGGTTTCATCATCATTACGCTTAGCTTGAATTTGCCGGCTTCTTAAGTGACACTAACTTCTGCATTCAGCACTGCTGCTATACATAGGCTGATTTACATTAGGCCTCCCATTGCCAGTAGCTTTTGTCTCAAAACCATATACATCATCTTTATAAACCGTTTACTTTCTGTTTTTAACCCCCGACGCAAAACGAGGGGTGTTATAAGTTTGACCGCTATGTGTGTGTGTCTGTCTGTGGCACCGTAGGTCTTAAACGGGTGAACCGATTTGAATGCGGTTTTTTTATTTGAAAGCAGGTTTTTTTTCCATCATCTTCCTACTGGTTCGTATATCTAAGACAGTTCCATATTAATTTGTGCCTCATTGTTTTCTGAGAGCAGTGGTGGCCCAGTGGTATCGGCCCCGACTTACGAGTTGTAGGCTGTGGGTTCGAACCCAGGCAGGCGCTTTACTTTGTGTAAATAATTTCATCACCACTGCTCTCAAAACGGTGAAGGGAAACATCGTGAGGAAACCGGCATGTCCTAGAACCAAAAATTCGAAGACATGTGACATCTACCAACCCGCACTGGGCCCGCGTGGTAGATTACAGCCCATTCCCTCTCAAAGAGAGGAGGCCTGTGTCCCAGTAGTGGGAACACTATAGGCTGATTATGATGATTGTTTTCTGCAATTCTACTTTATTTCATTCATGTAAAGTCAGGAAATTTATTTTATCAAATTAACCACCCACTTAAATTGTCCGTATGTTCAAATCAGAACTGTTATTCTTTGGAAGCTGTACGAAATAGCTGCAATGCGGCTACAACGCGGCAAATTGACGTAGTGTATCAATTTGATAAACAAAGAATTTCCCTGACCATACCTATCCAGAACGCGTAGCATAATGGCCACTATAGAAACAGAAGAAACGGAAGACTAAATTACAGATTGTAGAAATATTTCAACGGCGATATGTCAAAATTCAAAAAAGGAATGACTTTTTGTTAAGAAAGTGATTTGTCTTCTCTTCGTAGAGTAGAGGTAGAAGTGGTCATGCTAAGCATGCTGATTTTAAATCTATGCTAACCTACGGCTAAACTATGTTTTTGACTTAAAGTCCTCTTGGCATCCCAGCTTTGTTTCCATAAAATTAAGTAATGCTTAAGGTATTAACTTAACGATGTATAGACAGGAAATAACGGATTATTCTTATACTTTTATCGTTATGCGAGACTTGCCAGTATAAAAGAATGACACAGGATGTTGTGTGATCTGAGATCAGATAAGATGGTCACAATGTAGAGTCAGATGTTTCTCGTAAGTTATTCATATAAATAAAAGAAAAAGATGTTTGATTTTGGGCTACCACTGTGTATAAAGATAAATAGGAAAAAATAAGAGACTTCATAAAAATAGTAACAAATTAATTTGAAGAAGAGTACAGGCGTACAAAAATGATCATTTGGGAAGTTTTTTAATATGATAACCCTATTTTTAGGTTAGCCATGACATTTGTGTTTGACATGACATTTGACGACTTTGACAGTTTTAAGTTTCGTGAAGTGACGTCTTTCTTTGCTTTGACTTTTAATTGGACGTGTTTCGGAGATTTTTGTGATTGTTTTTGATTTGCGACCAAGTTTACTACCAACGACATTGATTGATTGCTTCTCTGTTGACCCCAGCTTTGTTATATGGTTTCTGATTCACCTGTGATTTGGGTTAAGTCGTTTAAGTGGTATTGTAAAATAACACGTTGCACTAGGGTTGCACTTATTTTATTATTGCTGCCTCAATGGAGTAGAATATCGTGTAAAATCACGCCTGTGCGCCTGTGCGCGTGTGTGTGTTACCCAATGGGTTCGGCAGAGGTGCACTTATAGTAGCTATTATTTTCCGATACACTCGAGCTACGCTAAGATCAATATTCTCGAGAACAATGAGAATGAGTCAGATATTTAAAAAACAAGTCACTGACCTCTTTTAATGAACTTGAAAATGTAAACACCAATTTCTGACCTCATGGTAATGTTATGCTGCAAAATCTGGTGGAGACATGAAGAGAAACAAGAACTTTAAAGTAAATTAAACGTCCTTAGAACAATTTCGATTGGTCGCAGGCTTCCTTAAAAATGACTGAGCTTAGATTTTCTTTTGTTGTTTAGAATTAAAATAACTGTATGCGAAAACTGTATGTCAGTTAAATAGCGAACACTTGTATCACTATCACTACATAGTATACAAATATATAGTCTGTCTGTCTGAACGCGATAAACTCAAAAACTACCGAACGGATGTTCATAGGATTTTCACCAATGGACGGAGAGATTCATGAGGAAGGTTTAGGTGTATAAGGTTTTGTGTAAATTAGCTGAAATATGACGATGGTTGTGCGCCGCGTAAACCAATAGAGTGACAACAATGTATTACGGAATTAATATATTGTATATACACATAGGGTACCTACTTTAAGTCCCGGTAGTACGTTCCCGTGGGATATTTTCCAACATCCACGCGACCGAAGCCGCGGGCAAACGCTAGTTTGCTTATAATTCAGATAAATCCAATGAAGCAATGGGTATAAAAATAATTTCGATTCAACCCAGACCTGGTTTATAGGTTTGTTTATTTGAAAAACTAAAGTAGGTTAACATTTTGGGATAGAATATAAATAGGTGTTACAATATTGATACCGTGTTTGAACATTTAGAACGATTTGCGAATTTAATAGATTTTATTTTATTCACGACCCGGAATCGAATATAATCTAATTTATTTACTTTAAGAGTTCTTGAAGAGATTTGGGTGAAACCTTTGTCAGCAGTAGGACAGAATAGACAAATAAAATAAAAAATGTTTAAATTAGTTGTCATCACTAAAAACTTTGGATTGATTCGAAAATATAAAAAAAAACCAACACTCCAATTATGAAAAATGCACGTTAATAAACCTGTAAAAACTACTTAGCCGTACTTTACGCATTTAATTTATATTTACTGTTCTTTATACTAACATTATCGTGTCGATAATTGTATATTTAACCCAAATTATATGGCTATCAAGACGATTACGGCCAATCAGTTTCAGTTAATTAATCCGGCTAACAGAAGCACTTCATTTTTAGAGCTCGATGAACTAGGAAAAGTGGGTCGTGGTAAAAGAAAGAACACAGTTTTTAAACTGTCTAAAAGTATGTATTCAACATGTTCTTTTACAGTTAACTACTCTTAGGTATCCGCTATCGTGATCTTAAACTTTGTTTAAGTTTTGTTTTTTACCTGTTTTTCCCGCTGCTGGGCAAAAGGTCTCTCCCACAGCTTTCCACTCTTCCCTGCTTGCCTAGAAATCCTACTTATATTATAAATGTGAAAGTTTGTGAGGATGGATGTTTGTTACTCTTTCACGCAAAAACTACTGAACGGATTTAGATGGAATTTGGAACACAGATAGTTTATAACCTGAATTAACATGTAGGATACTTTTTTATCCCGGTAGTATGTTCCCGTGGGATAATATCCGACATTAACAAAAAGCTAGTAATATAATAATAATAAGACCAGCCTATTACTGACCACTGCCGGGCAAAGGCCTCTTCTCACACAGAGAAGGCACGAGCATTGATCAGCACGCTTGCTCAAGACGGTTTGGCGATAAAAACACATTTTATTGCAGTTTTAATTAAGAATGACGAAAATCACTAGATTTTCTTCAAGACCTACTTCGTAATTCCTAGAATATGTAAGCTGAATGTCTATCCCACGAAACGTTAATAATTTGTGCCTCGAAAATTTATGAGTAATTTTTGTTATGATGCCAATCCTAATTGTTTTCCCAGTAAAACGGAACAATATAACAATACTTTTATTATATTTATTAGGATTTGGATAAAAACATTCAGTCACTCTTCAAGAAATTAGACCGCTTTCAAACTTGTTTTTATTCTGTATTGAAAAACAAACGGCCTACTATCAATCGTTTACAATAAGACTTAGTGCAGCTGACCACCTCACGCGTCACCACTTTCTTCGGAGAAGTGCTAAATCACTTGGCACCTGTACAAGTTTGCAGTGATAGTGCTTACACGTAAGAAACTTATGGAATTCGAAATCCACCTGCATTATACCACGTGGAACCTTGTTATACACGTAGAAGGTTGTAATTAGCAAAATTTCCTACCAACGATTGATTTTTAATTGTTTTATTAGTCTGTAAACTTTCTTCTTTTTTATTCTTTTTTTTTTCGGTAGCAGCCTGGAGTCTGGATTTGTGCCCGGTTGATGGCAATAGGCTCGCCCCCTATTACATGGGACTTAAACGTAACTGGCGAAATGTGGATGTGCTATAGGTACACTGCCTATCCTTTCGGGGAATTCAGGCGTGATGTTATGTTATGTTATGTGTATGTAAACTTTCTGTAAAATAAAAAATATATAAACATTAAGATATTTCTGAAGTAACAAATAATCTCAGCACCCACACACACATCACATCTCAACGCATCACGCACCCCACATCACATCGCACACATCACACATCATCTCACGCATCTCGCGCATCTGTGTTTTTTTTGGAAGTCGGTTGTTTTTTTGTAATAAGTTTTTATAAAACAACCACTTGTGAAAGGGCTGTGTCCTTTAAGCAATAACTTGGCCTTTTTTGGAATTGCCAGGCACCAAGGGTGAAGGCACCTGCTTACAAGTTTCCTAAGTTTTTATAGTATGACTGACACGTAATTACGTAGTATTTTTAGATATTACATAACATCTAATCTGAAACCTCAACAAGTTGCAATAGAGAATCTGTATGCGCTATGCAGTTCTCAATCACTTTGCAAGTTTAACCGACTTCGCTATTGTAACGTGGCGTGGCTTTCAATGGACAATGTTCTTTGGGTCGTTTTCGCTTCATTATGCGATGGAAACTAACTGGGCGTTCACTTGTCTTGTCACTACTTCGACACCGTTAAGGCATTAGTGCCAGGAAGTGTTAAAAGTAACAAGTTGTTGACGATAGCGGTATCCATGGGTACAAATTAACAAAGCTTTGAAGGAAATGGGGTTAAAACTACAAGTTGAAATGTTGGCAAGTACGAACCGACGCGAACGGTTTCATTATCCACCACTTTTTATCAAACTAACAGCTCGGGCCTCTACAGACCAAAAATATATTTTGCTCATTTTCTCTATATTTTGTTTCAATATGTAAAATTAAGCGTAAACTCACGGTGTCATCTCCGTTCATACTTTGATGACCTTACTTTGAATCTACAGTAGAAAATCTTAACCTAACCGGCGCTGCGAGGAGCCTCCAGTCAAATGTGTGTCCATGCATATCAAACCTGTTATTGTTACTTCATCACATTTAATAGTCGTTAAAACTAAATATCTTGTTTCAATAATATTAATGACTTGCTTTGATAATATCCCCAGGCGCTTATTTGTCAAGCCTTCATGAGAAAATTTACGTTTCGACTGCTTCACCTTTAATCCTTCCGACTTTAAGGCCTCTGGCTGTTTTTTAGTTCTACGATATCCATTTCATTGTTTTTGTGTCTTTAATCGGTTTATAATGAATATTTAATGCTATAGTATTTCGTGTCTGACAAAAAGTTACGAGGAACGCAAAACGAATCGTATTTCCTTTTTTATATAATTTGGTCTCAATTTTAGCAAAATATGGTTGTTATTTTTGCGTTTTCTCTTTTGTGGTTTCCGCACGGTCTTAGAGTCTAGCACTTTATTTTTGTTTTAAAAGATTTTCTTTTAACGTGTCGCAGGTAAACCTCCTTATTCTACAAAGCATTTCTCTAGTTCCCTTACTATGTTCTTTACATGTTCTTCTGCTTTGGTAAAGGCTTAAGCAACAAACGTAATATCCATCCAAAGCACGTATTCCAAACCAACCATAACAATTCTATCAATATGACCAGTTGCAAAACCGTTCCGCTCCTAACTTGCGCCGATCCGGTAAACTGCGTGTCCAATGGTGCTGTCCGGCGATTTGTCGTGCATCGCTTAACAATAAGCACACGTAAGTCGCACTGTCGCAGTCACTGTGTCTGTACTTAGTGAAGGAGGCACTTCGATTTCACGTCGTAAGTGGTCTAATGGGTCTTATCCTTTAATACTATTTAGTGGAGCTGCAGTATCGGTAGTTGAGTGCACTGCTTCTACGATATTAATTGGAATATTGGGGTTAGCTGTTTCATCGTTTAAATTAGCAGTATCCTCGTCATTATAGCCAGTATTATTGCTTTCTAGTTGGCAAGTAATTTTAGTTTCATGGTCGACTGTTAAAAAATCTTCTGCTTTATTTACTCATTTTGTTGCTAGGAGCGGATATTAAAATTACAGTTTATTTCTAATAATTAATTCTGTAGATATAAAAAGAAAATTCGACACCTTCCGAGGTTTTATTACCTCATTAAAACATTCTAACTTACAAGATAAAACTTAAACTATGCTAATAAGAGGAAGTTGTTCATTATAGTACTCTAACAATCTTTCAACAAACAATTTACTAACACTGTGAAGCATGTTTATTGCATCTTGTTCCTAAAAATTGCTCCTGGTTTTTGTTGCCATAATGCCTAATTATAAAACTTAATTTACCTATCCAAATTATTAAACAGCTCTGGGTAAAAGTGAACAATAGGTACTAAACTAAATGCTTCAAAGTTTTAGATGTCGTAGGTCAAAAGTTCAAGTAAAGCGTTCATGAAAATGTGAATGAACTAAGAAGGCGAGACGCAGCGTGCGAAAGAGATCATTCGCGCGATAACGACCAAGGCCAGATTATCTTTTTATAAGCAACCACGCCTGGATTATGTGTTTTGATGTGTTTACAAGGGAATTATGTGTTTTTTACACTGCCTTTTGTTTTTTGTATCAGCTTATATTTTTTTAATGATGGGTTAAATCGGTCCGTCCTCGTCCATTGAAGAATGTTCTTCACGTGTATGTTAGATGTAATAAACTTATCTTAACTCTTTAAATCCTAACTCGACCCACGTAAAAGTTGAGTTGATTTCATATAATTATATATTATTACCATCCATACTAAATAGATTACAATATACAAGCTAACACTAAAATATATATACTATGTACAAGCATTTTTTTTTTTAAAGGTGTAAGTGCTCATAGGGCATCAAAAAATTCGTCCACATCGCTGTCAATGGGATAAGTGGCTAAAAGACTGACAGCCTTGCCACGTTGATTTCATCTTGATCTTAATATCAGGATAAGATTTCAAAAATAATTCATAGAATATTGACGCCAGACTACCAGCCTAAGTATTCGAACACAGAAGACCATTATTAGCAACAATAAGTCATGCAAAAAGTAACAATGAGGTTAACCAGTAGGATAATAAAGCCTACTTGTTATAACGGAACGCAAAACTGTAAGGAAATAGATGCAGTTTTTATCTCATCAAATATTTTTGTAACTTTCTTTTCCTCTTTCCAAAATCTGAATGACACTACATATTTTTAAAGTTGAACTAAAGAAAAAGCGATATAACTGGCTATTATACGTATACCCAAATACCTACAGAAGTTTTATAAAAAAGTATGGCCCATAATATAATAGAAGGTATTTAAAGACATCAAAACTAAACGGAAATATGAGTAAGGCGTATCGACCTCCATCTTTAAAGGAGTGAGAGGAGCTGTAAAGCACATTCACTCCTTTCTCGGTCTGCAAGTTCATTGCAGCCAGTAACTGCAACACCGCCTAATAATAAGACTTAGATTAAATAGGATATTTCTGGTCTGAACATGTCACTGATACAGGGTTGCTTATTTTATTATGTAATCTGTATCAATCGATAGGTGACATTGTTTCGTCCATCACATTATCGTCACTTATGGCAATGACCCAATATCAAACATCTATCAGTGAGACATTTGGTTTGAACCAAATGTTTCACTCACTGATTCAATTCAGACCATATGAACATGACCATATAAAGAATTCTATATTAATCTCTAATGTCTTCCAATACTCCCTAAAAATATATTCTCAAAAGAACTCAGGCTCAGTTTTGAATTATCAAGCTCTTATTGCGAATTATTCCTTTCAATCTATGTTCAAAATCTGAGAAGCTCGTGGTAGTAAGATCTCAGTAGCTCATGAAGCTCTATAAAAACTACTAAACATCGCAACTTTCCTATAACTTAACAGTTCATTTAAAAAGCAACGAGTGTGCCCAAGAAAGCGGAAAGGTCTGCTGTTTGCGAGTAGGTGTTGAACGTGAGGTTATTGCGACCCATGTACGTGACAGCATGCGCTCGCGCAGGAATTGTTACTGCTTAAGTACTTGCTTACTACTCCCGGGAGAATAATGCTATTTAGGTAAACAGGCCACTTGTTTGTTTACAATGTAGGTAAGTTATAAATGTTATAATAGTAATATATTTATGTATCTACAGTACCTACGCTGCGTTTATTAATAAGCCACATTGAAGTTTAAGTATAAAAAGTTCAGCTTCTTAGAGCGTTGTCGTCATTGTAATTCATACCTGTATGATAGTCTCTTTCTTAAACTCGATATACTAACTTGAACTTGGGTACTGAGATTACTTAAGTACAGTTCCCGAAAGAGATAAGTAACTAGGGTCGTCGGATATAGTTGAAGTTTTGTAAGAAACCGATGGAGGTTTTCGAATGAAATTTAATTTGACAAATGACCTGTTTGTTTTTAACCGACTTCACAAAAAGGAGGAGGTTCTCAATTCGTCTGTATGTTTTTTTTTTTTTTTTTTTATGTGTGTTAGCTCATAACTTTTGCTGGGTGAACCGATTTGGATGATTCTTTTTTTATTTGATAGGTGGTGCTTCACATGTGGTCCCATTTAAATTTGATCAAGGTCTGACCAGTAGTTTTTGAGTTATCCTGAATACTGCATATTTTTTCCACTTAGTTTATATTGATGATGTGTTGATAATTTGCTGTCATTGTTATTTACATACCAATTAGTGGAATACGAATTTGTGTGGGGTAGGTACCGCAACTAAAAAGTGAAAAATAAAAACTTTTTTACAAAAAAACAACCGACTTCCAAAAAAAACACTAAAAGACGTGAAAAATAACTTTAATTTCGGAAGTCGGTGGCCAAACACGAAAATACAAAACCAAAGGCACCGACTTCCGAAATTAAAGTTATTTTTCACGTCTTTTAGTGTTTTTTTTGGAAGTCGGTTGTTTTTTTGTAAAAAAGTTTTTTCTATTAATTAAATTAAATTTTATTTGAAAACATTCATCGGTTTCTTACTAAACTTCAACTATATCGACGATCCTGGTTACTTATCACTTTTGGTATCTGTACATTGTAATATTATTACCTACATGTGTCCTCGACTGCCTCGCTGGTCTCGTGGCCGTAACTGCTACTGCTCAGCATGGGTTCCTGGGCTCGATTCCCAGATCAGGCAGTGTTATTGGGCTATTCTATCTCGAATTTCTCAGTAGCAGCTCGGAGTCTGGATTTGTGCCCGGTTGGTGGCAATAGGTTCGCCCTTATTAAAACACAACACAACTGGCATACCTAATATCACTGGCGCAAGGTGGGTCTGCCTTACCCTTCGGGGAAACAAGGCGTGATGTTATGTGTCCCAAACTGTTTTTGATTCAAATTTGTCAATTTTACTTTCAATATTCTTATGGCATTTACACACACGTGCACTACGAGCAGCGTTGAAACATATACAAATCTACACGTTTCATACATTACATATACGGTTTCTCTTAACATTAGGGTAATGAACCGTCTCAGAACGTTTGTAAGGAAACCTGTAGGTATGTGTGTAAAGACACTTAAACAGCTACGTACAGAGAATATGGATTTGTTTCTTAGAACGTTGACTTACACTATTCTGTAGTTATGTATCGTAAGCGTTAAGTTACGAAATTGTGAAGTTTCGCTTACCAGATACGAATTTAAAGGTGCTCCACAACGTACATTACCTACTCTTATATTAGCAATATAATTAAAATTCCAGTTCTTAGTGTACTATACGATGTTTTGTAATGATAGCTCTACAGTAAGTTAGGTTCGATGACCAGATCAAACGTGACTTCGTTTCGGTCACCGTCTCGTCGGTACCTATTACCTACAATCATGAGTTATCTTAATAACACGGTACCATCCAATCACGAGAGTTGTGGAGCAATACTTTAGTTGAAAATCGCGGCATGCATTGGTATCATTAACCGTATCTTCGTCGAGGAATAACTCGGAGATGGGAAACTAAGAGAAAAATTACCATCACATATCTTCCTGCCAGATTGTTTAAGGCCGAGATCTATAAACTTTACTTAGCACGTACTTTGACTAAGCGTTATGCCTGTTGCTGTCGCTTCCCGCGAACAGGCGCGACAACACACTTCCATTCCAACAATTTCCATGAAGTTTTCTTAGAAATTGTTCTACTAGAGTCGCGTCGGGCCTGTCTGAGGGTCCTTTATGCCTGTTGCTGTCGCACAACTGTCAAACTACAAGTTTAAGATAGAGACGGGGCCATGTCTAAATCAAAGCACGTGCTAAGTAACGTTTATAGATCTTGTCCTTAGTTTGGAGCACATTGGTAGAGCGATGCGAAGGCGAGGGCGATATAAAAATATTTTAGACGCATAGGTGAGAGTCCCTTTGCTAGCTTGTACTACAAACTAAATGTACTACATGGTGGATTGAAAAGGTTTGATCATAAATCATTGTTCGTGCATCGTGTGCTTTTGCTGATACTCAATTGTTTCTGCTTAGTTTTATTAGGAAACTGTAAATGCTGCCAACTTTATTTAGCATGTGTGTAAATACCGCTACCGCCTAAGCAGTGCAGTCTCGCCCTTATAATTATGTTGGTCTTGGGAAATGGAGTACAATGTTCGTGATCTTTAAGAATATCTAACATAATTTAATTTACTGTTGATTATTCAAAAGTACAACATAGATAACTTAATTAAATAAGGATATATTGTTCTTTTGAGCATACCTTAGGAGTACCTACCAGTTTTAGTTAATTTTGTTCAGGCACTATAAGATCAAAGGTGCAAAAAAATATTAATGATTTTCAGTTTTTACAGTACCTACTAGCATTCCAATATACCTACTGTTACTGCGTTTTTCTGGAAAAGTTAACGAAAGATTTACCTACCATAGAGTCACTGATCACAATATTTTCGAAAATTATCGCGTCTGTCCTTCTTTGTTGCAAAGGAACATTATAGTATTATCTAATAATGTATCGGTATCAGTATTATACAAATGTATTATGTAATAGCGTGCATAACGATCTATTGATGCTAATCAGTCGGTTAAAATGAAAGCCAGCGTTGCTTAGCGGTAAAAGCATAGATCCTTATCGTTCATTATCGTCTTCCGTTAGCGTTTACGGTTTCAATAAACGTAGTCTTTATTAGAATTAAAATATATTGTAGGTACTGGAGGATTATAAATATGTACAGCGATATAAACAATACACAGCATTATACAGGTTGTCTCAGAAATCGACTGACATACAGAACACACACACATTTATATAGTTTTTTAAATTAATATAATTTATTAACAAATAAATATTTGAAGAAAAAATAATAGTGCATTTATGTTGAATTTGTAAGTTTTTTATGGAGAATAAAGGTAATTACGGATAGAGGAACTATTAAACAATATTTTGATGGAAAAAGTTATTAATAAAAAGATTTTATTTACACATGAGACTCAAAAGAATGACACATGGTGGCAATTTTTTTTAAAAATCTACTATATCTTGAAAACTATAAGATTTTGCGGAACATAATGTTCTGTTATTTTGGGAGGGTTTGAACAAAGCTATCCAACTAAGCTAACCAACAGGATGTCGGTCGATTTCCGGGACATCCTGTATAAAAAAGGGTCCAGTCCCTGAAAAAAAACTGGCCGTTGCAGGGATATTCTCATTATCATCCCGCCTCGCAGATAGTTTAGTGATTGTCCATAACCAGTTATAGCTTTAGATAATTATACATTATAAGAATGTTATTAGGTTACTAATAGTTATTCCTTTCAATGACATAATTCATGCAAATCGCAAACAGTTATGCAGCGCTCTATTAGGGATGATAGAAAATGGCGTGTGCATTGCTAATACATTCATAACCGGTTCCTGTGATTAAAGCGGACCTTTGTAGGCAAGTTCTTTTATCCGGGACGGTAGGAACCTACTGTCCCGGATAAAAGTTGTATTAAGAGGGGTGCGTAGCTTATTCTGATGATCTATATTGATTTGAGCCAATTCCTTGGTTTTGCGTGACAGCAATTTACTGCATGATTCGACGCTCACTTAATTTTTTTGTGGTTTTACGTCTTTCCAATTCTTTCCAATTTGACCGTGAATGTTGTACTTAACTCACCCTAAAATTTATCTATCGCAGTACAATCAAAGTATATATTTTGCATGAGTCCAAATCGCACAGCTTTTTTGCGATATCACTTCATGTCATTCCAGTCTACCTACTTCTCTACCCTGACGAAAATGTAAGGATTAGAGGCAATGGAACATGAAATCAAACATAACACTTTCAATAACCAATAAATAAAGTTAGTGTTTAACCTCGTGTTCACTTATTCCTCACAAAACAGGCCGTCAAATCTATCAACGTTTCAATATAAACCTTTGCCACCTGTTAAACACATTACAAATTGCAATTTTGCGGAAATTAGCAAGGAAATGTATGAGAATAGTGTTATTTTATATCGAATCGAACACGAACGTGCCTGGTAGCGTGTCACGTCAATTTCCTTAAGAATTCGACAGCATTCGCGTTTTTACTGTCAAGGCTTTGTAACCTTGCAACTATATTAATGGTTGTTGTATAATTAAATTTTTAGATTATAGTAAACATTGAATGCTAAATGGGAATTGTTCAATGTTAGTTTGCAACTCAATTAATTGTAACGATTTTAAAAATGCGTCTAGTGAATGTGCTTTAAATTCAATGTCAAACATTAAAAATACAGTACCCGCCTTAAGGCGCTTCCCCGACCAAACGAACTTGAGCGTTCGGTCCTTCTCTGTCCCGTCGCTTAGTCTCGCTCTGTCTCGCTCTCTGCGCACGCTCATTTATCATAGAGTTCACAAAAAAAAAAAAACATAAATAGACAAGCGATATTTTGAAATAAAATTAATAGTGAATTATTTAGATTTTTTAATTATATATCAATTAGTGTAATCCTCAAATTAATAGAACGTCACCTTTAGCAAAAGATGCATGCAATCAATAATTTTAGTCACTTTTTTACAAGGAGATTTTAAATGAATTTATAACACATAAAAACAAATAATAACGGTGATGATAGGATATCGAACATTAATAATGTGCTTTTAGGTGTAGTTTATTACCCATAGTGAATAAGTTAAAAGCCTCTGAATAACGCACTATGGCAAGGTTTTGGTCGGGGTACCGCCTTAAGAGAGGAACGGGGCAACCGACACGTTCCTTACTCTGACACAAAAAGATTTTCAAAAAAGTTTTTTCACCAAATTGTTAAAGATGATGTTCCATTTATTTGTTTTCCCGATTTCACCCGGGCGGAATCACGGCCGCAGCTAGCAGCTAAGTCACTGTGCCAACAACAATAGGAATAATAACTACAAATCTATAGCTATTAGGTATATATTATCTATCACCGATAGAAAAGCTTATCCCCGATACAGTGTTTGAATGGTTTCCGTTGGCCATATCATAAGCGGTTAGTTGCTGAATAAGGCTCGCATTGCGCATGCCAACCAAACACAGACGTTGACTGTTTCCGATACCATTTCGAAAGATATCCATCTACACGATTGTCCGCCTGTACTTAATAATGAAATTGAAACCTAAATCAGTGGTTTCAAATGGATCGTAGAACATGATGGGACTAAAATTGGAAAGGTAAAGGTTATCATTAGATAATTCTAACCAATTTGGTTGCGTACGGAAGCTTGAATTAATTGGTAACCCGGTTACCCCTTTTTTTGAGTACTTATTTTAATTGTAAAAGCAGAGTAGGTACTTGCCTACGCCCTTTATACAGGTTAATTCTAAACGCCTGAATGCCACAAGCATTCCAGAATCCTATCTATTTTCTTGTAAATTTTGACGTTCAAAAGTGCCTTTTACGTGCCTATTTGAAATAAATGATTTGACTTTGACTTCGACCACCCTCACCCCCTTAAAATATGTTCTACTCTAAACTGCAGTATTACAGAGTATTACATCACCCAAAAACAAGAAGAAATTTAGAAATAAGCAAAAAAAAATAACAGGTAAATTCAATTACTGGCCGGTACGTTTGCACAATAAAATTGTCTATTACTTTTTACCGAGATATCACCATTGAGGATGACGTAATAATGATTTGGTAGCCGAGTGATAGCTTGAGTTTCAAGCTCTATGTATTATGTAAGACGGACCGGATGATAGATGTTGGAGGCGTCTGAACGAGGGAGTCAGGCGGCTAGATTCTTCAGTGATTAATCACTTTTAAGGTACTACATCCCATCTTCGTTACTTAAGTTTTTCAAAATCTTGGTGACTCATATCGACGCCCTATATTTTCAGTGTTGGAAGCTAACTCAATGTTGCCATTAAGACCAAATTATGATTCCAATATTTAAGTTCACAACATTTTCTGTTAGAAATAATGATCAAAATAGAACAGCTAAGCTTAGTCTTTTTTAAAAGCCAACTGCTCACAAAGTATAACCCTTTTCATTGTGTTTATGATCACGTCCACAATTTTTTTCATAAACCACAAAGAGACCTTGAAAAAATAAACAAAATCTAGTGGCTACTTATGATACGTGACCACAATGAATAGATCAATGTTGGACCAGTAACCACAGAGTAGTTAACGAATGGAACAATAAGACGACAATTGTAGTAACGGAACGTTTCTAACCGTGGTCATATTACTTAAAATTCGCTTGTAACCGAACTATCTGGTGTAAGGTCTGTGATTAATATTAAAATAATCTATATTTTAAATTATTAACAATTTTATTAACTAATACAAACAATACATCAGCCACGCGCCCACCCTCGCAACACAAGAAAAACGGCTGCTGCGCTGAAACACTACGCCACGGCGCGGGCGCGGCGTAACAATCGTTAAATGCTATAATTATAGTTACACAATTAAATAAGAGATAAACCAACCCGAATCCAAACCAAGACAAGTACGAAGGGCAAACCACGTACAAACATTTCGTATGAATAATCATGATTAATAAACCTGAAGCGACAGTTTCGTTTTATTTATTTTTACTAGCACTCCATTTATTTACTTCTCCATGTACTCCGCTGAAGCGAAGCGTTGAATAAGTAACTACTTATGAAGTTATTTATATTCGTTAAGACAGAGGCTTCCTCTTTCCCTTTCCGAGACTGCAACTGTGAATAATGCTTACTTAAGCGGTTATGAACGTAATCATAATTTATGTCAGATTTATAGCCGGCCGGGTTCTAATGAAAGGAATAATTTAATGAAAATGTTCTTTAGAAAGTGTAATTGTTTGTAACGAAAACTCACATCATAAACGCAAAATTTATAAGTTACATTCTTGTAATTGCAGTCTTCCTTTCATCCTGAAAAAGTGATAGTATTAGAGTACTAAGTAGGTAAACAAGGTTATGTTAGTTGTATACGCTTAAAGTTTAAATCATTTCTAAAGTATTATCTTGCTACCAAATCTATTCCTAATTATTCAAACAGTTTTTATCTCAAATGAATTAAGAATTCACATTCCCAGCCAATGTATGTTATACTGTATAATAAAGAATACATAAATAAGTGCAATAATATAGGTAGTTTTTTTTTTTGGGTTGCTAATAAATTAAAAACACGTTTTTAGTCCTTTTGTCCGGACTCTGTTATTTGTCAATTTCAAAAAATATATTTATTAACAAACATGGAAGATAACATTTACATAATTTAAAAGCTAACTAAAAGTCTTAAAATAATAATATGTACAAGTATATATAAAAAGGGATACGTCCGCATTGCTGTCAACAGGAAAAGTTCCCAAAAGGCTGGCAGCATTGCCACGGCATAAGGCCATGCTGATTCTTTGGCCCAAAAATAGGACATGCAAGCGGTTGGCTTGGTGATGTCTCGAAAAACCGATGTTCTATCTGTTATTTAATTATTCTTATGACAAAAATAAAGACCAAACCGAAATTCTGTAACTGTAGAGATACTTCATGATTTCATCACACTTAATATACCTATCAGCTTATTCGAGCTTAGAGACATTAATTTCTTTAGGATATCGCAAATCACCCAATAAACTATTTATACGGGGCTCCAATCATAGTTCAGGTATAATATCTGTGACAGGCGGAGACAGGTCATGCAAGTTTATGAAACCACACCCATCAATAATAAAGCTCTCTATATCATAAGCTGGAAACTGTTCATAGACTGACATGACGAAATCTGATCTATATTCTTTGTACGAGTATTAAGGATAATGTCCATAAGTGCACCGCTTACCTGGCCATAATTGTATACCTGCTTTAGGTTAAGTAACCGTCGTAAAGTCGTGTGCCATTTACTCTCCTATAATAGATAATAGTAATTCAACTCTAGATACATAAATAAAGGTAGGATCTACTGGCAAAATGATCATGTCTCTATTTTTTTTTATGGTGACTTCATCATTACACGTATTTTAATGTTAATGATAAATGATAAATGATAAATGATTTTATTTCTGTAAATAGGTTTGTACAAACACTTTTACACGTCAATGATATTTTAAAACTAGATGAGGTCGGCGTTTCCTATCTGACTACTCTGAGAAGAAAGGCCGAAACAAACTCAGAGGTCACAGTCTCTTTTAAAGTCCAGACATAATCTTGGTCAGATCATGTGAAGACCATGTAGATTTGTCTGAAATGGTATTTTGAAGAAAAACCACACAGATTGAGTGGACCTGTCCAGTCAGTGCACGCATTTGTCAGTAATCGTGCAGCTCAACTCAGAACTTAAGGAGCTCAACGATTCAACGAACAATACCAAAGAAAGGACATTTGGGTAGGCCACAAAAATTACTCAAACTGCCAGACTAAGATAAAACTACATGAAAGGAAAAAAAAAAAAAATAACAACAATGACCCACATAGTCGTATAATCTCTTTTTTATTCGTATGTCCACCGTCAATGGATATGATAATAAAAATCTCTCATCAGCGTGAGACATCCATCCAAAATCAATCGATACTGCAAAATGTTTTTGTTCACTGCATGATCGATTGTCTGTATTTCTTTCAACGACCCGTTCAAATATATAAACAAAATCGAATAGATTTGCAGACACTGAGACACCGTAATCGATTAACGAGATACTTAACCCAAGTCTGCGTGATCTCATCAGGTATGAACCGTGACCTTGACTAAGTAGTTACGTTGGAAGGTCATGCGCACGATTTGTAGACAATCTTATACATTATACTGGCAAAGTCAACTAGTTCTCATTCAGGCAAATTTTCTTGTAATTGATCGGCACCTTCCTTATTTGAAGTAGATGCTTTTTCTCTTTGAGTGCTCTTTTGTATTTTTGCCGTGAACTCTTACTTTTTATGCATCATCTTTCTTCATCATTATAGCTTCTTATACCCGATCCAATATACGTTGTCCTGTCCAAAGTTATAGGTCATACAAAAATCCCCTTCGAAAAAAGGAGTTACAGTTTCCCCCATTTTTCCACTTTTCGGGAAACTTTTCAAAATTTTCTTTCCCTAGGAACCGTATTCGAACTATTACGAACATTTTAAAACGTAAAATAGTCAAATCGGTCGAGGCGTTCTCAAGTGATGCGCTTACCAACAAACAGCATTTCATTTTTATTTTTCACTAGCTGTACCCGGCCTGGCTTCGCATAGGGAACACTAAGTATCTAACACCTACCCTACCTACCTACCTCTTCTGTCTCATTCACTCACTTTTTTTTTAATTTTCTTATATACAAACCTTGTCCTGACAATAACAAACACAAAAAAAAAACAATTTAGTGCAGCTGTTCGGAAGTTACTCGCGTACATAAATTTCAGCGATTCATTTTTATATATAGATTAGAACTATGTCAAAATCTACGACAAACTTTGTAATTTCCAAATGTAGATTCAATTTATAAACATTTACAGCAAGATGTTCACATAATTACACTAGTTATCCGAAACAAAACTAACAACCAAACAGTCGTTTGCACGCACAACTATCTCACAGTTTCGCGTATTTAGTTCTCGAGTTGTGAAACCGCACAAAACCAAAGCTGTATTATTTGCTTCAATTATCTCTATGCCAACATTTGGTAATATCTGTGTAGATAGGCCTATACCTATGGCAAACAATGGTGCCAAGCCTACTGGCATTTCACGCACGAAACAATGAACGAACTGGTTGCCACAAATATATTGATTCCGTTGTATTTGTTTGCTTGATCACTTAAGCTGAATAAGCTTCTAGCTAATTATTTCATAAGTTACAAACAATACCAACATAAAAGTTTCATCTGACAATCTGACATCTGTTCAATTGATAGCTTATGGGGATAATGAGAAAAATTACAGATTTAATCGTTTTTCCAGTGTTACGCTAATATTGCGCATATTAGCGTAAAGGCTCGTACACACTGGCGCGACACGACAGCGTACACAAAGGCACCGCGTGTCGCGCGACGAGCGGCGGTTTTGTGTCGTGCTGTCGCGTCGCGCCAGTGTGTACGAGCCTTAATACTGGAAAGACGATTAAATCATTTCATTTGATCACCGGGGGACTGCTTGCATGTTTACTTTGCCTCGTCATAATTAATTCATCACTATCATTCATATTAGTATCCATTACAGAAAATTGAGCAAAAACTGAACTATTTTCATGTACCTATCACACACATTTTTAAAGTTTACAGAATTCATCAACTATTTCGGTTTCAATTTTATGTTTAAGAACATTACTGACCTTACTTTTTATATCTCCTTCAATCATTCTCACCCCAACGTTCACATTTATCCCTCAGTTATTTTCACTTCTAAAGGAAACAATAACTTGTAAACTCATAAATCATCATTCAAAGTCATTAGTTTACCTGAGTTTTCTAAACCACCGTTTCCTAATTAATCATTCCAGCTATTTCGCTCATTATAAAGGTCTACAATTATATGCGTAAGTGTGGAATAGATAATTTCTGTAAGTATTTTAATGAAGTACTTAACGGATGCGATTCAAATCTAATTGCTCGTGCGGTGAGCTATTTACGTAACACAGAAGTCATAAACAGAACATATTAAATACAGCGTAACTCTGTTTCGTAATGGGCCGAAAATCAACATGTTTTAGTGATAAATTACTAGTTTGAGTACTGAGCGAATTAACATGTTACACAAATTCAGAATTGTTCCTGTTATTGCAGTGCGATGGGTACTGTATATTTTAAAATTGCATGGTTGACCTACTTTTTCTTGTTTCACTAAATCGTCAATGCAGGTGGTTGATTCGTCACAGCTGTAGACAGCTGGTTTGAACATTCGCGGTTTCATATTGTGAAAAATACTTCTTGTAGACTCCACTTGCGATTTGAAGAGAGTACGTAGACCATATTGTGTCACTTTATTTCTTAACAGAATGAAATTTGTCTAACCGCAGATTTTCACTTTACTTCCTTGTTTGGGTAAAACTCTCACAAAGTCAACAATTTAAAAAAAAATGTTATTTACTTTAAAAGTATAGACTATATTTTGCAATATAATATATAGGTACTAACGGAGCCTGAACAAAACCTTCAATAAATTATGTCTAAAAATCTTTACAATGCTTTGAATTCAAAACAAACCAAACCAAAACATTTCATGATACGGTTACAAATAAAGGTGTGTTCAATTTATAGTGCGTCCATCAAATCAGAGTTTCCCCTTGCACTTATGAATTGATAAGTAACGACCTTCTTGATACGATGGCATGAAGTCGGCCTCGGAGCACATTGAATAGTAATGCGTTTTTACAAGTTTCCATTGCTATAAACGACACGTCAATATAAACTGCTTTCTAGATTTTGCATTGGTATTTTTATCTCGAGAATTTGCATATCTTCAACGTAAGGAGGAGTGTTTATTCGATTTTCAGATGCTGCGTTAGTGTTGAGTGCATCTTAGCATTTAATGTTGATGCATGTTTTATTTGCTTTGCCTTTACTATGCTAATGAAACGTTTCGTAATAAAGTCTTAAGCCAGCATAACAGCATTTTTATCACAAAATCTCGCTTCTCTTGCAGTTAAATTTGCAAAGTGGCTCAGTTTACCAGTTTCCCCCACTTTGCGGAAGTATCTTTTACATAAAAGTTTGGTGTTACTGAAGAAATATTACGCGGTTTAGAGTGTAATGGAGTTGCGTGAACGATTTGTTTGTAAACACTGTGCGTCCGTCAAAGACAATTGACCCACTTCAATCGAGACTACTTCTTTGCCGATATCAATCGTATCGAACAAAGAGTTTTGAACCTTATGTCAACTAAATAAGAAAGTGTTAACGAATACATTCGTTTCAACGTTAACAAAAACTTTGTGGTAAAGAAAATTTGGTTTGAGAAAGTAATATAAATTGAAATGATGATTAGAAGATACGAGTGCATTTTAAGTTGACAGGAGTGAAGATGGATTTGGACGAAGACGATTATAATATTGAGGAAGAAATGTCACTTCAGACCGTAGGATTGGTATTTCGCCGTGCTATCATTAATGATTTTCTAGTCGTTGACGAATTTAACGAAATCACAACAGATTCTAACATTATTTCTGATAAAGCCATAGAAACTCCGTGAATAAAAATGGCGAATTTGCCACAGCCCAAAGGCATGATGTGTTACTAAATTATCGTAATCTTTGTACACAAAGCTTGCTAAAGCTTTGTGTACAAAGATTACAATAACCCACTTTCTAAAGCCGACATTTGCGAGTTCCAAAAAAACAAGGCTTACAAATGTAACATACTTGTTCTTTTTTGCGGAAACCAATATTTTTATCTACCATATAGACGAAAGTTCACAAAAAAATGAGTAGTCAGAAATTACTGTAATCAGATGATTTGAAGGCACAATCTGTCTAATTTACATACATACATAAACTCACGCCTTCTTCACATGGGGGTGGGCAGAAACAGGTAGGTTTAGTGTAGGCAGGTATCTTTCTAAATTTTATCATCTTTATGATCGTACTAGTTTTCTCCCGCTGCTTCACCCGCATGGATATCGAAAAATATCACACGAAAACGTCCCAACGGGACTAGAAGTACCGTATTTGTTAATCCAGGTTATAAATCCATACCTGTGTATCAAAGTTCATCCAATTCTGTGTAGCCGTTTTTGAGTGATTGAGTAACAAACATCCAAACTTTTGCATTTATAATATTAGTAGGATTAGAATTACCAAGGTATTAAAGGACAAATTCTTACCCAGCTTTTCTTAATTCCACATTTTTTTTTATCGTTACAAACCCCACTGAAGTTTTTATCAGCAATTTGATGCATTAGTCTAAAAAATACCAATTATTTCGCCAACATAATTACTAAACTACATGTTCCATTCGCAACTGTCAGTTGTCCGTAAGTAGTTACTACTCGTAGCAATTAACCGAAGGTTCGGCGACGTGTTGTAACACTGGTTAGCGGTTACTGGAATGTGATCATGATTTACGAGTGTGTGTCTTTATGTTTGTTTTATTACCGTTACTGAACAACTGGATTGGGTTCCAAGTTACTTTTACGTTTTGGTCGGATTTGTTGGTTAGTTTGAACTGATTTCCTTGTTCTTCGTGGTGGTCTTGTTATTTATAGAGTCGGTTTTTCCGGGTGGAATATAGAAAAAGATGGTGAGGTGAAAGGTGAAAGAAATAAAGCTAAGTTGGAGATATAAATTCATCATTGTGTACCATTGACTTTTAATTTCAGGACATGTTGGTAGAAGGAGATTTTATATCTACCTAACAACTTAAATACAATGCAAGAATAATTAAATCTTGCGGTGTCATTATCTTGCTTACAGCTTTCCATGTATTCATCATTAAAGATGTAGTATGTCTAAGTTATTGGTAGACGATAAATGTTTTAAATGGACCATCGTGTAAACCAAGAGCACCATTAACAACAGCCACCAACAATTTACAATACCATACATCTCCATAAGCCGTAACGCATAATAAGTTGGCAACAGAAATTTTCTTAATAATAAGTGGTATGCCGTATAATAGGAAGCAACGGTTGGCAATAAGGCACGATACTAAACAATGAGAAGGCTCAGAAACTCAACATGGAACAATATCGTTCTTTTTACTACCATGATTAGACGAAGAAGTTTATCAAAGTCAATGATAATGGCAACCGTTTACGAGCCCTTCTAGATATTGAAGAAGGAGTCCCAAATTCTTTCACATCTATATCTGTAGCTAAGAAAGTGACCTCAAACTAAAGCCTTGTCCTATACGGCACATACAAGTACATTAATTAAGCTTCATCTTCTTCTCTTGATATTAAAATAGTTCTTACCTTTATCAAATTAAAACTCAAATTTAAAGAAATGTCGAATAGCTGTGTGGGTATTAGCTGGCTGATCCTTCAGTTAACAGTGAACCTTCTTTTTGTCTTTATTTCATGATGTTAGTAACAATTTCCAAGCAAATTGAAAGGTGACGTGAAACAGGCGTCGCGTGACGACTCCGTAACGATGTTGACAACAAAATACTGTTCAGCAACACTCATTGAGTAAAGAAATTTATGGTGAGATTGTTTTCCTGTTTGTATTACTATTTTATTTTCGTTTTGGTTTTGGTGTTTATGAATCGATCTGTTCTTTATAATACATACTGAATTTATCGATAGATCTGACTTCGGGCTCTAGATGGATTAATCAAATTTATGTTTTTGCAACGGAAATCGGGCACCGGGCAGTAGTGAAAAACCTCTATTAGCAGAGTCAACTTTACAACAGTGCAGTATTGCAGTAGTAGGCAGTAGTACAGGTATCTAGGTACAAGGTATATGAATACGATAGGTAGTTAGATAACGTCACGCTTCGTTCACTTGCAGAGTGGGGCGAAGACTAGGTGGAACCGGAACATAATTATATCCATTGCTTCATATGTTCGAAAAATTTGTCAGCTCAACAACTTAAATAACGCAATGATGGGTGTTGAACTGTCAAAATGAAAGCCATTCCTACTGTTAGTGTGTTCTGCAATTATCCCACAGGACATTTATAATCACTTGCTGCAGAGGCTTAGAATACCTTACCTTATCATTTTACTCGATTATCCCTTACAGTGACTGCATAGAACACTTTCATTTTTAGCACAAAAACGTTTGAAATCTAATATACTCGATCCAATTAACTTTGGCTGCAAATATTGCGTAGCCCGATGAAATATTTATGTAGTCTCGAGTCGTAATAAACTGGTCTGCAAAATTAAGAAACATACACGAAATATATATCATAAAAACCTGCATCTGACAGACAGGCCAATCACATAAGTTCTCACCTGTACAAATGTCAATAAATTGTCAAACTTTACAACATCTAATTACATGCAGAAAAAGACAATGTAACGAAACAATGCAGCGGCCAAAAAAGAAGGCATTGTACTTGATCATAGCGAAGCCCAATGCGCAAGAGTCAATCGTAGAGGTGGTTATGAATATAATGCTGTTTCTATTCCTGATAGAGAACGATGAAAGGCTAATGTACAACCATTCTTAGAGAAGACAGAAGAGGTCCGTACGGCCGTAGGTTAGAACTAGAGATAAATGAATATAAACTATAGAAGAACTGTACTTGGCGGTTATAGGAAAATATTTAAGAAAAAAATTATTTATAAGCAGCAAACGTTCCTTGGCTGAAAGATGGTAGTGATGATAATGTAAACATCACAAACCGAACAGAAGTAATTATTATTCACTTGTTTCAGAGGATTCCTCATATACAATGGACAACTACATGCACCTATGCACGTACACTCAAGTGTTTATGGCTATGTGAAGCAAGGCGATGGCATCGTAAGCGCATACGACCTTGGCTCCATATTTATAATTGCACGTAACATTGTCCCACGAGGTATTTCATTGCTATGCCGATAGAATCGCTGATCATTGATAACACTTACACCAACTTACACCCATAATAGGCCATATTATGAATCCTTGGTCATATTAAAGATGATAATTAAGATATTAAGGATATCATAATTTAAGCAGCTTTTAACGCCAGTTCTTAATTCTTGTATAATTTCAAGATAACGAGTTCGAAATTCTATTGTTTTATTTTTCCATTATCACAGAATTCAAACTTCCATAACTTCCAATCCATGATATATCCTTATGTTAGAAGTGTTACTATATTATGTTTCATAAAATCAATATCTTTTGTACATTTCAATCTCCTTAAAACTTCTGATATAACAGACTTAAAAATCTTCGGACATAACGAGGAACATGGGTACATGTTATACCATTGCATTTACAGTCAAAAGGTCATACGAACCCAACGGTATTTTCATAAAACGTTCCGTTATTATTTTCTTGGCAATACCAGCTTATTATATGTTATGGAATCTCTCAACCACTTTGTCGTTTTAAATCCCATCTCCATTTGTCGCAATTTTTTGTTTAAATTCAATAAAATAGTCTGCTGGTAATCTACATAGTAACAGAATATCTTCAACGGGAGAGGAATGAAGTCAGCTATGTAATTTTAACAATACAATAATTATTTAATAATAGGTCTTTACCTATGAAATTGCCGTTTTGTATCAAAAAATTTAAACGAATTTTTTTCATGAATTTTTTATTTGTATTAATCGAAGTAATCACCCATGCAATCAATGCATCTTTGCCATCGCAGTGGCAGTTTATTGATGCCCTTCTTAAAGAAATCAGCTGGACGGGAGGCAACAAATTCTTCAAAGGCATTTTGTACTGCCTCTCGGGTATTAAATTTTTTTCCCGCCAAGAAGTTATCCAAATTCTGGAAAAAGTAGTAGTCTGTAGGCGCAAGGTCTGGTGAGTAGGGCGGATGACGGAGAGCTTCCAACCCCAGTTCTTGCAACTTGGAGACCGTCTGCTGTGCAGTATGAGGTCGCGCGTTGTCGTGCAGGAGCAGCGGAGACGAGCGATTGACCAATGCTGGTTGGAGATGCGCCAGCTTCTCCATCATTGTGTTCAGTTCTTCACAGTACACATCTGCAGTAATGCTCACCCCGTTTGGTAAGAAGCTGTGATGAATCACACCGGCGCTAGACCACCAAACAGTGACCATCACTTTTCTAGGGGTAAGTTTTCGTTTAGGGCATTGTTTAGGTGCTGAACCAGGATCCAACCAACTTGCTGAGCGCTTACGGTTATCAAACAGAATCCATTTTTCATCGCAGGTAACAATGCGGTTCAAAATTCCTTCATTTGTGTGTCTGTTGAGCAGTGCAAGGCACGTCTCGACGCGTACTTCGCGCTGGCGATCATTGAGTTCGTGGGGCACCCATTTGTCAAGCTTTTTTACCTTGCCAATTTGACGCAAATGGACCAATATTGTTTTGACGCTAACGTCGAAAGCTGCTGCTAATTCAGCCGTAGATTGTGTATCATCAGCTTCCACAATCGCCTTTAATTCGTCATTGTCGACCAAAGTCTTCGGACGACCGCGAGGTTCATTTTTCAGGTCGAAATTTCCAGAACGGAAGCGAGCAAACCAATAACAGGTGGTGCGTTGGTTTGTAGTGTTAGCTCCGTAAACGTCGTTGATGTTGCGTGCCGCTTGTGCCGCGTTGCTGCCACGACGGTACTCATATTCCATAATTACTCGAATTTTTAACGTATCCATGATGACGAAAAAGATTGAAATGCGATGAAAATGTAACACTAATCAATAAAGAAATGACTACTTTTAGAAAAAAAAATCCATGTTTTTAAAATAAAATTAATTTGAAATTAGAATTCTTAGCCAAACAAAAATTATTTTGATTTGAAATGGCCAGTACTGCAGAACGGCAATTTCATAGGTAAAGACCTAATATTAAAGATGCGTGAGATCATTTTAAAACATATTTACGTACTAATACATACGGTTACACTACAATATAAACCTTGCTCTTTGACGTAGCTAAATGACATAAGCAGCTCATAAATAACTCTTGTGGAATCCAAATCCAGTATGCTAGGTACCTGAAATATGCAATTGAATAAGGCCGAATACAATCATACGAATCATACACATCTTAGAAGATTATCGTTTCTAGAATGCTCTTTAAGGCGCTTCCCTGACCAAACGACCTTGAGCGTTCGGTCCTTCTCTGTCCCGTCGCTGAGTCTCGCTCTGTCTCGCTCCCTCCGCACGCTCATTTATCATAAAATTCACAAAAATAATGAAATTATTTGATTAAAAAAAGACAAGTGAAATTTTAAAATAATATAAAACGTGTATTATTTAGATTTTTAAATTATCTATCCATTAGTGTAATCCTCAAATGAATAGAACGTCACCTTTAGCAAAAGATGCATGCAATCAATAATTTTAGTCACTTTTTTACAAGGAGAA
The DNA here is from genome assembly GCA_916610205.1 of Griposia aprilina. NCBI lineage: Eukaryota > Metazoa > Arthropoda > Insecta > Lepidoptera > Noctuidae > Griposia > Griposia aprilina. Next base: position 12,621,966 of record OU744297.1, on the reverse strand, counting down.
TTTAGATGTATTTATAACACATAAAAACAAATAAGAACGTGCAATTTGATGATAGGATAACGAACATTAATAATGTGCTTTTAGATGTAGTTTATTACCCATAGTGAATGAGTTAATAGCCTCTGAATAACGCACTATGGCAAGGTTTTGGTCGGGGTACCGCCTTAAAGCAAATTCCTGTCAGCAACATATATAAATCGTGCGGTAGCGTCAATATGCCCATCCAATGTACGACAATTTGTCAATTTGTAACATCTATTATTCAATTAATCACTCTACAGGCTGTAACAAATTAGGTCACCAGTACCAACTGTTCTATTGAGGTGTCCATTTACCATTTTGCACTAAATCATTGAACTTCTACTGTTACGGGCCTGTTTCAGTCTCGTCAGGGTAGGCTTTGTCTACCAGCTAAATATGAAAAAGGACAACATCAGCAAGAAAAGTTATAAAGAAAATGAAAAAAAAATGCGGGAGTAGGTGCACATCTGCCTAACCTCCTATGTGCCTCGAGGACTACTGGCGTGATGTTATGTTTGTGTAAAAAACTAAACGGAACTTATAGGGTACGTTATTTGGACACTTTTTGTTTTGCAAGGGGTGATGATGACGACATACAGCCAAACAGATCAATCAATGTTTACCGTAACCTGTCATATGTCATTAGATATAGCCCGCCCACGTAAATGATGGGGTCATATTCATAGACCACACAACAAGCTTGTATTTACCTTGTCAGCAATAATATTGATAATAGTGACACATTATTACTATTATGATTAAATTGGAATGTTATTTCAACGGCAATGTGTCTCATTGACATGATTAATGTCCAAAATCTAAGTCTAATGATTATTTATGACAAGGTGAAGTGACTGGTATAAAATTGCCTTTTTTGTCTTAGCTTTTTATATTTTTGATATAAAAAAAAAACTTTATTTTGTTAAGTGGGTACTGGTTTCTTTTAAACAATATGTTAAAGAAACAGGTATATTATGTTCTTTATGCAAATGAAAAAGGATTCCATTCTAAAGATAGTGATTTCGTAATGAATGATGTAGTTAACGGGCTACATAAATATTTATTGCGTTAAACTTGTCCGTACGACTGACCTCTAAATCATTAATAATTTTCTCGTTTGTTCACATTTTATGGGAGTTATTCATTACCAAATAATTACTTTATAACGTATAATACTTTATAACCTTTGAAAGTCGATTCTAGAAGCAATCTTTGTCCGATTTTTTTTCTGGGAAACCTATTTTGAACTCGTACTGATATTTTCATTGTAACCAGTCTTTTCTATTGATACTAAACATGGACCTTCCAAATCCAAGCAAGCACTATAAATATTTCAAAAATAAAAGTTTATTTAAAGGCTCCTTCAAACAGGCGCGATTCGCGACGCGACACAAAGGCATCGCCTGCCGCGCGACGAGCGGTGCCTTTGCGTCGCGCCTGAGTGTAGGCGCCTTAACCTAGTCATTTAAAGATTTCAGTATCTACCTAATGCACTTCTTTTACATGAAAATAATGTCGTTCAATTCCTGTAGATACCCAAAGACTCAATTAAACAGACGTTTTAAAGCGGAATAACTAAGTATTTTTCCATATAAAGTTCAAGTACATCATTATCGGCAAGTAAGACTCCGCACCTACATATTTAACCTACTTACGAGTGGTTACGTCTAAGGGCATGCCCTTATGGGCCTCATGCAGTCGAAGGCAACACTTCACACTAATTATCACTTCAGCGCTTCACTGATTTGTCGGGAATAATGTACTGCTTTTAGACCCCAAGTGGAAGATTTGATTCCAGAGGTACCGTAGTGGAAATGTAAAGTATTTGCAAAACCAGATGATGCAATTTGAGTGTTTCAAGCGGAATGAGACCCATTATTTGATTGTCATTGTTAGACCCAATTAGGATTTTTATGGAAAGAACAATTTAAAAAAAATTCAAAGTCGGGAAAACCTGAAATACCTTATTTCTATGGGTTTTTGTAGGAACTATTGAAATTTTAACAGGATAACGTCTCTCAACTCAGCTAGTTGTTTATAAAAATACAATTCGTCTCAACTAGCCTTAAATGGGGACACAGACCTTGATATCTTCGGCTTCATTTCAGGCATGTTTTTAATATATGCCTTCGCAGATAACAACGATCCCTTCGGAGAAGCATTCATCCATTGATTGCCACCCATAGTTCACAATAGGGCATTCTTGGTTCTCGTCTGGTGTATTACCATCACGTTTAGTATGTGTGTCGTGCGTCGGAATGTGTGGGAGTGGTACGTTTGACTCGAAGCGACCGCTAACTACCGCGCTAAGTGTTGTACCACGATCTATACATCAATCGTGCTCGACACGCGAATTATATGTTGATGTTTAAAACTTAACGGTAAATATTCAATGCGAAAATAACGATTGTATATATGTAAGAAGCCCGCGATAAATGAAATAAACTAGTAAAGGGGCCCCTTTCAAATGAATAAAACCGGACAGATGGAATCTTTCTTGCTCTTTTATTGGAACGTGTCCGTCTTGAAATAATATTTTATGTTGTAAATATTTCGACAGTAATGATGAAAATAGAAATAGTCATGTAGGAAGGGTCTGCTTCTAATTTAAATTGGAAAAATATTCGGTAAAGTGACGTTGCCTACGTAGGTAACTGTCACGTCACCGAATCCGACGAAATGTGAAAGTTTGTATGTTTGGATGTTTAGATGTTTGGATGTTTGTTACTCAATCACGCAAAAACGGCTGAACGGATTTGTAGTAAATTTGGCACACAGATAGTTTATAACATATAGAATACTCTTTATCCCGATATTCCTACGGGATCAAGACTTATGTGGGCGAAACCACGGGGCTCTGCTAGTAAGAAAATAAATAAACATGGCGAGAAAGTTACGTATACAGCATAACGTAAGCGTCTACAAAGTTGTTGAAAACTTTTACGAGCGTAGTAAATCTCTCTTGTAACTTGTAACCAAAGTTGTCCAATCTTTCTCACGTTGTTGTAGGCATGCCTATAAACTAGGCAGTCACGCTGCCAGGCAAATACCGATGTTTTAAATGTCAATTTGATTGCAAACATCGAAGATTCCACAGACCTTGTAGTCAAACCTTATGACTTACGAAACCTGTTTGATGTGCACTAAGAATAAATAAACAATGTATACCTATACTTAGTTACTGTATTCATAATGCATAAGTACGTAATTATGTAGGTAATACTCGAAGGACCTAACTCCAAAAAGACGATGCCGGCATGAAGTCTCCTAGGACAGAATACGAGCCCCTGGTATAATCTTTCGGACGCAATTCTTATACTGCGCTCAAGAATGACCCAAATGTACAAGTTCACGCTAAACTTTATGAGCCCTCTGAACGTAGGCCCGAGAACGAAACCGCGCATGGTCCAGTTGAGTGAGAGTGAGAGAGTTCCCTCGGACACCTACATTATGCATACTGTGCAGCCACTTGCGTGCAACTTCCGAGAGCTCATAAAGTTTTGCGCGAACCGTACTCGTACCTCAGTTCTGAGTTAATACGATTTAGATTACCATCAACACACTAAAAAGAATTCTCGATTGATAAGCACCTAGCAGAAACTGTTTTATCTATACCTACTCAGTGCATTATTATTTGTGGAAAAGGACAATTGAGAAGACCACTTTCCTATCTATCCAGAGAACCAGCTTCTACATTTTTATTACTCACACGACATTTTATACAGACGTTATAATTAAATCTGAAGAAAGCACAACAACAGTTAATTGTTAATTAAAATGTCTATAAAACATAACTTAAGTTGCTCAGTACATATTTTATTATATCTTTATATCGTTCACGCTTTCGAGCCATCAGCAGATCAGTAAATGGTACAAGAATGTCCCGTGTCTGATGATTGTTAGTTTAAACTGTAGGTATATACTAACTACCAAGTAACTGGTAGTCAGCACGCTAGACCAGACTAGCGGAAAATTAATAACATGAAGTTGAAGTAAAGAAATCTTCATGAGTTATTGTTTTTAGTAAAAATAGGTATAGGTAGCAAAATGAAATTGTATTAAATTAGTGACATTGACATAAAAATACTGTATGAGTTCTTCTAAGACCTGCGGGGCACGCTAATAGTAAGAATGGGTTTCATTTTGACAGTTTAACAACATTCATTGCGTTATTTACGTTGTTGAGCAGACAAATATTTCGAACATATGAAACAATGGATTAGCAATATCCTTCTAAATGAGAGATGGTGATTGAAAGTGTGTTACGAGATTAGGGTGCTGTAACTTGCACAAAATTATGCAATTCGCTTTCATACCATTGTGACCTTCACCAATCGGAAGTTTGTTATGGCACAATGGGATGCAAACTACCGGCATACTTTTGTGCAAGTTACAGACATGGATATTTGCATAGAACTGCATATGGAACTTCTAGTCTCAGTCCCTAGATATCCTTGCAATTCCTACAATTATGATGAGGTCATGTTTTGTCCATTCGTTTATTCTTATGATACCTGCGAAAAACCTCATAATAACAGTGCAGATACATAACTGCCTCATTGGTCTAGTGGTCGCAAGCGCTACTGCTGAGCATGAGGTCCTGGGTTCAATTCCCGGGTTGGGCAAAGTGTTATCGGGTTTTTCCATCTGGAATTTCTCGGTAGCAGCCCGGACTCTGGATTTGAGCCCGGTTGATGGCAATAGGCTCGACCCCTATTACATGGGACTTAAACATAACTGGCGAAATGTGGGTGTGCTATAGGTACACCTCTGCCTAACTCTTCGGGGAATACAGGCGTGATGTTATCTATGTATGTGTATACATAACTCCCGTTTTAAAAAACTTGTTTTATGTACTTAACAATTACCGTACAAGACCGGAATGCCATGTAAACATCATTTATTGTCTATCGACCGGTCGAGAAATTAACTCAGTCATAAAAAAAAAACCACCAAGCAGTGCGTTCAAAGCATAGAACCGAAGTATTATTACCTAGTAGTTAGTGGTAACCATGAGGTCAGCGAAGTCGCCATTACAGTGTGTGGGTAGTTGGGCACACAACCGTCCATTACACGCTGTTTAAAGACGATAAGCGGCGCAAGCGCTGCTTTTCTTTTTCAAGTCGAATGTGGGGTGTATGCACTTGGCGGTTGAGTGGTATTTAATTAATTTGCCGTTTTAATAAGAATATCAAGTATATTTTTTTTATGTCATGTGGAAAATATTATTTAAAATTTGCCCATGTAAGGATTTTACGATGAGGATCTTGCAGGTATACATCTCGCATTCAAAATACCTCTATGACTTTACGTGATGATGCCGTTTTCGACAATATGGTTTTGCGTGAGATGCAGTTTTCCTTTGATGGATATGGTTTCATATCATCGAAAATAGATTACGATGTTACTTTAGTGAAGCAAAAGTAACATCAAGATGTTATGTCATTTATTTGATGTGTCCATCAGAGACACGTGCGTCTAATTCTATTCTATTTCCGCTTCAGTGCTGATGGGTACCACGGCTGGCATCCATTAGGCGTACCTTCATTCATTGTAGAGTTGTAGGTAGATTATTATAGTACCGAGACCCGGTTTTTGCTTGTGTTGGAAATTGATTCGATACTGTGTAAAAATACCCCTAGTATTTGTTAGTACCTAGTCTTATGAACCATAATTGCCTGACGAAGGGTTCCAAAGGACCTGTAGGACAGATTTTGCGTCATCAAACTCTAGGTGTACCATATTTGGTCAAATATGGTGATATAATCTTTTTTGGTCTCGCAAATACGAGTATGTATTTAATGTTTATAATATCTACATCTCTCTAAATATATTTTAGTCATAAAAATTCTTAAAGCGTTTGTACTTCAAAGTAAACGTTTTTATTACCACTGCAAGTCAAGTCTTTGATGTTTATAAACGGTAGTGAAGTAGCTACATGTTTAGGAACCATCTATAAACTTTTATTTTAAACATCTAAGTATGTTTACATTTGTAATTTTGTGTACATTGTTACAAAACGGTTTCTGAAAAGTTCATAGTACTTAATTACATGTTTAAAGTTGATAAAATTAATTACTATTAATTACACTTACACTACTAGGTATACTTACTATAGTAGTGTAAGTGTAATTAATAGTATTTATACACTAATGACTCACACTGATACACTGTTATACTGTTGATGTGTTAATTACTATTAAAAAAACATTGAAAAATTAATCAAATTTCAGCCAATTTTTTCATCAATATTATTGATGCAATGAATAGCTTTTTATGTATTTGACTTTAAAATATTATGTGAAGTAGAAGCCTATATGTGCTTAGCAGTGTTGATCAAAATTAACGGCACTCTCCTATATGGTAAACGGGGGTCAAACGTAGTGAAAAAATATTTGCAATGTAATTAAGGGTATGTAAACAGCACTTGGCTGTTTAAGATTTCGGAATATCTTGACTTAATAAAATACCAAAGCAAGCATAGTAATTAGTGCTATTTATCTACCTAATTCTATTCTTTGTTAACGAAATAACCTTTACAATATTGAGCCATAGTTCTTTTCATAGATTACATACAATAATATAATTATTTACAACAATAATATATCAAAAACCACCCAGAACTAACAGGACCCCAGGAATAGGTGCAGGTTCTGGTATAATTTGCCAGAAAAATAACTCAATATTGCTATTATGTTCAACCTTGTAGCTATAGGTTCCAAACCCAGTATCCGTTCATTGTACTTTAATATGAAACGTATTATTATATAGGTACCTAGTACATGGTCCATTTCCTCCGATTCTTCCTAGCCTCGCCCACTCTTGGGAGGACGGTTACCTCTAAGAGGTCATTGATCCTCACTCTCTTTGAGAAAGGACGGATACTGGTATTTAGTTAAAGCGAGTTCACATTAGCTGTCCGATTTTTCAGTGTCGTTGATTGAGTTGTCCATTTTTATTTTGAGTGATCCAGCTAAGATATGTTTTGCATATAAAAATCGAACTATAGTGGACTCTTGCTTTTAAAGAAACTTTCTTCCGCCATTATTATTTATCAATCAATCATCCATCTGATCGATCTGATCGATTATTTTAGGCCAGTTTTTCTGAGCTGTAGAAAAACTTAGTAAGTTTTAAAAAATATATATTTAAAAACAGGTGGTTTGACGAGTCTTATTTCGCGAATAAAATACGGTTTATTAAAAACGTCCTGCAGTGTAAATATTCTCTGCGGTTCAACACAGTGTCGGTCAACTTATTCGTTTTTTTTTGCAGATATGAATGGAATTCATTTTGATTGCAAAGGAAAAGATGCTTGGCGATATTATGCGAACTCATTGTGATTTATTAATATGTATTACGGGCTATATTGTAGGTGAAATAAATTAATATTTATTTATACAAATATTATTTTAAATGAAGTGTGGTGCACGTGTTTTTTTTTTTTTTTTGTGAATCTAAATTAAATTAAGTTTCATTCATTTATGTCTTTGTTTAGTTAGTCGGGTTCTAAATTTTTATAAATTGTCGTGCAAAATGCATTTTAGTAGAGGCGGCTTTCTAATGAATCGTGTGTCATCTATTCCATTTGAAGAGTTCGGTGAAAGCAAACCGTTGCGTCACAGTTATTAATACTTACATCGAATGACACGATCAAGTTTTGTTGACTTTACTGTTTCATACGAAATTTGGTACGAAGGTATGTTTATAGCAAGTTTTGTGATGCGAGTTCCATGTTTTCTTTCATATATATTTTTTTTCTTACATAAACACAAAGTTTCCAAGTATATACACCTAAATTTATTGCCATGACAATAATTATTTCTATTCGAGCCTATACTCCTTTATTAGCGCAACTGCTGAATAATCCTTAAATGCCTCTTATCTGCTGAAACCAGAAGTTGAAGCTGAATAAGAAAGTTACCTATGCTATACCTAGACGTAGTTCTTATAAAATGTCCATCAACTAGAGACTTGGGTTGGTAATCTTATATCCATTTACCACAGAAAAATCGGAAATGATATCTGACAAAACAATATCTTTACGGGATGTTGCACACCTCATACATTCTAATTTCCTTTTATTCACTATCAATAATTCCGAACACACCACAACATTTACTAACACGATCTAAAAGAAAACGCGACATGGCCGCACACTGGCCAGTAGAGAAGTCGCGGGTCCTTTACTTTCGACTTTCACTGATGTGTCGCGCGCGACTCACGGACACTCCTATTGACCTTACTGAATGGACACAATAAGCAATAGACTAAGGTATCATGAGCCCACTACGAGTATAATACAGTTAAACCAAAAAAGGTATGCGCTTCGGTAATCTTCGTGCTCCCGCATAAGAACTAACGTCACGTCACAGAGTAACCCCCCATATAGGCAAAGCTTTTAAGAGTTGCACTGCCTCGCTTTGTAGTAGTGCATCTATGATTCCGTGTTTGTATTAAGTTTTCTCTCTGTCGGGTTACCTACTTCGGTCGCAACTCGTCTTTTATCATTCAAAAGTTTTGAAAAGTTTTTTACAATTGCTTAGGGTTGTTTTAATATTTTTTTTTATAAACCATGGTTAAGTATAGAAAATAGGCAAATACTTCCATCGCTTCCAAGTTTGTATCGGCTCTATAGTCGATCTCAACATCGCGCGTGCTCATTTCCAAAGATAAACGATGATTGCCGAAGCGCATATTCTTCATGGGAAATATGTACCTATAATCAACGAAACAACTATAATGTCTCTTATGAAATAATTTACACAAAGTGCCTACTTGGGTTCGAAGTTCAAATCTATGACCTACAATTCGTAAGTCGCGGCCGTTTCCAAATCACGTGCATTGTTACGTGAGGAATACGTGGACTGCCGTATGATAGCGAAAAGAAATTTCATCTCAATCCGCGTAGAGACTATTGAGAAACCTGTTCTGTTTCGCTGGATAGGCCCGCTTTTACTAAAGTAGGTACAGGTAGAATGAGTTACATGCATTTTACGTAATGTTAAGGTAAATGATTTGTTTTGCAGGATTACGCAGTAGGTTCAATTAACATACATTAGCATAGATTTTTTGAGATAGCTAACGCTGAACTGAATAAGTTAAAACCAAGATTGATGCAACGTTTTTGCAGTATCAGTCAAACATTGATTAAAAAAACAACCAGAAGTCGCTTCAATGTACTTCCCACACGCCCATGTCGTGTCAGGTAACTACAGTAACTTAAAAAAAATAAAAATAAAAATATTCTGCACAAACAAAACGCACATTACAAATTAATGACATTAATAAAAATACAGACATACAAAGTAGCCAAAAGCCTTGTACCCAAAAATTAAAAGTTTTACTTCTCCCCTACAGACTGGCCGGCAAGACACAAATTATTAAGAAAATTAATAAATCAACAATCTTTCTGAGTCCATTTTTCACCGCTATAATTAAAAAGTAATTTATACAATAGCGCTGGACAATGTTGAGATGATATCTCAGCACATATTACGAAAACAATGGATTTTTGAAATTGTTTGTAATGTAATAAATTGTGCGATATGCATCAACATATTTTCTATTTACTATGCGATTTATTGCAGTAACTGAGGATGTTCTAACATTTGGACCAAGGTTAGAAATTAAAAATGTTTTAAATTGTAAATTATAAGTAGCCGGCGTTTTCTAAACTTGTTTAAAGGTATAGTTATTTTAACAATGATCTTGAAACTTTCAATGCATATTTAATATTTATTTTATCGTGCATATTAGTTATTTATTTACGTATATTAATATCTTGAAAGTTTGCAGGATCGTGTTACATGTATTCTGGATTATATTTGCTTCAATACTTTCTTAAAACAGACATGATTTACCGCTTAAAAACCAGTTAAATTCACCATAAGTGACTAAAAGCTCTTACTTAAGCCATGTGCTTACTACCCACCTTAAGTAATTCAAGTTATAATTAAGTAACACCTACTTATACAATGATTTTCATACTTTCGTTAATTTCACTTTTACTAAGCGTATATACAATTAATTCAGGTAATTGGTCAGGGTAGCGGTAGGTAGTAGTAATTATTTTGAAGTTTACACACAGTCACGGTCAGTAAGCGTTTGTGTTTGTTCACACATTAGGTAATTGAATAATTGCACACGCGGTTAATCTTGCGATTAGCTAAAATGGCGCTTGATTTTGCATAAAACAAAATGGCCGACTACTTTCATGCACTGTATTATTATTTTGGTTAAATTTACCGCAACTTGTTTATTGAAATCTAATAAATATTACCCTGAGAGAAAAATAATGCGTGTGCTTATTTTCGTGACCGTCTCACATAAGTTACAAGTATTATTACCAACAGTGTATCATTGCCTGACAATTACGCGTTCTTATTATACGTTGAAGCGAATCCATTACACTAATTTCACTGAACTAGAGTGGCGTTTATTGATAATAACTTCCAAAAAATAAATATGCTAGAAAAATAAATATGCTAGATTATTGGAGCAATAAATATGCTAGAAAAATAAATATGCTAGATTATTGGAGCATGGATGAGAAAGATTAGTTACTAAGGGAAAATACGACTATTTATAGGTTACTAGTAAACAAAACTTACAAGATACTAAATTTACAAATCTGTTACATAAATGAAACATTAGGAGAGGAACACGAGATGACTCAAACCGCTCGAGAGTCGAGGGTGACAAAACTCAGGACCGATACATAAAACATTCTCACACAAAAAAATTAAGTGTAAAAATAAACAATCCACAGCATTTTAGGCGCCCGCTTACACCACGCCTGTATTTGGATGCGCTCGGTCTCTTTCAACTTTTTGTGTGTTTTGTGGCCGAAAGTGAAACTAAACAATCGCACAGTCGTCAGTTACGCATGCGACTAAAAACCGCATTATGTTTGACGTATTAGGTAAGTTATGACCTGTTAAGTTATAACTTAAAACGTGATTCTTTGCGTGTCTGTTTACTTATAATGTGACTAATGTCTTAAAGTTAATAAGTGATATGAGCTGCAGATGAATGTATGAAGTTCTTTTTTCCAAATTACAAAACGCACTTAGTAGACACGTAAAACGTAAATCTCTTGGCTTTCACCATCATGTCTGGCTTGGCTTTCAATCCTGAAAATCTTAGTAAACTTAGATATTTAAAGTTTGCATCCTCCAACACATACCTGGACCCAAAAGGACTGGAATACTGGATACAAGTTTCTCTAGTTTGTTTTATTTACAAATATGACGAGATATGCATCAATAAAGATTAATTTATTTAATCTCCTGCACCTATCTAAACTATTAATGCATGCACGAATACTATAAACGAACTTGTCTTGTACTTAGGTACACATGCGTACAAACTAGTAAAATAAATTCACAACCTAATGACCGCTTATACAAGAAATTAAGTACAGTTGGTAACACAAGACCTTAGTCATTTAGATTTACATTTTACATTACTAAAATATTATATAGATAGAACATGTTTTCCGGAAAGACAACTTTTATTTGCGTCCACCTTGGAATATTATACAAACAAGTACAAGTGTGAAAAATTGTAGGTAAAACATATATTTCGCATAGGTACAGTTATGGAAATATTGAAATGTCTACCTAACATACGTGCCCAATCTTGTCATACATTACAGTAATCAAGCCATTTCAATATTAGTGCGTTCCAGCGTTGGAGGCTCTCAAAAAAATATTCTAAGCAACGTAAAAAGATACTATTTGCCCATAATTATACTATGTTTTCTTTTTATATCCATTTAGTTGAGTTTTTTTTTTCGGTAAACGCGGTAGTTTTTCATACATTTTGCTTAGTTTTTGTTTATTCGTGTTTTCGCTTACGGCAGCAACAAAATTCAAAATCTGCGCCGCAAAAATTATTTCCACAGATTATTGAAATCGTTTTTCTAGGTGTTGTTGGGTTCAGAGTTATTCAGCTTTGTTTTTTTTGTTCTGATTTGTCGTTGCTATCATAAATAAACTGCTTAGATTTGGGTAAGACGTTAGACTTTAATATTATTTGGAAGTAAAATTATGGTATTTTCGCGTACAATCCTGGCATTGTGATACTGATACTATATACTACATATCATGAAAATATGGTACAAATAGTATAATTAATTATACTACGAAATCCCACGTCGTTCCATTCCAAAGAAAAAGGGTTGTACCTACGACACTTGCCAAAAGCTTAAATGGCTTTGGCATGATATAAATCGAAAGTTGGTTCTTCGTTATTCTCTTATTACAATCAATATTGATTTAACTGTGCAAGCAAAGTAGAAGTACGAAACGTTATTTTTGAAGTGTCATGCAAACCTTCACTAGACGAATACTCGTATAATATAGAAATATTACTAGGTACTCGAAAAAGAAACGTCTGGAGGCAGAATCACAAATCACAATCGAATCAGTTGTGAAATCGAGACAGTATCGAGTCACATATCACCACAATAATGTGTGGGCGATGGAATCACACCGGCTGAATATTAATAACTGTCAAGGGTGCATATACGGGGGACGAAGTATGGTGTAAGTTATAAGACGTGGCAAATGATTTATTAGTGTTATTAAATGGTAGTCTTTAGTAGCGAGAGGAATAAATTAAGCTGTTTAATGGTTTGTTAGTCACAATTGTGATGAATGTTTACTTATTGAATGGCTACTTTTGTATTATAAGTTATTTGCACATAACAAGATCGTAAAGGCCCGGCTCATTAGGCGGCACATCGCGGCCTGGCTTGCACATTTGCATTCACCGAAGTCGGATCCGCAGCATTCCGCTGTATGTTTAGTCCCCTTGAGACGATATCAAGTAAATGTGAGCACTAAGTTTATGCCCTTACGATTCAAAATAATTTCCGGTTACGAAAATCCTTACCCATGCCGCGCCGTACCGCCTGGTGAGCGTCGGTTTTTATATAAATTAGTTCACTGTTCTATACCTACGGTCATGGCTTAGGCTGGGATCTCCAAGGGTGTGGGGTGCTTGGTCCTCAGTTTCCTGATTCTTGTTGTCTCGTTCGCTGCTTTCAACACTCATCGGACGCCGTCTTGTTTCTGTAATTTACTATAGGAAACTTCCCAATGGATTGACTAGCACACCATTATTGCGAATAATTTGTTTATTAATTGATTTACTTATTCTTACAATTTGCTTTTGTACAAATCTATAGCAATGCTATCTATTTCTAATGATAGAAATAATTACTGACTTATTATGTTTACTTTGTTGTTTATTTTTAGTTTACAGTATTCTTGTACTTAAAACTATAGACGAACGGATCGTACAACATCATGTTTTACAACATAATATAGGTACTTAAATTGCTGAAAATTGCGAATTTTGAAGACAACCAATATTCTTTGCTAGGTTTGCACTAAAATGGTGAATCAATTCCTCTCAAACAAAACATGAGAAGTCTTGAAACTTCAGAAAACTATGGTATGGGACTCCATTGCCCGCGCTTACACTCCCATTCGGTCCTTTGTGCGTGATGTATCCTGGCTAACATAGCCAGCGTTGCACCGTCCTGATGCACAGAAGCTTCCTGGGTCCTCCACAGGCTTCGCAGAGCGACTTCAGAAAACTGACAGCCAGTTCTCTAAAAAATATCACCAAACGCTCCACCCCACTACTTGTACCACAGGGAGTGTTAAGCAACGGTAACGTGTCTATAACGAAACGGCCCGCAACGCTTCACCAGAGCGCATTAGGTAGGTACATATCGCACGGACGTGTAATAACTAATTGACTGTACTTCTCTCATTTGCATCGTCTACCAACGGTTATAGATTGAGTGAGGCATTTAAAACTTGCAAAATTGGCATAACATCGTTTTTTAAGGAATTAATGTTGTTGTCTAATTCTTCTATAGACCGTCGTAGACCATCGTTTAACAACAGCGTGAAATATCACCAATTTCCACATTCGTCAAACTGTTTTACACTCTATTTTTCATTGCAATTAGATTATACAAAATCATATCTCCACATTAGGGCCACTGAAAATTATCATTTCAGTACCATACCTACTCTGATTGATTATTTAGTGAAGCTATCCTCCTAAACAATACGCTAAATTGATAAATATTCAATCACAAATCACAATACTCCATTCAAATCACACAAAGAATCATTGTCTCATTCAATCTATTGGTCTTTGGGAAGCTGCTTGCTTGTAAATATTATGAATATTTACATAGCATAGATTTTGATAGCACTGTAATAGCAATATAAACAGAGGAGTAGGTAATCTTGAGGAACTCCTGTGCTGAAAGAGCTTCGGGAGCTCTTCAACTCTGTCCTGTTCTCTCGGAGAACTCCAGCAGCGTGGCGAAGGAGCGTGGTCGTTCTCTTCTTTAAAAAGGGTGATAATTTTTTTTTTGGGTGGAAATCATCAAATGACCTCTCCCGCTCTGGGCGGAGCGGAAGGGCGTGTCAGACTCTTACTGACTAAAACCCACCCGTGTTCCTTCAGTTGCCTGTGCGCCAGGGCCACGGTAACTCTTTCGAACAATCCGCGACCCCGGCAGGCATCGGCCCTATCGGACCCCGTCAATTATGCTGACATCTCTTTGAGGCGCGCGTGGAACATAACGCGCCGTCGACCCGGGCCTGGTCCTTACCGGACGGCAAGCTGCCCATTGCTCGCCGTCCGCAGGCCCGCGCCTACGCTGGCCGGGAGTCGTCTATCGACTCCCGACGCCCAGGGTGTCTCCTCCTGCGACGACTAGGGCGCAACGATTGCCGCACCCTCTAGCGCGAAGACTAGAGGAGTTTCAGCAACCAGAACTGATCGGATTTCGAGGAGGATACAGCATAATAGACCACATCCACACAGTGCTGCAAATTATATTGAAGCCTGCAGAGTATAATCGGCCCCTCATTCTTGCGTTTGTGAACTATGAAAAGGCTTTTGACTCTATCGAGACCTGGTTTGTTTTGGAGTATTTGCAGCGATGCCTAGTCAACTGACGATGCATCCAAGTGCTGAGATTTCTTTATGAAAACGCGACAATGACCGTCCAAACTCAGTACCAGCGAACTGAACATATCCCCCTGCATCGAGGCGTGACACAAGGGTACGTAATTTCCCTTAAATTGTTCTCTAACGCATTGGAGGATATATTTAAGACGCTGAACTGGAAAGGAAGCGGTATTAACATCAACGGCGACTTGAGACTTGCAGATGACATCGTCATACTGGCTGAATCGCTGCATGACTTGCAGCAGATGCTGGATGGCCTAGTTGATTCTTCTGTACGCATTGGTCTCCAGATTACCTTGGAGAAAACTCAGGTTATGTTCAAAGAACACGTCACTCCGGGACCGATGGCTGTCAGTAGCGAGACTCTCGAGGTTGTTCGAGAATACGTTTACCTCGGGCAAACTCTGCATTTTGGTAAAAAGTACTTTGAGAAGGAGGCTAACAGAAGAATTCAGCTGGGTTGGGCAACGTTTGGGAAGCTTCGTCGAGTCTTCTCGTCGTGTATTCCGCAAAACCTAGACTAAATCTTCAACCAGTGCCTCCTGCCTGTTATAACTTACGGAGCCGAACAGTGAACGCTCACGGTACGGCTGGTCCATAAATTCAAATTCGCTCAGCGAGCTATGGAACGAGCTATGCTTGGAGTCTCCCTGAGGGATAGAATCCGGAATGGGGTGATCCGGCAGAGAATCAAAGTTGTCGACATAGCTCACCGAATAAGCAAGCTGAAGTGGCAATGGCCGGCCATATTAGCCATAGAACCAATCACCGTTGATATAGACGTGCTCTTGAGTGGAGACCGCGAATCGGCAAACGTAAGGTAGGACGCCCTCAGGCTAGGTGGAGCGACGATCTTCGCAGGGTGGCTGGTAGCAGCTGGATGAGAGTTGCCGAAAATCGAACCGAATGGCGTGCTATTGGAGAGGCATATGTCCTGCAGTGGACTGCTGTAGGTTGATGATTTGGTAAACTTGTGAGTAGATAAATTATGAAAAGTAACCAAGAATTAACATCTGTTAATCAGAATAACAAAAAAGAAATTCAGATGGATTAAGGAACATTCAATTATTGGTTGCTTTTCTTTGCCTGCCAGTCGGCGCCATAATTTGTTTTTTTATTAATTTTTCCGTCTCAACCGTCACCTCATCATTCATTCCGTTTCCAGTAATTTAATTCCTCACAAAATCCATATTTTCTTTGATCTCCCTCTCGCCCTGCTTGATCTGTACCCACCCGCCCGTTTTCTACTAGTGATGTTGACATGATTTATATCTTTCCTCTCGTGTCGGAACAAGTAGGTATAGTTTATTAAAAGCTCAAACCGTTGTCAAAAGTTTTACCAGTCAGCAAAACAGGTCACATTGATGTGACACGTGGAAGCCTCCTTTATTTTAATCACTTAGATGACATGACTTCACATGACGTCATGGTTTCGTCACAAGTCATCCATGACAAATAATTTACTTACAAACACAGGAAATACAGAAAGGAAATCTGACTACGATTTCCTCTCCGTCTTACAATTTCTAAATACGAGATGGAATATTCCTGTAGGAATATTCCATCTCCGCGTCAAGAATTCATAGAATACATTCATCATCTAATTCTATAGAATTAGATTTGATTTTAGACTTGACGCTTGAGCTTGAATTTCTGTCACAATATACCTACTAAAGAACATATTTAACTAAGTTCATTGGATAGTTCATAGTTTTAACCTACCTGAAGACATCAATTTCTTTAAAAAACTGTATCATTATGTAGGCTTTGACACTGAAACAACCCTCAGTTGTAATTTCGTCAAGCATCATAAGACTTTA
Organism: Griposia aprilina; assembly: GCA_916610205.1. Taxonomy (NCBI): domain Eukaryota; kingdom Metazoa; phylum Arthropoda; class Insecta; order Lepidoptera; family Noctuidae; genus Griposia; species Griposia aprilina. The sequence goes on along the minus strand of OU744297.1, from coordinate 12,605,116 downwards.
CGAGAGAGCACACGCATTACAGCAATTCTAATAACAGTCGAAAATAAATCCAGTCGTCCTACCAGTTCTGAGAACACGTATAAATGGTACTGGTACTCGAATTTTACTGCAAAACGAACAACACAGGCGGGATGAATATCTCGCGACAGACTCACAGGATATGCTAATTTTAGCGGCATCCATCCAAGCGGCATCCATCCAATTTCAATCACTCGCCCAAAAGCAATCAATCCATGAAGATGATCCAAAAACAATTCCATACTTAGAGTGAAATAGACAAACCTTCCAGAAAGTTCTAAATTGACAAACTTATTTGTTCAACAAGTAGTGATAACATCTCAATGACAGCCTCGCATCAAAAAAGTGCTAAACGACATAAACGTATCAATCACTTACAACATTTAACCTTGATCTTACGTTTATGATACAAAACAAGAAGAAGACACAATGCATCTCCCACGTTTTTGTGCGTCTGCTCTGTTGGATCATGTCGCGTAATGATAAACATCGTCTATGTCTATTAGTCTCATACCATCGGATTTACAGCGCTTTGTTAGTAATGTTGTAAATACATTAGCAGTTTATGTAATCAATGTTAGGTTAACTATTCAGAAGCTTTTTACTGATTATTTTGCAGATATTTTTAAACCACCTATTGTCTTCTGGAAGGAATGAACTAACGGCACAAATATGGCATAGGTTGCTAATATATCAGAAAAGGCGATTTTGTGTTTCACGAACTGTTGCCAAATAAATGTTATTTTTTTCGTTCTTTCTCATTACTAAAACTTAATTGTATACCTATCCCAAAATGAAGACAATAATAAATTATCGGATTCCATTTCATCTATGGACTACCGCTAACAACCGCTAAACCATATAAAGATGGAAACCCGAAACCTGTCAATTCACAGACCACCAAGCATACCAATCAATTTAAATAGCCGAATAACGACACTTATATGACTTAGTAACAACATTAGCACCCCGGTAACAAAGTTGTAATGTTTTTATTCACCAACTTTTATGCGGAACAGACGTCGAGTAGAAAAGGACTTTCTTCTAATAATAGGGGCCTATTACAAGAGAAACCGCACAGCTGTTCAATAGTAATGGCCGGTACATTGATATCGATTATTTCATTCGGTTGAGCATCAATAAAAAATTGTGGTTTCGATCTCTCCAATCATTACTTACATTGGTAGTTACTATAAAATTGCTAAGAATAAACAAGTTTATGAGGTAATTAAACGCCTTTACGCCTTATAAGTAGAAATATTTCAAATAAATACGGTCACATTAAGCAAACGTAACGTTATTGAAAAAAAAAATATATTATCAGATAGAGCCTTCTTGGAAAAGAACTGACTATAAACTCCGTGCTTCACTGCCGGTTAAAAGCAAAGCAAGACCAATAAGAATAATCAACTTACTTGAACGAAAACGTAACAATGAAATTGCTTAATTACAACCACATAGCTACTAGCTGAGACAAGCCCATAAGGCGTATTATAATGCAAATGAAATAATTTTAAGTGAATATAGGTAGGTAAGTACTTGGCATTGTTCCAAGTTATAACATAAGTGTGCTATTATAGACGTAGAAACAATGATGGGAGCTGTTCATATGTGATGGGATGAATACAAAAATCTCAATTTCCTTTGTAAGATGCGAGTCAAGGATTCCTTCCAATATGCAGTATTGTTAACATCCGGCAAATGTTCAATACATATAGTTTGCTGCTCATAAATCAACGCAAAGCGCAGGCGTACAGTATCTTAACACAATTTTAAGAATATCCAAGATAATCCAAACAAGTCATTAATCATATTTTTGAAAACAAATTCTGGTTTCTACACATCAGCGACCGCATTGGAGACATTGGGATCACTGGTATCCATAAAAGGGCGGTTACCTAGCGAATTCTATTAAAAAGCAGAGGGCCTAGACAAAGTAACATTCGATTAGCGATGACGCTAGTTGAAAAGTTAAAATGTATGGGGTTGACATAAGCTATCGAAGTGTCACGTGATCATAGGTCAACGAATAAAAATTAGCTAGACAATGTTAACAACATTCGATTATGAAATGAATCGACAGCGTCGAAAGATTAGGTACTTCCACAGAGATGAGATTTTGAGATTTTAAATATTATATCTTCTCTATTGTATTGTAATACTAACACTAGTAATAAGTTTTATTTGTTTACTAACACGATGGATCATTGTTGTCCGACAAATAAAGAATAATAATAATAATAATAGCCAAGGGACACTTTTTGATGAGCGTTATCACTAGTTTTTGGAATCATTAGCGAAAGCGATAGCGATTGTAGAAATAGAATCGCTCCGAAGCGAATGCCATTTGTCTAGGCCCTCTGGTTCGTCTGATTCCCGTTTAACTTTCATACCACGGAGGTACACAATAAATAAAATAATATGCTATATTGTCCACCAAATTGTATCAGAGCTGATATACAAAATTTATAGCTCTATCTTGATAATAATATTGACAAAAACATCCATGGATAGGTATAGGTATTCTCAATTGATAGAAACGAAAGGAATGCCGTTGACGCGGCACCTAACGATGGGAAATATATTGTCTGACCGACAGACAATAACAAATAAGGTGGCAGCCATTGTGAACTATGTTTATGAATCGTATGTCAGCCAGATTTCTCGCTAGCTGTAAACAAACTAATACCACACTAATACTCACTCAATTTATATTGTTAGTGGGCAGAAGAACATTGACGGGTTTATTTAAAAAATGTATGGTTAACCAGCCGCTAATTACTACTTAACTTAAGCAACATTTTTATATACACCCCATATTTTAGTATTTATAAGCTTATTATAAAGGATTAATACTGAAATAATATAAAATACACGACCCTTGAACATCTCAGTCAAAAAAACAGAACAGTCTGGATATCCTGGACATCTTAAAAAGATACACTCATTCAGAATCAATACGCCTTGAAAACATTTTGCTTTATGTTGAACACATCTAATAAAAACGTAAAGACAGCCGATGGAATCATAAAGAATAATAACAGAGAATCAAAAGAAAATGTCACACTACTTAGTAAAACATAATAATTGAATAGAATGACCAACCTGAAATTCATGCATTCTTCTGAAACATTTTAACATGAAACAAGAAACCCTAATTTTCCGAACATGCAATAAATATTGTACCAATAAAAAGCTTACTTCGCTATTGTAATCTTTACATAATCCAAAAACTCTCGTGGTCTTGACACTGATATTGTGAACAGTTAATAATCTCATCATACAGAATTCTCCACAATCATAAAATAACGCATAATCCCACGCATTCTCTCAACCAGGTCAAATATTTCCGCTTCTTCGTTGCGTGGTTTTAGGGGTACAAAGGTACTTATTATGATGGAATCCAATTCTTCGCTTTAATCATTATTCATAACCCAGATTCCATCATAATTCAATAACTTATTCTACTACAGTCGATCAGGTACACGATTTAACGTAATGATCTGTAACTAGTGTTAGTAAAGTTTGGTTATATTATGACTGATGATGAATCATCCTCTTTATTTCGTGGTGAACCTACACGTAATGGTGGGTATGTAAAATAACAAACAAATAAAAAATATAATTAATGATAACTACGCCTACCTACACATGTAATTAATAGGTCCAATTATGAGAACAATGGGATGATGCAATGAAAATTAAAGAGACTGAATCTTAGATTACTCAGAAAAAGATAAAATAATATTTCAATCAAATAGGTACCTACTACGAATCTCCGGAAAAGAAGCGTCCCTTTTTTAGACAAGTGTATGGAATGGATTGATGAAAAATGATGTTCCGAAAGAGATAACAATCACGTCACGATAAACGATAACTTAACGTTAGAGCTAATGTTTGCATTGTGATAATCTCATCAGATTTTGGTAGAAATTATGGTTTAGTAGACTCATGAAAATCCATCTCTTGTTACAGATCAAGTAAGGAATAATGGTCGCGCACTGAGCCAGCAATGGACGCGCTCACGTGGTTATCGCTCGGACTCCAATTCGCGGCACTATGCTCCATCGTAGGGGCTCTGCTGCTGTACCTCTTGAGGAAAGTCAGGGTAGCTGAGGTGCTGCCTGCTGATAGCGCCAAGACCGTGCTTGTCACATCTGTTGATACGGCTCTTGGATTACAAGTAAGTTGCAAAAGATGTCGAATCGACAGAGGGTTATGTCAGATTACTACACCGACTAAAACGCCACTGTATATTTCCTGCTGCCATGAGTCGAGACTATAGCCATTCTAGATTTAAGATTCTATGGAATTCTGGGAGTCATCAACTGCCTTCAGAACTTATTATCCAGTTCCAGAAATCAAGGTTCCGAGAAAAATCGGTACAAAGATCATAGCGTCGAACCTAATGATGATGAAATTGAAAAATGGAGGGTAAAGAAAGGTTTGAAATAAAAATCTTTGCCTGAACAATCTCACAAGTGGGAGGATCAAAATAAGCATTTCTACTTGGCACCAAAATTTGTGTCTATCATAAAATGTTATTGCTTACAGTTAGCACCCACCTAGTCAGATGCCAACTGCACGCAATTCTGATTTAATGTCATGTCTTGCAACACCGGGACGAAACACGTTAGTTCCTTTTAACCGACAACCGTAACTTGCGACTAAGTTACCAGGCTATATTGTTGTATCTAAAACTAGTCAAAACTCCAAACCATGATCAAGATACCGAAAAAAGGACAGTTACATACTTTTTCATAGTCTCCATATTAGAATTTAGGTTGCCTTTATCCTTGCGTTGAGCTTGCGACCTATGCATAACATACTTACCTACGGTTGACGATGAGTTGATAGTCCGTGCCTTCAGCCTAAAATCGCTTCAAGCGAGGAAATGATCCGCATCGTCATCACTACCTATACTTACTCCTATTCTTTCATACCCTAAGCACAATCTACTTCCTTTCCAAAATGTCCTAAGTATGATTTTATTCCACAGATCGCAACATACCTAAGCAGTAAAGGATGGCGAGTCATCGCTGGCTGTAGGTCGGGAGGTCTCGGCGCCCGTCTGGCCGACTCCTGGCTTCAGGCCCACATCGCCTCCACGCCCGAAGACCAGCCGAAGCCGAGGCTTGTCACCCTCGAGCTGGACGTGGCAAGGGAAGATCTGCTGGAGGAAGCTGCTAGGGCTACTGCCCAGCATTTGCCAGCCGGAGAGCATGGTATGGACTTGATTAAATAATTTTTAAAAGGCGAAGAAATTACTTTGGATATGATTATTTCGACTTAGTAACTCAACAGGCAGATCAGTAATTTAATAAATTCGTATGCAGACTGTATGTAACATTATAGTTTATTTTTTATGATGTTGGTTATGCAAAAGTGAATTAAATTACCTACTTATCTTTTTCTTTGCAAAATTCCTTGCAGTATTGCACTTAAGATTACAGAGATACCTACGTAGATATTATGCAAAAGGCCGTTTTATTAAGACAAGCATGTTTTATTTGCATAATTTTTAGATACGTACGTTAATAAAACAATAAAATGCATTACATACGTGAAGTTGACCATAACGATATATTCTGGAATATTAATATTATTAATATTCAACAGACATACGCCTTATTTTCATTTTTATTCTTAAAAAATAATTAACTAAGGTATAATTATTCAAACGAGATTATGACTAAAAAAAATTGGTTAAAAAAGTAAAATTTCAAGTGCACTGCCCGGGAATCGAACCCGGGTCGCAAGAATGGGAATCTTGCATGATACCACTACACCAGCAGTGCTTGAACACTGGTTGCGAAATATCGGTTCCATATCGTTCAGAATCCTTGCTGATTATTTTACGGTAATTGAAACAGATTCGTATAAAAAAAATCACTTAGTATTTCAAGAAAAAAACTGAAGAAACAAAGAACGTTACGGTACAAAGGATAATTTAGCGCCATCTGTTGAGGTTTACAATAGCTACTCACATTTCCTGCTGTCAAACGACGTAACGCGATACGATACACGATGACGGATGACGTAATTACGCATCTCACCATAGGTGGCGCTTTTAACCGTTTTAAGCACGACACGAAAATAAAACGTGGGATATAATTATACATTAGGTACATTAATAGATGCAATAGTAATTAATACATCGGTAAATAAGGACTATTAAATATTAATTGCTATGCTCCTTTACGATCGACTATTGAGCTGGCACAAAGTAAGTAGGGAACATAACAGACAAATCTGTGGCCGACAGTCCATGATTTATGTAGATTAATGATTTGAATCGGAAGTTTCATTAAATGATTACACAGCAGGCTTCCTCAGGATGTTACCTTTGCCGTTTGAACTCGTATAAATTTTCATTGTTTTCAAAAACATTTGCTTATACAGGGAACCGATAGTAAACTTGTCACTAATAGTACCTACCTACCTATGATTGTTTTATACCTAACGGCTCCTAAACTTAACCATAACATAATTATTTGTACAGCAAACTGAGCTGAGGGCCTAGACAAATGGCATTCATTTCGGAGCGATTCTATTTCTACTTACAATCGAAATCGAAAACTAGCGATAACGCTTGTCAAAAAGTGCCTTGGCTACGTATATATAGGTATCTCTATGGAAGTAATCGTTCGACGCTGTCGAGTGTCGATTTGTTTGAAAGAATCGAATGATGTTAACAATGGTGCCGATTCTCTTGTCACAAAATTCTCTAAACTAGACTAAAAATCACTTAAATTTAGTTTATGCCTAATAAAAGTCAAACAACGATTTCTCATTCTGAAATAGACTAAAGTGACACAACTTAACTATATTTTAGTTTGACAGCACTCAAAATAATGAATGAAACCCTTAGGGTGGGTTGCACCAAGAGCTACGTTATAGTTTCCGTCAAAGTTAATTTTAACAGTAACATTAACAATGATCATAGAATTGAACTACCTACTGTTGCACCATCATGTAAAATGTAAAAGTTAAAGTTAAAATGCTGGCAACTGACAAGACGTCTTATTTCACCAAAAAGTAGGTAATCGGGTATTTTTTTTACAAGGGCACGCTTTCCAAATTAACGAAGTTCAAACTATTGTTTTCGGCGGGATTATTCATTATACGCGTGGTATTTAAATTCTGCTGCAAATATTTTAGGTAAACAAAGTTAAAATATAATAACAATTTGCTCCACAACTTCAATACGAAGTGATTAGGTATTGCTTTCATAGTTTTATTATTTCTTCGGTTCCTCGTTCATCCTACGTACAGTAAGATTCACGAAAGATGACCACGGCGCAGAAGGCATATTTTAGGTCCCTTTGGAGGTGCGAGGTGAGGCGCGGGCGGAAATTATTATTAAATATTAATTAACCAATTATTTAACCAACATTAAAATATTATTTTGTCTTAAGTCTTTTCTTCATGAGTGTACGTGCGCAGACGGTCGCCATTTGTGGTCATCTTTCGTGAATCGTACTGTAATTAAATTGACGTTAGGTTTACAGACATAATCGAATTAATTTTATTATTATTTAATTACCTGTGATTTAAAATACCTATATTCGCTACTTATAAATACCACCTGAGTGAAATTTGAATTAAGTATGTAGGTAAAACTATAATCCCTCCCTATTCTGTTCTATAAATTATTAGTTTATTAATAAGATAACACAAGCGTTAATTTTAGCAAGGTAGAAGTTACTAGATTAAAAGTCCTTGCAGAAAAAACACATTTTTGATGTGCAAGAAATAGAAAAAACAAACTGTAAACTGGACTAGCACAAAACCAATTAAAAACAAGCATGGGGCAACATTGAACAGGAATACAAAGCAACAATCGCAAAAAAAAAAAAACCGTAACTATGCCCCTAACCACCGGAAGTTGAACAGTTAATGTTATCGTTATTTGTGTCGTCATTTTAACTAAGTATTATTAAAATGGTGCAACTCATATTTCGCTTAACCTGAGATTTGACGGCTGACAAGGTATTGGTTATCGTTAAAGTTACTTGGTGCAACTCACTCTTAAACCCCTAAAACTCTACATGTAGATAATATTTTTTTTCATATTTTCCATACAAAAACTAAAAAAATCCATATGTAACACTTCGAGGCTGCCCCACCAGGCGTTCCTCCGGCTCTAAAAAAGAAATCATGGGGTAGGGCAAACAAGTACCACGTGGACTCGTGATTGTCAAATTAAATTTTTGTTACGTCAAAATTACAATATTGTTCATCACCTTTTACAAAATATTTATTTTGCCGATGCAGGGAAAAGAGGAGTTTCTTGTTGATGAGTTATCTTGGCAAAAACCAGAACTGGAGCTGATGGTGAAGCCACCATCAGTTTCATTTCACCATATTATGCATTGTGACAAGCATAAATTGCTTATCAACCAACGAAAGAGCATTGCTAGAGATGACGCGATTACGCAACTTAAATTCAGTCTCAAATTGACGCATCAGCATGACTAGTAGGTAGTGGTTGTCCTATGTAAAACTTCAATCTTAATTAGGTATTATTTTTGTACGAACTGAACATTTTGGCATATTGAACCGTATGAAGTAAGCCCAACAAAAGGTAACTGCTGTAAATCGTTGAGGTATTCCCTCGACTGCCTATGGTCTCCATCATCAGACCTGTAATGGCACTTATAACCCTTATAGGTGCAAACTTCTCATCCATATAAATGAATTAAATCCAAACACAAGGTAGCTACTGTAAACCGTTGAGGAGTTCCCTTAATGTCCTTCGTCTTCATCATCAGACCCCTAATGACAGTCACAACCCATCTAGATGTAAATTTCTCATCAATACAAATTAATCAAGCCCAAACACAAGGTAAAATTTAAATCGTTGAGGAGTTCCCGTTATTCAGATCGACTCCAGACCTTCATTAAATTGTAGTGCTTTAAGATACTTAATGAAAAAAGTAACAAACGCACTAGTCGCCCCTACAAGTTTCGAAGGTTCCCCTCGATTTCTCTGAGATGCCACCGTCAGATCCTGGTTTACTTATCATGGGACCACCCTTGGGATATCTCCTTTCCAACAAAAAAAGAATCATTAAAATCGGTTCATATCATCAGGCGGATAAGTTCGTCGTTTACTTATCCGCGAACACATAAAATATATATACATTATACAATGAACAGCTGGAACAAACAGAACTCGCGAAAAAAAATCAGCTGTTCCCTACATTTATGTGCGCATAACTCGTCAAAATGTAGGGAACAGCTTAATATATTTTCGCGATTTCAGGTTTGTTCCCATAGTAAAAGTTGTACTTAATGACAATATTTTTGTTGTACAATGACCCCCTAAGAGGAAGTGCGTTATTTAAGTTACACAGTATACGGTCGAATTGAGAAACCTCCTCCTTTTTAGAAGTCGGTTAAAAATAATCGAATAATACAGTCAAATAGGTAGGTACAGAATGCGAAATTTTACTTTAGGTAAATTAAATAACTTTAATTGCGGCTATACTTACATATCCCCGCCCACACATACACTTCTTCCACGTATCCTACCTACCTAAATCGCTTATAAATGATCTCGTCTATTCGGCGCGGGGTCCGTATCTATTATCCTTAGGTATGTTACTGCAGTCAGGGATCCAGCAGAACATCAGCGTCAGTATATGTGGCTGACGTGCTGACCGTTTTTTTGTTTTTGTGTGGGAAATCATCAAATGACCTCTCCCGCTCTGAAAGGAGCGGGAGGGCGTGTCAGACTCTTACTGACTAAAACCCACCCGTGTTCCTTCAATTGCTTGTGTGCCAGGGGAGCCACGGTAACTCTTTCGAACAATCCGCGACCCCGGCAGGCATCGGCCCTATCGGACCCCATCAATTAAGCTGAGCTGGACTCACATTTGATGCAACCCTTACGCACGCCACGCACTTTGGTCAAACTTTGGTTGTTCTTTTTTTACTTTAACTTTCTATACTAAGTGGGTAACTATGTCATAAGCATAACTCATAGTATCATGTTCTTTCCTATTAATGTTTTTTTTTAAATATTATACTAGCTGATGTCCACGACTTCGTCTGCGATCCAGGATGAAAAGTAGCCTATGTCCTTATCCAGGTCATGGTCAATAATTGGTCGGTAATTGGATGAAATTTGGCACACAGATAAGAATCTGTGTGCCAAATTTCATCCAATTCCATTCAGCCGTTTCAGCGTGAAAGCGTAACAAACAAACTTACTTTCGCAATTATATTATTAAAGTTAGGATTGGGATTTTGGTACCTACCACCTCGGTAAATTGGGCATGTCTTTTTTTATAATTTATGTAGGTAGTCAGGGAAATCATTTCTTAAGCAAATTGACACCCTACGTCAATTTGCCATGTTATATCCATTTCATACCACTGTGACAGTCGTGATTTGAAACGGCAGATAACTATACTAATCATCTCATTACAATAAAAGCAGTTCTATCTTTGGTGCAAGCTAAAACCTTTTACCTATATTTTGTATTTCGAGCCTTATTTCGACAGTGATAAAGTGGCATCAGCTTTGCTCGATAGTAGCTTTTATTTTATATCTAGTCGTTTTATTGAATTTATTCCCCTTGTTTCCAGGTATCTGGGCGGTGATTAACACAGCCGGCAGCAGTGGCCGCGGCGGGGCCTCATGTTGGGAGGCGGCTCTAAGAGGCAACGTGCTCGGAGCCCTGCGCGTCGCAAGGACCTTCTCGCCTCTACTGGCTGCCGCAGCCACCGACCATCCACATGCTGGCAGGCTGTTTTACATCGGTAAGTACCACATACCTAATATAAAGCAGTTAGTCCACAGACAAGACAAGGTCATTGCAGGTGTGGGCAGAAGCAGCCGGAATGTGTGTATAAACGAGTTAAACTGGACCGCCAATATGAGATACATAGAAACCTGCTCAAGCAGACAGTAAGACCGGTGTATCTAATGGTCAATTGTAGGCATTGTTATAAGTGACAACTAAGTATAAATACCTACTCTAGAAGGCATCAATGTTATGTGAAATCTAGATCATCCGTACCTACTCCTTATATTATGGAACTAAAGCAGCCAGCTACCTTTAACTCGTTCACTCGGTAGGTGTAGTTGTTGTATGCCATGCCAGTTCGAGGAAGAGTAATATAAACCAATAACTCTCATTCCAGGATTAACATCAGACACAGCTTGCGAGAGCCTATCCCGCGTTGAAGCAGGTGAAACTGGCGAGAATAGCGCGGGCGCAGCGGCCGCTCGTTGGGGAGTGTGGGGTGCTGCTCGTGCATTGCGCGCTGGTCTGCGTTCCCGTGGGTTGCACGTCGTGTTGCTGCACGCACCTGACCTAGCGGCGCAAGAGATTTACTCGCCGCCGGCGCTGTTGCAGCCGCCTAGCCAGCCAGCCAGGTAAATTGTCACTCACGTATGTCAAGCCATGGCACGTTTTACATTTTCAATCACAATTTAAGTTTATCTTCCTTAACTCTGTCAAGTGTCAAAAATGGTATTGTTAGAAAGCTCTCATAAAATTTTCAAGATGTCAGCAATTAAAACACTTGCCTGCCACTCTCACAGAGTCACAACCACTGTAGGATATTTTGTCAAGAGCATGTGACGTTTATAGAGTAACGATTAGAACAGCAACGAGACATTATCGTTCTCAGAGTAACCTTGATTCACAGAAGTTATTCCATGCTCACCAGTAAACCTTTCTCTTCTTTCAGTCGTCCTGATACCCCAAGCTCGGAGGTGAGTGCTGGTACAGCCAGCTGTGCGGTTACAATGCCAGGGGAAGCAGCTGAGTACAGCGCAAAGATCCTGCCTACCAACGCACTAAAGGTGCTAGAAGATGCCCTCACAATACCTTCACCAAGAGACGCCTACTATTTGAAGGTCAAACAAGACTCCTGGTTCACCAGGATGCCCTCGTTGAGAGTTACGCACTGAAGGAAAAGTGCCCTCTTCAGTTTGTACACTGCCAATACAGGTCGCATGTCACAACCAAGTTATATTCTGATAATATTCGCACAGAATGTATGAACGTTTGCTTAACTAGTAAGAGATTTCGATGTATCAGATATTTTTGTAAGTTTTGTGTGTGTCACTTTATTAAAGTCGTAGTTAAGCTAACGTTATTTTGTTAAGGATATAATATTAATCAATTTGTTATTGATGTTGAATGAATATTTCTTGTCAGATTTTTACACACGATCACCAATACTAAGGTGAAGGGTCCAAAACTTTGTCACATCGAAACACTAACTTCTAATAATTTTATTGTTATTTTATTGCTTTAATCGAGTCAGTTTTTAATTTTAAATTTCATTATGTTTGCCATTTGGGCTGATTTTGCAATTTATACTCATTTATCTGTACTTAAGTATAATATATAATCGTATGTTGTAAGTTTTTAGCAACCCGTTATTCCTAGAATATATCTGGAGGACGAAATTTCGGGAGGACGGAGGTTCAGCGCTTTACAAGGTGCTTAAATAATATAAACGATGTTTCTAAGAATAATATTCCATGTTTTACTTGGAGTAGTACCTTATCTTACACGGTGACTGAAAATCTTTGCTTGGAGGAGCATTCTTATTTAATAAAGATTTTTTTTATTTGTGGATATTGTATATAAGTATTTTCAAGCTCACATGGTGCCAATTATGAAACTCTCTGTTGCAAGAGGTGGAAACTGTATATTATACACTATAATATCATAGATCAAGTGAAGCCAGTTTATAATAATAACGGTTTCATATATTTTCTGGAGAGTTTGTACGATTTTCTGAGTTGTTTGTTTTTATGTCGTCACTCGCGTGTTAAAACGATATGAATAATTATAATCATGTAAATAATGTTTGTGTTGTATAATAAACATTTTGTCTATAAATATACATTATTTATTTGAGTTTTAAAATAGATAAAATTTCACATCTACAGCTAGCACTTAAACGTCAAAGAACATTAATTTACCATCTACATCGACATTAATAAATGGTTTGACATTGCCTTGGCCTTGTTACGGGCAAATCAGGATACTAATTTGAAAAATACCTAAACTTAATATTTATTGCAGGTCTAATACCTAATCAACACTGTTAAAATTGAAAACGAAACATATATAGCAATCCCTAATTTTTAAAGGGTTCCCGCAGGGAATCATTCTCGAGCCTAGTTATTGGCTTGCGCCAAATGTTCCATAACACATAAGCGAACCTTTATAGCTACCACCACGGATATCGAGGGATATGGCTTGGAGGCGTGGCACATGTCGCCTCCGTTTGGTCAAACTGACCCTAACAACGCGCGACGGCAGTGAGCACCGTTTAGTCATATGTTTGCATCGGAACGTGTAGTGTGATTTCGTATTTTTACGAAATGCCGAATTGTTCCGTCCTTATTTGCAAAATCACACAATTACAATAAACCTTAGGACAAGTGGCTTGTCATTCCACCGATATGTAAAAAATCTTTAATTATAAAAAGCTTTAATTATAATATTTAAGTATTTTACAAATTATCTAGTTGTGAAGTATTTTTGACATGCCAGCCTTTGCCTAATGACTGACGCATGTCAAAACGATTCATTAGTGGTGCGCTGCGCTGAGATATGGATATCGATAATTTTTAGTTGCTCTAATAATAAATTATATAGGTATTAAGAATCTGCTATACAAGAATTAATACATTTTATTTCAGTTTTCCGAAAGATCCAGAATTTAAACAAAAATGGGTAGATGCAAAATGCAGGAAAAATAATTAGTTTCCCTCATAAAATGTCAAGTGAATTCAAACTTCATAAAGACGTTGCTAGTCCCAAAATTTCTTAGACACTTTGTCGATACAAATATTTTCTCATCAACTGCTTTTCACCAGTTTGAGCAAAACCCGATGGATAATCATAATATCCCAGTGACAAAATGTGTGATGGAATAACATATTGATATTTGCTTACATTTTTTGGTTAAGAATGTAACACCTAAATTATGAAAGCGGCAGATATAATGTTCAATAAGTACCTATTTGAATTGTTGTTTTATGTGCGATAGTTCAACAGTTTTAATTTTAAGTCAGAGAGAAGCTGAAGAAATTGATTTACTTAAATTTCATTTGCAAACGAAAATATTATATTTGTACTTGATTTGTTTTTATTGGTGATTTAATATTCCACATCGAAAAGCAGAAAAAGAAATGGTTGTGAGTAAAGTCGGTTTACGGACGATAATTTTACGTGATAACGTCATCGGCTCAGGCGGAACGTGACAATGGGACATGTTTTTTCGTGCGTGCAGCCGGCGTTCATCGATTAATAAGATGTTATCACGTCAATAAACGATACAAAATACGTCCCAAAAACACCTCTTTTTGCAGTCGGTTTTCATCAATATATTTTTTTATCGATCAAATATTTATACCAACCCCTCTTCCCTAGTTGATGCTGGAGTTGATGTGTGCATTCAGTGACCGTGTCTATACTTTCTAGGGCCCGCCCCTTTTGAGCATATGTGCAATAAAATAGTACATAAGTTTTACGCATATTTTCTTGTTTGTGTGCGAAAAAAGCATCATGTGTGCCGTATCTATTTCTTTTGTTTATGTGTGAGTTTCAGGAGTGGGGAAAAGGTGGCGACACTTAAACTTGAGCAAATATAGAGTGAAGGCATATCTCTCGGATATCTATGGCTGCCACCAAAAACTTAAAAGAAATACATCAACAGTAGGTGTGCCAAACAAATGAACGGTGAGAATTGAATTACAAACCATTTTAAATATCTTCAATTATTATTACATTCTGGTTCCTTTACTTTCAAATTATCAAAAGCAAGCCAAACGTGAAAATTAGTAACGCAAGCAATCATTCCTCCCATCGAGTTGCGTTGTTGGTTTTCTATGTTCCCAGTACACGTCCAATATTGGTACTTGCCGAGGCCACTTCTCTGCCAAAATCCCGCTGTGCTTACGGCGAAGCCCATACTGTCGGATGAATTCTTTATATAGTAAACACTGTCCCAATACTTTAGGGATATTGAGTTGATATTGCGTAAGCTGAAACATTAAATTAAGTTCAATAACCTAAATAAAACGAAAAATAAGAAAAAAAGTGAACAAGAAAGAGTATTCTATTTTAAATAAGTTCTATCAATGTCCTGGCTGGTTACCAGCTAACGATTTTTTTTTGTCGTCGACTTACCTAGCTGGTTATAGGCATAACGACCATAGAGTAGCAGTAAAACCTTGCTTCCGTAGTCCGCCAACACGCTGCAATGGTGTTCCGCTTATAATCACTGGAGAAACGTTACCTATATTTGCTATTGAAAATCACCATTTACGATTTCTTGACGTTGCAACGTAAGCCCATGCGTCTCCACATTATGATTCACATACAGCAAGCAATTTCCGGAGTGCACTGATTGATTGGCTCAGCAGCACCATATCGTCTGCATCTACACCATCTATTAAACAGCCGACATTGGTTCTGCCGTTTCCGATAGGCCTGTATTGTAATTATTTTTATCGGAGACATCACTTTCTACTAAATCCGCTGGAAGGTAGGTATGATGGACGCAAAATGTAAAAAGCATCGCAAGTATGCGATGTAAGAGGTCCAGCGTACAGCAAGTCCTTAACACCTAATTCGTCATGCCGATATGTAATCGTAACGATTATCGTATATATATTCAATAAACTCATCAAAACACATTATGAGAATCGGATAAAATACGCGTGTTTTGGTTGAAAGTTCTTTTTTACAACCTCAAGGTAGATGCCGACGTACCTTTTAATTGACAGTTGGTTCCTCAACTCGAACTCACCTCGACTGAGGAAACTCTTTGACGTGAGGAGTAAAATAACAACTATGAATATCAAACCACCTAATTGAGGTTGAGTCAAGTCGAGGAAATCATGAGGTTACGACTTTGAATATGGGTATAAGTGTACACCTACCTACCTCAATCAATATGGGTATAAGTGTACACCTACCTACCTCAATCAATATGGGTATAAGTGTACACCTACCTACCTCAATCAATATGGGTATAAGTGTACACCTACCTACCTCAATCAATATGGGTATAAGTGTACACCTACCTACCTCAATCAATATGGGTATAAGTGTACACCTACCTACCTCAATCAATATGGGTATAAGTGTACACCTACCTACCTCAATCAATATGGGTATAAGTGTACACCTACCGACCTCAATCAATATGGGTATAAGTGTACACCTACCTACCTTAATCAATCTGCCCGCCTTTTCCCAACTATGTTGTGTTCGGCTTCCAGCCTAACCGGATGCAGCTGAATACTAGTATTTTATATGGAGCGACTGCCTATCTGACCTCCACAATCCAGTTACTGGGCAACCCGATACCCCTTGGTAAGACTGGTTGTCAGATTTTTGGAATTCTGATTACCCGCAACGACTGCAAAAGATCTACGAATGACAGCCGGGACCAACGGGTTACGTGCATTCAACACAATGGGTTCTCAATATGTAATTAAATACCAGGAAACTATATAATAGTATTTACCTGTATTGTTTGCCACAATAAACATTATTATGTTCCTTGTGACCGTACACGTCCATGACGATTTGTTTGGTTTTCGCAAAGCTCTTGTATAAGCAGCGTGAGTCCCCGGGGCTTCGGGCGAACATTATTCCACGCAAACTCTTGTTCCTTGTCACAAAGTGTAGGATTTTCGTTTTCCTTCTGAAAATACAATTAGGTTTTATAAATTGATATTGGAAGGAGGACGCGCGGGCTCGCGAAATATGGAAGGAGTGGAAAGGCAAATAAAATGACTTTCAAGGAAGGATTATCGACTGAACGTTTCACAGTCGAAGAAAAATGATCAAACTAATGCAGAACTCATGGATTGAAGGTAAAGTTTCAGAAAAAAACTATAGTTGTGACGTAGCCTTTTAAAAGAACTTTTATTTGCTGCAAATAATAATGCTCTTTAATTTCCTTGTGCACTTCAGTGATTGAATTGTGTTGTTCATTTGGCAATGTGGAGTCAATAAGTGTTGAGAATGAAAGGAACAGTAGGTATTTCATCAAATTAAATACCAACACAGAGGTCCTCGATATCTTCGGAAGTGGGGACAATAATATATTCCAGTTTGTGAGGACGTCAATCTTATGTGGTATGAAAATCCTTTTTATATACGGCTCCGTCTGTTTGATAGCAGTAGCTAATACGTTCAGGGTGGGCACGTCCAATGTCAAGCACATAATCATATGGCCGTTCTTTAGCTCTTCTTGTGGAAACATCGGAACACCCTCTGAAAGATGAAATTGGATGCAAAATTATTTTATATCAGAATATACCTACTATAAACCAAAGAGTATAATAATAAGGGAGCTATAAACCCAGTGCTGGCTATTACCATTAAGAAAACAAATAATTCTTAGAAATGTAATACAAAAAGAGAAAGAATACATTTAACTGAAGTCGCAAGTAAGCAAGTCGCTGAACGTTTTGAACCTCCATTCATGGGCCGCCTAGGTAGGTACCTACATAATACTAAAATTCACTACAGTTTCAATTGAAACTTTAGGTACCTACCTATTTACACGACATCCTACCTAACTACAAATGGGTTAGATCTATAATGTACACATACTGGTAATATCCAGAAATCCGGGGACAGTATGTCCGATCCACATGCCGCCCAACGAATTGCCCATCATCAGTCCACGGGAGGCCGACCCCATAAAGTCCCCCATGGGTTCTTTTCCTTCGTAATCCACTATCGCTATATATTCTGCGTATTGTTCCTGTAAAACACATTATTTTGGTACAATATCCGGACGTAATGCGTGCTAGACTTGTTCGGGGTCGACACGCCGGGCGGTAAAATTGAATAGGTACATAGATATATTGACGCCCGGCTGTGGCGGATTCCAAAAAGAACAAATGTGTCTGTGTAGCACCCCTAATATACTTATAGCACATCGAGTAATAGAGACTTCCACACCTTATAGCCCAGTGCACACCAGCGGACGGCGGGAGACGGCATCGAGGAGGATTTGCCGCCGGCCAGCGCACACTGTTGATTTGCGACGCCGCGCGCCGCCAGCGGTCGCCAGTGCACAACTGGATACCGATTACCGCGGCATCACACGGTAAGCCACGGGGCGTGCCCGGTAGCCCTTCGAGCAGGCTTGAGCTTGCTTAGCGACTACGCAACGCAATCGAAAAGTTGCTTCTGAACGCGCTGGTTGTGTTGAGGTTTTTGAAAGGGTGGATTTGGATTTGGTGTTACTATCGATTTTTGTAGACGAAGAACAGGCACATGCGGTTATATATATATCGTCGACCCCGCGATCGTATGCTAGCGGACTCCGTCGCGTCCCGCCGCATGTCGTCGCATCCCGCCGCGGTATTCTCCAGCACGCTCTTCAATACCCCAGAAAGAAGTTATTTGATGATTTCCCACCCAAAAAAAAAACAAATAAACAGCCACTGAATCCGAGTAAAAGCTTTCGTTACGATGTCGCTTCAACCGTGTAAAAATGATACAAAAAGAATACTTACATTAAACATTGGAGCCGTCGTGTACCTGAGCATTGAGTCACCGAATATATTTTCTGGGGAAGGCGTCCATCGTTTACCAGTATCCGGTGTGATGTAGGAGAAATTCATACCGGACTCCAAGTTCGGGCCCACGTTGCTGGCAGGCTTGTATATGTACCACCTTTGTAGTCACAGTTAAAAAATATACTAAAACATATCTCTAATTTTGCATCAATGTCAAAATCAATGTGATCTTTATTCTAATTGCGATAAGGTTGCTGGTGGGTTGCTGCTTGGGTTGCTATCAGAGGTAAAATAACTGAAGAAGGGCTGTATCCATGATTCGTCTGCCAAGTAATCATTATGACAATAATCCTCTTTTGACAAATTTTTGGGTTATGAATCAAACACAATTACGTATGTTGAAATATGTGGCCCATATTCAGCAGTAGACTTACACAAGTGGAAATATTATAATCAATTTTAATAGACACCATGAGACTTGACGAACTGATTGGCAATGCGTCCATAAATAATAACGTAGACCTCGCCTTAACATTGCATTGGTACGACTGCCCCTAGAAACTAAGGGCAACCGTTCAATGTAAAGCCAGGCTTAGCTTTACCTCTAGATAAGATTAGCTTATTCTCAAAGAAGAACATTTTTTTATCTAACAGTAGGTAGGTACCTATCACAAATCGAATGCAGTTATTTTCTGGTTGGATGCTTTGGAATATGTCAAAAGTTAACGCTATAATGTCGGCTAGACCATATTATATGTCAATGTTGCACAACCAATCACAGTAAAGGATTTTAGGGACAATCGGAAATTCTGCTTAAGCATATATGGACCGACTGACGTCGGGTCATAGGACATTCGGTAGGTAGGGTTCCATATCTCGATGTACCGTCAAACGGGGTGAATGGTATTGCAGAAGTTAATCGGAACGAAACTTTTAAAGAGATTTTAACATTGAAATAATATAGTTTGTTGCCAACAAGGGCATTTAATCGTTAATTATAATACAGTAAACACATTATAGTGCTTTTTGGCAACAAACTATATTATTTCAATATTAAAATCCCTTATAATGTTTCGTCTCTATTCACCCCTGCATTGCTATTCACCCCGTTTGACGGTAAGTCAGCAATAAGATTCTGTTTCACAATTTTGTTGCATATTTTACTAAATAAAATATTAATATTACCAGTCTACAGCCTCATTGTCGTTATCTCTACATTGTAGATTTAAGTAATCCCACCCTTCGGCAAGTTGCAAGCAAAAATAACACTCTAGTAGAAAAAGACACAACAAATAAATGTACGACATTATTTCATTTTTAAAACAACCAACAAAACCTAGTAGTCAGTTCATTTTTTATCGGTTTATTTTCAATTGAATTCTTTATCGAGTCGTAAAAATAAATTCACATATAAAATGTTGTAACGAAATCAATGATTTAAATAAAAATGCAACGGTTATATAAGTATTCAGTTTTATTACAAAATTAGCCTAAATACTTAATTATTTATAGTAATTAAAACTAAGAAACCATGGTACGCGATAATTTAGAAATATTCACGTATCAAAACTATAAAAAGGTATAAATAAAAGTTCGTTAACCGGTGGTTAGTGATTAAAAAGAAATGTATTTTATTAAATTATTCACAGTCTATCTTCTTTAATTGATAATTCATCATACAATAGTTATAGTCGACCTCGTAATTGCTTTACCAGTTTTGAGAATTCCCATTCCATTTAAACTTCATTATGGTTGAAATTATCTGTCAAATAGACCTTGTTGTTTTATGACGCGCAGGCGACATTCAACCTTAAGGTGATAAAGCAATCACGAGGTTTTTGCGGGTCGAAATAAACGTTTCTATTTATTTATTTATTTTGTACACAAGGCACATTTTCAAAGATCATCTATCTTATCACTAATAATAACACAAAACAATCGTACCCTATGATCACAGATCATAACACACACCTTTTGTACTAAAACTATATTTTATTGGCATTTTCTCTTATTTCACTTGAAACATTATTATCAACATTAACCGTCATAAATATTGAACCAAGGCATTTTGTGCTTAGACATAAAAATATGTGAAAAACTGAAAGTCTGAGGGTTAGTTCAGACCGTTGGGCGATGTCCTAATAGAACCCGAATTAGCGACCATCGCAAGTTGGCGCGAATTTTGTTCGTACGAACGCGATAAAATAAAAGTAATAGTTGTCTTAATTTATAGTTGATATTCGCGCAATAGTCGCGTTATTGCGTTCTACTACGATAACAGCTTAGAGAGGCGGCAAACCGTTAGTCGCTTCTCGAATAATAACAATTGAAATTCAACTTTAGTTACTTAGGCATACGGTTGTAAATATTTTAAGATAATAAAATCACAATACACCCTAAATATTCATTGAAATTATTGAGTAAATGAAAATGAACAAGCATTTCTATGCTTGTAAATTTTCATTTACCTATACACTCACCACATTCACATTCATTCATTCTTTATTTACCTTTAATTTCCTTTTACTTTTTATATTTTTTATTATTAACATAACAAAAGTTCGTTATAAAAAAAAATTGGGCGTACACGACAGAAGTTACTTATTAAAAAAAAAAAAAAAATTAAGAGAGCTTTAGTCTGAGAGACGGACAGAGTTATATCTTTCTTCTCTCTCATAACGAAATGTGCCTAAACGTGAAGCGTCCTTGAAATTTACCCTCAATTCTCGTCCAATTATCGAATCGCCGCATAAAAAGTTTCACTACAAAAAAAGTTCATTATCAATGAAATATTGCTCAAGCATTTTGCTGTTCTGTCTGCACTTACCCTAAGAGATGTTAAGTCTATCAAATACTGCTATAAACTATTATAGACTGAAATAATAAAGTTTATTGCTCATCCAGTTACAATCAAATAGACAACTATTCCACAACATTCTTACTTACCTATTTACACATAAAACATTAAGATTTCATATTAATGACAGACACGATACTTTTAGAATCGACGATCGGCGATTTTGCAACTGTATCTGCTGCATCGCGTTATGGCGATTAACCGAAAGCGACTGCCGCGCGCGTACGCGATCGTAGCGCTCTTTTATATGAATATGACGTAATCACGCGATCAATCAAGTCGCTTTTGTACGTCAATATTCAGGTAAACGATCGCGTAATCGCCTTTTCGGGTGACAGTCGGTTTTGATTAGGACACATGGTTAGAGTCGAGTCGCGGTAAAAAACTGAGCATCGAATCGTGTTTAGTAAAGTGTAAAAGCGAATCAATCGCTAATCGTTGAAGCTGTGTCGTGGCTGCTATATCCCTAAATCGACTTTTGCTAATTATTAATATATTAGCTAACATACATGAGTGATAATTAAATTGATTAAGTTCCAGCCCTGTTACCAATCGTGCTGAATCTTTTCTGCGATTCACGAGAAGTAAACGGCAAGACTCATTCAGGGACTTACCAAAAGTCGGATAAAATATCAGACAGGTAATTCCCGTATTTTTAGAACGTAGGCATCCCAATTTCAATGTCAATATGTCAAGAAAACCTCTAATTTACCTTTATTTTGACAAGTTTTTGACAGTGATTGTCGCACAGTTGTTACAACGACTTGAATAAAATTGGTCTTCTGGTCACACTTGAAATGTGCCATTTTTTAAGATTGTTAACTAGAGCAGTTTTATGGCAATTTTAACAACCATAATGATTTTTTTTGGTAAAAAACAACTCTATGGTGTTACCTGAATTTCAGACATTATTGGTAACGGCTATATTATGAATGGTGAACCCAATAGAAACTTTATAATAAGGGCTAGTTACACGTCTGTACAGATTCAATGAGATGAGCGAAGTTTCCCCATAGGATAGGACCTGAGGTGCACACTGTCCCACCACCGCGTGACTCTTGTGGTAACTGAAACAAGTCGAGAACAAAATGAATAAGAAAATATTTAAGGTGGTATTTTTTAGCGCAATGGCAACATCCATTTCTCGCTGACTCTGCTGCTGACCGACAATGCCCTGAAATCAGATGGATGTCAAACAAAGGTCGGTCTTGACCTTGGTCTTGAATGTTACATGACTTCACCATATTAGGCATGACGGCAACGGTGAACTATCGTAAGGACATACAAGATTGCTAAAAAAAATGTGATTACATTTATACCTGTAATTTAGAGAGTATTGTCTATTAGAGAATGCTGTCTATACGAAAAGTTGTGGCTCATTTTCATGGCAATATCCCTTCGATTTTGCTTTTGCTTTTTTTGCTCTTTCGAAAAAGCTTAAAAGTTCAAGGGCTGAAAATAAACATTCCGACTTACCGCTCTATTGATATCTCCAACGCAGACCCAGTAGTCCGCGACCTTCGTGTCCTGACTGTTGTGCATCTTATGCGCCACCGCCACGGCCCACTTCGAATGGTCGTTGTGTGACGTAAACGACATCTTGGCGATCGGAAACTTGAGCCGGTCTATGTTTCGTACTCTGAAACATAAGTTCATATGAATCAGAGAGATTAAGATAATATAGAGAGGCTATCAGAACAAATGGCATAGAAAAACTGTACAATGCCATGTCTCAGTGATGCCATCTAGCGTAGTGTAGCAAAATTACGTTTTATAACTACGAGATTTGCAACACGCAATGCGATCTGTCGTGTCGGGCGTATTATTTGTTTATTTATTTTATCTTAGATAGGTTTGCTCTTGACTCTAGTCTAGGTCAGAGATGACAGAGACAAAGTCGACGATGGAGTGAGCTTACCCAGAAGAAGCCTGTTCACTCTCACTTTGAAGAGATTAGTATGACACGAGACATAGAGACCTAGACTGAGCGAAGATTGACAATTTGGTTATTGCAAGTAGATTAAGATGTTGTTCGCTTTGTCCTGTCTATAGTAAGTATATTTAAATGTCTTTGGTATGAAACTGTAGCAGCATCTACAAAGCCATATGCGAGCTACGCGTCACATTGACGTCACGCAACATCCTGCATCGCGCAAGCAGTTTATCACGCAACTAGCATATCTACCACAGAACAGATAAAAGAGATTTAAACAACGGTCCGACATCAATCGTCGGGCAGTTGCCCACTAGACACGACACCCGTCTGATCGGAGGATCCTCCCTTTTCTATAGTAGAGGATGAGTGAACTTTACACCATGTTCCTCATACCTCTATAAAACTATACGTGAATTTTAAGATAAAACAAGGATCTCAATATTTGTCAAGGTTAAGGTAATATTATAGTTTCTGCGGTTGAGTATTTTTACTTAGCAACACTAGGGATTACGGAGAAAGTAATAATGTTTGGAGTAAAACTTAGGTAGTGGAGCAACTAACCCAAGCAGTTTTATTTTCTGATATTTCTACCCCTTTTTGAAACACCACAGAAAACTGCGTTAGTAGTATTCTATCGATTACAATCGAGCATTACGATATACACTAGCGAAGTTATCAATAATATTCTTGACAATTTGCATAATGTAGATTCTATTTTATTTTATTTTATTAAAAGCAAGTTTTCAACGGAACCGAAACTAGTTTTGTTAGGTTGATTTGGGCCGCAATGTACGGGATTGTTATGACTTTCGAAAATGTAGCTTATATTTTCAATCCAGATGTATTGATGGATGGATTACAACTAGGTAAATAGAAGATCTTACAAGACAATTTGTATCTCGCAAATTTGTAGCAAGAATAAGCCAATTATGGCCAGCACTTTTGGTACCGAAACCACTAATTTGGCAAGTGACAAAGTAACTGCATAAATATGCCTATTTCAAACTTAAAGTCGTAATTGAGAAGTAGGTACTTACTGAAAGTTCCGAGTACACTCCGAGTCCAGTGCTCCAGGTCCATTGGTCCAGGACTCGACAAGGAGGTCCGACTGTAAAACTTCCGCTACCAAGCCGCTGTACAGGTCATCGTTGAACATCGCACTCTTCGCAAACGACAGGAACTTTCGTCCTACTAGCGTCTCGAAACTTTCTATGTGGTACCTGAAATAATGAATATAAACGTGAAAATCGGTGAAGGTAAACATCGGGCTCCGGACTAAGAAACATTGCATGCTGTTCGAGCAATGCCTCGGAAACTAATAGAAGTGTACTTGTAGTACACCCAAATTTCGCCAGCTATGTTTCATGTACCATATAATAGGGGACGAGCTTATTGCCATCAACCGGGCCCAAACTCAGACTCCGGGCTGCTACTGCAAAATTCCTGATGGAAAAACCCAATAACACTTTACCCGACCTGGGAATCGAACCCAGGACGTCATGCTCGGCAGTAGCGCTTGCGATCTAGTGGTCGCACCAATAAGATAGGATATCCTAACAATGTCTCACAAACAAAGCCGAATGTCATTGACTAACGTTCTAAACGATATCATTGAAACTATTAGTCAGTATGTCTTAATTTCAGAACAAAAGGTTGGTTGACTGTTTGGTATGGACTGTGTTTACATAACCTCATTAGTCTAATCATTTAACCTTTTCCAACTCTGTTACCACCGGGTTGCAGGCTAACTGATCGCGACTATCATTTGACCCCGCAATTAAATTACAGTACAACTATTTTATTAATGTCCCTCGGGAATCATAGCATTTCCGAAAACAAACGAATGCCAATTTCCATGTCCATCAATTATTAGATTTATCGTGTATAATAATTTGGATTCAGAACTAAGTACTTTAATTGCTGTTACGTCAAAACAAAACAATAATGAAGTACTTAGTTCTGAATTCAAATTATTATACACGATAAATCTAATGGAAATCAGCATTCGTTTGTATTCGGAAATGCTATGATTCCCGAGGGACATTAAGGAAATAGTTGTAGGTACTGCGTGGGTTACGACAGAGCGATTGTCAGTTGTTTTCTGATCAAGATAGGAAATCCTGTTCTGCGAAACACAAGAACTATAACGTAGGTTCGCAATAGGTGTATGCAATTATGCATGCATGCCTTATATTGATAAAGGTTAAAAAGTTACGTCAGGCGCATCATAGTACTGTAATTTAAATTGAAAGCGAAGAAGACTAAAGCGACCCGTTAAATGTATAAGAGCCTAACACAGACTAATTGGTATTAAAACAGAATGATAAAATTAAACATCCTACTAAGTACACCTAATTCCAAAAATTGCATAAATGGCCGGCTGTCGTTACAATATTGACAAAAACCTTACATTTTTACCTCAAATATTATGATTTATTGTTACCAAGTATTTATAAACAAGCTCACAAAAGAAATCGGCTTTAAACACTGCATCATAATCGTTCATAATACGGCTGTGACGTCATAATGCGGTTTCTCGTTGTCTTTGTTGTGATGTATTGACTCGTTGATGATCCCATTGTTTAAACATGATCACGCAGTAATATAATATACCGCAAACAATTTAATTATTAAACGGGATCCGTTTAATTTTTTACAATTTGACCATATGTTTTTGCCAAAAAGTTGAACGTTTGTTGTAATAAAATCTTAAATATTTTCACGTTAAACTTCTGTCATTTTGTAAAATCACTGTGGGTTATTCAATGCCCATTATTACTAGCTGTTTTGAAAGAATTACTCCAGCGGATTAAGTCACAGGGCAAGTATGACAATCATTATGTTCGGCTGTTCCAAACACAAACAAATCAATGGGTAGGTGAGCCCAAATGACAAATATTTGTACTACAGATATTCAAAGTCAAAGTCAAATCATTTACTTATTTCAAATAGGCACATAAAAGGCACTTTTATAAGTCAAAATTCACAAAATAATAGAAATGATTCTAGGTGCCCATTCCAAGAGATAGTTTCGTATGGAGAAGAATGGGCAAGAAACTCCATCCTTACTCTTTTTATTTATTTATTAAATAGTGCCATAAGGGGAGACAATAGTGCTTTTACGATTTAAATAATACTGTGTATTCTGTTGTTCTTCTCAGTGTCGTCACAATTCTATTGTCTGAGGACTTCAGCTAAAGAGCTAAATAAAACGGTCGTTAAACTTATTTGGAGAAAGCTCTAAATAAGATTACCAAACGTTTAAGGTGAGGAGTGTCGTATAAACTCATATACTGAACAAAATTAGCTTGCCATTCCTCCAAACATTAAGTCCTTCTAGCCCAGATTAACGACTATCTAATGTTCCAAAAAGGTGGAATTTAATGCATTAATTATATACCATATGCATCAAGTGGGTCACTAGTATGTTCAGCAGGAGATTCCGGAACCTCTCTGCATGTGCTGCGAACGCCTCAACGCCGTTTAGTTTTTATTAACTGACTTCACAAAAAGGCGGAGGTTCTCAATTTGTCTGTGTTTTTTTATTTTATTTTTATTTGTGTTAGCTCATAACTTTTTTCTGGGTGAACCGATTTGGATGATTCTTTTTTTATTTGATAGGTGGTGCTTTATATGTGGTCCCATTTAAATTTGATCAGGGTCTGACCAGTAGTTTTTGAGTTATCCTTAATACTGCATATTTTTCCACGTAGTTTATATGGATGTGTTAATAATTTCCCGTCATTGTTATTTACACACCAAGAAGTGGTATACGAATTTGTGTGGGGTAGGTACCGCAACTAAAAAGTGAAAAATAAAAACTTTTTTACAAAAAAAACAACCGACTTCTAAAAAAAAACACTAAAAGACGTGAAAAATAACTTTAATTTCGGAAGTCGGTGGCCAAAATCGAAAATATAACACCAAAGACACCGACTTCCGAAATTAAAGTTATTTTTCACGTCTTTTAGTGTTTTTTTTTAGAAGTCGGTTGTTTTTTTGTAAAAACGTTTTTTTTGTTATGCGCTATAATAACGAGGGGTCGAATCGTATACTGAATACTTTATTGCATTCCGTATGTATTACATAGATGGTATAACAAAGTAAAATATCAATATGGACCCTGTCGGGCACAGCTAAATTAGGAGGAAGGAAGGAGGGCTAACCAGCAATTCGAGCAATTTAACACTCACCCACCCTGAAGTAATGGCCTAATGGTTACCCACTAGGATTTTCAAACGAATAAAAATAAGGCCATATTTATCACATCACACAAGCTGCATAATGTTGATTAGCTATATTGCTTACAGCTGTTTTGATTGAGTAATCAAAATAACAAACATAAATCACGTGTATTCCTGAGATAATTATGCTAACAACGGATTTAGTTGAATAGACATTCAGAAATCAATGGTAAAGTAGGTGAATTTTAATAGGCACGTAGATACTGTTATTTGTTATTGTTTTAGCCATACAATAGGGCCAAAGTCAAGTTCATATTTATTTTACACAAATGCTATCTTTGCAAAAACTCTTTTATTGCGAGAGAGAGAGAGATGGAAAAGGATGATATGACTAGAAACGGGGTCAATACGGAGATGACGACTAATAGAAAAGTATTGAAGAAAAAAACATGTTCAACCGACCCCAAATAAATAGGTATAAGGGCCGGAGAAATATGAGAGAGACGGAGCTACACAGAACGGAAAGCACCATCTCTTTTTTGCAGCGAAACAATGATGGTTTGAACCCTTTCTCGAATGGTCCCAGTAACTATTATTGTTGTGTATTTGTCAAGCAATCTACATTGAGTCATGGGAACGCAACAGCCAAATCGATTGAATGAAACTACTACTAACTTTAAACATAAACATCCGAATCTAAACTTACCACGGCGATGCGTCGATTGTCTTGTTTCGGACAACATCGACTAAGTTCGGCAGTTCGTTTTCAAACTCCTGCGGTATATGCGTCCAGACCAGCAGAGGTTCGTTGTACTTCAGCTGGGTAGCGATCTGGTTGAGGGTGGATGTTTGGACGGATACGCAGAGGAAAGACTGGCCGTATTTCATGCCGCTTGACGGATAGTCGTAAGAGCTGATGTTGAGGCTATTCGCTATTGGAAAGGGGGAAAATCTTTTATTAAAATTCAATTTCAATTCAAGTGTTAACAATAAAAAACAGTATCCTAATTAATGTATACCTTGCTCTAGCATAAACTTATTACTTATTGAATCAGGAGTAGAAAAAGTAGTCTACTTTCTCTAGCTAAGTTATGTACTAAAGGAAGATGTTAGAAGTTACGAATTAGAAGAAGATATAGCTAAGTAACCTTAAGAAGGTGGCTGGGACAGACTGGATGTGGCTGTTGTTGTGCAGTCTGGGAGAGGCCTAAGCCCAGCAATGGATAGCGACAGTTTGAGTTGATTGATAGGTAAGTTACGAATGAATTTCTAGCAGGGCTTATGCAGTGAGTTGCAAATAAAAATAGGTAATATGACCTTTGTTCATAGATCGTACTTAGTGAGTAAAGGTGAAAGGAGCGTTAGAAGTAAAACCTGACAACGAAAACCGCATTCATTGAAATATTAAGTTGGGCAACCTTGTTCCCAGGAACATTTGATGTTGCGGGATGCAATATTTTCTAACCCAACTATTGCTCAATTTGACCTTTAAGAGACACGTGAAAATTCCACAGACAATAAAAATACTTACAATCTGGAAGGGGCGGGAACCGTGGCACAGAATGCACCAACCACAGCGAAGTAAACTTGTCCCCTAATATGACGCCCTTGGTGTGACCACTCTCAACCCTAGTCTTCATGAATTTGGAGTGCATCTTACACATTTCTGCCAAATCGTAGTCGTCATAGTACTTTTCACCCAGTTTGAATTTCTTGAACTTCTTTATTCCTTGTTGCTTTATTTGACCTGAAATACGTAATAAGGGATTTTAAACTGGTTTTTCGAGTAGTGGGGGGTTAGGTACGTTCGAAAGGGTGAGATGGGTTTTCTCAGATTTTTATCAACTGAAATCCCCTTTGGTGGATGTTTTCCACATGACGAGGGGCCCAGAACTGTGACATTGACAATAAAAAAATACAGTTGTGTAAATTAATGAAACCTTTTTTGCTTTTGGAGTACATATCAGCGACCGATTGCAGGATGTCTGGCTGATGTTCTGAAGCCGGTGGCTGATCATTGTAGATCAAAGAAATTATATTTTTATCCTGAAAGGAAAAATGTGCCATGTTAACTGTCATTCAGATTTACCATTATCAACATAATGAATCTAAGACTGGGTCAAATTGTATTCTCTTAGTGTATTTTCTTATAATAGGTCTTTACCTATGAAATTGCCGTTTTGTATGAAAAAATTTAAACGAATTTTTTTCATGAATTTTTTATTTGTATTAATCGAAGTAATCACCCATGCAATCAATGCATCTTTGCCATCGCAGTGGCAGTTTATTGATGCCCTTCTTAAAGAAATCAGCTGGACGGGAGGCAACAAATTCTTCAAAGGCATTTTTTACTGCCTCTCGGGTATTAAATTTTTTTCCCGCCAAGAAGTTATCCAAATTCTGGAAAAAGTAGTAGTCTGTAGGCGCAAGGTCTGGTGAGTAGGGCGGATGACGGAGAGCTTCCAACCCCAGTTCTTGCAACT
This sequence comes from Griposia aprilina, assembly GCA_916610205.1. NCBI lineage: Eukaryota > Metazoa > Arthropoda > Insecta > Lepidoptera > Noctuidae > Griposia > Griposia aprilina. The sequence goes on along the minus strand of OU744297.1, from coordinate 12,575,107 downwards.
TGGAGACCGTCTGCTGTGCAGTATGAGGTCGCGCGTTGTCGTGCAGGAGCAGCGGAGACGAGCGATTGACCAATGCTGGTTGGAGATGCGCCAGCTTCTCCATCATTGTGTTCAGTTCTTCACAGTACACATCTGCAGTAATGCTCACCCCGTTTGGTAAGAAGCTGTGATGAATCACACCGGCGCTAGACCACCAAACAGTGACCATCACTTTTCTAGGGGTAAGTTTTCGTTTAGGGCATTGTTTAGGTGCTGAACCAGGATCCAACCAACTTGCTGAGCGCTTACGGTTATCAAACAGAATCCATTTTTCATCGCAGGTAACAATGCGGTTCAAAATTCCTTCATTTGTGTGTCTGTTGAGCAGTGCAAGGCACGTCTCGACGCGTACTTCGCGCTGGCGATCATTGAGTTCGTGGGGCACCCATTTGTCAAGCTTTTTTACCTTGCCAATTTGACGCAAATGGACCAATATTGTTTTGACGCTAACGTCGAAAGCTGCTGCTAATTCAGCCGTAGATTGTGTATCATCAGCTTCCACAATCGCCTTTAATTCGTCATTGTCGACCAAAGTCTTCGGACGACCGCGAGGTTCATTTTTCAGGTCGAAATTTCCAGAACGGAAGCGAGCAAACCAATAACAGGTGGTGCGTTGGTTTGTAGTGTTAGCTCCGTAAACGTCGTTGATGTTGCGTGCCGCTTGTGCCGCGTTGCTGCCACGACGGTACTCATATTCCATAATTACTCGAATTTTTAACGTATCCATGATGACGAAAAAGATTGAAATGCGATGAAAATGTAACACTAATCAATAAAGAAATGACTACTTTTAGAAAAAAAAATCCATGTTTTTAAAATAAAATTAATTTGAAATTAGAATTCTTAGCCAAACAAAAATTATTTTGATTTGAAATGGCCAGTACTGCAGAACGGCAATTTCATAGGTAAAGACCTAATATAATTATGTAGGTTATTGGAACTCGAACTTTTAATGACAGACCACCATTTTTGTATCGGTTTTGGCTGATGTTCACATTTCTGATACAGACGATAAATTAAGTAATAATAACTATACCTAGGTCACAGCCAAAGAGGGGCTCGTGGCTAAATGATCACAGCCGCACGGGTCGACCGAAGGTTAACCTTCGCTTACCGTGGTCAGTTCTTGTATGGGTGACCATCCATTACATATGGAGACCTCCTCCGTGCCTCGGAAAGCACGTTAAGCTGTTGATCCTGGCTGTCATTCATAAACTTTTGACAGTCGGTATGGGAAGTCAGCAGCCCAAGTCCAGTCCTACCAAGGGGTATCGTGTTATCCGGTAACTGGGTTATGGAGGTCAGATAGGCAGTCGCTCCATGTAAAATACTGGTATTCAGCTGCATCCGGTTAGACTGGCAGCCCACCCCAACAGAGTTTGGAAAAGGCGGGCAGCTTGACGTCACAGAATACGTCTGACATAAAAATATTAATCAGTCATTCATTTGTTATTAGCTATATTACCTGATACAGCGGTGATAACGTCTTCCCGACCATGGACCGTGGGTCGCTGATGGCCAGATCTGACATGATCCAGCCTCCTCTCAGTTTTGACGGTGTTAAATGCATGTACGCAACCCCCCGACGAACCAAAGGATTCAAATGGTTCTTCTCCCTTGGCAACTTGTAGACGTAGAACCTGCAATAGCATAATCGGTAACCAATGTTGGATAAACCGGTCACCCAGGGGGAAAGTCCACTGTACACACACATCCCACCACACATAATTATATCAGGAGTAAGTAGGGCCACATAAGGGTCGGTAAAAATATGCGTGCATTGGGTTTGTTGTGAAATTGTTTACTCATGTCCGGACTCTGGACTGTCCGAGTTTTGAGTTTTTCGACACATGTTTTGATGTACATACATAACTTACACTTACGCAAGATTCAACAGCGATTGTCTCCTAAAGTATTGATAGAAATTTTATGGTGTTACGAACATAGTATTTTCGAAACCATACTATTACAAAATAGGTCTTTTCTCAAAGGTGCAATCGCTATTCGAGAATAAAATCTCTTTTGAATTCTAATTTTAGTTTATTAATTTCAGGGAAAACTCCATAAAGGTTGCATAATCATACCACAAAATCATCCTCCTATTTTATACGGGCAATGTTCTGAAATAATGCGTAAATATAAGGTCATAAATCTGCTCGTGACTGTTCACCAACAGACCAACACTGAGCCCGACAGGCCCTGATCGTATCTGTGTTAATAGGCCTATACTCGTCACCCGCTAATGACATAACCGAAGTTTACATTAGGAAGATGTGCGGCAGCATGGTCTTGTTGCAATAAGAACAATATCGCAGCATAAGCAGCCTATATTGTTCCCACTGCTGGGACACAGTGAGAGGGAGCGGGCCGTAATTCACCACGTCGGCCCAGTGCGGGTTTCTGGATGTCACAGCGGTTTGACCATAAATTAAACCAAAAGAAGTATTCAAAAATCGAATGACACCGTTTTAGTTTTCATCAGGCCCCTTGGAGTATTTTTCGCTATTTCTCCTACTTCCGGATTTGGTCATCCAAGCACACTTGGATAATTTACCCTGTACCTACATTAGTCACTTTAGAGTGATGTTTACCTACGTGTTCTATTGTTCTTGTGAGACAAAGTATCTATATCATTCCCGTGCAACAACACCGTCATACTCGGAAATATGCTAATCGTTATTCATGCTTCTATTGAACTGAGTACAGACACGTGCAAAAAGCAAAACATTCAGAGAATTCAAAATCAATATTTTTGATTATCAGTTAAAATGTTGAATTACGATATTATTCAAAACAGATAGTACTTTATGCACCGCAAAACATAATTTCAATCCATCTTAAGAAGATTCATATTGTTTTTGAATGAAACTAAGACATATTTTTGCACGTGAGTGTACCAAACTAAGCCGTAGTTTCTGAAAGCCTGATCACTTCAAATCTACTGGCAGTTGATATTTTGGTGAACCAATCACAACAATGATTTTTTACAGTTAATTTCAACTTATTAAGCTATCAGAACCCTCATCTATTTAGATAATAACAAAGTAAATAGGTACATACTAAGTAAACTACTTATAACTTTTAAAACATCACATAAGTACTTAATAGAGTAGAGCATGAGAACTGCTTATCAACTCAAACAGGAAATACAAAACCGCAATGGCAATGTAAACAAATAATCATAATATAATATGTAGGTAACAATAAAATGTAAGTTGTTTCGAAATTTAAAAAAAAAAAAATACTAACCAATCCACTGGTTCTCCCCTTTCATTCCTACATTGTGGAGTCAAGCCCGTACAAACAGTCACAAAAGTGGAAAACACAAAGAATACAATATAACAACACATCGTGATGCGTGTACGAAACACGACTAACGACATCGAAGTAACAAGAGACGCAGGAAGTTTGCGATACTCGTATGTTTATGATGTCATGCAACACGATCACATCACTACCGGCAATGTATCAAACAATCGCTTTATTTACACAACATTCACAATTATTTCCCTTCGATTGTTACACCCGCACGACTGCCTAAAACCGAATGATTTCATAGTGTTACATTTTAACGTCAAACCGTTGTATTGACAAAGGAATGCTGGTACAAGGTTAGGATACTGGTAAAAAGATGTGCTATAGTCTTTATTTGTAAATACATAAAGACTGTTATTAAGTTAATAAGCAGCAAGTTGCATCGGCCAATGAAATGATCTCACTGACGATTGGTCCATATTACATGAGCTGCGTACGCGCATGTGAAGCATTACGCGGTTTATTTAAAATTTGAGTACATTAAAGAATAGAATAAAAATTACAAACGTTAGGTTCTATCAAAAAAACGCTGGAAGATATTTCTTCAGAAATAAGCATTACCTTTTGTATTTTAATTTTGTCTTCTTGCTTCGCGTCTTGTTTTGTGTGTATATAAAATTAAATGGACAAATAAATAAATACAAAGTATTTTTAACAAGTAATATTTATTATGATTTTTATAAAAATATAAAATGAACAATATCCTTAAGTATAGTATGGAAGACTTAAATTACATGGCATGACATAAAAATATTTAGGTAGTAAAAAAAAATATGCTTAAACATTCATGAACACGTATAAAAATAAATATATATGCTTAGTATACTATTTTATTTCTTATTTACTGTTGTGTAGGCATAGATACTGCAGCCTTAGCGTGTGATACATCACTCTGTCTCCAGAAAGACACAACAGTTTTCAAATCAGTGAAGAAATCAATGCCTTGTTTGCCGCAGAAGTGATTTGTACCAAGGAAACTGCCTCGGGAACCAGTGAAAGAGAACATAGAAAGAGGGACAGGAATAGGAACATTAACACCGACTTGTCCAACATCGATTTCGTTGGCGAACTTTCTTGCTGTGGCACCGTTCGTTGTGAAGATAGCTGTTCCGTTTCCATAGGGGTTTGCGTTGACCATTTGGATAGCTTGGTCTAAAGTGTCGACGAAGAGGCACACTAGTACGGGCCCGAAGATTTCTTCCTTGTAGCATTCCATGTTGGTCTTAACGTCTGTTAGGATGGTCGGGCCAACGAAGTTACCCTTCTCAAAGCCTGAGACTTTGACGCCGCGGCCGTCAAGAACTAATTTTGCTCCTTCCTTTACGCCTGGAGGAACAATGGTGTGATTAGTTTTTGTTTTAATAGTGCGAGAAAAATGATATGGTTTGTATGTATGTCTATAAGGCGTGGTACACATTTGTTCAGGTCGGCACATTCGATTCGACAATATTTGTAGCACAGCAGAGCCGACCCTAAGCAATTACTGTCAAACGGTGTGAATAGGGATGCAGGGGTGAATCGACACGAAACTTTAAAAGGGATTTGTACATTGATATAATATAGTTTGTTGCCAAAAAGGACTCTAATGTGTTTACTCAAACTCAAACTCAAAGCATTTATTTGAAATAAACCAATTACAGGCACTTTTGAATTGTCAAAGGGTCAGTCAGTCAGAAAAATGAAGCTAGTTGCCCATTCCAAAGCGTAGTAGGTACCTATGGAGAAGAACGGGCAAGAAACTCCATGGACACTCTTTTAAATCAATATATAGTTACAAAAAACAAATTGTTTACATCATTCATGTTCAAATTAAAAATGTGAGAACGATGTAGAAAGACGTGCACGTTTAAAGTATCCGTAATAAAAAAGATTAAAAAACAATTCAAAAATTTAAATTAAAATAAGCCGTGGCAGCCAAGAGTTGACCAGTCCCTACTGACGGCGCCCGTTCACGAACATGACGCATGGATCAGCACCATCCAGCTCAACCATTTTGAAGGGAACTTAATGATCCAACACACACGCCACCACCAGCGAAACATTTGAGTGAGCATGACATATTCTCAGCCGCCAGGGCACATTCAAGTCAATGAAAGACGAGCCTAGTAAATGGTGGCTTTATAGTAGGTACATAGTGCTCACACATGTGCTATGCAATTATACATTGTTAAGAAATTGAATTTATACAATGCAAAGATGTTGTTGTTTTTACAATCTTCAGCAGCTCCAACAATATTTTCGAATGTTAATCAATTAATTTATGCCCCCCTGTGGAGCAGGACCAGCGTTGAGCCAAGCATCTTTGTCAGCGATGTAATCCCCTTTACTGTATTATAATTAACGATTAAATTTCCTTGTTGGCAACAAACTATATTATTTCAATGTTAAAATCCCTTTTACAGTTTCGTTCCGATTCATCCCTGCATCCCTATTCACCCCGTTTGACGATACAACATATATTCGATTAAGCCGACCGCCTGTGCCCATTAATGTCGACCCGAATAAGGTGTAGCACGCCTTGCCGATAACAGAGATTTTCTACAAGAGATCTACATTGAAATACAAAGTTAAATCTAGATAGCTACTATCTACAAAGTTTTTGTATAAGCTTATTATAAAAAAAGCTAACTAAAGTTACGAATTTGCATGGTTTGAGTACTAACGTTCATAAAAAAATGGTGATTAGAATACGGGACTTCTTTCTTTTGAGATTTCATCTTCAGTGAGTATGATAATGGCGGAATACCATGGTAAATAAAATATCTAGTAACAATTGTCAGTAATGACAGCCCAATGTTCGACCAACGTATTCAAGTAGGTATCAATGATTATAATGATAAAATGTTAAACAATTTTAGTTTTTTTTTAATCTTCGACAGAAATAGACGGGTTTTATAAGTTTAACGTGTGTGTATGAGACTATGAGTGTCTGCCTGTGGCATAGTAGCTCCCAAACGGCAAAACCATTTTTTTTTTGTTTTTTTTTGTAATGTTGATGATTCGAGAAAATCTGCTCAGACATTTTATCATTGGCATGGAAAATGTAAGGATCGTAGCAGGTGGCGTTCTGTAGTTTCTGCCTACTCCCATGGGAAGAAGGCGTGAGTTTATGTATGTATTTATGTAGTAGGCATCTATTTAATCAAACCTGAAACAATTCCCATTTTGTTGTCTTAAAAATACTAAATAGTCAACTAACTACGACCAATCTAGATATAGATGTTGGACAAAGTTCTAACCTAACCCAAGTTTGGTTGGGGTGCCCTAGCTTAGTTATAGCGACCAACTCTGAAAAAAGGCCATAAAGTTAAAAGTATAACATTAGAAGCACAAAAAGTTTTTAGTGGCTCATTTATTTAAAGAAAGCGTAGTTCATTAGAAGTTCAGTACGTTTTTAGAGGGTGACTTAAATATTTCCCCATGTAATAATATATTTACCTGACTCGACAAGTCTTTCGATCCTCTCCTTAGCCTTGACGGAGATGACAGGTCCGACATCAGTGGCGGGCACGTGTCCGGCGTTCACCTTCAATGCTTGTGCGCGCGCGACCAGGTCGGGGATCCAGTCCTTGGCTTCACCTATGTTAACAAATGCAGTGTTTAATAAGATGCTATAGATAAAAAGCTTTAGTGCTGATTTTGATGAAGTCAGATATCTTTTATTCGTGGAATAAAATTGACGTCTGACAGGTCTAATATGGAAAACCTGACAAAAAAAAAAAACTCAGGATAAGACTTATTATATTATATTAAGAGTGAATTTTACTATTTTTATATTTCAAATAGGCACATAAAAGGCACTTTTGAACGTCAAAATTTCCATAAAAATAGAATTGATTCTAGTTGCCCTTTCCAAAAGGTAGTTTCGTATGGAGAAGAATGGGCAAGAAACTCCACCGTTACTCTTTTAAAAATGTTTTACAATATGATGTATACATTAATTATATAACACATCACACACACGTGTTAATCATATAATTCCTCCTTAATACAGATTACTCAGTAATCTAGCTAGGAGAGCAGAGATTCACCCAACAATTCGTTGTACCTATACCATGTAACTAATAATACAAACCTAATTTGTAAGTCCCTCATGTAATACAATACCTTTATGTTATGTACCTAAATTATATGTGAAGACGATGCACCTAGAATAAAATTACTATACCACAATTGGTAAAAATAATTAAATATAACGCAATGACAGGTAAATTAATTATGAGATAGATACCATTTTACCTTGGTATAACTTTTATACTAAGTTTGGTAAAATTCGCTCTTAATCAGATAAAAAGAAAACACATATTTCACACTAGGTCGGTAACTATCCCATGGGGACTGTACAACCGGGATAAAAAGTAACCTTTGTCCTAACACAGGTCGCGGTCTACCTGTGTGCCAATTTTCATCGAAATTCGTTCAGCCGTTAAGGCGTTAAAAGGTAACAGACAGACAGACAGTTACTTTCGAATTTATAATATTAGTATAGTATGGAGAGGGACGGGGGGATATCCCCATAGCCAGTCTCCAAAACAAAATGGCACCGAAAATGTTATATCCATTACTACTGACTTTCAAGGCTTCTACAACAGAATGTTTGAGCATAATCGTAAACAGCAGGGTCCTAACGACAGAAGAAGAAAAGACGTTCTACAATAAAGTCCATTCTGAAAGTAACTGATGAAAGTGTCAATCTTCTAAATATAGAATGTTTCAACTTGACATCTCACCACTTTTATTCCCGCAATTATTGTTTTAATAACATTTTTAAAATGTAAATGAGAAATCATCGGCGAAAACAGAGTTTACAAAGTTAACCTCAATTGTCAAATGAAGATCATGTTTAAGATGATTTAAAATTAGAATTTCGGGTTTAATTATTTAAATATTTAAATCAAACCACTAATTTGTAAGTTGTTGAGTGTAACTGTAGTAGTAATTGTAGTAACTGGTTGAGTGTGTGTTCTGTATCACGTGGTTCCTGTACAAGTTACTGGACAACAATGTTCTACTGACCCACAAACACCGCAGTACTGAGCGCCATGCACCTCTGCCCGGCGGCTCCGAAGGCGGCGCCAGCTAACTGGTTGAGTGTGTGTTCTTTGTTAGCGTCGGGCATAATGACGCCGTGGTTCTTAGCGCCCATGTTGCTTTGTACGCGCTTGCCTGGAACAATGTAAGGAAATGTTAGCACATAAAAAAAAAAAACTATGGTTTTTACGGGGATCCCAAAATGGTACCATTACAAAAAAACGGCGCATCTACATCTTGGTAAACAATGTAGACATCCTTTTAGGACCTATGCGAGCAAGGTATTTTATGTTCTATCGTGGTTACGACTGCATTCTAAAGGCGGGAGCCTTTAGCAAACAGGTGTGACGAGAAAGCGCGACGCGACTCTAGTAATATAATTCCTATGAAAACTTCTTGGAAATTGTTCTACAATTTTTCGACTTCCAAAAAAAAACAAAAAAGTGAAAAATATGTTTAATATCGGAAGTCGGTGTCTTTGGTTTTGAAGCGAGCGGTGCCGCGGTAGCGGCCGGCGAGTGCCAGAAACGACTAGATTATGTAGAAAAAAAATACTTTAGTAGGTTTAAAGAACTTCAGTACTTGCCTGTAAATTATTTGACCCAAAAGGAAATTGCAACCATGTAGGATTACGTTTTCAAAATTTGATCGCAAGCTTAAGATAGCCGCTTTTTCAAAATCTAATATGCAAACTCTTGGCTTAATATCTATGTTATTTTCTGCTCCATATTCCATAAACATTTCAAATATCGTGTCACTGGTTTAGAAAATGTATTATAAAATGATATTTAGTATATAAACGTGATTTTTCCAAAAGAAACTAAATATTCAATGAAAAATGTATAAATGATTAAATAGCATCCGAAACATTTGTAAAGATAAGAATTTACCAAATAAATGTATGTAAAGCGAGTGTTTATAAAATAAAACCTTTACGGAATAAGTTGTTTGTGAAATAAATAGTAAATACTTATACGAAACTAAAAATTTGTCAATGGTGTTTTGGTGAAACATTAGTGAACCTTCAGTACATGATTCTATGTCTGCGTTGAAATTTATCGCCAGTTATAAAAAAAAAATGCTATTCCATACATTTTGACCGTATAGGTATTGCACTTTTCTAGGAAACAGCAGATTTTTTTTATGATATCCTGCAAACAATTTCTACGCTGCACATGATTCTAGACCCCTTCTAGAACCCTTCTTCATGAGCTGAATTCATGTTTTCAGTTTGTACGTCGACCTCCCTGCCACCCTGTAGTAAACATACCTGCAGCAGAAGCCCTGGTGTAGATATGTTTGCCGGCCGCGTCACCGCCGACGAACGAGACCGCCTTGATGTCAGGGTGGTCACAGAGGAAGTTCACTGGGTCATGGGTACCGTGGATTACCTGAAACGAAATAATGTTGGTTAGTAATATGTTCATGTGTATTTGGATGAAGATACCATGTGTTTTGTTGGTTAAGCTACGCTTGTCGAGATCGGTCCGTGGATGGGTGACCTACATATCGGGACGTGCTCCATGCCTCGGAAAGCACGTTCAACCGTTGGTCGCGGCTGTCATTTGTAGCATTTCGTAATGGGTAGTCAGAAGTCTGGCAACCAAGGGGTATCGTATTACCCAGTAACTGGGTTGTGTAGGTCACATGAGTAGTGGCTTCATATAAAAATATTGGTATTCAGCTACATCTGGCTAGACTGGAAGCCAAGCCCAAGATAGTTGGAAAAAGGCTAAGCATATGAGGATACCATGTTTCAAAAGTTAACTATGGCTCTAAGTAATCGATTTGAGCGTGCTTACAACCGTTCCGAATTAGCGTGCGCGCGTTAACGATGTCCCGTGAATTGTCATAGATGACGTCATGAGATGCGCCATCTTGCGATAACGCCGACCATGACTTTTACTAATATCATCGTGAGCGCTGTCAAAAATGACAGTTGTCCGTTGGGCTGTTGAGTGGTTTTGAGTCGTATCTTTGTTCTCATACATCTCAACCAACAAAACAGAAGTGCCAATGCGCAGAAATTCCATTTTCAAAAAAATATCCAGTGGGTCTTTCTTTCTTGTGCAAGGTTTGGGGTTGACGTTGAGCGAGCATCGTGAGCGCGTTCACGAGCGTTCCGAATTGTTGACTGTTCTCTGCTGTCATAATCGTGATATCTAAATCGGAACACAAATTATTGATGTGAGCGCTGTGATCGATTATGGCTTAATTTGGAATGTAGCCTATGTCTGTTTTACATCTCTGCTCAGTCTAGCATGACAGAAAATTGGACATTTATGATGTTTTCTATAAGCCATCGGTCTCACAACAAATTTTGACCATGCTCGGGCGAAGGTAATTTTTTAAGGAACCTGCGTTGCATTAACGATATTGTGTACAGAGCGCGTCTCTACATCAAATGGTTTACGCCATCTAGCTTCCAAAAAAAGGATTTAAATTTAATTCATATCTTACTAGAGAGTGACGAAGAGATTATCTCCATTATTAACCAACTTCGAAAAACACAGGAGGCTATGCATTCGGGGGGTTCTTTTTTACTTTGCTTGTGTTTTTTTTGAGTTAGCTTCAATGCCCAATGCTTCAATGTCCAGTTTTTATTTTATAATGTTCGTCTTATTTATGTAATTTTTTGTTTTTATTCATTCTTCAGAATCTAGTTCCACAGGCTTAATGATGCACGTGTCGCCGGTCGCCAGTGCGAACATCTACAGAGGAATCATGACAGGGAAGTTGAAGGTAGATGAATAAGTAACTAATACTAACGTTAACAAGACCAGGCGGCGCCCCAGCCTCGTTGAGGAGTTCCATCATCATGAGTGTCGCTCCAGGATCCTGTTCCGAAGGCTTGATGATGCACGTGTTGCCGGTCGCCAATGCGGGCGGGAACATCCAAAGAGGAATCATCACGGGGAAGTTGAAGGCAGCCACACCTGGTATATTAGAAGTTTATTTTTTAAGTTACAAACTATATGTTAAGCTAGAAGCGGACCGATGCGGTCACAGCCACGACCATGACCCGGCTGGCCGAATGCATTCGGGTAAGATCTTTTTCCCCACCAAATCTTTTGCTTTTTGCTTGGAAACTAATTTGAGTGCCCGAGTCGAACAAAAATGCGGATACTTTTTCTACAAATTATTTAAAGTTGTAGGTATGTGGACTACGCGGTAAGTAAAAGTGCAAACTTTCAATGTTGCCTTACCTATAAATAATACAATAAGGAGCATAAATAGACCTAAAGATATAATAATGCATAGAAAATGTAGCTTATTGTTATGTGACGTAATAAGTAAATATGTGTTGTTTTGATCTACATTATATTTCTATTAGCTTAGAATAAATAAGATAAATAATGATGACGTATAATTGTTGTCTAATAAATAATGTAACAGTAATTATACTGATTTATTAATCGCATGTGCTGTTATCTTGTTTGTGATATTTATTATTTTGTTTTTCATAGCAGCAATATCAGGCACTATTACGATATCTACATAATTCACGTAATGATTATTATATAAATCTAGAATCACTTTTATCTTTCTAAAGGAATAACAATAAAAATGCTAGAAGAAATCTTCATTTCGTTGCAAAATCAATATCTTCTTTAGAAACTAAAATATCTGCAGGAAAAAAGAGAATCGTAAATTGTTTTATAGACCGTCATGTTTCCGCCTTGAAGAGAAACAACCATGTTGGTTATTATGTCAACCGCATTTTTTTATTAAACTGTAAACAACTTACTTTGCCTATTCTGTTACACTCCTGCGCAATATTTTGAATAACTCACCTCCAACAACGCCCAAGGGTACTTTGTAGCTGTGTGTGTCCATATCCTTAGCGATGTTTTGGATGCAGTCACCCAACTGAAGAGTTGTGATGCTGCAGCTGTTCTCCACTGACTCTAAAGATAAAAGAGGGAAAGGATGTGTTTTAGAATAAGATGAGATACTATTACCTAGCATTCATTAGACCACGAATATCGCGAAGAAATGGATTCCGTAAACCTCTACAGCTGAAAATAGGGTTTCCCATGACCCAATGGTCTGAGGGATGTGGCTCGAATCTCTCACCAAAACAAACAAATGACGAATGCAGTGTTTTGTTTCAAATTCTTTTAGTGACATTTGAGGATTACTTTGTGACGCGAAAAAAAACAAATTCAACTATGAATTAGCAAGAACTTAAAAAAACAAATCATCATGACTAACACAGATGCGTCTTGTTCTTGTTGTCTCGTCTTGAACAACACTGCATATAGGATATTCCATGAAGATAGTTTATCAACCAGTATAAACTGATGATATACTTACGAATGCCTCTGAGAACATCGCCCTCAGCATCAGCAAGTGTCTTGCCTTGCTCTTCGGTGATTTTGGCGGCAAGTTTACTCTGGTTCTCTCTCAAGAGACGAGCAAATCTGTAATTAAATTATTGATTCTTATAAAATTCTCAAGAATTTTAGGCTCAGAAATATTTGCTAGCACAAATCTGATTGAGGTGAGACCAAATATTCCGACAACTTTTAAAGAGAAGATACTCAATTTGTACCTTAGGGTACAATTAAAAAAGACACCTCAGTCAGCTGCACTACGAACCCTAATGTCTAAAATCTTTTTACATGATAGCATGATCTTAATATTTCATGTCTTGTGCTGACACAAGACATGAATAAGCCTTACTATTTTAATTTGACAGGATGTTTTGAATTTCCGCCTATGATATTAAAATCTTAATAATAGTCTAGTACTAACCTGAACATAAGCTGCTGTCTGGTCATAATGGTGCTCTGGCTCCATGATTTGTATGCGTTCCTAGCTGATTCCAATGCAGAGTTCAGTTCATCTTGAGTGGCTTCTGGTACCCTGGAAATAAATATTGATTCCCATCATCATTCATTCATCTTTCTTTGATAGTGAATAGGTATGCATTTTGTTACATGTGGCCTTTTAATCTTTAACTTATCATAATGATAATAACTGGTTAAAAAATATAAGTCGTATAAATGAGAAAAAATTAATATAACTTTAAAATAAATATTGCTATTTGATACTGGTGAAGGAAAGTTGTTTTCGCAGTGGCTTCAAGACCACTAAAGTAAAAGTAAAAGTTTCAGTGCCAGCCACTTACAAAATACTAATCAAAAATAAGTAATGCGAAAGTAAGTTTGTTTGTTTGTTACGCTTTCACGCCAAAACGGCTGAACTGATTTGGTTGAAATTTGGCACACAGATAGACCATGACCTGGGTAAGGACATAGGCTACTTTTCATCCTGGATCGCAGACGAAGTGGCAACAGCTAGTATTATGATAAAGTATCTTTAGTGAAAGATGAGGATTGTTTTAAAACACTCCAAGTAAACATTGATTAGGTTTGGTTGGGTATGGTGAGGCCTAATCATAAGAAATACAAGACCTAAGCCACATCAGCATATTGACCAAAAAAGAAGTCATTTAATCATGTTTACCATTACATAACTACCTACTTAAGATAAAGCAATTAAATACGTAATTTCTCATGGAGGCAAATAAAACGAGATAGCAACAAAAAAAACTGTGTTATCAGTAATCAAGTCACACATAAGGCCAGATTTGGTATTACTGATAACAAAAACTTTGATTAAGGTATGTCGCTATGTCACAATTAACGAAAATAGGCAAACAATGCACTCATGTACTTAATGTACTTAATTACATAATCTGAATGTTGGTTCATTCAAACTTTCCTACAGGAATTAAATTAACTGTGGATAATGCAAATGTGAATGACTAATGCAAATGCAAATTCGAATACTTTTTTTTTTAGTGCATTTAGAATTGAGGAATATAAACGAATTTCATAATAGGTACAAGAATTTATATTGTTGAAATATCAGAACAGATACTGTAGTTGACACAATTAACATTGATTGCCTGTCATAAGATAATTTTATTTCATCAGAACATAAAATATCGACAAACTCTGTTGTACCATTCTACGTAGAATCAAATCAAATTGGTAGAATTGAAAATAATTTAGCCCACAATGTGTGGTTGCAACTTTTTACTGTCTTGTTGTGGACATGGTCTCTTTAGGTGAGGCAAGTCATATCTTGTAGGTCAACAACACTGAACAAACACAGAAAGATCAAAGGAAAGTAACAATCCCTTATTCAGAGAGGACTGGTGATCAATGCTTATGGCTGTTCTGTATGAAAAGAGCCTTTTGCTCTGCAGTAGGATGATAACAGGCTGGTATTATTATACAAAGATAGTGAAAAAGGCCATTCATTCTTAAATTTATTAATTAAATTACCTGCCAATAACTTCATTGGTTGCTGGGTTTGTAAGCTCAATCCAGTTGTTAGTCTTGGACTCCACATATTGTCCATCAATGAACAACTTTGTAGTAGGAGCAGCACTGCTGTAGCTTCTACGCAAAACCAGCTGAGACTGAACAAGGAAATATACGAAATTAGAACACTGTTGATTGATTTGTTATTATATTGTTATTGATTGATTGGTTATTATATTGTTATTGATTGTGGAAGTATTGCTATGCTAACGTAATGTGATTTGCTATTAATATACTCATGTAGGCTATTCTGCATACACATTTAACTAAGTATGGAGCCAATCTACCCATGCTAAGTTAGTGGATACAGCTCTAAATGAGACATCCGATTATTAATGGTTGCTTAAAACCGACCCCCTTGCAAATGCTGTATCCACTGACTGGCATCATGCCTCCAGAAATTAGCAGGACTAAAGCCAGCCGCATCGAGAGGGCAAAGCTACAGGTTTACACACACCGCCCACTCCACCCAACACACAACTTTAATCCAGTGCCACAGAAGCTTAAAAGCCGCATAAAAAATCTTGGGTGCGTGAGGCCAGCCGATGGCAACCCCTCCACAGGAAGATGTGATCTTTGACAAGAACTGCTTAAAAATCCTGATTTCTTTATTGAACTATCAGAGAGCCCACCTGGGAAAAAGTTACCGTGGCCATGGCATGCATGCCTGCTATGTTATGCTCAACACATCTTACAAGAAGTAGTTTTAATATGTAACATTTTCTCCTGAGCTAGAACTCTTTGTTACACTGTAAGGAACAGATTTAAGATTTTAGATGAAACAATTCAACCATTGTTACTGTCCTAATTTGATTATTAGAGCAGTACAATGATATAATTCGTTTTTTCTCATTATTAACATTGCAATCTACATAATTATTGAATGCTTTTTATCAACCTACATTCTCCCCTCCTGAACCAAAGCTCTCCCTGCTGAACCAAAGGACTTGTCAATGGTGGTTTTGAAACAGCTGCAAAGACATATTCCAAGCCTTGGCAACCTGCTTGCTTATGCAGTAGATACGTTGTTCACACCAAAATATATACTTCTACTCATCCTCTTGACATACTTACACATAAATATTGCGTGTAAACTAAATAAAATTTTCAAAAGTGAATAAATGAAAGACATGTTGAAACTAGAACATCAACATTCAACTGCGCAACAGCCTATCGGTATCAAATATAAATAATGTGGCCATTTTAAAAACCAAATGATGTGAATGTATAAACTGTCTTTGTTTGTCTATAAAACAGCTACTTACTATCTGTAAAGGGGAAAAGAAAAATCTAGTATGACATACTGAAAGTATTCTTGTAACATAATTCAAGCAAAAGACAATACGAAATAGGTACTTACCAGAAATGATTGACTACTAAAAAGACAGCTTTAAAATAAAATACTTATAGATGTAAAACAAGCTTTGAAGTGGGTACATTAATAGCTGATACTCAAATTAAATTGCAGTACACATATTATGATATTATGTGCATACTCCATAGTGCCAAACACTTTTATTTTTTAGTTATGAATACGGGCACTGTAATTCCTTTCACATAATTTATTATACCGGTCAGAGCAGTTCTTGTTTAAATATTTATAAGCCGATAACGTGACTGCGCACAACGTGCGGCGTATAATACACATATTGAATTAATAATAGCTATCTTAGAATAAAAACAAAAATTTAACTTACTTCAGTTTTCAATAACTTCAGCATAGCAGAGGCCATGATGTTTTTTTATTTATTATATCGTGCTAAAGATAACCAGCGAGATCTGTGAGCGGCCCTTAAACGTGAAGGGGGCAAAGCCGACTGATTAAAATACATTTATCTGGCCTTGAATTGATAAACTTGAATTTCATTTGTCGTCATTTATCGCAAAGTTGGTTTGTTTTGATTTTCGTTAAAATAATTTGACAGTAACGCTCCGTTTTATTTGGTTTTAATGTACAACCAAATTTCTTCATGATTATTCGTGAGAAAACATTTTATAAGCTAATGACTAGTGTTTATTATTAACAAACGTATTCACATTTACATTTGCAACCACTTTTAGGCTTATATGAAGCATATAATAAATGAAAAGCAAACTTGAAGAAAATATAATGAATAGCAATAAAAGTTTTCTCGTATTTGCAATGGAACGCAATATTTCTTTGTTCTTCTTTGACAGTGACTTCTTTGACGTGACATTAAACATGGATGTTACCCGTAAGGACGTCTATTAGAAAATAATTTTAATCTAAGAGCAAAATATTTTTATCAATAAATAATTTAAATTAAAGATTTAAGCAATAGATAAAAAATATACAGTTATGTATGAATAATATTATTTTTGTGACTTACATGTATTACTAGCAACTCTCCCGATAAATACGTGATAAATCGGTCAATTAATTATACTGATTATTAACAGAGGGCGCTGCTAGTAACGAATTCATGCAAACTCGTATTTTTTATTTTATTTGGTCTACCCACAAAATAATGCCCTCATTATTTAAATCGGGTAAAGAAATAAGAAAAACCACAGCGATTGCACTTTTCGTACTAATGACTTTGAATAACTACAGTAGCATGAAAATTCATCCCGCCTTATATATGAGGAGGATGTAGGTAGATAAGTCGTACGTAAAATCCCAAAATATATGGTGTTGGGAAACTAAACAGGGGCATAAAGACATGTTGCGACATGTACAATATTTTTGTTATTTTAGAAGCACGTTTTGCATCCGGTGGAGTTGTCAGGGTGGTCACAAAGACCCCGTTGATTGTTGGCTGGAGCACAGCGATCCACTGTGTTGATAAGCCAACACTTGATCAAACAGAGACATAGTAACTCTTCTGTACGAGGTATTTATGTATTAAACATATTTTCTACATAAATTCATGTGACAGTAGGTAGGTATAACATAATTATCTAGGTAGGTACTACCTACATAGCAATGTTTAAGTATCTTACCTGCAAGTAAGTAGGTACCTACATATTATAAAACCGAAGAATTGTAATAAATCGCACTGAAGACTGCTTACATCAGCTTCAGAAATTTAGGTAGGTAAGTAGGAAACTTGTAAACCAGGTACCCCAAAAAAATCTCTCCGCAAAAAAAAACTCCGTAAGTACGGGGCTTGTGAACCTATAGTTACTTATATGTATTTCACGCGCATTGCCAGTTCAACCTTTGTTAGGCGCAGTAACTATTTAAAATACATAAACAGTAGGTACCTAGGTACACGTGGTAATAAACCTGAATTCTATCAGACTGACTGGATATTTTTATTGAAACGGTAGGTATGCCAAGAATTCAATAAAGCATATCCTGTAAAAAAAGTTACAATCAATTCAATACTAAACCAAAAATTTGTGAATGGAACATTGGCATTAGAAAAAGCAGAGATATTTTATATAATTTGTATCACGAGGAATCATTGACTTCTGATCAAACCTTTCATGATTAAGAAGAGTATGTAAGAAAGTATTCTAAGATATTCAAAAGACTCTGCGCTCAAGCTAAATCTAAATGAATAAGTAACAAAATTAGTATTTCTAATACTTAATACAATAAAAACTGTGTGGCAGGTAATTAACATAGAAACTGAAAACACAAAACAGCGAGATCAGAATGCATTGTCTCTAAAAATTTATAATGAAACCATTTCAGATAACTTAAAAGTTGCTGAGACACTAGAACATTTCTTTACCAACATCCCAATAGAGATTAAGAAATCTCAACCCTCATCTTCTATATTAGCTGAATCTCTTCTCACAGAAAACTTCAGTAAGGACATTCCAAGTTTTGAATTCAAGCCCATTTCTATGTTACAATTAAAAAAACATTCAAAAGTCTTAACAAAAAAAACACTGTAGACTTATGTTATGGGGGATTTCCGCTATGGTTCTTGGAGATATCATTGACACAATTGCACCTGTCCTAAGAGGCATATTTAATCAATGTTTAGACAGCAGTACGTTTCCTGATTTAATTAAACTTAATAAAATTGTACCAATTTTCAAATCAGGTAGTAATAGTGATCCCTCTATAGGCTCTAATTATAGATCTACCTATATCTGTGTATATTTGTATGTCAACAATGACAAAGCATAGTGCAACACTTATCTATTTAAGACCTTGACATGTATGATTAATGTATATATGTTCTTCACCTATGTTTAACAAATAAATAATTCTGATTCTGATTCTGATTCTGATTCTGTGCTACCAGCATTGAGTAAAATCTAAGAAAAAATCATACTAGACCAGATGTTGTCACATTTTAACTCAAATGGGATTTTACATAGTCGCCAATTTGGTTTCACGAAAGGTAGGTCGACGACTGATACGGGAGTAAAACTCATCAGTCACATGTCGGAATCCTAAGTCCCAGGATGCAATTGGCATTTTCTGTTTACTTATCAAAAGTGTTTGACTGCGTTGACCACAATACACTGATCTATAAATTACACCACTACGGAATTCGTGGACAAGCTGCTGATCTTGTTCTTTCCTATCTATCAAATAGCCAGCAAAAAGTAAACGTTAACGGGGCGACGACGTCCTCGGGGTCCTTAGTTAAGATGGGCGTACCTCACAGTTCAATTCTTGACCCTTTCCTATTCCTATAATAGTTTATATTAATGACCTTCCTTACATGATGGCTGACATATCGGATATAATTTTATTCGCTGATGACACTTCTTTTATTTTTTTAATAGATGGAAAAGATACAATGTCTTACATGTCAACGATAGTCGGTCGGTTCTTTCGAAATGGTTCGCCGCTATAATCTTTTACTTAATGCGAAAAAAACGAAATGTCTTAAGTTCTCATTACCAAATGCACCCCAAGTGGGTCTAAACTTAAAAGTTGATGGCAAGAAACTAGATGCTATTACGGTAACTGTATTTCTAGGAATTACTTTAGATTCAATATTGTAATGGGGCGCCCACATTAGAGCTACATTAGACCATATTTTGAATTAAAAGAGTGTCCATGGAGTTCCATGCCCGTTCTTCTCCGTAGGTACCTACTACGCTTTGGAATGGGCAATGATATTGTTAACTAGCTTCATCTTTCTGACTGACCGACCCCTTGACAATTCAAAAGTGCCTGTAATTGGTTTACTTGAAATAAATGCTATGAGTTTGAGTTTCAGCTCTTTCAGCCTTCAGGTATATTAATTAAGTTCAGTTAAGTACATATAAAGTGAGAAAAATAAGGCAGTTGACGGATATAGCCACAGCTAGGTTAGTATACCTACCTAATTTGTTATTCCACAGTATTATGTCTTATGGCATTCTGCTGCGGGGATCGGCAGCTGACATAGATTGAATTTTCATTTTACAAAAGAGGGCAATCCGCGCGATCTATAATAATATGGGTCCTCGCGAGTCTCGTAAAAACCAATTCAAAGAAATTAATATACTAACTCTGCTTTCTCTTTATATCTTAGAAAGAATTTTGTATGTTCGCAAAAATTTTGGACTTTTCCAAATAAGAAGCGATTTCCATAATCACACGTACACGTTCGTTCGTTCGTGTATCGTTCGTTACACGTAGTAAAAATGAAATTGTGGTACCCAAATTTAGATTAACTAAAACAAGCAAGTCATTTCTTATAAACAGTATCCGCTTTTATAACAAGTTGCCAAAGTCAGTTACAGAACTTACCAATGGAAAGTTCAAACCCACATCAAACGTATCCTTAAAAAAAAAAGGATATTAGACTACGGTGAAGACAAAGAAGTTTGGCAATAATTCCTCCTGCACAATATGGCTTCCCTGGTAGTGGTACAATACCTCATTAACGGCATCACTATGTAAATGTCCTATTAACTGCTCCCAAATTACGAAGTATAAGATAAAAAATAAATATTTTTCATTCTTCTTTGACATAATCTTTTAATTATTTTACATTATTTACTAGGTACCTCCAATTTTTATTTCAACTCTAATGTCTTTTGTAGACAGGATTTTAATTCAGATTTGTTAAAGTTCTAATGACAATCATGATATTTGGTTTAAATAGGCTTTTATTTTTATAATTTATTTATTTTTTATAAAGATTCGTTATATTTTGTGAATGTGAGAACGTTGTAGCACAGCTGTGGTTGTAGGCCTAACTTGTAGACTGTAGATTTGTAGACCTTTTTCTATTGTGTTGTGTAGGTACCTGTTAACACTGTAATTTGAAAACATTGTAAACGTCACTTATTTTTTAAAAAGTAAGCGTGGAGTTTCTTGGCTGCTCTTCTCCATAGGAAACGAACCAATTGAAACCGTGCACCTAGCTTCTGACGTTTCATAAGCGCCCATGCAGGTATAAGAGAAACAAAAAAAATATGTTTTGATTTTGAAAACAGGTACCTACCTGGTCTAGTCTTCTCTTCTCCCTAGGCCGAGAAAATTATAGAAATCAGCTAAAATGTAGCGATAGGGATTCAACCATAAAAACGAGATATTATATTCTTAAATTTAGCAAATAAATAGAATTACGTCTAAACCCGAAATTTACTGATAACGCGTCATCGCGCGCCTTCATTCATACAACGAGTACGTTTACTGAGGCACGTTGGATGTTTCATAAGCTGATCTAGGTGCATAAGGAAAATAATTAGGTATGTAAATATCTAGCTGCCGGTGTCCCAGTGGAAAAGATCATTCTATGCAACGCCAAGGCGCACGTAGGTAGCCTGATAAGAGGGTCAACGACCTGCCTATCGGTCATGCACACAACGACTCACCGGACCGAATCAGTCTACACACACATGTGCTGTAAGCGAAATGACTGATTGAAAATGCGGATGAAAATTTAATATCATAGAGCAGTTTCCACTCGCCGCTTATGGCCGTGATAAAACAACAACATTACACAGATTTGATATAATAACTCATTAGAAACCTATGGAGCTGCGTAACGTGTTACGTGTATACGTACTACCTATGATTCATTTTCAACTTGTTACGAGACAAAGAAAAAATATTTTAAAACTAAAACAAAGAGCAACGTCCGTGTAAATCATGAAGATAATGTACGCTTCAGACGATTGACTATTCGAGTAGGAAGAAACCCAACTTTCCTTAGGTAAACAAGAACACGTTCTATTTTCAAATCAATAAAACAATACCTCATTACACAAAATCAAAGCTCGGTTCAAAAACTATTCAAGTAAACCGTGCGGTTACCCTTCGTTTGAACTATCTACGGTTGCCGTTGACTGACAAATGGATTAATCCGTCGATAGTTTAAACAAGGAAACAAAATCGTTCTTAAAACATGCCAGTGTTAGGGAATATATCGCATTTGATTGGCTGTTTCCAGTAAAATAGGTTATATTACGTACGTGGTGCGTGTGTCACTAACAATCAGCAATGCTGTTGCGCCGCATTGGTTACGCTACTTCAGCTGAACATAAACTATTTTATCTCACTTTATTATTTCACGGGTGTAAATCAATTCAGACGGAGGACATATTAAAATGTTTACGAGCTAGCTATAGTAGTTTACCTGCAGATATATCTTCTGAGTAGGACGTTGAGAAGCCTAACTGTAGGCAGGTTTCTGATGGGACTCTTCCATTTATATTTGGGTTACTTTTTTCTCTTGAAAGAAAGGATATACGGCTCGAAACCTACTGTTTGCAAAAGTTGAATAGCAATAGCCTGCAAAATCGATCATTTTAACTGGCCCTGGGTCACCAAGCGTTATGGCACTTCCGGTATAGGCTAGCAGTAGACTATTAAATTTTGAGATATTAACTTATGACCAAAATTTGGAAAATCTCGTATAATATCTTATCTTGAGTTACCTACCGGTATTCCCACCAAGGTTACAGAGGTCAGAAACGACAATATAATTATTATCCATAAGTAAACGATTGACGCAAACTGGACCCTGGCTTAATCCAGAAATATTCGTCAAAGAAACAATGATTAATAGGGAAGGAAGGAAAAATATAATTAATTTTGATATTGAAAATCTTTCCTATAGATAACAGCTTAGCGGGAAGGTTAGGCACAACAATGTTGAAAGCATTTATAGAATAATGGGAAAAAGTGTAAATGTGGTCGGGAAATCCATACTACATTTCAATCGCCTGTTCTTAATTAAAACATGTTTCATTAAGCTTTAGTACATAGGTATACACGAACGCTTTGTAAATAGATGTGACTGTTATGTGCATATCTCTCGATAAGAGAATCAATGCTTTAATTACATTAAGCGCTTAGGTATATTGCGCAAGTACGTACTAATTGCTACAAACAATACATTACACATAAATATGATAATGTTTGTGAAATATCACAGAAAACACAGCTTCGACGTAGTTGTCATACTTATATAATCGGCTATTAATACATATAATGTCATTTGCAAATGATTTTTATGTTCTTTTAGTATGACGTATTAATCAGTACTGTATTTCGTTATTGCGTCGGGTTAATTTATACAATTTTTCTTTTTCATGATTCTTAATTTTCACAAGTATTTTTTTATGAATAATGCTGTAGGTAAGTATCAGTTACTAAAAACTTAATTAAGTAGGTACAGTCACCAAAAGAGATAAGTAACCAGGATCGTTGGATATAGTTGAAGTTTAGTAAGAAAGCGATGGATGTTTTCGAATGAAATTTAATTTGATAATAGACCTGTTTGTTTTCTATTAAGTAATTAAATTAAATTTTATTCGAAAACATTCATCGGTTTTTAACTAAACTTCAACTATATCGACGACGCTAGTTACTTATCACTTTTGGTGACCGTACATAAAAGATCTTAAAAGGTGCCAATAATAACATAACCACGCAGTGTCCATAAATCGTTAGCAGACAGACCGCAGGCAATACCTACTTTGTTAGAAACTTATAATCTCCACGTGTAGAACACAAGTTATTCCTCATTAGAATAATGAATTTCTCGACAACATTGTTAAGGACTCCGGGGATATAGTTAGGTCAAGGAGACAACCTCTCCCGTCTGGTCTGAAGGTATTTTCAATTCATACCAACTTTGTATGCAGACTCGAAGGATCACGATTATCATGCAAATATTTCACAGAAAATACGTACCTATGTATATACCTACTTGGTTGTTTAAAAGATAACACATCGAATGTTTGAATTTTTTTTGTTTTTTTTTTTGTTTAATATTAACATAAGTTCTTAGTAATTTATTACAATCTAGCCTAATAGACTAATAAGCAACTTAACTTTAACTTATTATTTTACGTGATAGTTTACGTTATAGCTAAGAATAGTGTCCACTTTCACACAATTCCGCAGCACTTTCTTAGAGTCTGATAAATTAATAATACACACTATTCGTCACAATATATACACTACACTAACTCAAATGGTTTAGTTCTCTTTAGCCTACGCACTATGTCCGTGTTGTCTAGCAGCTGAATTGCCTCGAAATTCACATGTCGTTGAAGTCTGTGTTCGTGGACTTCAGCAAATTTTGGGATGACGGTGGTGACGAGTTCCATTTTAAGGTCACGATGGAGGTCGTCATTTCTAATGTACCATGGTGCATTTACAGCATCCCTGAGTACTTTATTTTGGAATTGTTGGATTATTTTGACGTTACTTCGTTTAGTACAGCCCCAAAGTCGGATGCCATACGTCCAAATTGGGATAAGAATATGCTTGTTATAATATAATTTTATTACTTATTGATAGGCAGGATTTCCTTCCGAGTAACCAATACATACTTTTATAACGTATGTCGAGTTCCTGTCTTTTCTTTTTGACGTGAGATTTCCAACGCAGTTTGGCGTCAAGAGTTATGCCAAGGTATTTGGCTGTATTAGCATAAGGCACTTGCTTGCCGTTTATATAGATTGGGTGGTAATCACAGTGTTTGTTAGTGAAGTCAATATGAATTGATTTTGACTCATTCAGTTTGATCTTCCACTTTTGTGTCCAGTCATAAACTTTGTTTACAGCTAGTTGAACTTTTTCTACTGCTTCTTTGTGGCTTGACCCGGTAGCCATAATAGCAGTGTCATCTGCAAAGGTCGCAATGGTGTTGTTTTCCAGCTCTGGGATATTACATGTGTATAGCAAGTACAGGAATGGGCCTAACACACTTCCTTGTGGCACCCCAGCTTTTATAGGTTTTAGCTCGGAATATGCATCCTCTTGCCTTATTCTAAACATTCTATTACTTATATATGATTCTAGAATGTCTGCAAATTCTGGCGGTAGCATGGGTCTGAGTTTATATACCAGACCCTCATGCCAAACTTTATCAAAAGCTAGCGCGACATCTAGGAATACGGTGGCGCAGACTTGCTTGTTTTCGAGTGTTTTTTCAATGATGTTAGTTATCCTGTGTACCTGGTCTATCGTTGAGTGTTTTTCCCTGAAGCCAAATTGATGGTTTGGTGTTAGGTCTTTTTATTTTATTATAGGTTTTAACCGTTTTAATAACAGTTTTTCAAATAGTTTTGATAATATTGGCAACAGGAAAATGGGTCTATATGACGATGCTTCATAGGGTGGTTTCCCAGGCTTCGCAATCATCATGGATAAGGCGGGAGGAAACGCCCGGGTTTTGGCGTTGTGTGGATCGACCGGAGGACACGGTGGAGCATACGGTGGAGGTCTGCCCGGCTTGGGCGGAGCACCGCCTTGTCCTCGTGGTGGCGATCGGCGGCGGCGATCTCTCGCGTCCGGCCCTGGTTCATGCCATGGTACAGAGCGAGAGGGAATGGGACGCAGTTACGGGTAGTCAGAAGCCAAAAAGTCTGACAACCAGTATTCTAAAGGGACATCGTGTTATCCCGTAACTGGGATTGGAGGTCAGTTGCGCAGTCACCTCCTTCTGCGAAGCAGTAATGCTCGCGAAGGAGGAGGCGGAGCGCGTGAGGCAGACGCAATCATTGCGCCCTCACGCCCCTAGTCGCCGCAGGAGGAGACACCCTAGGCGTCGGGAGTCGATAGCCGACTCCCGGCCACCGTAGGCGCGGGCCTGCGGACGGCGAGCAATGGGCAGCTCGCCGTCCGGTAAGGACCAGGCCCGAGTCGACGGCGCGTTGTGTTCCACGCGCGCCTCAAAGAGATGTCAGCATAATTGACGGGGTCCGATAGGGCCGATGCCTGCCGGGGTCGCGGATTGTTCGAAAGAGATACCGTGGCCCTGGCGCACAGGCAACTGAAGGAACACGGGTAGGTTTTAGTCAGTAAGAGTCTGACACGCCCTTCCGCTCCGCTCAGAGCGGGAGAGCTCATTTGACGATTTCCCAATAAAAAGAAATAAAAAAAAGGCTTCGCAATCATAATGACTTCAGCGACCTTCCATGGCTCAGGCACATATTTTAGCATAAATGCGGCATTAATAAGTCTAGTCAACTTTACTATGGCTTTGCGCGGGAGGTGTTTTAGAACTTCGCCTGTTACGAGGTCGTAACCCGGGGATTTCTTCGAACTTAAGTTATTTTGAATTTCTCGCAGAACTTCTTTAGGAGTCACAAGCTGAATTTTTTGACTTTATGATAACTTTTCACTCTCAGGTATTTATATGGAGCTCTCATTGGGTTGAAAAGTGTTTTCTAAGTATTGGGCAAACGTAAACGCTTTTTGTTCATTGCTTATGGCCCATTTTCCGTCGCTGTTTCTGATAGGTGGTATTTGCATAATCGGCCTTTTTAGTTTTCTTGTCCCTTTCCAAAGAGAGAAATCCGTTGATTTGTCGTTTGTTAGCTGCAAAAGGTTAGTATTCAGACAGTCATCTTCAAATTGTATAATTTTCCTCTTTAATCGTTTAGTTAGGCTATTTAATAATCTTTTATCCCGGGGGCATCTTGTTTACTGCCACCGCTTTCTTTGCTTTCTTTTTTCAGACAGTAAACTCACAATTTCCTTGGGATAGATATGTCCCTTATATTTACGTTTTAACTCGGGCGTGTTGTTCCACGCACATTGTTGGATAATTATTAACAACATATTTGTTTACTTCTGAGTCCAGCTGATTCTGATTTAGTAACGGAGTTTTTAGGTCGATAATATTATCCAGATCAAGAGCAAAAGTGTCCCAATCTGTAGACTTATTAACCAGGGTTAAATGGCTTTCTCATAATAAGATTTTTTGAGTTAGTCTTAGGTTAACCGTATCGAATGTTTGAATTAACAGCTTGTTTTGTGATTGTGCTTTATTTTTAAGTATAACGCATCGATCTAATAAAGAACGTATAGCGTAATAGATTATGTTCTTGCATGCTGCGTACTACGAGGCTACGTTTTTTGGAGAAAAATGAGTTGATGACTACGGTCACGTTCATTTTATACTCATCGTGTGCGACCGCCATTTTCTTTAACTTTTTGTTTAAGAAAAGAAGCAACATTTAAGCTGAAGCTGACAATTCAATAAAGTCACATTAGTTCTTATTTTTTCAACAGATAAGAACGTATGTCCACATATGAATGTTGATGGATGGAGAGGAACGCCAAAGAAAAGATGACTGGATTCTGTGATATAGAAGAAAAGGGAGTGAATGAAAGTGTGACGGTTATCAGGGGAGAATGGAAGAGGAAAACGTGTTGCACCTACCCCAAGTAACATGGAATAAGGGCAGGGCGAAGAGCCATAGGCAGCGTTATTCAACGTCGTGATTATGATGCTTGTCCTGAAAATCACCGGACGTGTTTTCAGAACACTTTCTTAGCACAAGGTACTTGCATCATCCGACTAGTTGGGAAAAGTCGCAACTACGTTGAGGACGGCTTCCAGCTGTCATTTGTAGATGTTTGACAGTCATTACGGGTAGTCAGAAGCCAAAAAGTCTGACAACCAGTATTCTCAAGGGACATCGTGTTATCCCGTTACTGGGATTGGAGGACAGTTGCGCAGTCGCTCCCTGTAAAATACTAATATTCAACTGCAATCGGTTAGACAGGCATTTGTTAGCACCGCGTCCCGGAGGGTCATGACTCATGGCCATCCACCTGGTCCGGGGATACCACACGATTTCTTGCGAGGCGGCGAGCCTCCTTACCGGATTGCCGCCATGGGATCTGGAGGCAAAACTCCTCGCGCACATTTGGCAGTGGCGCGAGGAGGCGAAACGCCGGGGCGTAACTCCGCTGCCGCGAGAATACGCGGAACAACGGACAGGGCTCCGGCTGGATTTCATGGCGGCATGGAGAGTGCGACTGTCGCAACCCAGCGCTGGGCACGCCACAATTGCGGCGGTAAGTCCCCTCTTTGAGGAGTGGCTTGAGAGGCTTGAGAGGCACCGGACATGGCTGTTTCGGGAGGTTTCTGTTTCGGATAAGGAAGGAGGAAACGCCTGGCCTTGCGGAAGGCGAGCAATGGGCAGCTCTCCGTCCGGTAAGGACCAGGCCCGCGTCGACGGCGCGTTGTGTTCCACGCGCGTCTCAAAGAGATGTCAGCATAATTGACGGGGTCCTATAGGGCTGATGCCTGCCGGGGTCGCGGATTGTTCGAAAGAGTTACCGTGGCCCTGGCGCACAGGCAGCTGAAGGAACACGGTGGGTTTTAGTCAGTAAGAGTCTGACACGCCCTTCCGCTCCGCCCAGAGCGGGAGAAGTCATTGATGACTTCCCACCCCAAAAATAAAACATAAAGGCATTTTTAGCACAAGGTTGCAGGCCAAAAAGACCTAACCTAACCTAACCTAACCAATCGTGCTTTATATCTATGCTCTTCCCGATTCTATGTAAGATCAAGATATTTGTCTTGTAGTTGTAGAACCATCAATGCCCCATCTGCTAGTGTCCCAGGTGTCCGTTCAGCTGCACCCTTGACGATCTGAACAACGCCACTGACGCGGACGCCGCAATATATGTGACCACCTACTGGGCCCAAACCATGCCCAAACAGTCTATGAAACATAAATGTACTTACTGCGTCGTCGCAACGAAAAAAAAGAAAGAATCAGCATTACATGCTGTTATTACAATATTATTCACTTTTATCGCACTACTAGCTAAGATAAAGAATTTATTTGTTCAACTTGTACGATTAGAATAGAAATATTTTAATATTCAATAAATAGGTACCTAGGAGGTATCTAGAGTTGAATGACCTTTAGTGTTGCCAAGGCAATTTGTTACAGTAGGTATTAACGTTGTTAATTATGTTTAACAGGGTGTCATAACAACAGATTATTTGCATAAATTAGCAAGACCATTAATAATTTTACTGCAGGCGAGAAGAGAAATAAATCTATAAATAAGTACAGAAACTTCCAATATAATTGTTTGTGACCAAATATTACTTAGCTCCAATGATAGTAATAACATTACTATCATTGGAGAAAGTCTTTGTCTACAAAAATAGACAATACATAACGACGCCCTCAAGCAATAAGTCGGTAATGGTAAACCTAAATTTTTACAGGATAAATGTTTTTCTGTTTTTGATACATCAAACGAAAGCTACTTTTTTGTGTAATTCAATTACGACGTCAACATTAAATTATCTGCGTGAAAAACCTTACAATTTAAGAAAATAGATATTGCAAACATAGGTATGACATAGGTATACACTTACGCAATTATTGCAGTTTTGTTAAAAAAAAAATGATACGTAACGTTACAATACGGACTTTTCCAACGTTATACGTAATTTATTATTACGGTGTTATTGTGGTTATTTTAAATTGACACAGTTTTTGTCGAAAACGGGACCAGACGTGTTCTAATTTGATGCGTATTGAAATTTTATATACTCGTATATGTATTAAACAATTATTTACTTAAGAAACCTTGTTAGGGTTCACTAATGTTTGACCAAAACACTATTGCCAAATTATTAGTTTACAACCAACGTTTCGTATACCTACTATTTATTTCACAAACAATTTATTTTATAAACACTCGATTTACAAACATTTATTTGTCAAATGCTTCTCTTTACAAATGTGTCGGATGAATTTAATCATTTATACATTTTTCATTTAATATTTAGATTTTTTGGCAAAATCACGTTTATACTAAATATTATTTTATAATTCATTTTCTAAACCAGACACAATATTTGAAATAATTATGGAATATGGAGCAGAAAATAACAGATATTATGCCAAGAGTTTGCTTAGTAGATTTTCAAAAAGCGGCTATCTTAGTTAAGCTTGCGATCAAATTTTTAAAACTTTATCCTGCATGGTTGCGATTTCCATTTGGGTCAAACAATTACCAGGAAAATAATGAAGTTCTTTAAATCTACTAAAGTTTTTTTTTTTCTCTATAAAATGTAGTCATTTCTGGTAGGGGGTCATACTTTTAACCTAACCTAACCTAACCATTGTTTTTTTTAAATAATTAACCTAATCTAACTAGTTCAGTTCCCAGTAGCCTACTAAAAATAATCTCTTTTTTTCTATTAGCGCAAGTCGTTTCTGGCATACTTATAAAATTGTGCCTAGAGAAAACATACCCGTGACTACATTTTTTAATCAAAGAATTAATTAAAGATAATATTTACTAGATTATAAGCAATAACAATGAGATAGAACAAAAAATGTCAGGTGCTCCTTCTGAGAACAAAAGAAAGAAATATATTATTATCTCGAAATACGCATTGCGAGAATATTAATGCAAAAAAAAAAACTATTCAGAAATTAAGTTATCGAAATCTTTAGCAAGCCACTTCCAATTAGGATTTATTAATACTAATACAATTACAATTAATTAATTATTAATACAAAAAAAATCAAAAACAATTTATTAAGTTAAAAAATAGATACTTTTACGATATTTAACACAACTAATTATTTACACTAGGTAATAAATTACATCACTCTAACTACCTAAGTAACTAAATGCTTATTTTTTGCCTATTTAATGAATTTCATTTCTAAAACGTTTTTATTCCAAACGTTGTCTTATATGATAAAATGAAAAATAAATGAATTGTTTGTCAAATAATACGTTATTAAAAAAAAGTTTATCGGATAATTATTTTCTTAATTGAATTATTTCGCAAACTTGTTGTTGTATAATGATGAAATGACAAAACATGTTTTTGCCAATCGTTGCTTGTCAAGTAAAAATTTGTAAATTAATTTTTGGTGATCTGACAGGACACCCCTTGTTAGTTCCCATTACTTTTTGAGCTTACTCAAAATAATTCGACAACAACAATTAACGTTCTAGCGTTAACCAAGAACTGCACAAAATTCATTTACGCCAATAAGTAGCAACTTACCAAAATTAAATACGCAAAACACTTTTGTATTTACACGTAAACATACTTTTCTCGTCATAATTTTGCTTTTGAATTTCCCTACACTAAAAGTGTTTTACCTAGGTTCATGATAGGTATCTTCGTATACCTATATCACTAGGTACGTAAAATCTGAAATGAATTACTAAGATGATTGTATCCCAGCCCAAAGGTGCCGAATTTGACATAACAATAAAAGTCTTTTAATAGCACATTACCCAGGCGCGACACGCGACGCGACACAAAGGCACCGCGTGTCGCGCGACGAACGGTGTCTTTGTGTCGCTCTGTTGCATCGCGCCTGTTTGTAGGAGCTTTTAGTGCTTGGGGGCATCGTTAAGTACAAAAACATTATTCAACCAAGATTCTAAGTGTTATATTGTACTACCTACTCGTAAGTAGGTAAATACCTACCTCCATTTAATCTTATAGAAACATTTTGGTATGTCTTACAAAATGTGCAAGTTTGATAACGTGGTATCATTTCATTAGGTAGGTACTAGGTACCTGCTTGAAACATTTGACTGATACCGTGCGCGATGCAGCCATTTGATAACATTGTATTAAATGCACAATAAACATACGTATTCGCTTCTCAACTATTATTGTTGAATTTCATTGTAATTATAACGTTCGTGAATCAAATTGTTCGCGTTTCCGCGAACATTGCTGCTTCGTTCAGAGTTTACACAACTGATAAATTCTATTGTTGATTTATCCAACAAGTTTTAGGAATTTAGAATAATATTAACTCCGTATGAAATTATGAATAGGTGATTAAATGATTCTGAATGTTATTTGGTGCCATTTCGTTAATAATAATTTGCTTTTTTCAGAAATGACATGGTTTCTATGAAGAGATATGATTAGGTTCTCTTGCTTTGTGAGGGTAGCCAGCAACAAGTGTTGGTGCCACGTGGCAATTTTTTTTTAATTGATTCTGTTATTTTCCCTGGAGGATGGAAGTCATTTATTGCTTTAATTTCAGTTTCATGGGGTCAATTTTAAGCCTCATTTAAGTACGCACGACTACATATCAAGGTATACATTTCCGGTATAACCTGACTTCTCATTGTAAGAAAAGCCTATACAATACGAGGTTGGCTAAAACTGGAAATGTATAGCTTGATATGTAGCCGTGTGTACACGATGCAAGTTTATTTCCTGTGGCAAACAACTAAATTGAAGCAATATATGACTTGCACCCTCTAAACAATGTTTTTATTGTTGCTTCAACTTATTGTAAGTACGAGTCTTCGGTCAGCTGGGCCTACCCGCTACATACTGGACCCGCGGGTCCACTTGACCACATCATTTATTTTCTGTATTTTTATTGATTAACTGGACCCACATTTAAACTTAAAAAAAACATCTATTGTTTAAAGCTACCAGTGGATACAGTCGAGCGCAAAATTGGTTAGTCAAAATATAATAAAACGCAATTCAATTAGGTTTAAACGTTTATTCCCAATCAAAGTCTAAAATCTTGTTAAATTAGGTATATGTAAGTAACTACTTATTTACTTTAGGTACCTACTTTGATATAACGAGAATATTAACTAAATATACTACTTATATTGTTATTGGCTGATTCATACGCACAAAAACGCTTCCCTAGACTTGAAGGAAGCAGGCCTATGATTGGCTGCCCCGAGAAGGTAATCCATAAAAAAGGCCCATTTGCTTGACCTTGAAATTAGCGGTGCTCGTTCACTTAATTAAGGTATTATTACAGTAAAAAAATATTTAGTTTTAGTGTTAGTGAATAAGTGTGGTGGGTAAGTGAAAATACCTAATTGAATAATATTGGTATATTTTAAGTCATAAAAATAAAACTAAAATATTCGGCTTTACTCCGTGACTGTACTAATAATGAAATTGGGCAGTGGGTCCAGTCGACCTATTCAAAATGTGATTGGGTTGAGTGACCCCGCGGGTCCATTTCGAGTGGTTCCAGTTGACCAAAGACTCGTATGCCACTGGCAATTTAATCGCACCGCGTAAAGGGTCCCCGCAAACAGGCGTGACGCGACAGCGCGACGAGACTCTAGTAGAACAATTCCTATGAAAACTTCATGGAAATTGTTTTACAAAAGCCGCGTCGCTCTGTCGCGTGCTCCTGTCTGCGGGAGCCTTAAATCAGGCTTTACTTGTGACATAATTTTGACCTACCACAAGTCAACAAACTTTGAAGTAGTCAAGAGTTAGGTAAGTTGGATATTGGTGCTGATTCTCTTGTCACAAAATTCTCAAAACTAAACTAAAAATCACTAAAATTTAGTTTATTCCCGTCAAACGACGATTTCCCATTCTGAAATAGACTAAAGTGAGACAACTTAACTATATTTTAATTTGACAGCACTAAGATCGCACTGAGTTAGTAGGTACTAATTTAGTGAAAATGCCAATTTTACAATTCTGAATTTGACGTTTTTCATCGAACATTTTGGTTGTCTAACTAAATCTGACTATTTTTAATCGCGATTAAAAAGGTGTGAAATAAAATTAGTCGTCATGAACTTAACTTAGTTATTCACCACAAAACAGCGACGGGATCCTGCCGTTTTGCCGAAAAGATTTTGACAAAATTTCACTACCCAAACAAATTTTAGCAACCTTGTTTTATACCATTGCAATATTTGGAATGATTTTAGTGCACATTTTCATTTGGTAAATTTTTTACGCGGCAGATTTGTACCAAGGATAATGTTATTAAGGCATTTGGTCTCTTATTACAGCAAACAATCTTTAGACAATAAACATGTAGTCAAATGATTTGTTATGACAAAAAATATAAAGACAAAAGTAAAATTGCTTCAAAATGCAAGGGTGGGATAGGATGCAAGAGCGAGCGAAGCGAGCTCGGGACTTGGGGTACCCCGACTTGGACAGGATAGGTTAGAAGGGGATGGCGGGGTCTTTCAGACCGCGCCATCCCCTTCGTGATTATTTTTTTAAACCACCCAGACGTAGGAGCCCCGTCAAGCGGGGCTCCGTCGACTACGCCTTATAATAGAAATGGTAAATTGAAAACTGACAATACTAAATATTCGGCTTATTTTATTTTGCGTAAAATATGTTATACCAACTGAAATATTTGACTACATTAAAATTGATAAAAGTACTAGTTGGTAAGTAAGTTGCCTATTGTTTAAACGTTTACTTGCCAAACATTAGGTTTACGTTACATATATTTGTGAAGAGTTTATTCGGTAAGTAATAATTTGGCAAATGAAATTATGCAGAAAATTGTTTGGGAAGTGATAATTTGTCAATTTCTTTTCGATAAAACAAGGGTAACCCCATCTCGAATTCAGGTGCAAAAATACCACTGTATCTTTTTTATTTTATTTTGCTTATATCTCGAAAATGGTGTATACTATGGCAAAAATAAATAAAAAATCGACCCCTTTATAAAACTTATAAACTCTACATGTAGGTAATAATTAGAATAGAACACTCTTTCTTATGAACAGTACACCATAAAAATTACAGATATAAATGTAGAAATTTTACATAGGGTGACACAATGGGCGGTCTTATCGCTGTAAAAGATTACAGACAATCTTTGCATGGATTCAAGGGAGAAAGAAGGAGAGACAGTAATGCAGGTAGTCAGTGGTGTACCATTTACATATACAACAAATAGATACATATAAAACATATACTTATCTACATATAATACATACAATAATAAACTTGAAACAAGACTAAGGAATGAACCACAAATGTAATGACAATGTTCAAATTTTTCATATTTTCCATACAAAAAGTGAAAAAATCCATCTCGTCGAGGCTGCGCCACCTGCGCGCCTCCGGCTCTAAAAAAAAATCACATGGTAACAACAAGTACCACGAGGAGTCGCGATTGTCAAATAAAATTTTAGTTGCGTCGAAATTATTTTTAAATTTAGAGATATTATTTTGCAGAGATTCTAATAGCCAAAAGTAAGGAATTTTAGTGATAGTTTAGTTACTTTAGTTCGGTGTAAGTACAAGAGAATCGGCACTATTGACTGACACGACATGATTCCCAAACAAAAATGGATTCGACTCTTATGAAGTAGTAGTTGATACTCTGCACCTCTTGGAAAATCCAGGACTTCCAATGTGTATATAAAACTCATCACAATACAAGGGTATAACAAAATGTTTTATTATTTACTTAAACACGATCTAGTCAGTCGTTGAATTTTCCGAGAACTCAATGATTCATACAGTGCACTGTGTTCCATGCAAATCATGACTCTTCCTGCTATAGGACTGTAGGTAAGTACCTATCTACATTAGTCAGCGGAAATAACTATAGCAAAGTAACTTTTCACTGCAGAAGCGTAACCAAACAATTGTATGCTCAAGGAAGTGTTAAAATACTGAAAATAGGTAATCTAAAGCCCAGAAACGCAGAATCTCTCATTCAACAATCGGATATTAAGGCTCCCTCAAACAGGTGCGACGCGACAGCGCAACGCAACTTTTGTTGAACAATTTCTATGAAGTTTTCATAGGAATTATTCTACTCTACTAGAGTCGCGGCGCGCTGTCGCGACGCGCCTCTTTGTGGGAGATTTTACCCGTACTTCCGTATTCCGTAATGTTGAATTAACATAAAATGTAAACGTCACAGCATTCATTAGTAATCCCGCAGAACGATCTCGTAATTGGTGCGCAAACGCATATCAACGCACAATCTAAACGCAGTAGGCAGGTATACGTTCTGGACGCATTATCAACGCACAATCTAAACATAGTAGGTACATTCTCTATTTGAGAGCTAGGTCAACGCACGCTGTATCGCTCATTTAGCTATAAACAAAGTTTATCGAACGCACACGCACAACACAATGGCACTGAGCGACATTAAAATCACCTACAGTGCCCACAATAATCACACAACATATGGTATTTTTCAAAGCGTAGGTAGGTAGTACCTACTTAGATAGAGCGCACACAGTTCCATGATTTTTTTATGGGCATTAACGTGGCATTAAAATTAAATATTCTTTTAAAGACTAGGAATCGGAAGAATACTCAAGTACAAAATCAATTTTCGATAGATGTGCCACTTTTTGGCAGGCCACGTGATTGGCATCCAGCAGGGTTAACACGAGCACCGTTTTGTCGACGGAAGAATAGACAAATATGACGTTCCGCGACGACATTACGACGAAGGCAGCAAAGTAGAAAGAGTCAACTGCACTTTTTACGAAATTCAATAGTTTATTCAAGGTTTTCTTTTATTTTGCTTATATCTCGAAAATGGTGTGTCCTATTGCAAAAATAATGAAATTTTCGACCCCCTTTATGAGACTCTTAAAGCTCTAAAACTCAACATGTAGGTAATATTTTTTCACATTTTCCATACATAAAGTGAAAAATTCCATTTATCCATTCCATTTTTATACTTTGTGGCCGTCGAGTAAAAAGTTTTCTACTGTCTTTAGCATGGTGATTACAAAATCAAATTTTCCTCACTACCTTAGACAACTATCAGTTGTCAGTGTGATTTTGACAGTTTGGGATAGAAAACTTTCTTCTGAAATAGTCTACGTAAAAAAGGTCCTAGACAACGATCGGTAGAAACGAAAGACAAAATGACAGATTGTAGAAGGACTTTTACGTAGTGATGTCAAAAATGGAGAAACGAAATGTCACTTTGTATAGAAGTAGCTATGTCTATTCTTCCGAGAAATAGAAAGCGTCATGCTAAACCTGCAGGGGAGCTAACCCTTTGGTTTCTCTCATCGGTCAACAGAGATAAGTAATTAATTAACAAAATGGAGTATCAATAGGTATAAGATATTTTTCAAGTTACACACAAACAATTTTGCGAAATATCTGTTTGATTGCTATCGATATCATGATGTCATTAGATAGGTAGATATTATAAATGTATTATTCATGTAGACTGCTGTACAAAGCCATTTAGTTTAATTTTGTTCGACATGCTGCTAATATTGATTTATGTATTATTTTAAGTTATAATCAGAGTGTCTGCCTAATAAATTCGCTTCCTATGTTTAATACCCAGAACGACGCGTCTAAGATGATAAGCTATGAAAAAAACGTCCGGTAACCAATTAGGTATCACATTTAAAAACCTACTAGATAGATAGGCAAAACTTATCAAAGAAATACTAGCTTTACTCGACCTCTTTATCAGTATATTCAAAAGAAATTTCAAATTTAATATCCAATCATTTGAATAACAAAGATTACAAAGACGATGACGGAAGCACAAAAGAGGTTGACCGATAACAACCTATTTTGTTGTAGTTTTTTTTTAAACAACACTTGAGTTTGGAACGTACCGCGATACTACGTTGTTGTGACACATAATTCATTCCTAAGTTAATACACAAGTGGTAGAACAAATGGCGAACACTTGAGTAAATATCCGTATTGTCCTCAATTCCATACCTGCCTGCGGCTGCCACGTGGGCCTAAACCTATCGCTACTGTATTTATTAGGTGAAGAAAAGATGGTGTCCGACCGGAATTTAATACTTTTTGCCAATACAATACATTCCTAAAGATGGCGCACGTCGATTTTGAAGATATACCTAAACCACCTTCTGATATCAAAAACCGGTAAATTGGCGCCGTTTAGTTAAATTTAGATTAGATGGGACCCGTCGAACGAGCACTAAAGGTAGTACAAATCGAGTTGTAACCTTAGAATATTGTAGTCTGGCACTTAAATGATATATCGCCACGAACACTGCCGTAATGTCTTGGTAACGTTTAACTTCGTTTAATTTATCATTGTTATTAAATCCTTCATTCAAAACTGGAGTTGACACCCTACCACTCACCGCCACATATCACAATTGACCATTATTTTGTTCAATCAATGGGTCTGTGTGTTTACATAAAGAATGAAGTGACACAGGTGTTCCTCTATTTAGACACTGCATACCATTTCCTAATGTTGCAATGCTTGCGTCGAACAAACACATTCACATTTTATTATGTCATCTTGACATTTGGTTTCGTTTGTTCTTTGGGAATCCACGACTGTAGGTACTTATATTCATTTCTTTCACTGCATAAATCTTTCCTCACTCTTCAGTTCTTCACCCGTATGTCGTGAATCATAATGACTTACTGAAGAAATTACTATAACTGATTGCTCATTTTGGTAGACGGTTAGCCTTGAAAGTTAAAATTGAAGTTCCTAGAAGGTGATTTGAAAAAAAAAAGGTGAAACTCATCGTTGTTGACCCCTTGTTATTTATATTTACTGAACGATAAAGTCGCCATTATCATGACTGATTGAACAAAAATGTTGTATTGGATAAAGGCTCCCGCAGATAAGCGTGACCCGACAGCGCCACGCGACCGCGCGACTATTTCCATGAAGTTTTCATAGACACTGTTCTACTAGAGTCTCGTCGCGCTGTCGCGTCGCGCCTTCCTGGGGGAGCCTTAAGTCATCGGAAAACGTCGTTACATGCTATCTTACCACTACTTAATTATGACCAAACAAACAAAAGAATAATTATTTGTTAAAAAGAAGTTCATTATCTAAGTACTTTGACCAAACTTGGTGGTCGTAACTCACAAGATGTCGCCACATCCCGTTCAGTTTAATCTAACAATGAATGACCTAAGACATATAACGTAACGGATAAACTAATACTGAAATTGTAGATAACTTGTTTTAATTTCATAATATTGTGTGAGTAACTAGTGATCAATGTTGCAATTACAACTATCATTACACGATACAATCGTAATTAACGATGATTGCAGGTTTGTTGATATCTTAGTTGCGTGTGCGCAAGGAACCACGCGGAACCGCCGCGAAACACATTTTGTGACGATTAATTACTTAATTACAATAAATAGAGTCA
The DNA here is from genome assembly GCA_916610205.1 of Griposia aprilina. Taxonomy (NCBI): domain Eukaryota; kingdom Metazoa; phylum Arthropoda; class Insecta; order Lepidoptera; family Noctuidae; genus Griposia; species Griposia aprilina. Next base: position 12,536,335 of record OU744297.1, on the reverse strand, counting down.
CCGGAAATAATAATAAATAATACAATATTGAGTCACTTTTCATAAATAAAGTGCTCGTAAGACCTACATTCCGTCGTATCTCCAGACTAATAATTCCCCAATAACCATGTTATTGGAAGGAAATACTTAGATGTTGAGACAATTCGAGTACACTTACCTATATCGAGATTACCGTTTATATCGGCTATTATACGTATTATCATCATCAATAAAAGGACAATAAATTTTCCTTCACGAATCTGGCGATGGTTGATTCGTTGGTGATAATACGAGTAATTTATATAATAATGTTTTCTTTTATTTTTCAGTCCTTTCAAATCTTTTTAGTGCATTCATGAACACTGAAACTTTTACTGTAACTTGTTATCTAATGTTACTCCGAATGAATAGGTATGTGTTAATTTTTTTTTTCTCAATATTTTTTTGTAGAAATTGTTTTCCTTGTAAAAGATATTTTCGCGTAAAAAAAAATGTCTAGGGTAAGTCCGGGAGAGATGGCCCTACTAACATTAAATAACTATAGCCAGGAAACCAAGGACAAACCAAACCTGCCAAACTGTTGCAGTATTTAAAAGAAGAGTGAAAGAACACTATCTTTCCACTTTGTCATAATTGCATAAGACGTATTTATTATTTAAATTACATTATATTTATATATATTTTAGTGATATTTATTTTAGAAGTGTATGTATGTAAGTATATTCCCATATTGTATGTTTATATCTAAATTGGAGAATTGTTTTTGATTTTATGTATTTTGTTTTCCCTTCTACTCTTACAGACGTTGTCTACATCTCTTTTTATATACTCTCCTATCGCAGGTGTGCTTGCAGAGATTTCTTTAGAAATAAGCATCAACTATGTACGTATTTTCTGTTCCTTTCTTCCTGTCTGTTTATATGTATGTAAATAAATGGTTAAATAAATAAATACAATAAAACAACCATTTTAGACACAAACAAAACAATATTTATATTTCTTATCAAATCTTGGTTGAACAGACTTTGAATCAACATAACATAGAAATATTTTAGAATTACAAAAAATAAATATGACTGGCCATCTCACCCAGAGTAACCGGGAGTGATGGCCACAGGGCTCGGGGAGACATAGCCAGTCCTATTTTGCCTTTTCTTTTTCACTTCCTGTCTCTAACCTTCTCTTTTTCTTTATTTCCGCAGTTTGAACACATGTCTCCAAACTCTGTGCAGTTTTTGTTCAGCCACAGCTTGCATATTTTACATTGCAACCAATCTTCGACTAATTGTGCCTTATAATAGTTCTCGCCACAGCCTTGGCAAATGTCCACTTAATTTTCGTCTGCGTCCCTTCCAGAGGAATCGCGAAAATCTATTGGTATTTCTTCACAACTGCTGTCTGAGATTCGACGATTAGCTTTACGTTTTTTATCAATCTTTTTTTCTCAGCTTTATCAGTATTTTCTTCTTGTTTTACAATCCGCGGTTTGTTATATGTATTTTTTTTTCCGGTATCTTCTGTAACCCGACTCCTTAGAGTTGTACAGAATTGATTAGATAACTGGATGTTGATGGTCTCCTTCGGTATTGTACTACTCACCAACGTGCTAAGTAAATTTTGTAGGGTATAATAAGCTGCTAGGGAAAGATTCAATTAAACAAATACCTTCTTAAACAATACCATGTTTATTCCAATAACAATATTGAAGGTTCACAATATTTAATGTGGCCGGCCACATACCTTCCCCCATGCACTTGGGCATCCACACCAGTACAACCAGTCTCGGGTCTACTTGTATTGGTGTGTTGACCTGCAATGAGACTTTAGCAATAACTCAAGAGTCGTTAAAGCGAGTCCGTAAGGTGAACCACTTAACAGTTACTAGCTCAATCCCACAAGTACCGACCTATCAAAGTTGTGCTAACAACGGGAACATAAGATTAAGCGAAGCAACCCGCGACACAACACTTCATGGCAACTGGTCTAATTACCTAGTCCATACAATAGGCCTAACTCTCTCATAGACTAAATTGCTAATTGTTAATCTCTCAGTTCAATCCCTTCACTGGACGGGACTACGACCCTTGGTATCAAACGCAGGATACCCCTGTGTTTGCACGATACGTGACCTACGGGTATTGATAATGACGCTTCGTTACCTGGAGCGGCGAACTTCCCTCATCACCGATATTCGGCTAAGTAAGGCCTTCCTGACCAACGTATGACCACACCTCAATGGTTACCTGCATCCGGATCCATTCCAATCATCAGACCACGGGGCTTCTCCATATCATCACGTCTCAATTATGTATCAGACCAATTGATAAAAGAAAATGCTAGCATAAATAGCCAGACCTGTAACAAATACACTCGTGTCAGAAAACACACGTAGGTACAAACCAAGCCATCCCGCATGAACAAAGAATATGGTTGAATACTCACCGGATTCAGCTTCGAATAGGACTTATAGGAAACCCATCGGGTTATTTGGGAACAGTCTGGTCCTCCAGAACTGAGTCCCTATTCCAAATCCTATTCATATCGTGTTACACACGTTGTGGGCTCTTGACCTCTCTCCGTGCCCTCTCCTGATTAATGTCACAATCCTTCTAGAAGCTTCGACCACCATATACCAAATAGAATTCTTGTCTATTGGTTACTTCGTATTTATTAGGCATTGTTTTAAATAACATGTGGGGAATTATTTCTGTATGTTTATTTATTTAAATTAACTAATAATCTTGTATATAATTTACACGACATAATTTCTCCAGGTTTCTCAAGTGTTACTGAGACTACGTTATTTCGAGCCTGTCTGTCCTGACACAAGATGTCGCTACTTGTTGCGTTATTTATTGATTTTGCAACGTCACACTTCGGTCTTTTCTTTTTCTTTTATTTTACGCTTTTCAATAATAATATGGTCTTTGGATGTCAAAAGAATGCTTATCTGCTTCACAAGTTTGCGGACTTCGTTAATTTTACTAGGCAATGGTGACACTTTATTCAATACTCTAGCAGACATCGCGTTTCGAACGTAGTTATTTGGCATCTGTAAAAAAAAATTGATCTAAGCGGTGAGAAAGATAATTAATGTTAAGGAGGCAAAAGATGTATACCAGGGTCGTTGCAAATTAAAATAAAAAATCTCAGCCTACCCCTCTGGGAGACAGACGTGAGGTTATGTATTAGTATACAAGCGGTGAAGCTAAACTAATACTTAAATTTTTTAGGCTATCGCTCCCTTAAAAATGAATGCTATGTATCCCAAATGCACAGGAGAGATGACCATAATAATTTCAAAAACTATGAAGCAATTCAAGCTATCTGCAACGCTCGTTTCTTAGGTTAGAATACGAAAAAGTTATTGGCTTCACATTAACACATAAAAAAGCGAAATTGAAGAAACCTTTTTTTTGACCACATAATATGTTAACCCCTTACCTTATATCGTGCACCTGTAATAAAAACAATGTGGAATTGACTTACTTTTTCATTTTTTTTTGCAAAAAACTGGCAGCAACTTTTCACCGATCACACAACTAAGCGAACTAAATTACTATTAACGCCATCTGTTGTCTGAAACTCGCACTACTTTCTACTAGTACTAGTAGTTTTCTTTCTTTTTCTTTCTTTCTTTCTTTATCTTTCCCGTACGACCATCTCCCCCGGACTTACAATATTTAAAATTAAATGAAAACTAAAATGCGAATTTCATTTTATGAAACTAAGTACGGTAGTTACTTATGTGTATTTTATGGCGCATTTTGGTAGGTAGGCGTAGTAGGCTTGAAAATGCGCGAAATTTGGTAGCAACAGATCTGACGAGCTCGAATTTTATGACGGCATTTTTTTTTAAATAAACTATGTTACAAGTCAACCCGAAATTACGTCGACCATTTTCATAGAAAATATAAACACGCGGAACCTTCGTTGCGGAGTTTTCGGCAGATGACGTCGTCGCTAAGGTAAAATTCTGTGCTTCAGACCTTAGTAGGTAGGTAATAGAGTAATAGCTTCCTATCTTGAAGTGTGCCTCTGAAAATATGTAACAAAATACTTACATTCCATTATAACAATCACAAGTGATACTTGTTCATTATTTTTAGCAAAATATATCTGATAACTCGCTATGTGGGTTACTGCTGTCGAATATAGCTGGAGCGGGCGGGGTGACGATAATGAGGATTTTTTTACAAGTATTAGGTACATAACTGGCGAAATGTGGGTGAGTACAATTGGTACAGTTCTGTCCAACCCCTCGGGGAAACAAGGCGTGATGTTATGTTATTAGGTACTCTGGTTTAGTTAGACTTTCAGCTCCTTGTGTAATTTTGTGTAGGTACTTGTTTTCAGCTGATATTTTCAAGAAATTACACATAATTACTTCGTTGCTTTAAAAATAATGTTACTTGAATCATAAATGAAAAAGGGTATTTCAGTTCTTACTACTTAATCGTACCTAAATATTTGTATAAAACAAAAAAAAAACAATACACCACTGTTTTTTTTTTTGTAGTAATTTTTAAATAAAGTAATATAAAATTAAAGTTGAAATTGGCTGCAGTTAAGCTAGTTAGCCTCATCGAGACAACAAAATTAAATATACAAAGAAACAAATTAACTACCTAAGGGAAAACTAAAATCAATTCTTAAAAATAAAACAAATTCATCTTCAAAATCACTACATAGTATAAAACAAAGTCGCTTCCCGCTGTCTGTCCGTCCCTATGTATGCTTAGATGTTTAAAACTCCGCAACGGATTTTAATTCCGTATTTTTTAATAGATGGAGTGATTCAAGAGGAAGGTTTATATGTATGCAAGTATGAAGGTTTATATGTATAAGGTTTAAATGCTATAAATGTTAATTTTTTTATACTTAATATTTCGACATTAAATGTATTTTGTAGCATTTTGTTAGAGACTTTGTTCTGTATGATCAATAAGAATGTTAATGTTTGTAAAGTTAGTGTTTTGAATGTGGATAGACGTTCTAACTTCCATGATGGGTGAGGAACGAGCTAACTTATATTATAATTGTTTATGTTGCTTCTTTTTGTGTACCTACTGTGCAAATATTTCGACACAAATGTATTTTTGTTATGAAATAAATAACTAACTAACTAACTAACTATAATACATGCATAATGTAGTAGAGAAACACTGATAATTTTAGAGGTTTCTAATGTGATGTCGTAAATAAACACATTTTTTTGCGCTTTCATTGCAAACGCTGGCTGAACCCTACGAGATAGATCAAAATAATGTACTACAATATTATACGCCTTAAAAAGGTCTACAAAAAAGTTCATGATGGTATATATCTATCTCTTAGCGATAACCGACAATAACCATTTTTTATCCTTTACTTTTTAGGCGAGAAATAATGGCTTTTACGAAGCGATTTTAAGCAATACAGCATTAATCCTTAGCCAATTAAGTACCTTAAATACATTTACATTTAATATAGATCAATATGGCTATTTACAGCATGTAATTTAAATGAATATTTTCGAAGATATTACAGATTTAAAATGCAGGGACATAGCGGTTGCGGCGGTACCGGCCGGGGGGCTGGCGGCGGCGGCGGCGTGTGCAAATAAATAGATGTCGCTCATTCAAGAGTAACCTCTAAAGAAAGCATTTTTGTATTGTCTAATGATAAAAAAGCTGTGAACGTTGTATATAAAGACATTCTGTAGTATATTTAGTATCAGCATTGCACCCGTGCGAAGCCGGGGCGGGTCGCTAGTTAAATATAAAACATAAACTAAAATAAAATGTTGGAAGTGTTGTCAGCACATTAGGAATCCTGTAACCATTACATACATTAATCCTAACCGCAGTTAAAACTTCGACAACAAAATAATTATGAATAAGTAACTTATATACGTATATGTTTTACCTTGTTATCGTGAGTTAGTCATTTTCAGCAGTCATTTTCAGCCCTATCAACAGAATTGCATCAGAATTTCTCAACTATGTATTTAGCTAACAGAAAGATTCAGCTTCAACATTATGCAACATTTTACAGCTTTATTAAAGTTATGGACCCCATTTTTTACTAGGAATTAATCGATTAAAGACTTGGAGGAATTCCCTATATCATTGCTCTATGGTCCCAAGACACTTTGTGCAAAACGACATCACTGACGGTTGGTCACCATCCTGCGATGCTATTCTTTAGGGATACAGCCTTGCGCGCAGCGACGAAACAAGTCGTTGCACCGCTGCCGTCACCCCAATGTATTTGTGGTCGGTGCAGCATGGCTTCTTCCTTTTCTATCATCTCGGTTAGACGTCATCTCAGTAGTCATCTCCTTTCTAGCTTTGGCGGCAGGTATGGTACGATTCAAACTTAGTGGCGGCTCGGAACATGAGGCGAGTCGCTGCACAGTAAACAAATCACGTGCCAACGGGGGTGAGGGGTGAGGTACTGCAAAGCGAATAGCGCACTTCACAGCCGCCATTAACTTTGAATCGTACTATAACAAGACATTCGTGTCGGATTTTATCAAACCTCTCCAAAAAGCTTGAATAGATCGTGATTCACGTCTGGCCGGTAGGTAGGTAATGTGTGCTTAGCTCACTGATAACTACATAGAGCTATGTATATTGTACCTACATTATGTTATTCCGCAATACCAAGATCGAGAAGATAAAAGTGAGTTAGATTTTCCCCGCTCCCTACAAATTAAATGTAATGACTGGGTTATTCACTTGAGTTTTTTTTTTCTACGGACTCTTTTTTTTCTTGTATTGATGTGACGTCAATCTGATTCACGATCGAATATATGTTTTATGTAAATAAAGCAATTATCTCAAATCGTGTGAATGATGCAAAAAATTGCAACATTATATCATTATTAACAGCGATGAGTCAAGCAAAGCAAGTAACATATTGACCTTTCCTTATATACCAACGATTAAATCCTTGTTTAGTCACTTTTTTTTTCAGAATCTAGTATGTTTCAGATATGAATAGGTCATAAATTAATTTAAGAATTCAAAATATTAACCGCAAATTTTTTTTTTTGAGCTTACCCGTATATTCATTGAATTACAAAACTGTATTAGGATTAGTTATGAATGATACATGAACTAACGGAAGCAGACTGCAGTGTTCAGTTGCATTTTATTTGCAGTTGCTTTGCACGGTATTTGCGAGTTGGAAAAACATCGAGATTTCTTTATTCTTTGTAAGTTTCATAATTAATACACCTACCTTACCTTTCGGAATAATTTCTCAAAATTTTGGTGAAAACTGCATCAAAATTCGTTGCATAGTTTAAAAGAACAACGCGGTCACACAGAGAGACATGAAAATCATCTTTAATTAATAATATGTATACCTATAGAAGCGTAGGTTACATATACGTAGCCAATGACTCCATCGAATAATAAGCAAGCACTAGTAGGTAAATAGAAAAGTTAAAAAAAAAGATAACGTTCCTAGCTCAAGGAAAACTAAATGTGAAACCACGAATAAGAAACGGAATCTTAAAGTAAACTTGAAAGAGGTTACCAGGATCACTATCATCTAACTTCGACTAGAATACTCAATCAGTACACTCAGGACCATAACTATTGACCGACAAGTCAACAAACAGCTGGCAGTATCGATGGCGGTGTCGACGCGACTCTAGTAGAACAAATTCTATGAAAACTTCATGGAAATTGTTCTACAAGAGTCGCGTCGACACCGCCATCAATACTGCCAGCTGTTTGTCATCATGTACGTGAGAAAAAAATTAAATCTTTTCAGTAAAAGAGGTGAAAGACATAACTATATGACTAGAAATAGGGACCAATTAGTTCAACCAGGTTTCAGACTGGCTAAAGTAGACTCATCCTTCATGGGGTACTGTTTAAAATGTTATAATAAAATACCTCCCCACATACTCCCAACTGAATGAAACAAAATTTAAATCTCGTATAAAACGCACACTATGCAGCCAAGCATATTATAAGTTGGGGGATTACATCGCTGACAAAGATGCTTGGCTCAACGCTGGTCCTGCTCCACAGGGGGGCATAAATTAATTGATTAGCATTCGAAAATATTGTTGGAGCTGCAGAAGATTGTAAAAACAACAACATCTTTGCATTGTATAAATTCAATTTCTTAACAATGTATAATTGCATAGCACATGTGTGAGCACTATGTACCTACTATAAAGCCACCATTTACTAGGCTCGTCTTTCATTGACTTGAATGTGCCCTGACGGCTGAGAGTATGTCATGCTCACTCAAATGTTTCGCTGGTGGTGGCGTGTGTGTTGGATCATTAAGTTCCCTTCAAAATGGTTGAGCTGAATGGTGCTGATCCATGCGTCATGTTCGTGAACGGGCGCCGTCAGTAGGGACTGGTCAACTCTTGACTGCCACGGCTTATTTTAATTTAAATTTTTGAATTGTTTTTTTATCTTTTTTATTACGGATACTTTAAACGTGCACGTCTTTCTACATCGTTCTCACATTTTTAATTTGAACATGAATGATGTAAACAATTTGTTTTTTGTAACTATATATTGATTTAAAAGAGTGTCCATGGAGTTTCTTGCCCGTTCTTCTCCATAGGTACCTACTACGCTTTGGAATGGGCAACTAGCTTCATTTTTCTGACTGACTGACCCTTTGACAATTCAAAAGTGCCTGTAATTGGTTTATTTGAAATAAATGCTTTGAGTTTGAGTTTTGTCGCGTCGCGCCTGTTTGCGGAGCCTTAACACGTAGCTTTTCTGCACAAAGCAAAAATATACCTAGTAACAACTAGACTTTGATCAATGTTGATCGAAGCAACTAAAGAAAGAAATTATGTTTAGTTAATAATAACAAAGAATAGATAGACAATGGGTTTGTAACTTTATACCATAAAGCATTGTTATGATATTTAAAGCAACACTAACAATACGGACATCGTCAGCATGTAGAATTCTACTGTAGATACCCGTATGGAAAAATACTTAAAATACGATACGACAAACATAAATTAACGGTCAACAATAAAAAATACATTCATTGCTTCCAAGTATCGAATAACGTTGTTCTGCGAGTGTCACATTTTTTTTAATATAAAAATATGATGTATTATGAATATTAAGTCAATGGATAAGGTCTACGTGATCAGGTGTCATCGTATTTTAGCGTGGAACAATGGCCAGGGCCCTAGACAATAGTATAAAAAAAAAACAATTTTTCACGATAGGTAGGTACTTACTGTTTAATAAAGCTGAAAATGTAAAAGAAACTTGTAAAATTGTCTGATTGTTGCCTGTCGGTTTTATTAAATAAAATAAGCCCCAGAAGTACCTATAAAAAATTACAAATATTCATAAAAGAACAAAATCAAAAGACAAATTTGTAATCTACTTATTGATTACTTAGATATAATTAGCCCCGTTGTCTTGCGCATACGCAATCAAGGTTTCTCACATACAGAAAATACAAATTAGATATGGCAGGTATGTATTTGTAAAGCATTTCCGACAGTTTATTATAAAAATCTGTTTATTCAACGCGTGAAAATCATTTTACCGCTTCAGAACCTCAGAAAAAATATGACCTGCGTGATATTAATTACCTAAATCTCTCATTTTCTTTTGTTACGTTATAAAAAATAAAAAATGTCGTCACTGTGTTAGGTATGTATGTTCCTATATAAATAAAAATACATGCTGACGATCATGTACACGGGCAAAACTCATTAAGTCATTATAATAATATAAACAGCCAAATATTATGATTAATTATAATTAGCAAAGATAGCCTAGGAGTGGCCTATCAATGAAAAACACGATAGCCATTATTTCTTATTAAAAAACCCCGTGTGAAAATTTTAATGCGTTTGAACTTACTTACTTACTAAGTAAGTTATAGTTAAGTTATTGTAATTAAGTACGTTTCAATTTCTCACCACGTCGAAAGTGTCCAAAAAAGGCTATGAGGAAATAAAATGAAAATAAATTATTAATGTTTTGTCTCAAGGCCAATGGAGTCCTGTGTTGCACAGGATACAAACTGCCACAACAGTTCACCACTAGTGCTAACAGGCACGCATTTACTACTACAATAAATGAACATTCCCTATAATTGACAGGTAAGGGACTTCTTATGACTAATAAGTAATAAAATAACTTAAGAAGTTGACGTCGAGAATAAAAAGTAAGGTATTAATTACACAAAGGGCATTGTCGTTCTATTACAGAGTGCAGTCACAAGTAGTAGGATGGTAAGTAATGAATAATAGTAAGCTGAGTCAAGCAGAGGGATGAGTAAGAGGCAGCCACACAGACTGGTCGCTCCGTCGTCGGTCGCGGCCGCGGTCCGAGGCACAGAACTGGTTCAATCCATTAAGTTTTTATTTTTAGTAATGAACCAACCTCTTGCTCGGTCAGAAAGGAAGGAAAAAACACACCATTTAATACGCAGTACGTAATAAATGCATTGTTTATTGGTTCAACTTTCCTTTGAGCTTGTCGAAAGACAGATATAGCCGTAGCTAAAGGATTTAATTGCCTTTAATGATGCGTAATGAATGACTTTTTATTCTCTTTAATGCACAACATATAGGTGATATATTATTTAGTATTTAATAAAATAATTATACCATTTCTCATATTTGTTGCAATAAAGGAGAGCGAAGCGACTATGGACCGGTTGCGTTGCGTGTGCCATGTCACGATCAATAATAATAATAACATTTTCAGATAACATATATAAATTAATGATTTTAATTTCGTTACACGATGCCTCGTAAAGATACTCGTAAATAACTACCGTGATAACGCAAACAGATGAACAAATGGACATAAAACGGATCTCGTTGTATGTATTAAAAGTTACGAGTACAAATAAGCAGTATCGTAACGTATAAAGCCGCGTTTTCACTAGGCGACATGTCGCAGAGACTTATCGCTCGACATTCACGTAGTTGTGTTGTGGGACAATGTTCCGCGACATATGACTTGTTCTCACTAGCCAGTGGTGATCAGTATGTCGCCTCGATGAGGGTCAATGTATTCTCGTTGGACCACACTACTGCCATTTTCAGAACACAAATGAACACACGTTCTCACAACTCAAAGCCTGTCTGGCGACCAAAGACCGCGGGTACTGGCGACTGTCGAGGGACAAGAAGGCCGCGCGTGTCGATGCTCGCAGAGAAACGACTAGCGACAAGTCGCGCGACCCGTTAAATGTCCCGCGCGACGCGGACGACATCGCGCGGGACACGTGAATTTAGCGTCGAGCGACAGAGTGGCGGGACAAATGTCCCCTAGTGAAAATGCGGCTTAAGGCTCCTTCAAACGGGCGCGACACGCGACGCGACACAAAGGCACTGCCTGTCGCGCGACGAGCGGTGCCTTTATGTCGCGTGCGATTCGTGTCGCGTATCGCGCCTGTTTGTAGGACCCTTGATGCATTAAGGTAAGCAAATCGTGATAAACTATCAATTATTGTGTTCTTCATACGTTTATTATAACAATCGCAGTAAACAGGAAAATAATAAAGTGTACGTTTAATGTTAATTTTCATTCCGATGCAACAGCAGCTGTGATCAATTTGCTATACATAACTCCAGGGACAATTTGCGCTCAAGGTTTCAATAACACTGTGTACAGATAGCAGCCAAATGATCGAAATAATAACCGAAATTTAATGTACTGCAAAAATTATTGCAACTGCAGTATTCTTATCCTTCATTTTCCCACATTTCCTTTTCCTTTCTTCATATCTTACTTTAAATGAAAAAGGAGATGTTGTGCACCCTAGCTTTGCGTTACGATGAACTGGAAAAATAATCCTAGTTACTGCTAACTTTCGTGAGGCTATAGAAGGAGAAATGTCCGCATATTCTGAATATACATTTATTTGACATTTTTACTTTCTGGTAGGTACCTACCTACCAATGTGCTGTTATAAAGTCCTTACACAGCTACTTTACTATTTTAAATTTGTATTCGTTTTTTTCTCTCGATAACAACGGCATATGTAGGTCAACATTACGAATACATTATTCAAAGTAATAAACACCGATAAAGCATTTGAAACATTTTATTCACATAGATATAGTAACTGAAATAATTCGGTACATAATTCACAATAACATATAAGTAGGCATTTAAAGATAAACGACGTTATCAGACACCACACAGGATTATTAATAAACATGACCCAATTTGAGGCCGAAATTGGAGATTTTATATATTGGTTTGGTGTTTACTTTAATAATTTTATGTTAATGGACAGATTAGAAACCTCGGAAAAAATTTAAAGGGCATAAGTTAATACCCTAACATTACCATCATATTTAAATTACAGAAGTTCATAATGATCACTGCTGACAAGTAACAAGCACATTATTAATAATAGAACATCACGCCTTGTATTTCCCGAAGGGTGAGGCAGTGGTATAGCTATCGGTGGTGAAAGGAAAGCACCATATAACACGATTCCTACCGGCTTCACTTTGGAGCTTCGCATCAGCACCTATACCGCTATTGACAAATGCCACAGTCAATAGTGTCTACTATTCCTTTTAAGATAATAATTATTATTTTTTACTTTATAGATAAGTAAGTAAGTTAAAAGCGGTTTCACTTAGGCTTCTCTCTTACTAAGATTTACACCTCGCCGCTGATAGCTATAGCCAATTACACACGGATTGATGATCTCTGTATTAGACGCACATAACCACGTTGGTTAGCAACTGCCTAGTGTCGGTGCCCGCAACCCCATAAATAAGAAAAATCCCTTAGTTTTCCGCTTATACCCAAGGCAAGGATGGGATAACTAACTTACTCTTCCAAGAACCACTGCGGCACAGCCACAAAATTGACAGAAAATTAATTACGTTGAAAATAAGTTGCGAAAATTGCCTTTGGTTTTTTGCTGACCGTTGGCTCTTTTGAAAAATTTATTGCGAAATAATAGTATTTGACGAACATTCGATGCTCGTTGAAACACCTGTTAGCTTTTGTATAATCGTGTGGTTTTGGTTAAGGTAAAAATGAAAGTCGATATCCTTGCAAAAAACCGAGTTTACCAAAATTTTGGTAATTATAGGATACTCGACGAACCATGGTCTAGATAATATTTTATAATAAGTGATAGGATCAGCAGAATAACTGTTGCATAATCACGTCCATAATCAAGATCATAATGTAATAGTTATGACAAAATTAAATGCCTGCGTCATTGGTTTAGTGGTCGCAAGAGCTTCTGTTGAGCATGAGATCCTGGGTTTGATTACCAGGTCGGGTAAAGCATTGGGTGTTTCGGTTTGGACTTCCTCAGTAGCAGTCCGGAAACCAGATTTGTGCCCAGTTGATAGCAATAGGTTCGCCCCCTATTACATACGACTTAAACATAATTGGCGATATGTGGATTTTCTTTATGGTACAAGTACCCTATAGAAAATCCACATATCGCCATACGCCGAGGTCTGCCTAAGTGCCTAATCTTTTGAAAATTACAGGCGTGAATTACATCACACCTGTAATTCCTTAATTCCTTCCTTCTTTTGTGTATTCCTTAATAAAAATGCGGGGCAGTCTTTGGGGACTGCCGGTAGAAGTGAAAACTAAGTAGCTTGTGAATTGTATCGTCAAAGTCTGCCGTGAGGATGACGCGAGTTTCACGCTTTTTGTTCACCCAATAAGAACACATATGTACACAGTATACATATAGCTCATGGAAAGCGCTGGGTGACGATGATGCGAGTTCCATGATTTTTGTTCACCCAAAAAGTGCTCAAAGCGACTAAAGAAGTTTTCACTTCAAAAAAAAAAACCTAGCAGTCGTAGCAAATCACTACGTCTACGTAGCCCCTACGTAGGCTCGTGTATTAGATACTAACGACATCTAATGTCGCCCAGTTTTCGAATTCCTTTGTTCTACTATTTCAGTAGAGGTCATTTTAGTTCTTAAACTAAAACGTAAAATTCTGCTCTCAGGGACCATATTGAAATGAATGATTACTAAAAGCGTATTGGCAGAGTTTTTATTGGAATTGCTACAGCTACAAGAAAAAATCTGTAATGGTTTTTTCTACTTGGATGTCATAAAATTCTTACCACGGCTTCTGGCCACGACGTTGCCAAAATAGTTATAAGTGAAATAGTATCCTATTCAATGACTTCGACAAAATCGCTGTTTGACATCTTGCCTTTGTTGTATTTGCTTTTCACAGTTTTTTGCCTGGAGATGTCGAAGTCACTTAGCGGTTACAAAGTTCTTCTCGTGCAAGTAGCCTTATCTTACCAGATGTAGTTGCTAACTTGTATTTAAGTGGTTTAACAGTTGCATAATTTTCCGACCGTGAGCAATATTTTAGCTTAAGGGACTAGGATGCTGCTTGGCAGCCACTTGATAACTTTAATTCAATCTAAAAGTCAAAACATCTGTCCAAGGATATCACAAACCGCTGGTACCGGCGCCGGCGGAGTCATCAGCCATGTGACGGTAGGTATGCTATCATATTTCACCGGAAATTCCAGGTTTTCTGATTCTTCTAGCAGAAAAAATCCAAATAACTGGTTTCCTGTCTGGAAACACAACCAGCATCTTTGTTTAAAGCCTGTATATATAGCTGCAGAGAATTCCGATCCGCCATTCTCATAACCACTTTACTAAAGCAGGCAGTCAGAACTAGGCGGTTATCAAGCCTTGTATTTCGCGCCAACACATTCAATTAAGCATTCACTCGTAATAGTCGTTATGTTAACATCGGGCCGAGCACACGTATAATGAGTTCCCCACTTATCGCGAGCCACGTAAATGATCATGCAACCACCGAGTACCGGCTAAATGTTGCTTAACTGCAGTGATCTAACTTGGTGACGATTACGAACACTGGCTAGCCGATAACTTCACTTTGAATGCACCTAGAAGTTTAAACTTTAAAACTCCCGGACATGCTGTTGGGTATTTTCTATCGTTTTATTTCAGTTCAGTTTCAGTTTTAACCTAAGATTTTGATACTTTGATGAAAAAAATGTCTAAATAATGTAGTTCTTCGTAGCTTATTTATAATTATTGTACTACACTAAAAATTACTCGTACCTACGCATTACCTTTATAACGAAGGCAAACATAGTTACAAGAACAATTTTCCTGTACCTAATAATTATAATTCCAGTTATCATTCAGTAATGTATCAAATATTGCCAACAGTTACTAACGCACCATTGTGTACAAATTCAATAAAGACTCTATGGAACCAAATCTACAGATTACTCAAGATTTTCAAGAATGCTGTTGAATTCCGGCTAGCCGACCTCATTATCAGTGAATACAAAATATCTTTATCGGTTAGTCGCTTTTTTATCGTATTTATCGTTCGCTAGCAATATATCAAAGCGGCATTAATGGATCAGGACAGCGATTATTTGAGTGTAAACAAACTGTTTGTAGGCATTTAATAATCCTAATAATACCTATGCATAGTAATATTATGCAAATGTTGAAAGCCTCAGCAGAACTAGGGATTTGTGAGCTGCGCTGTGACATTGTGCTGCAAGCAGTGTGGACGAAACTTATAACAAAGACGTATTTCGTACACGAAAATGTTTCTTATTTTGAAAATAGAAAACGGTTAGAAACAATGCTTCCAGTACGATTCTGCAATTCTGCATTTATAATGTCGACGCGTCGGTTGCCTGCAGCAGTGCAGTAGGGAGATCCCTTCAGCAGCTTAGAGGGATTTTATTTATTAATTAAAGTATTTAATTTGGGTTTTCCGATGTCCGTAAATCTTATAACTGATCGTCTGAGGGAAACTAGTGAGCAGTGACATCATTGATAATGTTGTAAAATCGCGGGTTATCGCTAACAACGCCCGGCCCACACACTGCGCTTGATTTATTCTCAAGTTAGCAATGGTTTAATATTCTTCTCTTTACGATCAATGCAGATTTGACCTTTTATGAATTATTGTACTCACTTGCTGCCTCGCCCGATGATTACATCAACATATTGTAAAGCAATTTCAGAGAGTTAAACCTGCCTATTAGTCTGGAATTATGTGTTAATTAACTAATGGGTACCTTAATATTGTTTGTTATTATCCGATCTACAGAAACCTGTAATTTCGATGATTACAATTTGGCAGTTAGGTACCATGATTCCTGCCTTATAAATCTTTAATGGATAACGGGCACAAAGTGTCGATATTTTAGAATTCATTTACGGTATTTCAGAATTTAATTTGTACCTTTTGCATGAACATATGAAATATAAATATTGTATTTATATGTGACACACTTCTGACCCGATTTGATTATAATTAAATAGACTGTTATCTTTCACCACTTGTCAAATACTGATGTCTATCCTCTTACCTCTAGCAGACTGGAAGCCAAACCTAACACATTTAGCTTTTGCAAAGCATTGGTGCCGATTCTCTTGTACACCGAACTAAACAAACTAAACTATCACTAAAATTCCTTAATTTTGGCTATGAGAATCTTAAAGTTATTCTGCAAAAAAAAAAAACTAAATTTAAAATAATTTTGACGCAACTAAAATTTTATTTGCCAATCGCGACTCCACGTGGTACTTGTTTGCCCTACCCCGTGCATTTTTTTAGAGCCGGAGGCGCGCATGGGTGCAGCTTCGACGTGTTTGTATGAAAATTTTCACTCTTTGTATTTGGGTCGAAATTTTCATTATTTTTGCGATAGGACACACCATTTTCGAGATAATAGCAAAATAAAATAAACAGATACAGTACTGTTTTTGCATCTGAAATCGAAGTGTTGTAGTGAATTTTAGTTGACAGATGACAGATTTAGATGACAACTAATTTTATTCCACACCTTTTTAATCGCGATTGTAGGTGAAAAACGTCAAATTCAGAATAGCCAAATTGGCATTTTCAGTAACCTAATAATTCAGTGCCATCTTAGTGGTGTCAGACTAAAATATAGTTTAGTTGTGTCACTTAAGTCTATTTCAGAATGAGAATTCGTCGTTTGACAGGAATAAACAAAATTTTTGTGATTTTTAGTCTAGTTTAGAGAATTTTGTGACAAGAGAATCGGCACCAATGTTTGGCTAAGAATGCATTTTGGCTTGACGTAAATCAATTAGTATTATTACACACATACATAAACTTACGCCTTTAGACAGAAACTACATAACGCCACCTGCTACGATCCTTACATACTCCTTTTGCCTCGTTTACGTTCTTTGTTTACATTACCTTCGCCATTATTTGATTCTGGGCCAGTAGAAGACGAAATGTGTAGTTTCGGTGAATGTTATGTTGAGTTTTTGATACGTTTCTGCGTTCTTTATCAAACAGTCTGGTATTTCAGAGGGAATGCCCTGAGAATTATGTATTTCGAAATCTGGGTTACTTCTGATTGTTAAGGTTTGAACTCAACATCAACACCAAAAACAATGCCTAATAACGGACAATTAAGACCAAACAGAAAAGTGCATGAACATTGTGCAGGCTTAGTGCATGTGAGTGCGTATGAGTGCGCCCGAGGTGAGTGCCTGAGTTACGTAAAGCGAACGATACGTCGCGTATCTTTACGAGCCTTTGTCTCGATTCCTGCCAACCGTATTGCTCGAGTATACTTGCCCACAAAATATCCAATTAACTAAAAATATGAACTTTTGTTTGGGATTTGGCTTTTGACTTTTTTTCGGTGTTATTATGTGTTGCCACCTCTGAAGGGTTCCATTTAAATACTGAAACTGACAGTTATGCATACGTTTCGATAAATGTAGTTATTCTGTTAATCGATATCCTTCTTTATACATACATACATAAACTCACGCCTTCTTCCCATGGGGGTAGGCAGAAACTACAGAACGCCACCTGGTGCGATCCATACATACTCCTTTTGCCTCGTCTACGTTCATACATCTGGTCATATCTTTCTTCCTTCTTCTTATTTTCGGAAAAGAAGTTCTACTTTTACGGTACATATCTAAGTATAGCCAGTTGGTAACCATTGATTAAGTAGGTAATCTAAGCTCATACTTGACCCTTTCTATTCGATTCCCAGGCTTGAGCATGGAAATGAATTTGCACATATATCAAATTACTGCGATATTAAATAACAATTACTTGGATGAAATAATTACCATACAAATTGTTTTGATTTTTGCCGAATGACGCCATGGACTTAGAAGCAACTTTTGTTTATCAAACCAATTACTGATTTTGCGATATTTCATTAAATTTCCATTGTAATGATATCACATGCCATGTGATTTTGTGTTACTGAAAAATTTCAAGTTTTTTTTTTTAAGTAAACGCTTGTGTACAAGGTAGTACAAGCATCGAGCAGTAAAATTTATATTGCGTTCACCCGGTAG
Source organism: Griposia aprilina (assembly GCA_916610205.1). Classification (NCBI taxonomy): domain Eukaryota; kingdom Metazoa; phylum Arthropoda; class Insecta; order Lepidoptera; family Noctuidae; genus Griposia; species Griposia aprilina. The sequence continues at coordinate 12,518,017 of OU744297.1, read as the reverse complement.
CGGGTCACTTGTCGCCGTGCCTAACCGTTGCTACAGCATACAGCATTCTAAGCTAGGCTTATTGTAATAGAATATGCGCCGCCACGCTCCTAGGGCTACCAAGCACCACAATTTGTACAACGTCACTTTTAATGAAAAATCTCTACGCTAATTCAACTGTAAAATCTAAGATTATTGCGCTTAATGAAATCGTTTAAAAATTTCACTTCATTGTCGAATCAGGCAGATCTTTAATTCTGTTTCAAGAGAAAACAGTGGCGTTGTGTAATTATTGTGAGACAAACTCGTAAACTTGTAATTTAGTGAGCATTTATGATTGCTGATATTGTGTATTTTAACGATGGCATCGTAATACCTGTGAGCAAAAAGTAGGGCATAGGACTTTCCGTTCAATTTTGTAAAGCAATCGCATTGACAGATATTTATCAAGGTATATATAAACCTCTCAAGTGTCCTGTTCAATTTACTTAGTTTATCAGTTACCTTCACACCACCCGAAGCTTGTATATTTGTGGATACAAGAGTACCCTCAAAATCTCTTATCACGTCCGTTTGCCCTTCTATTAATTCCATAAATAAACACGGAACGGCCAGGCCTGCCGCTTGACGGTACGGAATGCAAATCTTGTGATTTCCTTTTTTACAACTACCCTTGAAAACGTGACTTTCCAAATATTTCGCGGCATTAACAGGGCAGGAAGCGGATGTGAGGCGTCCGTCATTCAGTTTCACCTCACCTCTATCTGTTTTATGTCAATATAAATAACTTTCAGTTTAATTCGTCCACATGCATTAAAGTGGATGCGGTTACGTTGCTGCACTCTTGGTTCATTTTTCTTTAGCCTTTATAATTATGCATATTATTTATTACTTCGCAAGAGGTTCACTCAATTATGTATAATATGACTTCCAGTTAATTCTGTAATGCGGAAGATGAAACTTCTGAGTCGGTCGACTCATTAAAAGTAATAAGTCATTACAGCAGCATAATTTTTAAAATCGTATCGGTCATAAGATGCAAATCAGGAATAATATCTTATATGGTGAAATGTTCTTTAGTTTACTGTTTACATCATTACCAACGACGTACCTAATGCCTTCTCAAATTGCCATCAATTTAATCGGTTTAGTGACTCCACGTATTTATACATCTCCTTCGTTATCTAATCAGGGTTCTGTACAAATATTAGATAATGGTCGCCCTCACACATCCAGCAGTAATTATTATTATCGCTGAACCAACATCGAGTTAAGTATTTACTTTCTTAGACGTGATAATGTCAGTTGATATACGAACGAAATGGTTAAATTTGAGTAGGTTTTGGAACGACTGGCAATGCAGCCCACATACCAAAAGGTTATCATCCATGGTGGTTTTGTTATTAACCATGCGGAACTGCAAACGTAATTGAGTGTTGACAATAGGTGTCAGATTGATATGAAGGGATCGAATGATCCCAAAGCCACGTAAAGCAATGATTGCAGGTTTTAGATTGCAGTTATGGAACAAAAGAAAGGTTGCAGGTTTTACGTTGCAGTTATGCTTCTAAAGCCAGTAGCTACCTAATATACTTAGTCCCACCTACGTTCTACGTGGGCCTTGATTCAGCATCCCCTGGATTTGATTGACAAACGTGTTTTTTTCGGGTCTAATGCTCTTAGCAGGTGTAAGTAAAGAAATCGCTTGGCAGAACAGTTTTATTAGGTTTTTATAAAACAAGGCTAAATAAATAGGGCTTGGTGCTGATTATTATACCTACTCTGAGGGTTCGTGGGTTCGATCCTAGGCAGGCGCTTTACTTTGTGTAAGAAATTTCATCACCATTTCTCTCAACACGAACGTGAAGAAAAATATCGTGAGGAAACCGGCATGTCCTAAAACCAAAAAATCGAAGACATGTGACATCTACCAACCCACACTGGGCCCGCATAGTAGATTATAGCTCATAGCTCCCTCGCGAAGAGAGGAGGCCTGTGTCCCAGCAGTGAGAACTTCATAATTGTGATTATGAGTGAAAAATTAATAGTAGTAGATTTAGATATCAATTTCATTATTATTTCAGTTATAAATAAATGCATTATTTTATTGTAAGTTAGGTTCTGGGTAAATCAACATTTCAGCGATATATTAAGATGAATTCTACAAATGAAACACCACGTGGTAATTGTATTTCTTCTGAACTTATTAAATTGACTTCCGGCAACAATGCGTCACTGTTCCTCCGTAGTTTTAGTATTAGCTTTATTATTGAGCTAGCTAACTAATTAAGAGTCTGATCTTATGACCCCTGCACAAGCTCGTTCATTATTTTGTTCGTTGAGCACCAGATTATAACATCCGTTATACATTACTAACAACTTCATCGTTGTGTTTGTGGATTTTTTTCTGTAGGATTACCGACTTTATGCTGTTGGCTTAAAGTAGATTATGATACTTAAATCGTGAAATTACTATTGGCTGTCGTTACTATATACTGTTTTGTCAAGGCCAGTCCTTATCTTCGTGTTGGGTTACAAGAGTCGCCGACTCAGCCGAAGAACTCAACGCCTGACTTCGCTTTGAACAAGGATCAATTTACTTACAACGAAACGAACCTCTGTTCTTGAAAGTTGCGCATGATTCGTTTTATATTTATTAAAATAAAATTAATAATATACACGTGTAGAGTATTGAAAATGTTCATTAGTTTCACGTTACTAAAGAAGTTGCAGTAGGTCCTTGCAGTTAAGTTTCGATTAAAGCAAGGCTTTGCATGATCTCTGCCGCCGTCAGGGGGCCTACTCCAAAAGTAGTTCGATACTTAGAAGTGAACCCTACTCCCTATTAATTAACTTTTCGGACTGGCAAAATCACATCGGGAGTAAGGACAGGACAACACTGTCAAATCGTGTTGGCATTCTACCTACTGCCTGCCTGATTACAAGAATACGGTTTAGCACTCAAACTTAACTGTAACTGCACGCAACTGTCCTCCCATACCTATTAACACTGTAATTTGAAAACATTGTAAAAGCCCCTTATTTTTAAAAGAGTAACCGTGGAGTTTGTTGCTGGCTCTTCTCCGTAGGAAACAACCGATTGGAACCATGCACCTAGCTTCTGACGTTTCATAAGTGCCCATGTAGGTTTATGTGAAATAAAATATGTATTTTGATTTTTGAACTGCATCTGCTGTACTGCTGTGTTTTTCTCTGCGTCATGTTTACCGCAAATAAAAATATTATAACTTAATAAGTAGATAGATGTCATGCAATTACGGATCAACGCGACAGTTAGATATCTCGCACTTAAGCTTTGATTTCCTAGGAATGCGGTTCCGTCATATTAAAACCGCCGTCATGAAAATCGGTCATTTTCACCACAAAACGCTCTTGTATTTGGACAGCCGCTATTGAGTGACTCTTGACCTCCAGCTTAGGAAACCAAAGCATAATCCAAACGATTAATGGCCTGTCAATCGACATGCTTACCTACCACAATTTTATTATGGCTTTAGTGAATCAATCAACTCACCCTATTGCTACAGTTGGATTCGCCTCTTCCATTCCATGTTGCGCGAAGACTACGACACAACGCCACATGAAGTAGGTAACTAAAGAAATCTGAATTCCAGATACTGGCCTTGCAGGCTTACCGGATTTCTATGGAAGCTTCATTAGACACTCCTCAGAGAGCTACCTATAAGGACGCTGAAATCCTGTCCGCCATTAAACCTGATCATCGAGTCAACAACAACCTACTCTCATTCAAGATTCATTCAGCTGCTATCAGCCACTCCGGAAAGATTATGGGTCCATTTGCCTGAGAACGGATTATTCTACTACGCTTATGGATTCACAAATTGCGTTCCCCATTGAAGAACAAGTCTACCTGAACGGTCATCGGCTCTACGGCTAATAAGTAGGTACTTATAGCCGGTCCATTGCCAGTGGAAGTTGTAATGTTTTTATTTCCCCATACCTATGCCATCATTTTACGATATAACAAATATATACTTAGTTAGATGGTGATTCATAAAACTAATTATACAAGACATATACCTTACCTACTATTTATTGTCATCTGTCGCCGCCTGAGGTGATAAGTTCGCGCAGGTCATTGTGGAGACAAAATTTATTAAAGGAAGTAACATAAATGCTCATCCAAGTGACTTGGTCTTGAACTTTTAAGACATTGTGCTGAAGTTCCTTGTTTGCCGATATTATGTATGACATCAAATATCTTGACATTCTTGATAATTTTTGTGGATAAGGCATTACAAATTTCCTCATACTTAAGGCTCGTGCACAGTGGCTCGACGCGACAGCGTGTCACAAAGGAACCGCGTGCCGCGCGACGAGCGGCGCCTTTGTATCGTGCTGTCGTGTCGCGCCTATTTGCGGGAGCCTTTATTCAGGATTTTGTATAGGAAATAATATGTTTCCTGCTGACCACCTAGATTTCTGCAGTTGACTCAGTACCTACATTTGATAAGCATTGTACCTAAGTCACCTACTATTTTAATTCCCCTCAATAACTAGGCAGTCCAACTGTTCCAATCATCCATTACAATCGTAAACAAAAGTACGTATTGCGAGTTAACGTTTTTTGTTCAACGTTTCCTTTATTTTATCGCAACTATTGTCTGTGTACAATGCAGGTACCTACTACCTACGCCGTGTACAGGTAGACTCGGTACAAATATTCACTTTCGTTATTCACTGAATAAATAGGTAACACAAAGACATGGCATTTTATAATTTCGCTGCGTAGGGTAGGTTTAGACTCGGTCCTGACCGATTGGCCGGAGAAGGCACAACAATTTAGAGTAAATTGGAAAAGGGGGGAGACCTTTGCCCAGCAGTGGGACAATATAGGTTAACCAAAAAAAGGGTAGTAGGTGCCTACCTACTATATTTCCTCTTAGGTTCGTCGTCAAGACTGATACTCAGAATACTAGCTGATTAGTTCAGCAACTAACTCTTATAATGTACCCAAGTTCAGCTAGTATTCAAAAACACCCATAGAGGTACCTGCTCTGAATGGGTACTAATAAACCAATCAGTGTGTCAATCAGTTACTAGACTAATAGCTTTATTAGTCTGGTAACTGATTGATAGGCAAAGCGTTTATCCACTGAAACCCTTTAAACCTTTTAGAGATGGTTTATCAGTACCCATCATAGTACCTGTACCTATAGATAAGAGTGTTTTTGAAAGGGTTTATTAACCCGTTCATGGGATAAGGGTAACCCTTTTACAATTTAAAAAACCGACCAAGTGCGTGTCGGACCACGCACAAATACACGATGAAGGGTTCCGTTTTTGGGATAAAATAATTCGGGTAATTCCACTTTGCCCCACCAAGCCCGCCACCCTGGTGTGGCAAAGTGGACTGCCTAAAATTTTGCAGTGGAATATGCCCCACTATTCTGATTTGATGGGGCGGATAACACTAGCATAAACACTTTGTGGATTCTGCCCCACTAGGGTTGGCACCTCAGGATTTGTGGTTTAGGCGCATTTGGGCTAATTCTCATTTTGGCAACCGACTCGCTAATGGACTACTTCTCATTAGGGCTACTTCTCACTTGGGCTACTTCTCCCTTGGGCTACTTCTCACTTGGGCTACTTCTCACTTGGGCTACTTCTCACTTGGGCTACTTCTCACTTGGGTTACTTCTCATTAGGGCTACTACTCAAAATTTGGGAATGTTTATTGAAATAAGTACTGTATTGAAAACAAACATTGCATTCATTGACATCATTACAATAAAAACAAACGCTACACAATCGGGGATAGGATGCAAGAGCGAGCGAAGCGAGCTCGGGACTCGGGGCACCCCGACTCGGACAGGTTAGGTTAGAAGGGGATGGCGGGGTCTGAAAGACCCCGCCGTCCCCTTCGTGGTTCTCATTCCCCTTCGTGGAATGAGAAGTAACCCAAGTGAGAAGTAGCCCAAGTGAGAAGTAGCCCAAGTGAGAAGTAGCCCAAGTGAGAAGTAGCCCAAGTGAGAAGTAGCCCAAGGGAGAAGTAGCCCAAGTGAGAAGTAGCCCTAATGAGAAGTAGTCCATTAGCGAGTCGGTTGCCAAAATGAGAATTAGCCCAAATGCGCCTAAACCACAAATCCTGAGGTGCCAACCCTAGTGGGGCAGAATCCACAAAGTGTTTATGCTAGTGTTATCCGCCCCATCAAATCAGAATAGTGGGGCATATTCCACTGCAAAATTTTAGGCAGTCCACTTTGCCACACCAGGGTGGCGGGCTTGGTGGGGCAAAGTGGAATTACTCAATAATTCATCCCAAAAACAAACTTAACATTGTAGTTGCAAAACATGTTCTCCCGCACATCGATTTACGTCAAATTCAATTCTCCAACTGCAAAATGTAAGTTTGAAATGGCAAAAAAAATGTCCCTGATGGAAATATGTAGTTATATTTTACTGGTAGGTATTATGTAGGCTCGTTAAATTAAATTGTTAATAAGTACAAAAGCGAGACTTTCAGTGCGATTTGTAGACGTATAATAGGTACCTAATGCATTTTCTTCATCAGAAATATATCAATGAAAATGTACCTATTACCTACTCGCTCCTATTGTAAGATATAATAAATGAAAACAGGTAGTTTTTTTTTTAAATTGTTTACCTCCTTCATATATAAATTACGCCATTAATTGTGCTAATGTTTATTCATGAGCAATTTCAGTGTCTGTCAAATTTGTTAATTATGTGGGTTTTCCTATATGTCAGAAGCCATTCATTATAATTATCAGTTGATGATTAATTAAGGGCCAGTTTCAGCATACTGTGTTTATTCTAAATGTCCCGTTATGCCATTTGATGGATTGTCTCCCTACGAAATATAGTCCTTTATAATGCTGTATGGCATTTAGTAACAGCAGTTTGGTGAAATTGGTGCTAAACCTACTAGAAAATCCAGGGGACCATTGGATTTTTTTTTTATTAATCCAGAATCGGAAATGTAAACTGCGTCATGAAACCTTCTTTTAAAAATACGCAAAATATGGCAGCACAGTGGTTGACTAAAGGTCTGAGCAGACGATGGACAATTTGTCCGCGAACATTTTGGTATCGTATGGAAATTCTGGGAGTCTGTTTGTCCTACGTGTGCGATATTGCCTAGATTTCCATACTATATCGTCGCGGACAAATTGTCCATCGTCTGCTGAAGCCTTAATAGTTACAAAATACTTTTTCAGTAGTCTTGAAGTGGCTAGTTTAGTCGTTTTATAGTTTGTATCACTATCTGTATTTCATATGTGTAACTGTGTACAAATAAAATTGTAATAAATCTTGAATGTCTGTGTGTGTATGGCAATGTTGAATGAAATAACAGAATTTTACGTTAAGGATAAAACAAAGGAAAACAAAAAAAAAACAAAATTAAACATTATTTTGACTATAATTCAATAAAAATGCAGATGGAAATAAGGAAACTTACAAGAAAAAATGTCATAATTAAGCTTTATACTTAATTTGTTTGTCCATAAGAAAATAGAATACGTAGTAGTCATTTTTGGAAGATTAACTTACATTGGAATTAAATTAAAAAATTAAATACTTAATTACAAGTGTCGTAGGTACTAAACTAACCTGTTATATTATATGACTCATGATATACTACTAACATTAAGTTACAAGAATTCGTACAACTTAAATGTCGGTTTAAATACAAAAGAAATTAAATAAATCAGTTTTTAATGGTTTATAATTTGTAATGAACTGATAATAAATAATAATCGTGATCTTTATGAACGCTTAAAACTAAAATTCCTTAACATTAGGTACAAAATTATTATCTTGTGGTCACCATGCAACGACTCGCTTAGAAAGGGAGAAAAACTGAAACTAAAAATAGTAAAACAAAATAAAAAAAATACCATCTCGGTTCTATAAAGCTGAATAATAATTGAACACAAAACCAATATTGGTCAACTGTCGTTTTATTGTAATACATTATATTATAAGAACTCGTAGATCTGACATGTAACAAAAATATCATCAATATATGTGGCGCGAGGATACAGTCTCTTGGTAAGATTCGATAGCATACGATAGTTCTATCAGAATTTCTCCTAATCAATTACATTGGTCCCTTAATTAAAAGTTTAAACTTTGTTTTATATAAATATTATAAAATATCACACTTTAAATTCAAAAGAAAACTATGCTACTTGGAAACTAATCACTTAGTTCTGTCAAAGTAGGACTAAAGTTAAACTGCCAATTTGAATATTATATTCAAAAGGAGACAATAAATAAACAATAATCTATCTCGATCAACTAAAAATTAAATAAATCGATTTATCTCGTTTATAAAGTAAAAGGCACACTTTAGGCGGAGCGCGGGCGAGCGCTGGCTCGGCCCGCGCCCCGCGCGGCGACCGCTCACCGACAACAATTGTATAAACATGTTTCATATATTATTGTGTCATATCTTTATACAGGTTTATCGGTACAAGAGCTCGGGAGTCCGGCGGGCCTGCGCTCGGGAGGCTCGCTCCCGGCGGTTTTTGCGAGGCGGACGCGAGCGCCGAGAGGGACTCGGCGCGACCACTACAAAAATAATCACCAAAACTTGGAACCGGTTTCGGGCCGTATCTCGTCCTCCTCGCACGAGGTAAAATAAAAAAAAAGTCCTTGGCAGACTAGTCGAGTGCGGCGGAGCGTCGTGCCGATAGTTCTCAGATGGGCCGCGGAGGAGATCGCTAGCGGTGTCGGCTAGCCGGAGATTATCGCAGGCACGTAGCCACAAATGAGCACTTTCGGTTTTGTCTGCCGAGGTCGACTATAATATTCGAGATTAATGAAACTGGAATACTTTATCCACAAGCCCATCTAACTCCCGAGTTGTAGACCGACTGATTCTGCCGTAGCGTGTATATCGGTGACTGTATTAAAATAGTATCATTTGTGTTCAGGTTCAGAATCAGTCGAATTTTTGTATGGTAACGAGCCACGTCCCGTCGACGCGGGCCTCGTCCGTATGCGGTGCGGCATCGCAGCTGCTAGCTACAAAATAAAATAATTATTACAGTTAAAGAGACTCAAAATAAATAATAAATTATTATCTTAAACCCTTAAAAATAGATCACGAGCGCCTTCTCGCGGTACAGTACCGAGCGCGGATAGGCAGTATGAAATAAATAAAATGTTCTATATGCTAACTTTACAGAGACCACCGCTCGGCGGAGGATCATCGGGAAGACTTCCGCGAGCTACACAATAAATATCTAATATTATAAGGTGCCATTTACAAGTGCGTGCCGATAACTAAAAACATGTAGGTACAAAACCACTATACTTCACACCGCAAACTTTCGAGACGCCAGAAAACACTTCGTTTCGTTAACTTTATAAATTACAAGGCGAAGTAGCAAAATAGCATCGACAAACTGGAGATCATTCGTTGAGCGGGTGTGCGTGTGCGCGAGGCGCGGCGAGCGGACGCCGCTCGGGCGCTGGCTGGAAGACGTCGAGTAGGCACTAAGGTGACGGACGATCCTTAAGCTATGTTCGGTATAAGTTAACTTAGGACTAGGCGGTCGCAGGGCCCTAGGCGATGACGAGGTCCCCAAACGCCGATGACAGACGGTTGAACACAGGGAGTCGCTCTTCTTCAGGGTCCGGAGATTGCGCGCGGCGGAACGCGAATGCAGTGGCGTGCGCGGGAGGAGACATGGCGGGTGGCGAGTGCGGCGCCAGCGGAGACTGCGGTGCCAGCGGAGAGTGCGGCGAGCGCGGCGAGCGCGACCCGTCGCTCATGTAGGACGCCATTGAGCCGCCTGACGACAGCGATGCCACCGATCCGCCGGGAGACGTCGATTCGCGGCGCCGCGCCTCCTCCGCGTTGTGCACGAAGTGGCAGCGCGGTCCGTACGGACAGAATCCCACCGAGTGGAACGTGCGGCACAGCTCCGTCTTGTACTTGGGGTGGCGTTGCAAGTTGCGCAGCTCGCGCATGCCGTGCGCAAATTGACACTTGTCACCGTATTTGCAGACGCCGGCTTCCTCGAACGGTCTGCAGAGTTCGGTCTTGTATCTGCTGGTGGCGGGCGGGGGCGGCGCGGGCTCACTGGTGGTGCGCTCCAGCCGACGGTGGCCCAGGCGGTCCAGCAGGCCGGCGAGCGCGCGGTGTGCCGGCACGGACGCGGCGCGGGCCAGCACCGGGTGCTGCTCCCAGTTGACAGCGCCTGTGACCGCTCCGGCTCCTACTGGCCCGAGGGTCGCGCTCAGTGTGGCGTTCATTGTCTGCACTGGCCGAGATTGGTTCTGAAAAACGACAAATAATTTGTTACTAAAAGCTTTTTAGAGGCCAGAAAAAAAATAAACTTCTGAGGCTAACATAGGCTTTAAAAGGGATTCGAAATATAAATGCATGGTCATTGTTATATGGCACACAAATATTATCTTCCACAAAAAAGGCTGTGCCAAAAGGTACATGAGAAAACGTTATTTTACAACGTCGTAGATTTATTTTTGTAGTAGAAAAAATGTACACAATCCGTCTAGAAGGGTCGGGCGGTACCTGCTTAAGTTAACAAAAAAAAAATAACTACCCCGAGAGCTGGTTTGGTCGCCTACCTGCTCGGATTCATCTCGTTTTCACGAATGGTCTACATGTTGAAATGGTTAATGCTACCAATTAACCGAACTTCAAAATGGTGTTTTTGATGCCCGAGGGTGAGTCGAATTTTAATGTTAAGTTTTTAACGAGCGGCAGTGCGGCGGCGGTCGTCCGGACCCTTACCATGAATTATTTATTTCGGTAAATTTCCCAATTCCCATCAATATTCCCTTTCTAGAAGAGCAACGTTTAGAGATGCAAATGTGTGGCGCATCTTTTGTTTTCACAGAGCGTCGAACCTGAAGCTACAGAGCATCACCATAACAATGCTGGTGTTCACGCGGGAGGCAGTTGACACGGGCGCGGCGGCCACAATTGCGGCGATTGTGCACTATTGTTCAGGCATAGCTTGTCGCCTCGCCACTATGACGAATAATTGTCGCCGAGCTGTTTGACGACACTTCTCCGCGCGAGGGGCAATGGTCGGCGCGTGTCGTGTTAGATAACAGTACTCCCACACAGATCTATTCAACGCCTAGTATTTGATCGGCTACCATGTTACTAAAGTGCTGCACTTTAGGGATGACTGTGCAAATGACGCCGACGCCGGCGGCTGGCTAGTATGTATTTGTAGAGGATGGCAAGGACTTCTAGCTGTTGTAAGTGGTTAGCGCCCAATTAGAGTATGGTTTCGCGAATCTTTGGCGAGACCAGAGCGGCACGACCACGAAGGTCGGATCGGATCGGAGTTGGACGCGGAATACGAGCTCTATACATAATGTATGATACGCCGCATCTTGTATGCGGCCTCAATCGATGTGAATGACACGTCATTGTATATTCTATTCGCCTCCGCCTCGTCCGGGGATCGTAAACACGCAAACACTTGTGTTTTGGAATACAACGGACAAATTATTATATGATACTGCGCTCTTTGTTTGCATGATGTGACATACCCTATCTATAGCCCATAATCTCAACATTAACTACTTATACTCGGTTCCTATAAACAAACGAATCGTTTTGCTTACCAATAGTAGCATTTTTTATTGCCAAACGGCATATAAATAGATTCATAAGCTAATTTTACCTGTGATAGCTACTTCCATATGGGAGGGTCTACTATGAGGTATTTGCTTCATTATTGGTAAAGATACAAGAGTCTTAAATTTAAACAATAACGGTGCGTAGATTATAGGAATCGGCCATTAGTAATTAGTAATACCCACTACTACGGGGTATAGTCTAAAAAGCCTCGTATTAATGGCTCAGGCCGACAAAGTCTATACTAGACGTTAAGTCTTGCGGTTAACAGCAAACGGTAGGTAAACAATTACACACGAATGCTTTTAGTGGTGTATGAGCACCTATTGTTCGCTATGTGGGCAATAACCGACTACTCTTAAGGCTGCGTCTGCGCAGTAGCTATTTGTCCTTCATGACCATGAGAGATAGTGCCTGCCCTGTGCTTGTGCACATTACCGAAAGGTAAACGTTGGAAAACTGACATACAATATGAATAACAAAGGAATATTATCTTTGTCCTACTCCAAAAATGTCGCGAAGCTAACTGTTGTGTAAGGAATTTATTGTCTACAATATATTTCTGCTTAATGAAACAATATGACCGTACAGTAACGTCAAAGGCGAAAGTGAAGCAAACAAATGAGCGTGTCAGTACAATCGCGGGTGAAATGTTGCAGTGAAAAGCCAGGGGTTAAGTTGGTGGCGGCCAAGTGTCGACGGAAAACGGTCGAAGCGTAATTAGAGAGTTATCAGAGCGGAACATTGGTTAAACGCTGCTTTCCATCGGACGTTGCGCTCGCGCAACCGAGCTCCAGGGAAAATTGTAATCACTGTCGATTTCAAATGGCCGCGGTCGTTGCGTTCGAAGCTGAGGGTAATCAGCCGACAGCGCGTACTCCATGACTGCGCCTCGCGTATTATAATTAGTAATAAGATAACACATGTTTAGACATCGGCTCTACGTCAAACAGTTTACACGTTCGGGCCAACAAACTAACCCATAACACTGTAACGGGTGTTTGTTTGGTAAATATAATTTTGGGTAAAGGATGGTGTAATGAACGTTTCCAAAGATCCGGCGGGCACAGGTCGCGCCGCATGCTGTGATGTGTACTGTTTTGGTTAACGCGCGATGTTGTCAACGTGACAAACATGCCGACCGCTCGGGCCAATGTGTTTGTGCTTCTCGTTATTATGGTGGCAGCAGGTTGCATAATGTTCTATGGCGAGACTATTTTAGGTTTAGCTTCTAGTACCGATTACATACCCTATTTGGAGGAAAATTAAAATACAAGGAAGTCCAAACGCTGATTGGTTCCCCAGACGAAAGCAAGATTAAATTCAAAAAGTATTTTGTAGCTAAGAAATGACAAGCATTTAATTTACAGTCGTAAAATATTGAAAGAGTAAACATTAGTGGCGAATATTCAGATGTTAATACCAGAACGTACAGAGGGCAACGACTTTCTGACTAATAAAAACAACTTTGTGGCATTTTTTACAACACAAAGGTATTGCCAGCGAATTTAAGTATATTCACTTAAAATATTCGCAACAATCCAAAATAATAGAACATTGGATAGAGTACATTCTATCTACTTAGATCAATGTTCTTCAAGATGATTAATGAAAATTGAAAAATTGTGTAGTCAGTAAGGTTGTCGAACTCGGAGCATCGCTACGCGTGTACCCGCGTATTTACATTGGCAATCACTGAAAATTTACACCTCTACTTTACTGTCGATGCTTTCCGAACTCGAGGTCTCGCTAAATATATTCATCGCTTTCCAGATAACCTCTGAGGGCAACGGCATCGAACAACAACGAACGCGAATTTAGGTTACTTGTTTCCAGCAGATTCAAAGACAACTTAACAATTCAAATGAGTGTTGCTTTTGTGAAGAAAAACGCTATCAATGCTTGGCGCAGACTGCTTCTAACAGACCATTTCGGATAGCCGTATATAGGGGTTTCGAAATTGTTTTTCCAATCATACCTTGTGAACGATTTATTTAACCCTAAAGGGGTTTCTCAATCAGACAGTTATTATATAAGGGTAACCCTTATCTAATAAATGGGTTAGTAGAGGTCTTGACATCCCATTCTTAAACCCTGAATACTATTAGGGTTTTAAAGGTCTCAATGGGTTAGGTTTTCAATCGGTCACCAGAATTATAAGGCTAAACCATACAAAGTGTTATCGATATGATTGGGTTTCCGCTTCATTTTTAAGTTTAGAAAGATTAAGCCATACCTACAAGGTCTTACATATATGGGTAACCACCGAATGAACGGTTAACCCTTTGAACGATTTAATTCTTATGTGGGTTAGCACAGTCCCCGGTTTCTAAACGACTTAAAACCTTAACCTATGGCTGCACATTCACAATGACCTAACCTGACCTTTATTGAGAAGAGTTTCTTTGTTGTCATTTTGCTAGGTCGTCGTAACCGTCGTAAGTAACGTAACGAGCATGAATTCGAATCATTAAGACAAGAGTGCCTCGCGACAATTGATACAACTTTATAACTCAAACGATAGAACTGCTTAATTGAATGTTAATTGGTTCTAATCAAATGCGTTCTATATTTAAATGAACTTTTAACGATTTAAAACTCTCGGAAAGTCACAATGCTCTCATGAGGACATGCTGCACTAGCTAGCAACAGTAGCAAGCAACACAATAATAATTATGAAACGAAACGAAACGATTCTTGACGGTTATGTAAAGAATGATAAAACTATAATACAAGGTAAAAATTAATTCAAAACAATGAGTTCAACAAACGACCGTTGTGCATTGTAGTATCAACTATTAGAATTGGTTCATTTCTTTGAGTCAAACGAGGGTCTTGGCGATTGATCCCATCACGTTTATTGAATGATTGCGCGAAAACGATCACAGTCAAGATGTTGCGGGGTCCCCTCTGACAGAGACCTAACAACAATCTCCCAATAATGACCAGAGTAGTCATTAACCTTTCAGTGTCTGACGTCGTCGCCCCCTGGTTGCACATAAAGTCGTTTATTTCAGTTTGCATACACGTCTCTGAGAATATTGGCTCGCCCTCATTCATGTTTCTGTTGTTAAAATAATGGACGTGATAGAGATTTCCCTCAAATCATTGAAATATAGAAATTACCGCTTAGTGAGCGCTCACTCGAAATCGTGAACAATGGATGAGTATTATATGATTCACGGTGTCACTGCGTAGTGACTGCTTACTGGTGTATACACTTATGGTTATTTAAGTGGCGCATTTTACCACAATTAGACTGGCTTCTCTACGAGGCATGCTTTACGCCGATACAATTATTATGAAACCCATTAATAGCTACGCAAGCACAACAAATAACAACGCGATTCAATGATCTCCCACATCGTCCAGACATCCGTTCAAACGGTCACCATATGATTGAAAACCGTCTGATAAATTGTGTCGCTTGATTATTTATTAACATAGCGAACGTTATTATTACTCTCATTTATAATAAGACTAGGTACCTACTTTCGTAAATAATTATGCCCTTTGATTTTGAAGGTTTTTTTTTGTAGTCGCTAGGAGATAACGAATTCAGATTACGTACCTGATGGTAATTAGCAAAAATTAGATGATGAAATAATAATCGAAAGGATTATGCTTACAATAATATCCTTATTTATCGTTGTTTACCTAGTATGTACAGCATATGAATGTGGTAAACGTATCCACGCAGTTCACATAGTTAGCGACTGTTAGATGAGTAAGACCGGACGCCAGGCGTACCGCGCGCATGCAGATGGGCACCACGCCGTGATTGCAATGCGAGAACACACCGGCTAAGGTATAAATGCCATCACATGTCAACCGCTCCTCTTTATTTATATTACGAACACCTACCAAACGATTGTCTGCTGGTTTATTATATTAGACGAAACAATGGAAATGTATTTGAAGAAGTAAGTAGGTAATCATTAACATAGCGAAAAGGAAATCACGTACTACCGGAGACAAGTTTCGAGAATTTGTAAAATCGCCTGTTTGTATTATGTTCCTGGTAAGCTCAATGTTAAATTACATTGCGTGGATATTAAAACAATTCTCGTAAAGAAGGTACTGGTACGTTTTAAGCAGGGACTGTAGTACAACTCCGTTTGAGAGGTAAGACGTTCAAAAAGGGTTACCCCATCATTCGGTTACCCTTTTTGGAGTATGAAACAGCTTGTATGGCTTAACCCTTTGAAACCCCATGAAACGGAAACCCAATTTTAACGATAAGGCTTCCTGTACATGATGCCGGAGCTGCACCGGCGCCGCGGTTCCGGCGCGGCTCCGGTGCGGTTCATGTGCGATTTTCATACGTATACACAAACATGCGGTCCGGCGCCGGTGCGGCTCCAGCGTCGTGTACAGGAAGCCTAACACTTTGGATGGGTTAACACTCTTGTAACCGATTGAGCGACTTGAAACCAAATAAGACCATTCAAGGGAAAGGGTTTTGAGAGAATTTACTAACCCATACATGGTAGGAAAATGGGGTTTATTAACTGGTTAATTTCCGGTTCGTGTATAAGATTCGTCGTTCACAGCGTAAAACATATCGTAAGAGTTTATTAAAAACCCTTTGCAAAAAAACACCATAGAAAACTCTTTAAACAGCTAACCGAAATGGTAACGAGACGTGATGTGTGTTGTTATGGCGATGGCGGGTGGCCTGCGTGTGCGCATGCATACAGACGTTCACCTCGTAGTCGCAGGCGCTGGCGTCGCTACGGGTGCTGTGTTTATTGCGCGCGCGCCATAAAGCTCGCGACTCGAGGTGAAGCGACCGTAAAACAAATGTCAACAAAGAGCTTCGTTCAACTGGAGTATGTTTACCCCCCGGCCGCTCAAAGCGAAGGAAGCACGTCCCCCGGTCGGGCCGCTTTTAGCACCTCCTTATTTATAGATAGATGCAACAAGACAACGCCGTCTCGGGGTTGATTTGCAAAACTGGACAGGTAAATAATTTGTTCGTGATGCAGTTGTTGAAGATGTTCAGAATTCGAAATCTAAAAAACATAGCGTCTGCATTATGTTTACTATTCATGGCGTGTAACGTGGCTAGCTGAAGCGTCATGACAACGGATCATTGTGTAGCGGTCATTAGTGACAAGCTGTTGGCCCTTACGTCAGCCGCGGGTCTAGTTGCAACAATTCCTTTGTCCGTGTAATTTTTATCGTTGCGTCACTACCGGGTTAAACTTTCCCCGCAAATTGTTCGACATGTATGACTCACGCGAGGTAATAACATAGATAAACATTTTCTGTGACTAATGCATCTTTAACCCTTTTTGAGTCACTTGAGCCAAGTTTCGACAAGTATGGCTGTGGGCGACACCAGTCTATTATTTGGAATGGTCTTCGAAAGGCATGAGACGTTAAATACAAGCTAGGTAAGTATCTAATTGTCTTGATATACAAATTGTAGAGTGCCGAAACAGAAGAATTGTGAGGCATGTTTTCTTGGCTTTATACAAAGTAATTAGTGTCATGCCAATGGAGTAGGCAATAATTCCGAACATAAATTCTAAACTACACTGTCAAGATTAATCATAGCTCTACAAACGTTTGTCAGCGGGTTTTGATAGTGTTGTACTGTTGAGCTGTTTTTGGTTATATTAACTTTCCTGCTTCTTCATGGGCAGTTCTTGTGGGTTACATGATCACTGTGGGGGAGTACTGTGGTACCTTCTGTATCCGAATGGACGGATGATGGAAATACCGTAAAATGGAACAAACAGTAGGGGTAATTCTAATTTTGTGTTCGATAGAAGATCAACTAAACTTACAAGGATTGTCATTTCATCCAACTCGTAATCGGGACTCACCTGTGAAAAAAGAAAACAGAAATGAATAAATGAAGAAAATTGTTAAACTAAAACATAACAAAACTCACAATAGGAATGTTGGACTCAAAGTATTGCTTAAAGTCGCATTTAGTTGGAAAGCTTAACTTAAATTTTCTTAATTACTAAAGCGCAATCAGCAACGATTGCTTCACTGTCGGATTGCTTAGCTTAAGCACTTACGTTTATGTAAATGTGAATATTACGTTGCCTTCTCAATTAATTGTAAAACTACAGGCTAGACTTCAAACAAACCAAATCTACAAAACCGATTATATATCTGATGCGAATCATAAAAACCGACATGGACAATAGAAGGTAATTTCAGTGCGTAACAATATTTGTTTACAAGCTAATGGTATCCAACCCCAATATATCCAGCGAGTAGATACTCTCAACCGGTCTGTGTTGAAAGCGATAGCACTTCCTATAAGAAAGTAAAACGTACTCCGCTAGTCGTCCGGAAAACTTACACAGGCGGTCCGATATAACTGAACTGATTATATTAGACAGAATACACTTCTCGACGTTTGCCAAAGCAATGGTCTGCTTATATTTGAAAATAATTGCGAGAGTAATACAGCAATTACTTCTTTACTGGGGTTTTATGAGGTTTTTATTGCATCTGACTACACTTCATGGTTATTAGCTATCCGAAGTATTATGCAAGCATCTAATAAATCAGTTATGAAACTATTACGTTCGGTATGGATATTAGGCTGTTTATGTATCAGTTTCCTAACTTTCAACTAGTTCACGTTGGTTGAATGAGAACAAAAGCTGTAGAAGTGATAATAATATATTCCCCGAGTTTTTACAACAGCACACTCAAAAAAAGTAGATTGTAGGTACTAAATACATTATGAATTTGTTTCTTGTATCCTCGATCCAATGTGCATTGAACAATGAAATTTCGATAGTACACATAGCAATAATTTGCAAACGTCCTTCACACGTAGTGATACAATGCGATACTGCCCACATTTTCAGCTCCTTTGTATGTACGTACGAGTAAATATCTACTTGTGTTCATTCCACACAATTAACTTCTAAGTTAGTTGTACGTGAAAATTACTGACAACAATACTGATATTACGCCACCGCGTTTAGACGTGCGGTGTCACGACCCTAGTCGGTAATGGGAGACTTCGTTTCTAACGCAACTGGGTGATCTCTAATTGAACCCGGCAGCGCGCGAAGGTCTTGTGCGGATCACGAACTTAGCAACACAATCTTATTGACCGAATGAGCTGTTGTTAGCGAGATTTTTGTACAATGAATAGATTTACTTCAACATTACGTAAAAGGAACTAATTCTAAAGAGCGTAGAGCCCACTTGTAAAAGCTGAAAAGTTGTTATTTGTTGTCTTTTCCGGATTTTTTGTTTTTGTTCTTTTTTAGCTTTTTCTTCAGTTTAAAGCAATGTATTACATTCTATTGCATTGCTTATTCTTTAAGCCGTTACCTTGGAGACCCTTTAAATTCATCGTCAAGAAGGCGTCGCCATATTGGCTGCGAGTCGTAATCGCGTCGGCATGGATTGACGATGCGTTCTTTGAGTAGTAGGACAATGGCATTGACGTTTAAAACTTAAAAAAACCTGTTTATTATAATTTATTATAAAAATGATTCGTTAGGTGACAAAAATTATAAGTCAAGAGTATCTGTGGTCCGAGTTCTAAGACAAGAGTGACTAAATGACTTAGAACTGGAATTATTTTAACGATGAATTATTATCTCTTGTCATAATTCGTTTAAGGCTTACTTTATCAGACTTCCTTATTACAAGCACACATGAATTCATCATCACGTGTCTGTTAGTAGCAAGTATTCATGGCGCCTGGGTTTTGCGACGATCGTCGGGCACCGGGCTCGATCAACGAAGCAATCGGGGCCACTTGTGCTAATGAAACACTTCAATTGAATTGGGGACATTAATTCAGCAGGCGTATCGCGCTACTGTTTACATTGGTACTAAATAAAAATAGTTCTGCATTGTACATGGAAAATTACTGAACAGACAGTTCCAGTTATAATTATTACTAATACAGCCGCAATTAACTGTTTTAGTTTACTCACTCGGATGAATTCTTAATCTTGTTTAAATATAAGAAATGTACAACAATATTTATTCAACTATATAAATGGATGATGAACTAAATAAATAATCTTTGTGGGAGCTTTTATGATATCATCGTTTTGTATCCTTAAAGGTAACTCTACGAAACTTCTAGCTTTTTATTTGAATAAATCCATTGCATTTAGTTTAATAAGTTGTTGCTTCACACATTCAGTGTTAATAACACTTGAGATTAGGTGAAGTAAGACAATGAACTCGCAAACAAGGCCGCAGTGGCAGAAATAACTTATGTATTTAAATTTAACTTCTTTTGTGCAAATGGAGGCCAAGTTTCAATTATATTTTCGAGGCAGCATTAAATTTGGTGAAAATTTTGACAAAGTGGTTTTGCAAGAATAAACGCGGTATTTTGAATAATAAATGC
The DNA here is from genome assembly GCA_916610205.1 of Griposia aprilina. NCBI lineage: Eukaryota > Metazoa > Arthropoda > Insecta > Lepidoptera > Noctuidae > Griposia > Griposia aprilina. The sequence goes on along the minus strand of OU744297.1, from coordinate 12,498,047 downwards.
AATATGAACAGTGAAATATTCTTAAATATTTATTTTAAGTACTTATGACTAACTTATCAATCCATATCCCGATATGAACTTGCGAAACTATTATCTGCTTTATGTGATTAATTCACGAGCGATAAATAATAGTCTAATAATAGTCAGTTGCATAAAGCTATGCTCACAATTATTGAACATTATCTAATTTATTACGAGATTATCGCTGATAGGTTTGCCTTGTAGCAACCGAAGTTCGATTAAAATACCCCCAAGTTTACATATTCATAACGAATTATTACTAGATCAACAGGATTATAAATTTGTTGGATGCTGGCACTAACATTGTTGGCATTTTATGGCTTCTATTATAATAATAACGAATTTAAATGATAATGATTGAGCTTGATTAATAATAAATTCGATAATTTAGTATATTCACGAAGGTGAAGTGACAATAAAATAGCAAATGAATGATGGGTCCATTCATTGCTCATGGCAGTCATGGCACAACCTTAACCCGTGGCCCTAATGGTGTGACATTAACTAGTGGCCATTATAAACATTATAAATTTAACATTATGTACCTATTTGAAAATATAGGACCGCAAAATAGAAAAGAACACTGTTTGACCGGAGTATAGAACAGCATGTAATTTAAGTAGTACCGTAACACGGGGTGAATAGGAACGCAGGGGTGAATCGTAACGAAACTTTAAAAGGAATTTTAACATTTAAATAATATAATTTGTTGCCAACAGGGACACGTAATCGGTTAATTATAATACAGTATACACGTTAGAGTCCTTTTTGGCGACAGACTATAATATTTCAATGTTAAAATCCCTTTTAAAGTTTCGTTACGATTCACCCCTGCGTTCCTATTTACCCCGTTTTACCGGTACTACTGAAATTAAAAAGTTTAAATAAAAACTAAACTAATAATGAACTGCTAGATCTAGAAACCTTAACACTATAATTATAACAAAGGAAGATTCTAAAACAGATTTGCTTAATTATAACAAAAAAGATTCAAGTTCAAACTACAAGCATTTGACACAAATTGGTATTCAAATAAGAATGAATCTACAAAAAACTTGAAAGCCAATTGACTAATATTGAAGATCAGCCGCCACGACCTTGAAGCTACAAAGAGTTCGCCGGCCAAATATTAATTAATTATTTATAACATAACTCGTTTGGCCAGTCCGTGGCTTGCGTGTTGATTCTCCACTCCACATTAAGATCCGGACACTGGTCAATAATATAGAATCGATACAACACTACGCTTTTAAACTATGTGCCTATGAGTCAACAGTCATCATCAATGTTTGTGAAAAACTGACATTTGAAAAGTTAATTACTTTTAATAAAGCTTATAGTTACACGGTATATTTAAAAGTAGGACGACTCCAGTTAGTACTCACAGTGAGAAGTCTGGAGTTCAGGATGACAAGACTATAGAAGATAAAGAAGAACCGGGTGTTGCGGCTTGTGGCACAACTTTTTAGAGGCCTATGTCTAGCAATGGACTGCTACAGGCTGAGTAAGATATCATGTAGGAGACAGAGATGAGGCTTCAAATGCGTCAAAACAATGTTACTGAGACATGAGGTTAGGCGGATCTACGGTACGGGTACAACAGCGTGATGCACGCGATTGCGGCGGCTGATGTTGCAATCACATGTAGAGACTGTCACGCGACCTCTGTTTAGCAACCGATTTAATCATCGTCATGAATGTTAGATTCCCTCGACCTATTTTTACACTATAGAGCACCCTTAGCAACCAATTATAGGTACTCGAGTGAAACTATAAATATACGCAACTTCTTATTTTATACAAGTGGCATGTAAATCTACGGTTGGTTATACATGGGCAGCAAAATTGAGACAACCTGATCACTCTGTAAGGGTTTCTAGATATGGAGGTCAGAGCCTTATGACGTTTAGATGTTAATGAGTGCACGACCAGTGCCCTCAACTAAAGCGGACCTTGACAGTAACTGGGGAAGACGTAGAGGTTACAGACAAGGCAGTAGCTGGGTTGGATGAAGATTACACACAACATCTAATCCTAATGTTATTTGATTACAGTTTTAACACCAAGCTCGTAACGTATTGTTTAATAAATGTTGTATATTTGCAGTTTAAATAAAACATTTATTAGGAAAGTATCGGCTAATTGCTACATGCAGAGGTCGAAAGCGGTTAGAAAGACGAGTATAATTATGATTACGTGATGTTTAATCGTCCCGTTCTTAGTTATTCGATTTCATTTTGTAATTAAAGACTTGTGAAACGGTGCCGCTTACGCAAAGCTATTAAGCGGATTTAAGGGCTTGTTGATGGAAGACCTTCGAATTGCCTATGAATGTTCTACCAACGTGATAATATATGAGCGAAAGGTACCTTAAAATTTGAATTGTATAGTGATCAATCATAATTTCCAGGCCCCGGAAATGCATCTTGGAAGGTCGGGTCCGGACAACCCGAGACGGCCTTGCCGCCGGCTGTGCCACTTTCTCCGCTGCAGATCATGAGCCCACGTGCGTTACGTATACTCCACAAAACAATACATGTTCCACAAGCTCGGTTACACCGACGCATTCTTTGGAACAGCTGACATAATCACCCAAAATTACTGTGTTTCTATACACGGACAACTGCGAGGACAATTCAGATTACATTAGCGTCGGTATCTTCAGCAGCTTTGTTAATAAACGAAGCCTTGGTTTCCAACTGTGACGAGACATTCTCTTTCCATAATAATTATGACCCAGACTGTTTCGTAACATTATGCGTATCATGTAAACATTCATCTAACCCAAGATTTGGAAGGTTTACCAGCTTATATAAAAGTTTCCATTCGTAATTTGCCCATGCCCAAAACTATATACACCTCTGTAAATTACAATGATACAAGTTTGGTTTCGATAGCCAATTATTTCACTTGGATATCAACACTTAACCTATTTCACCATAATTGAGTTTGATTAAATCGAATTATCTTATTGTGAAGTTGCAAACTCGCAAACGGGTTTTAAAATAACTCATTGTGAAAAGATTGTTTGTAAATAAGATAACTTACTGCATAACTTGATGTAAAATTCTTGCCGTTTACTTAAATTGCAAAAACGTTATAATTTAATTATTCATTGCAATGAACTGACTCTTGATATTTGACACTGACTGGAGGCATCGTCTATGGTAGTCTTTGGCATAAACATAATGAATTTATCAAAGGTATTTTAGCACAGCATCATTTCTCAGCGGAAATTTCAAAAGTCAATCTAATCTGTGGCACAAGAGCGTATGTCCGAGGTCCGAGAGGAATAATAGAGCGCTGATTTGAATGCATTTGATAGCGACGCGACGATGGCGACCCAGGCTAAAGCAATTTGAATACTGATAACATTAAATGCGGCCACCAAAATATAGGCTTCTTATGTAACTGACCACAGTCGACCACATCTAGGCAAGTGTGAAATTGCCAAAGAGCGTAATATAGTGTAAACCGAGATTTACGTAAAATTTGAAAGACGTGGTCATCGGAATTGGTTTTGACGAACAAACGCTATGTTGTGTTAAAATGGGAGAAATCGAAGGTTGTCTTACGACGCAATGGTGTCGACGTTGCAAGCTAGTTTCGGCAAATGTTAGCGGTAAGCAGGTAACTACGTGCCGCGCCACCAACCGCCGTCGTTAAGCAATATTTTCACAATTCACTGAAATTGTGGATTAGCCACATTTGCCACGCAGCCGATACGCCCACTTCGTCGCGGACTTATTGGCATAACATTTAAATCGTAATGTGCTGCTGAAGAGGATAATGTCGTCAATTTTGAAAACACTTAAAATTTATGGCCGCGTAGTTTTTGGCATCATTCAATGATACAAGATAAATATTATAACAGCATTATAATCAGCACTGCAATACATTTTCAGTACGTAGAGCTATGTTGTCAAGTCGTAATATTTAATGAGCAAACACACTGTAGGCATATAAACTTGATTAACAACAAACTATAAAAAGAAGAGCATTTTTAATGAAGTCTAATTTTTTATTATTTTAAACGCCAAGACTGGTACTTGAATCTGACATTTTGTGAATGGTTAGACATTCATTTAAAAATTAAAACGCTAATTTATTACAATATCGCAATCAGCAATAGAAATAATATAAGTTGAACAAAATCAACGGTCGGCCGCGTCGTAGTAAGGTAAGCTGTAGGTGTGTGAGCGGGTGACCTTCGCAGGAGGAGCTGGCGAATGGGCTCATCAACGCCGCTCCACCGCTCTACACTTTTAAAATGGGTTTAATTAATACCACTTTTATGTTAACGTATACATTTAAATGTAAGGCGATACCTTATGTTTTTATTGTTATGTGAGAATATCTTGAACATCAATTTTCAAATTATTTGGATGCGTAGTTAATCAATGCATAATGTATTTTGGTTACAATTAGTTCTTTTTTGTTACGACAAGAGTTAATAGACCCTCGACTCGAGTGGTGTTCATCAAATGATGAATAAGCGCACAATAATAATTCAGTTCGTTTAGGGGTCTTGTCTTGGTGTTGGTGTTTGAGGGGTAAGATGTCGCGGGGGGCGACGGAAGCGGTCCAACGTGCGGGACACATTGTGCGAACATGGCCGCCTTCACTGGACGACCTCTTCCTTTGCTAATTACATGTTATGTCTCCAACAACAGATGTGCAACATCCGTTCCTAACGCGCTTTAGTCTTTTTTCAGCGCAAATTCATTATGATGTCTTCATAGTCATAATTCGCCATGGGAACGATTCTGAGTCATCAGGACTACCGTCACTCAAGGCAAAAACAAAAGTAAAGTATAAATGGCTCGATACTTGTATTAAATCATATGGTTTGCAATGTACTTAATTAAAAAAAATATTTATGGCGCTTAATTCAATATGGCGGCGGTTGCAGTCTTCTATGAAATAGGTATGGAAAGCAGTATAACAAAGGTTTTATTTAGTCACATGTTTTTCATGTTAAGCTTGTATAGCTACAAAAAATAAGTAATGTTGCAAGTTGTCTGTACAGTGAACCGTAGAGAGTAATGTACAATACATAGTTGATCGGGATATAGGCAGTGGTTCAAAGCGCGTAGATTAACAGATAGCTGATGGCTGGGCAGGCAAGTAGTAATAGCGAGCGGTTCTATTACAAACAAAAATAGAGAACAAGCGGGCGATTACATTATAGTTTCACTTTCGTTGGAGGCGCATGCGGGTCAGCGCGGTGCATCGATGCGCCTGGGCCGCCTCCGCCCGCGCACGCCGGTGGCCTCGAGTAGTCGAGTTGCGTTCACATTGCGTGCACTCACTATTTAACGTAAATATCACTAATTTACTATTGACACGGCAATAATTTACACAGTAATGTATTGTTAAAACGATAAATAATGTATACCCCTGGTGTGGTGATGATAGACGTTAGCCTTGCAGCAATTTGTTAGCTGCATTTTTGTTGGTATAATCACTGCAATACATAAAGCAAAACAAGTTGAAGCACTTCTTTTACAAGTCTCTAGGTAACGCTAATTCGACTGGTTATGGTTTAGCCATAACAAACAGTAAACAAAAAACATTGTGATGAAACGTAACACAAGTTGAACAAACTGTCATAAAGTAAGCTCTCGGAGTAGTGATATGGGGCCGTCGCCGGGTCAACACAGATAACTTCTGAACTGCCTGTACTAGTTTTGGATAAGTTATCAATGTGCGTCACAATACGATTATTTTTAAAAGCTAGCCTACATTTGTGTATGCTTTGTACAGAGGAAAATGGTCTTAAATATTTCGTAGTCATGGAAAGTCAGTCACAATTACGTGAAACGTGTACGTATTCGTTATCGCAACCGTTTTCCACGTTTGTCGCTCATCGAAGCATGGCTTTCCACGTCATGGCATAGACCACCCCATTTGTCACGGTGATGCCTCTGCCTATCCACTTGACGGGGTCTGCAGCTTCGTATGTGTTACACAATCATTTAAAAATGCTTACGATCAGCCAGTTTCTGCTGGATGTGAGTTATTGCATTAATCTACGAGTTTTTGAAATTACACGTGTTATTTGCATATTAATGTGTGTCCGCTAGACACATGGAGGGACTCTGCATCATGTTGGCAATTATATGGATGAAATCGCACATATATTGCAATGAGCTTAATTACTTTACTATCCTAGTAATAAAATAGCAGGTATAAGGTTAATTTATTATTTGGGGGCGGGGTAATATTGTGAGGTAGTGGTGGTGCATTTCACGGACCCTTGAGCACGCCGCGCAGGTACGTTCCACTGGCAGGGAGCAACGATGCGCGGACGCACCGATTTGATAATGCACAGTATTGTTGCATAGAATGCAGTTAGGGCAAGTTCCACCTGTTCCGAACCTGTTATTTTAAAATATCACGATTCACGCTCACTGCACTATTTAACTTATGTTCAATGAATAAAACATTTCTTATTAAAATACCACAAAAACATCGTCTGCGGTTGAATGTCTATTCTAGAATTAATTTTATGATTAGCAACCGTTCTTGATTATTCAACAACAGTGTTTTAATTCAAAATTAAGCAACTAATTCTTTGCTTCAAAACAACAGAAAAGTATGCCAAGGAAAAGAAAAGAACAGTCATGACAACTAAACAATGACAACACTAATTCGGGAAATTTCACCTTTGCATAGTCCTAGTCTAATTAATAATAGGTTCAAAGCTAAATGAATAAAAATGTAAACGTTGAATAACAATCAATTGGTGGCAGGTTTATGATTGATAGTCATGCATGACTGGCCACAATTGAATAATCTTAGCTTAGAAGTGTTACGGCACGCTGGCTCAGCTCGTATCGGACGAAGCATCTCTAAGCTCGCATAGTAACCACATTACGTAATTAGGTTTTGTGGAGCTTTTTATATACCATCTATCGAAACGCGGATTAAGTCATGCGTACCTATTGTAACTTGAAGTTTTGTTAAGCTGTATGCATACAGGTAGGTTCTGCCATGTTTATTTTCTATTGCAGAGTTGCAGTAGGTACAAGGTTTTGGAGACTATTTTTGAAGTGGGTATTTATTTTGTGCCTTCATTAGAGCAATTATATATGCTATGGTTACCTAGAAATCACCCTGGATTATCTAGTAATTATAATAATACAGGAGGTTTTCCTTAAATAAACATTTTAAACGTCACTTTAGTAGTAAACAACAGCTGCCAGTACAGTAATTTTTACAAACCTATTAAGTACTTAATCATATTTTTAATCTATGTAAGTAGGTAATTCATGTTTCATTAATGTCAAGAAAACACGAACAACAATAAGATCTAACCTCAAATGATTTCATCAAGTGTAATTTTAAGGCGTCAAGATTATAGTGTAGACTCCGCCTATAGCCGTTTCGGTTCGTGCTCGAACTCTCGGAGCAGGAAGTGTTGTGGCAGCGAGACCTTGCGAGGTTCAACGCCTGGTGATGACAAGACCCACGCACCGACTGTTCAACACATTTTATATTCCCTTCCGCTACAAGAGAAAACTGACCTATGAACCTTGCTGCATGTTGCAATCAAACGTTTGAGATTCCCTGCATTATGCAAGTACTGAATGCAGTGACTACAGATTACGAGATCCAAACTTGCACAATATTATGAAAAATTAATAGGCAAGTCTGAGAATGGATTTACACGATTTTCGAGATTGATTATAAATTTTTGAGGCATTCATCTTGCACGCATAAATTAAAAAAAAAAAACTTTCCACAACGTATTTTGTGATCTTCAATACCAGATAATTAGGTTATTGATAAACTGAACTAACTTATACGGAAAATATCTGAGACTGTAAAATGAATCTACAGCAAATTAAGGTGACTATTTAATTAACAGTTAACAGAGGCGACTATAGTTAAGTAACAACAACGCCAGTACAGTCATTTGAATATTAAATACGGGTAAGCTTGAAATTGCTGCAATCGGTTGGCCGATAATATTTATGCAATCGATAACACCACCTACTTTGATAAGTCGCTGTATTCCGATATTAGGAAAACAACGATGAAGTTAGCAATAAACTGAGACTAATCATTGAATTTGAAATTGGAACGATGGATGTGCAGTATGACATGAGTTACGTAAATGCGAGTGGACCGACACTGACCTACCGACGACACCGGCCGCGCCACTTTCCTTTCATTATTGACACACTAGCTATAAACGGCCAACCACTATCGCTAAGCTCAGCTACGTGATTGCTGATATAAACACGACCAAGGACATAGTGTACAAAAAAAAAACAATGGATGTGGTCCAAAATCGTTGTTGAATCGCCGTCTATTCACTCCATAGTTAACTTAAAATCACGTTCGCTCGCCATGTTAGATAATATTTACAAGTTACAGCGGATGTGAGATTTTGGCCCGCGTGAAGCTTAACCGAAGTTTACACTTAGGAATTTGTGAAAAATAAACAATACCACAACCAATGTTTGTATCATGTGCTTTATCGATCGTTGTTTTCACAAGGCAAACAATTTTAGTCTGCGGGTGGCGGGTCTTAAAGTGTTGCGAAACGTTACACAGCAATTATAAGTGACGTGATGTCCAACGTAATGAGGATTGCAGCCGTTTGATACAACGCAACGTGTATGTACGACACGTATCTATACGCTTCGGAGGATATTCAGCTCTTGTTGCTCATCCTATACGATAAAATACTATTGCTACAATATCGTATCATTCACGCCATACTGCAAACAATCGTATACTTATCTGGACACGATAGCGGATACAAATACTATTTATTGCGTCTACAGATTGTACGACCGCTACAACAATCACTTTGTAGTTCCATTTCGAATTGAATAAATAACTGAGGTAAGGCCAGGTGCCCTAGGGCTACTTGAGTTGAAAATACCAATGTTCAGCTGATTATACTGGAGCTGTTAAAATTCTAATGAGTCTGTGCAATGACTAAACACATAGTAAGTAAGGTTAGTGGAACCCGGACACATATAGTTAACTTACAATACAATAATATATCGGGTCGGGTGACGCATCCAGCGCGTACCTCGTAAGGTCGTCCGATAGCAACCCAGTTGCGCAGCAAATGTTTTAAAATTTATGTTAACACGAATACATACAATACACAGGGCAATGGGTTGTTTCACATAATTGTTATACATGGACATACCTACTTAATTACTTTATAAACAAAGTGTACATTTTGATTTGGATAGGTGTCGAGTAGTTTTCAAAGGAGGCTGGCTGTAATTAGGATTTCGAGAACTACGAACTTTTTCTTTGAAGACAAGAATGACATTGCAAAAAATTCAATTTTTATACCGACAGATTACACTGTAAGTACTCTACTAATTAAGTACCGTATTTAAAACTGAATATTTATTAGGGAACAATAAAGGTAGACGCAGCGTTAAGTAACGTTGGAGTAGGTCGGGGATTATGATACCATAAAAAGTGAAAGAGTTCGAAAGTTCACTTCCTGCACGACGAGTGCATAAGATACAGCGGCACGCGCGGATTATAATCACATCGCGGTACCTAACTCCTCGTTTGTGCAACACGCTTATACAAACTGCAATGTCTGCAATGCGCAATGTATGACAATTAGGTAGGGGCTACGGCTACTGCTTCACTGTTCACGACTCAAAAGAAAGATTAGAGAGATTTCATAGGACGAAGGCGCTGCCCGACATCTATGGGTTGGGCGACCATGAAATGATACGGTGACCGATTAACTTAGTTCCGCTTGATAGACACGATCTGGCCCCTAATTTTGAAAGAAGATGCTTTCCTACCGTGAAATAACAAAATACTTGATAGTAACCATCGAAATGAAAAAGTTAATGCACAGCAAGTGGCTTGAGGGGAAGCAGTGGATGTTGGTGGCACCGGCGCCAATGCTGATGTTTCCAGCGACAGACTGGCGCGGCGCTGGGCCGAGACAGCTCCTCTCCGCTCGGCCGTGTTATTACGAAACAAGAAAAGAAAGTTAAGATCGTTTTGGCCGAGAGAATGTAGCTCCAATGGGCTCATAGCCAGCACTGCAGTGTTGTGCCATATTACATCCTCGTTGTCCCCGCTCCGCTCGTGACGCAATGGCCTTACGGCAACTTGCACTTTTTGTTTGTTTACCAAGTAACGAGCACACCTCGACTCGTTCTCCATTCGAATGAGCACAGCATCTCATTAGATTGCTTTAGTTTATTACTATGAAATTAATTGTAGATGTCTTCCTAGGCGTTCTAAGTTTTCATGTGGGTCTTAAGAACGCTTCACAATCATATCAAGAAATAATAAGTTCAAGGAGTCTGAGGAGGAGTATCATACTAAAAAGTTTTGGTGTGAACATTACTTTAAATTGGGACAGATTACCTAATAAAGTATCCCTCAATACGGATACGCTTATTTAACAAATACAACCAAACTAAAACAATGTTATACTTTCTTCATTGCATAAATTCTATTAGTTTAATAATTGTGCAAAACCTAGTTCTTCGACCTAGAAAACTGACCCTCTTAAACTTAACCAGAATATCAAAATGTTTTGCTATTGCATAACTTGATGTGTTCTTTACGAGCAATTATGTAAAGCGGTGGATCGAGTCGAGCACAAGTAGGTAGGCGAGAGGTTGCCGCAGCGGTAATGGTAAAAGTGTTACGCGGTGTGCTCGATTCTGCGCGCGCGCAGTGACGCAACGCGAGGCGAATGTATGCCAAAAGTGCAGTCAAACCTTCAATATTAGCTGGCGAGATGAAACACATGTCTTCTTAGCTTCGTTCTACAATATTTCGCACGGTAATATTGTGCCGAAACGACCAATAAACAACGTTTGTTTCTATGAAACAATTTCCCCATTTCAGGAAAATCTATTTCGGAAATCTTCGAAGAATTCCTGAATAAGCTTAGCAGGTGCGATAATGAACTACGATTATGACATGTTCATCATATACATCACTACTTAGTAAGATTGCCAGTTTATATTAAAGTAGGCCAACAAAGTAATAGCAACACCATGTGCCTTAAGTTAGTTAGGTAGCTAGTAGGTACCGGTTTTGATAAAATGCGGAAAGTCACCTTCAATTCGACATTTAAGTAACGTTGCAAAGTAAAAGGAAAATTAATTAGATGTTGTTATTTTTGAATGCTTTAAATAACCACGTTGTTTTCTCACACAACACTAATAATGTTTCCAGCCGTTTATCAGCGCCGTGATAAGATACAGTACAGTACCCCTTTGTTTATGCGTTGCACTCCAGCATAAGACCTTAGATAATGCATTATCTACATAAGCACAGTAACTAGTCATTTGCTTACTCACCCGATGCTTACATCCATTCTTTGTCTGTCTGGGAATGTTTGAAATAGGTACAGATGAAATCTAAGGATTTTTAAACTTGTTTAAATAGGTATATTAAAAATATTCTAACACTAGCTATTGCCTGTGGCTTCGCCCGCGTGGAGGTCGAATAAAATCCTCTAAATCCTTCTCCATTAAAAATACATATAGGTATACTTAATTACATACTTATGTGCCAACTTTCATGGCGTTCGGTCAAACGGTGTTGCGAGTTAAATCTAAACTCACAAAATGTATTACTTATATTTTTTTTCTCTTTACACACTACTAAAGTTTCTAATACTATAATTCAATCATGATTCGAAAGACACGTAGCGCCATCTAGTGTCCTACAGCAATTGTGACCATCGAAAGTTATTGTTCATTCCCTCTGGAACAGTATTTTGTCTAGATGAAAGGTACCCTTTGTCCTTTTCTTACCCCTGACAACGTACCGATATGCAAAATTTAATGATGATCGGTTCAGTAGTTAGGCGTGAAAATGTCACAAACAAACAAACAAACTTACTTTCGCATTTATAATATTAGTTAGGATTATTCAAATGTGACCGTATCGTTTTACTTGACATCAATTACATATAAATTAATTTTTAAGAAACTATTTGATCATCAGAGGTCGCGAGATGAATCAAGGGAAGGTCAGCTAAATAACTTTAACCTATGTTAATATGCCATCAAAAAGTTAAATCAAATAAATATGAGGTGTGTCATTTCAAAGAATCTGGCAAGGACTCTTATTAGTTGAATAATCTAGCAAGAAACGTTTGTTTAAATATTTTGGGCGCATTATTCATAGTGTTTACTTTTCATTAACTAATCAGCAAGTTAATCAGACATCATGCCATGTTGCAGTACTTATCTATTTCAAAGAAAAGTAAAGCTAGTAACTAATAACTGTGTTACCATTAAGACTCTTATCAAAGATATACTTAATGTTATTCCACGCAAATATACCTAGAACAGTTTATAGTTATGAATTGAATAGTAAAATTAAATTAAATAAAGCTGAGGTAACTAAAATTACAGATATAATAGTTACACAATTACATTACAACCGGTTTGTACGTTTCAGCTTGTTATAGTAAAAGTGAAGAATCACTTTCTACTTTGGTTACCTTACCTCTTTACCTTGACCCACAAAGCCGCCGCAGTCCGTATGTCGGTCAAGGTTCAGGAATCAGAAGCAATTTTAGGATTTGCAGTTGCACGTAGTTTCTTAAGTTCGGACTCAATGTCTTAAGTTTGTCTCAATGTCCTATTTGGTACGAGTGCCAGCCAACAACTCAATGATCTTCTGAATATTCTCCAGAATTCAAGAAGACTGTCAATCTGCGCGATTTCGGAATATGGTGCAAGTATCCGGTATTTGTTCTCGAAATTGTTTTAAATCAATAATTTCTAACTGGGTTCAAACGACACATTCCAGGCACAAAGAGTGTTTCATTTGACAATATTTTGTTAACAAAATACACATTAAATAAAACTAATCAAAGACTTTTTTGGAAATACACAGCAACGGCCCTGGGCAGGATACGACAATGTCGTTTGGCCGGCAATGAACTCTCGCATTTGCTCTGCCGAAACAATTAGCGACGCGTCGCGAATCTAACGAGACTATTTACACAGCAAACCTCTTGACGACATTGTAAAAGCACACTTCGGTAAATTCCAACACTGTAGGACAAATGGAAAACAATAACTTCTCGGTCATATCGATAAGGCCTACTGTCCACGGAAGTGTAGCTTCATAGACGCGTATTCATCATAATAAGCTTGGTGTACCCCTGCCTGTACTACAAAGCTATGAAATTCTGTCGACGGAGCGGCAACATCGCGCTCGCGTCGCTGAGTGCAGGCTTCATGACGCCTCGCCTGCCGTACCGCGTGTCATACGCAGGGGCGTACACACGGCTACATATCAAGCTATACATTTCAAGTATATTTAAGCTGATCTCGCTTTCCGATCAATCTTCGATTCCCGTACAATGAGAGGTCAGCTTAAACTGGAAATGTATAGCTTGATATAGGTATGTATCCGTGTGTATACATCGAGTAAACGCAAGTGTTTATTTTTGTATGAATGGCGGGAATGGCTGTGAAATTTGTTCAGATAGAAAAATATCCGTGTTTATACAACAATAATCTAGCTGAATATGACAGAAAACATATAACTGAAAGGGCTTGGAGTGCGGACAATCTACAGTTGATTGTTGTTGGTTGTTGTACTTAACATCTTGCATGCTTTGTGTGTGTATACCTACTTTAGTTTCTGACAAATAAATGATCTCTTATCTCTTATATTTTTTCTGTGTCTGTCGGCGCCTTCGAATGTAGTAATAAGCCTAAATAACGCATTCGTCGTTTAACGGCATTGTCACAAATGATTGAAAACGTACGCATGCAAGTGCATTAGTGCAATACGCCTCGTGGACAGAGTTCAGTACGCTGGGCTGCGCAAGCTGCACGGCGTATTTTGAAGCGTCTATGACTACGCCTCCATGGACAGTAGGCCTAAACATTAACTTATTTCTATTTCAATCTTGACTTACGTAATGTTATGGAGTGTAGACAATCGTGCCAGCAACAGATTTATCAGTCTTGTGCACATAACTGGTTCTTAATGGTCAAAAGTTAATCGTTTGGATGTTAATTGTGTGTGCGACCTCTTTATTTATATGTTTACCTTGCTCTATGCAGTGACTTTGTTACCAAATGCCTATTTCAAAATCCGGCCAACTTGGAAACACTAATGATGTGCCTATGCCCAGTTTATCCATAATTTGTTTAGTTTGATAATTTTGCCTTTTAAAATGAGTACGCACACACAAATAACATTATTTTTATTACATAATTTGAAATTGATAGACTATTTCCGTGTTTATTATTCTTTAAAAATATAAATATCTTGCCGTGTTGTCAGAAGTGTCTAACAAATTGAATAGATATCGTGTGAAGTATACAGCATTCACTTTTCCTTGTCTAAACAATTGGTTACGAAAGGGACATTCTCAAGATTATGGTTACTTAAATGAAGTTGCGCACAGAAAAGGATTTAGTTACTGATTTCAAATTACGTTGAAGTTACATTCAGCTGAGGCCTGAAGTTACTGAAAACTAAAAAGCCTTGCCAGTATAAAAAAAAACCAATGTGATTTATTAAACTGTGACAGAAGTGTATAGCATAGAGACACGATTTTATAATCAAGAGGTGCAAAGTCTCATAAATATTCTATTTAAATTCAAAGCTATGTGGGCAGCGAGGCGATTGTCGGAAATTCAATGACAGGCCGTAGTGTGAATCCCCTATCTTTACGTCAAATTAGAGTCTAGTGTTTATATGAGCATCGGAACATAATGGCATCTCCACATTGAGCAACGAAACGTTCAAGGCGAGCTACTAAATGTCTAAACAATATTGAGGCATGTTTGGAAAGCGACACCTTGGCGTCTGTTGACCACATCAGAGGACCGTGTGGTTAAGTAAACGGGCAAAGCGTCCTCACTTGAGGCCGTTGCGCTTCGGGGGAACAAAGGGTTGACTCACGTCCGGGCCCCAGTCCGCGGAGAAAGGAGCCGGGCTAAAAATAGTACACTGGCAGTTACGAGTGCGGCCGTTGGACCTGGCCTACGCAGATCGCGCCGTGTCCTGACACAGGCTACCCAATTATTACGCCTCGACTTAACACATGCAACAATCATTAATCTAAAGAAGGCAGACTTTAATCGAATTAATTTATTTTAACCAAAATGGACCTTAAATCCTGGAGCCCTGAAAATCATTAGACTGACTACTTAGGTCATAAGTTCATAACCGCATTCTTGATAATCGACTGAGTATAAATTTTTATACCTATACATATTTTCGTTGCTGGACGATCATAAAACATTCCATGAATGAATGAATGAATACTGAATGTAAAGGCAAGATAACAAGCTATGCGGTCACATGTCCCACGCGGCGCGGCATCGCATTTCGCCAATAGAGCATGCGAGGAAATGCTCTAAAGTCACTTATTATGTAGGTACTAACAAATGCTGTGCTAGCACTATAGTGAACTCCCACGATCGACACTTATTGTTTGCGTTGCACTCCAAGATTTCTGCAACGTCTAGGTGTTGAGAAACGATGGCGGAGGTGTCGACTGAGGTTAAAACCGGCTGTTTGAGAAACCTTTCGAGTTTAGATTGCGAAAAGCGTGGAAAGCTTGTATTTACTTGCATAAAATTATACAGAAATGGCATGACCAAACATTTGACTGAAATCTTAAGAGTTTGCGTAAGAAAATATTAGAGGTAAGTCGAGCATAACAGTTTGTTGGAAGTAGGCGTATGACGTCAGACAACATTTTGGTTGGTTGGTACACCAGGTACAATCAACCTTTATCAGCACACGTGGAGAGCTAATCGCGTCGCGTGACGACCTCCACTCCACAACTACCAACGCAGTTTTTGTTTATTTTGGATGCAATTAAAAATATTATATTTTGATGGCTTAGATTTAGATCGCAACTCAAGATACCAACTTAGGTAAGTACCTATCTTGAATTAGAACTATGGCATTAAGTGCTTATCGTAAAAAAACGTAGCCTGCACACCGAACGTAATTACCATAAAGTACGTAGGTAGGTACCTACCTGTATGTAAGAATAAATATGATAATGTATTACGAATTCACGAGTTCATGCATGTTCAAGCGCATGTAGCCCGCTCTACGTTGTACTGCCAATCGCAATCAGACGATCAGAAAAAGATGCACAAGAGTAAATAAGGTAATAGGTGATGTGTTGCGATTTTACGAACAATATCGGCAAGTTGCGTGCAAGCGTGGCACGAACACGGTCCGCCGCCCCACGTCATTACACGCCTTACTGACCAACTAACTACTAGCGAAATAGTTGACATACCAGTCGCTTCAATTTTTACCTTACCATGTAGGTAATTACTATTTTTTACCAAATCCAAAACCATTATAAAATGTTAAAGATCTGCCAATAACACAAATGGTCCTACGTCATTATGATAGAAGACCAAACTAGTACTGCCAGGATTCTGTGTGAAGAAACTCTGCACCAGCTTTACGAAATTGATTAATTATCGGTTGAACAGTTTGTTGTAATACTGGTTTTAGCGTCCTTACGTCAGGATTAGGATAATTCGAAGATTTCACAGGATCATATATATCACAGGCCTTAGGAGATCATGACAATAGCCCAAGAGATTAGACGGATTATTGTGCTTCTTTTACAACAACAACGTATTGAAGACTAAAGAAATAATCCTGTATATTCGGACATTACCATACGAAGACACGCTAATCACGAGTGTGATCTCGTGAAAGGATTGTGAAAAAATGGTTCGCTTAAATATTGAGTAATAGGGCGTGTAACGAGTCCTGCAACGACAAGACAGCTTTTCACGGTATCGTAACCAAGAACCAGTAACCCTGTATACCTTTGATAGGTTGAACTCAGAAATGCCTGGATTATTCCAAGTATTTAAAAAATAGATTTGGATAAATAAATGTAGGCGATACTAGGTCAACAACGCACTAAAATTAAATGTTGATGACTACACAAAAATCGAGCCTAAAAATACCTTACATAATTCACGTTTGCCAGTTGCAGACAAAATCTCCGAATACAAAATATTAACAGGGCCTTCCCACTAACAGTTTTTGAACAAAGAGGAGACATGGAACAAAAAGCTCTTTATCTGGATCTCAAGAGTGGGACAAAAAATAAAAGCAGCGGTTGTATTTGTAAATAGATGGCAGGTAGAAAGAAGGTTGTAGGTGTATTCAACGGTTTAAAAAGATTTTTTTGGAATCGAACTTATAAGCACGTATGTAACGCACCTTTCGAAATTCCCACTGCAATTCTATACCTACGTTAGATTTTATTATTGCGTTCCAGGTAAATGTTTTTGTTGCAAAAAGGAACTCAACGTCATTTTGCGCTCCAAATTGGCATTTATTTAATTTAATTTACAGCTAAGAATATTTTTAAATTTTGCAAGATTTTAGTAACAGCTTTATCTGCAACTTCAATTACCTAAGTGTGTTGTGTATATACCTACATTGCGGTTGGAAAGCAATTTGCAACATACTTTCAAGAAGACCTTTCAACTAAAAATACAGCCAATAGCGTTTTATATTGTTGAGTAACCTCAATAATTTGCTCATACAAAATCAGAATAGATTCAGAAATCACTTGTTCAAAGCGTATTATGTACAACTAACCCTCTTTTCACGTGGCCTATATACTACGGCCATACAAACCAACACAAAACAGAATATCCCCGAGCAACAAGTGTCTTTTACGCAAAGTAAAAGACCACAAAAACTTCGAGCAGGTAGCTTATGCGAGGGCCAAACCATTTATAACCATACCGGGTAACCAATAGGACCGGTTTTTCTACATCATTACGAATAGCTTCCAAAACTGGCTTCGTTAGTCGATTTTGATCCCTATCAAGATAGCTTTAGTTACGTTTCATGGAATCGACGACCATGCCATACCACTTAGCTTCGTCTGTAACTCACCCCTGCCGAGATTTAAAAAGGATCAAGCATTTATTTAAACATATCAAGCAGGCATGACTAGTAGAATAAAATCCTTCTTACTGAAATATAACCAAGATGAAAACAAGTTTATTTGAATGCTGAATAAGCAATGACATATAGGCTTCAGGGGTTCCTACGAATATTGTTTTTACCAATTATTTGTAGTTTAAAAGTAAGTAAGTTTATTTGTAGTTTTTTGATTGATTACATGACATTTGACTGAGATTTGAAAACGATATTGGCATCTAAATTGAACTCTGAGGATTGAATTATTGCAGTAGGTATCACGCCAGCTTTTAGATATAGGAAAATCTACATGCATCACTTAACACATTTGTTTTATTTTATAGCGAATGCAGATTTTAGAGGTAAAATGTAACTTAGTCAAGTAATGAAAAGAATGATTTTACATTGACTTAGTCAGACTGTTGATTTTCATAATTTACGTATTTGATAAAGTTGCAAAACGGGGCGTGCCCATAGATATATTTGTAGCTACCGTAAGTTAAACTAATAACTACCGGTGCCCGTGCGGTAATCAAACGTAACCTTACATTAGTCGCTTTTACTTTCGTACGGAAACTGCCTACTACGAGCCGAGTCGTGTTAGATTCCTAGGTATGCTACCAAACGGCTTCGGGACTTATTCTATCTATGTCCAGGTTTTTTTTTATAATTAGCATAATTTTCTTTTTTATTATATTGATGGACGAAAACATTGGGTAATTCCCAATTTTCCGATAATTTGCCGATAGTGTTTGTTGAGCAAAATCAACCGATTTCAAACAGAGCAGGTACAGAATACTAGAATGACTTGATTACTTACATTGACTTCGAATCGTAAATAACTTATAGGTACGGTTGGTCATGTACATTTTATCGGTTTCGAGAATAAGCCCCCGTCTTGCAACTTTAGTAGCTACATCATGCGGGTGCGCACGCAAGTCACAGCAACTGGTTTTACTTATTTTCCGTATCTTGTAATTATGGTGGCAAGAACATTGACTTAGGCGGGAAATTAACCGCTCTTGTGATCACTACACCAGAAACGAATTGAAAAATATAGTTTTGTAACGTAAAATTATTGCAATAAACTATAAAGCTTGAACTTAGGCAATTGTGACTTCTCAGAATAAACGTTGTGACAATTTATCCCCATCATCCCGGTCACAAATTATAATTTATGAGTTTCATGACCCTTAATGACCAATCATAGTTTGTCTGGCCTTTGTCTTCCAACTTTAAATAAGTTGGAAGTCCTTAGAAAAGTAACTTACAAGTTAGTGTCTTAAAATTTGGCGAATTAGGATTTCGTATGATAATATTAAGATTGCGTAAACTAGGATCCGGATGACGTAGGTATAGGTATATACCTATTTTTAGGGGTTAAATTTTTTGTTTTGTTTTCAGTTTGATATTCGTAATATTTTTAAAATACCTACCTACCTAACACACCAATAAGTACTTGCTACACAGCCACATAATGCTAAACGATAGATTTTAATTGTCTGAATAAATAATGTTATTGCTGTCATATTGACTTTATTATAGGCAAGTTCGTTACTAAGTATTTTACGTTTAAACCTAGTAGATAATACGCTATTTATGATTTATTGCTCTGTGTAAATACCTACTGCATTGTTGGTAAAATTAAAAGTTTAGTACTTACTTATTTTTCAATAAAAGGTACCGTAAGTTCAAGTATTTGTGGTTGGTTACTTACAGCACTAAGGAGATTAACTAGGTTTTGTTGAACAATTTTTGTAAGTAGGTAGTATCGCATTTTTTAGTCTTTGTCTACCTACCTACGTACCTACTCAAAAGGTTCATAGAACATAGGTAGAAGCACATTATTTACAAGTACCTACTATGTACAAAATTGCTGATTACGTCTGCTGTCACAATCTGTTTAATTTTGACAGATAAACAACAAAATGTTTTGAATAGGTATAGGTATTGAATACATGTTGATTTTTAGAGAGAATTATCTGCTAGAACAGGTAGGTATCCTCTTGGATTGTACCGCCCCTAAGAAGACCCACTGACCAAAAGGTCGGGTCCCTCGTTATATCGAGAAACAGATTTATTATATCGAATAGGTATTATACCTAATAATTTTGTATGGTTATAGGTTGGAACGAGGCCTGGGGGTAGGCGTAGGATAACTTTTCCAACTTAGTTTTTGAACAAAGAGCAATTATAACTATTGGCGTCAATAATGTTAAGGTAGGTAGGCACATAAAATAGGTAAATAAGTACCGTACCAACGAGGTGTAGGTATGCATTCAATTGAAAAAATATTGATAGAAATACTTACAAATACTGTAATCAGAAGCACTCAAATAAGTATCTAATTCTAAGATAGTCTTGCAAATAAATGAATCAAACATACCTTCAAGAACAGATCACCAAAGTCGTACAGCGCAGACTGATGCATTATGGCAGTAGACATCATGCAAAACCAACTCGACACTTAATCCAGGTTTTAATGCTATTTCTCGTATTGAAAATCTGCAAACTGACTGATCCACTGAAGCACGAATTTGTAAGGTCGACGAACTCACTGTAATTTTTAGGTTAGCCGATGAAAAGTTCACGATACTTTTAACGAGAATTTTATGAAAACCTTTATAAATATAGTCCTATTAATAATCTAGTAAAATCGTTGCGTTTTTGTTTTGTAGTTCGGTGACCACAGATTGTGTCCGAACTAGTTGGCCAGGGGCAATTTTTTTTTTATTATGCTCTCCACGATTGAGCCAGATCAGTATTTTTGAACACAATTTCGCAATCGTTGCGAAAATGTACAAAACAGTCCTTTGTTTCGAAATGTCTCCTTCACTTTTTTCGCGTCTATACGGAAATTCACGGATATTGGTCAAAATTCTGCGCGAACTGTCACGAAGTCAACTTTTATGATAAAAACTCTTTTTAGTTTATTGACTGTATACTCCAAAACTTTTTAATTCTGGCCGTATAAATCGTAAGACAAAAAATAAATCGGAGTTAACGTCCGCGCAAGACGCACCACACGTACATTCCGTATCACGCTTGCTCGCGCACTGAACTAAACTGAGCTCTTGTTGTTTTCGCCTTCGCCCGTGAAACGCCGGTAGCGGGCGGGTGGATTTTGTTTTCAACAGAACGATCACGTTTTGGAGCGAGATTCGTTTTTCGTTCGGGTACGTTCGGCAGTATTCGGCAATATTCGGCTGTGTGTTTTGTTGTTGCTCTGCTAGCCAGCCAGTCCGCGTCCGCGAAGTCGAGTAGGCTTGCTATGTCATTCCCGCCCGCCATTCAGACAAAAACTTCGTCAGTCATTATTCTATTAGATAAATATATTATGATTGATTTAATTTAAATATTAGGAAACATAGCCTAAGAAAACCGAGGTAGACACCTACATAATCAGTTTATAATGTTCCTACTGCTGGGACACAGGATTCCTCTCTGTGAGAAGGAGAGGCACCTATTTGGGGTAATTTATAAAGGTAGGTTAGCGCTGGCATATTAGATGGCACTTTTCTGTAGGTTTAGAAACTTTTATTAGTATTTCTAGTTCTTGAGTAGGTACTTACCTAGATAAGTACTTATAACATGTGATTTATCTCTTAAGGCTCCTGCAGACAGGCGCAACGCGACTCTAGTAGAACAATTTATATGAATATAATTATCATGGAAATTGTTTTATCAAAATCGCGTCGCATCGCACCGCACCGTCGCACGGTGGATCGAAAATCGGCTGTAGAGGACATAGGATCTCGATTTCTTAAATGTTATTTTTTTTGCTGGAAATGACTTCTGCTGATCATTACTATGTACAAAAATGACACCCGAGTTAATTCTGCCCAAAAACGAAGGAAATATTTTTTTTTTACGAAAAATTTGTATGAAGCTAGTATGAAAAATCGAATTATCTCCTAAACGGCATGTTTAACCGTAATATCCTTGGAGGAGGTCATAGTGCTAATTATTTATGATTTTTTGGTTGCCAATTTGACGAAAAATTTAATGCCGTTTTTTTTAAAAAAATCGTCAAAATATTTTTATTTATTTTTACATGTAAAACGATCCCTTTTAGTGTCCAAGTTAAAAAGTTCGATATGTTATTAACCCAAATATTAAGAACACACAAAACAAGAAAAATTAAATAAAAAAATTGCTGTTTTTTGACACATTTTTACTAATTTAAATAAAAAAAGATTATCAAACTCTTATTTAAGTAACATATAAAGTTATATTATATACAAAATAATTTAATTTAAGGAATTAATACTAAGCATTTGTAAAATAAAGTAAAATAAATAAAAAAAAGACAAAATATCATTAAATTACAAAAAAAAACCCAAACAGACTCAAATACAAATTTACAAATAAGTACATATATAATTTTTTTACAAATTTTCCTTATCACTCTCGTTGTCAGACTCCAATTCTGAGTCAGCATCCAGATTGGACATATCCAAAAACTCGAACTCAGTTTCCTGAAATTGAATTAAGTCGAGAGTTTCAGCAAAAAAGCTCTGCTTTTTCGTGGCATCTAACTTAGGCCTTTGTGCACTTAGCAAAGGATCCGAAGAAACAACAAGCATATTTAAAATGTCTTGATTGGAATCCTGCCTGCTTCTTTTCCGCGAATGATGTTCTCGAAACCTCCTAAAATCTTTGTTTCGAGACTCTGAGGCTTCTTCCGAGAGAGTCCCAATCGGCACAATATTATTTTTCTCAATTATGTCAGCCCCATGGATTAATAATTTATGAACGGTTGACGACATGTAGTACCAGTCGTATAATAATACGTACTTTTCTGCTGTTTTACGGGCATAATCTTTAAATTTTATTATATCGACCTGCTCTCCAGATGTAATTGCTTGTAAAATTACAGCAAATCTTTTGATGAGGTTTTCATCCAGACCGGTTATAGCTGCGGTTATATCTAGCTCAAACATAGTTGTCTACGTGTGGGTGTACTATAAACCTCTGGCCAACTCCTTCGAAAATATAGGAGTGATGCTATTTTATGTTACGTGTAGTTAAAAGTCCGTGTTCTTCAACATAAACACTAAAAGGAATCGTTTCATATGAAAAAACAAATGAAAATATTTTGACGATTTTTTAAAAAAAACGGCATGAAATTTTTCGTCAAATCCGCAACCAAAAAATTATAAATAATTAGCACTATGACCACCTCCAAGGATATTACGGTTAAACATGCCGTTTAGGAGATAATTCGATTTTTCATAGTAGCTCCATACATTTTTTTCTTATAAAAATTATAACTCTTCCATTTGTGCACACATTTACTTCATATGACATTTTATAGAACAGTAATGATCAGCAGAAGTCATTTCCAGCAAAAAAAATAACATTTAAGAAATCGAGATCCTATGTCTTCTACAGCCGATTTTCGATCCACCGTGCGTCGCGTCGCGCCTGTCTGCGGGAGGCTTTACTACACAAGGAGCCTTTGATTGTTTATGTCCATTATTAACCCCAACTAAGGGGGAAGAGCCAGGGTAGCCCGCAAAATTCAAATTGTCTTACGTTTTTTACCATTGAACAAAAAACATTCACTCATTGGGATTATAATTATGAACTTAGAGGGTTGTATTGATGATTTTAATACATACTTGTAACGGTCGCGAATCATATTTTGTTCAACAGGTACAACCTGACACTGAAATGCAAATTGCAAAAACCGTAAAAACAATTCAATTTCGCGACCTATCCTGGCGCTTCCCCCATATTTCCTTACACAGGTAGGCATCTAGTGCAGCTGAAGACTATTCAACTCCTGAATTTGTTTGGATTAAAGGATCTCTAATCTTTTATGTACTCTGTAATTATATCGTGGGTACCTTAATTCGTACAAAAAAAAGTAAGACGCAAAGAAAACGTAATCGTATTGATGATCTGTAGGTAGGTACAGCAGTGTCTGCAGCTTTGTTACAGATTATAAAAAAAAAGTTCTTTTTTAAATTAAGTGTGTAGGTAGTTACATATCTATTTAAAAACATATTTTTTTATAATTTACTTTACCTACTCCTATCAATTTCAAGACTTCATTTAAAGTGAATTAAAGTTTTTAGCGAGGAAGTCAGACCGGATATCTAGTAAATATGAGTGGTTGAAGCCCTGCACAAAAACTTGCGATTTTAGAGCTGGTTCCACCAATCAAGATGTCTGCCAGTCACCCGGGCAAGTAGCGACCATAGACATAAGAGGAGAATAAAATTGGCATGGATATGTTGTAAACTATTTAATGAATTGCTAATTAACTACACTACCGAATTGGGACACTGTAATGGTAGCGGATGTATGTAAATAAAAAAATAAAACAAATATTAAAAAAAACTAAGCTTCAAGTTTAAAATATCCCACGTGGGTGTTGTGAGTTTGTGACGAAACTTGGGAGATGTCTATGGCCAGCTGTTGACTACGATAGGTTGATGCTTGACATGATTGATTCATCGAAGAACACGTAATCACTTCATCTAAACAAATTATTCTTTAAAAAACCTCAGCTTTTGAAGCGGAAACTAAATTACGAAATTTTCGTCCACCTTTGGAATCTTCTGTCAGTAGGATGAACACTTCGTGCAGTAGACTCATTAATAACTTACGTAGGTACGTAAACCTGCAAACCTAAATGACCCTCGGCGAAGAGGGTTATTTATCAAATTATTCTAGACATGATTGAGCCCTACGATTTCTTACCGTGTAAAATCTCAAGAGCTTTCCAAGTTCGCTTATTCTCAACAACATAGCCAACCCCTTACCGGCCCGCGTCCGTGTCTCGGGAACCACTTTTTATTATAGCATTCGTTGGTTGCAAACTCGTTTGACGGTTTTAGTGTTATTCGCTATGTTGCATACACCAAGCTTAAGGAATCGGAATCAAGCCCCAAGTGCCTGAGCCCTTACATTGTTCAGAGAATGAAATTATACTAGCACGTAATTGTGCGGGCGATACACTTTGTACGAGGTGTGAAAATTATGGTAAACTGGTTTGTTTGTTTACATTAAAGTTTTCAGAAAAATTATGTTCTAGGATATCATAGCACTATGTAAATCTAGTGCATGTTCTCTGTATAGCTCCTCCTCCTTCAGTCTATCAGATGCTCACTGGTGAGCACTCTCTTAATTTATGACGAATGCGACGATTCTAGCCCTCTGCAGTGGCTCGGAGATCTTAGTATGGAATTATTGCTATACTTGATCGGTGGTATGTCCCAGGCCTCTTTCCTTCCTCCTTTGGTGGCACATAAGTTTCTCCAGGTCCCTTATATTATCTACTTTTTTGAACTAGATGGGTAACAAATTGCAAAACCTGGCATCATAAAAGGCTTCTTTAAACAGGCGCGACCCGAGACGCGAATCTCGCGCAACGCAAAGGCACCGCTCGTAGCGCGACAGGCGGTGCGTCTGTGTCGCGTCGCGTGTCACGCCTCTTTGAAGGAGCCTTAAGGCGCAGATATACGACTTTTAATGATTCCAAATTAAACATCACGTCTAAACGAATAGTTTTATTTGTTTGAAAAAAATATATGATAAACTAGACCATTTTCTTCGTAATTTGATATGTGAATATTTGAAATTATATTTTTATAACATAGTGTAATTAATTTGTAAAGTAATGTCTAACGCGAACACAAAAACGATAATCACGCCAAAACTATCGGGCGTATTTTCATGAAATCTGCACCATCTAAAAGACAATTCAGTTATCAAAATGTTTGTATACGGCTTTTATTTGTATTGTGTTTGATAAATCAAAGTGGGTTGTTTTTGCGAATAAACTTGATGCGCGTTGAAGCGGGGGCTCTTGCGGGCGACGGGCGGCAGTGCATCGCTGACCAATGTCTGGGTAGACGCTAACGCTCTGTGCAATTTTATTCGCGTAAAAGTTTCGCATGTTCCTCCCACTCGCTCAAGGTCGCTTGCATTTATTGTCGCCTTAAAGCAAAGTTTCTAAACTACAAGGTTCTCAAACCACTGCTGAAATGTAGGCACCAGGTACCTATTCGCAGTATGATGCTATCAGCAAAAAGGTGGGTGCTACTGCCCATTGTCCTGCTGATATAATCAGCTATTATGACACCCACTACAATGGATGGGGGATGTCTGTTCAAAACATGCAGGGGACCACGTGGTGAAACCTTCTTGTTGTTCAAATTCAAACGATTCCTCCATAAATAAATAATAAAGTGGCGAGAAAGGAAACCGTTACACTTATTATAATTAAGTTAATAAAGTAACTGGAGCTTATCACAGGAAATATATGCCGGCAAAAAAACAACGCACCTAACTAGCTTTATATTTAATCTGCTTACATTATTAACGTGACCCGCAATCTAACTTCCTGTAAGAATTTTAATTAATGCTTTTATTCCTCTTATGTTTTTTTAAGTTTGTTTTAAATGAAATTCATGGCTCATAAAAGTAAAGGCTCAAAAAAACAGAGACTGCTAGTCGCGCGACGAGCGGCGCCTTTGTGTCGCGCCTCTCTGTGAGAGCCTTAAGTCGGGTTATACCTACATAAATTGAGACGTAAGGAAAAGAAAGAAATATAATATAATTGGCTGAATGCTGGCAGTCTCACATGGGAAATATTTTGAAACGCGAGCTGAAATATAAACTGGAGCGATGTATTTAGGGGTCTCTTGATCATAAGTAATCCCACCACTACGGGCTTATTTTGTTCCTTTACTAAAAACTACTCTCATTAATTTTTAATTGCAATTAAGCTGTGTGAGTACAAACTTAACTTTTTTAACCTTACGTCATCGCCATCGCAGTATTGTGATTACATTGCGCAAATTGGCTTCCTCTTATGTGTGTGATAATAAGTGTATACGAGTAGTAATGCAATAACTGATTTCACAATGTTTCGCAAAAACAAATTATCATTTCAGCATTTTGGTGACGTCTACTTATTGGACATAGGCCGTGGTCTAACTTTGAATGGAACTGAATTCTGCAATAAGCAGATGTGAGGGAATAATAATCTATACATCTATATACATAGGTATACATATATACATACATAAAATACAGATTAATAAAATTGGAGTGTCTGTTTGTAATATTAAAATAACCTTTTTTTACTAAATGCATATGGATGCACACGGTAGGTACAACCAAAATATATTTCTTTACATTTTTTGTCTCTCTGTTTGTTAGTTCCGGCTAATCACCGAAACGGCTGCACCGATTTTGACGGGACTTCTACTGGCAAATAGCTGATGTTATAAGGAGTAACATAGGCTACTTTTTTATTCCGGTAGCACGTTCGTGTAGGATAATTTCCGACGTCCACGTGGGCGGAGCCGCGGGCAGCAGCTAGTATGAATTATATTAGTCACGCTGTCACGTTTAGTTCATGGAACTATGGAAGCGATAATCTCAATATTAAGTTAATTGTTGCTGTTCTTCTTCTTGACTTAATCCCTGAGTTTCATTTACTGCAGTTGCAGGTTAGTAACTTGGTAGTGTTGTACCCGCGGGCGCAGAAGAGGCAAGCAATGTATTTTTAGCCGACTTCACAAAAAGGAGGAGGTTCTCAATTCGTCTGTATGTTTTTATTTTTATTTTTTTTATTTGTGTTTGCTTGGAACTTTTTTCTGGTAGAACCGATTTGGATGATTCTTTTTTTATTTGATAGCTGGTTCTTCACATGTGGTCCCATTTAATTAGTTTTTGAGTTATCCTTAATACTGCATATTTTTTCCACTTAGTTTTTATGGATGGTGTGTTAATAATTTCCTGTCACTGTACACTCCAAGTAGTGGTATACGAATTTGTTTGGGGTAGGTACCGCAACTAAAAAGTGCAAAATAAAAACTTTTTTACAAAAAAAACAACCGACTTCAAAAATAAAACACTAAATGACGTGAAAAATAACTTTAATTTCGGAAGTCGGTGGCCAAAAACGAAAATACATACAAAAACAAAGACTTCCGAAATTAAAGTAATTTTTCACGTCTTTTAGTGTTTTTTTTTGGAAGTCGGTTGTTTTTTGTTGGTGTAATGCCTATAAAAGCATTAATCTTTCTTTCAATGTTTTGCTAAGCCGCACAGTCAAAATATTTAAACTAATTTATTCACGGAACCCAACGTCTAAAATGTTCGTTGTGATTGTGAGACCGCTTTTATATATTATAGGTCAGTGTCATGTGTCGGTCACGTATTGCTTACTCCTAAACTTATGGCGCTTGGTAATACAATACACTGCGTGCAACATTAGGACCTAGGTGACAGCTCTGTTGACAAAGCTATTCCCAACACTAGTGAATCAGCACTCTGCCATTATTTCATATTGAACCTTGGAATTAATCAATAACACAATCTCCTCATTTGTTTTTAGAATTAAGATTTGAACGGACAGCATATAATTTAGAGATCCATTAATATACATACGTAATGCTTTGATAGGTCGAGACGTATTTTGTATTCGTTTCATACGTAACGTTTCGCAATTAAAATGATAATCTGCAGCCGCTCACATACTGAGCTAATTTTATTTTCAAAACTAGTTTATCTTTCAAGAAGTAAATATAAACGTTTGAATTTAGTGCCTACAAATACTCTTTGGTTTTTTCCAGCAGCGATAAGGTTTAGTCTGTCTACCTGTTGTAAGGTTGTTATTTGTATGTAGTTAAGTACTAGCCTTCTTTCTTATATCTATGGTACTAGCTGACTCGGCAAACTTCGTACCGTCTCAGAATCAATAAATGTTGTGTTAACTTAATACCTGAGCCGTTCCTTACAAAATGTATGAGAAAATGCATTATCTTAATGTTTTTGTTTTCGTGATTTTTTCACATATTTTAATAGTTATTCTGCTAATCGGGACGGAGACAAATCCTGCAATATATATATACAAGATAGATATAGATAGATTTGAGCCTTGGTTACCACAAATAATGGTGAGCAAAGGTGGCCCAGTGGTAACGGCCGCGACTTGCGAGTTGTGGGTCGAGGTTCGAACAGACTCAGGTGCTTTACTTTGCGTAAATTATTTAATCACCACTGCACTCAAAACGGTAAAAGAAAACATCGTGAGGAAACCGGCATGTGCTAGAACCGAAAATTTTAAGACATGTGACATCTACCAACCCGCACTGGGCCCGCGTGGTAGTTTACGGTCCACTCCCTCTCACAGAGCAGAGGCCTGTATCCCAGCAGTGGGAACACTATAGGCGGATTATGTACCATAAATAAATAATAGTTTACTGTTTATAGAAAGGTTTTAGGAAGGTTTAACTTTATTCCTCTGTACAGTATTAAACCTTGTCGTAAAACAAAATTACGGCTTAATAAAACAAAGGAAAATATCAGGTAGGTACTAAAAGCTTAGGGACGGTCCTGAATATTCAAACAATCACTTCCTTTAATTTAAATAATAAAACTTACTAATGTTACTTACTCGTAAAACGGACGCGTATTTAACAATACAATTTCCTTTGACCCAAAAGCAACTTTTGTAATAATTTTACATAAATAAAGGAACTAATGTTTAAGCAATAGGCTTTTTAAGTTTTTTTTTCAAAAAAGAAAGACCCTTAAATATTTTTTCAACACATTTGCTCAAAAAATGCATTTACCTACGATGCTTGTCTGTGTTACATGGTTCGAAAGTTAAAAATTACGCACCATACAACGGAGCGTGCGGTAAAATAGGTACTCACACGTAAGTACCTGTTTTACCGCATACTCCGTTGTATAGCGCCGTGCGTAGGTATCCTTTACAGTTTATTTTTAATTTCCATAAACAATATAGAAGAACTACACCAAGGAGTTTCACATTACGAGAATAAATAAGCTGAATAATCGAACCTCCTTGGAAGCGCTTTTGCTCGATACGTTTGTCTCACTTTAATACGAGTACTAAAGAGAAAATGAGACGAAAGATGTAGTTCTAGTTTTCACCACGCGCACGTAGCGCCATTTGCAATTCAGCCATTTTCATATTAGAAACGTCAAAGATTGTTGCGACTTTCCGACTGATATTTAATTTTATAAAAAAAGTAATAATAAATGAGTTCAAGCGAGGAATCCAATATTGATATTCTACTGTTTTCTCGCAAATGTGTTGAAAAACGTTGTATGACACACGTGCGGAAATGGGTTTTTACAAACTCGTGACTATGGTAAGCCCTCGACTTCGTCTCGGGCTTACATTCGTCTACTTGTTTGTAAAAACCAACTTACCGCACTAGTATCATAAATAACTATTTTGTTGCGTTCTAAGACCTAAGGGCATCAATGGATATCAATAAGCGAACAAATAAATACCTACGCTGTGTTTATTTATTCTGCTGGTAATACATTGTAGCAGTTTAAACATTATAGAAATAAATAAATAAATCATGGTAGCTTTTATTCGAATCGGTATATTTACTGCTCAGTTATTATTACTCATTGTAGATGCATCTTGTTGGCAACATTGTTACTTCATCTGTTCGTCAGAACTTTGAGGTGTATATTATTGCGAATTTTGTGTTTGAATTTTATTAGAATGATATTAATTTTTGGCTCATTTTAAGGTGATTTTAAGTTTGCTTCATATTTTCAGCGTTATCTGATCCTTCTTATGTTACCATCCTTAATTCATGATATAGCTATAAAGCAGAAGTAATTTTAGTACCTACCTATGTATATATAACCTGCAATTAATCCTCAATAAATTCGCTTTGCTTGTCAAGTGCATTTTAAATTATTTTTTAATGGGTTTAACACTGAAATTAAGACTCAAAATAGATTTTGCCTTGAGTAAGGCCTCACTCTTTATTATACTACTGCTTACCTATTCTATTTGAGTAATTATCGACCACCAATATAAAATGTAAGTACCTAAAATTATCAATGACTTGAAAATATTCATTTGCCAGTCCACGCTTACCGATAATCACGACATTAATGTGTTAGAGTTGCGATAAAGAACAAGGGTGACATTGTCATTCGTGCTTACCTGATATCCTACATACACCACCATTATTATTTACGACTCAAATTACTGCTATTTTATTACTTTATTTATTGTAATGCTGGCGAGTAATTTCGTTTAGGAACGGTCTATAGAATTATTTTCAAGTCACCTAAATATTATAGGACCACTCTTACCAGCCGATTACGAAATGACTACGAACTCCTTCAAACATCTTTGTATATTGTATATTATACATATAATTCGGTAGATCTAGAGATTTTCTTTAGTCTATGGTCTAGCATCTGCTGCAGCGTTCTCGCTACGAAAGCAATGCACAATTCACCGCAGCCTTTGCCAATAAACACCACGCTTGGCATGCAGATAGCAATCGCAATGATGGTGTTAGTAAGGAAAGTGGAAGCTGCTGCCCTTCCTCCGGATATCATTATTTCCTCTTACGAAACCAACGGGAAGTCTGAGGTGGGTTACACTCACAACCGACTACACAATGGAGATGATATTGTGGTCACAACTCTGAATCTAATTGTCCAATTATAAATCCAATAATATTATAATCGATCTAGCTTAATGATTTGTTGTATCGAATAGCCCCCCATTAAAAAATAAATGCCAAGTTAATTTCAAATGATTAACGAAGATTCCATTGTACTGCTTTGTGATTGTTATATTTTGCTAAGAGTTAGATATACTTATAAAAAAACAAAGTACGTCGTTGTGACGTCAAGGCTCTATGGTTGATAAAATCTTACAACGTGTCTGCAATTCAATTCGATGACGATTTGCAATAAAAATTATATCCATATCTAGATTGCTCATGCATTCGAGTACATATTGCTTGTTTGATAAGCGATGCACATACGTTTTACTATTTGTGTAATTTTTACTATTACGTATTGCACAATTTGTTCTCGTCACTACATTCTGCGAGATTTTCTTAGCGTAGGAACATTCTAATGGAGTGAGATTGAATGGAAGTTGCGTCGAATAAAAAATAAATATTATTGATAGATGACGTAAACATTGGCGTAGAGTATCTTTGAGTTCTATGGTTGTATAGAGGTGTACGTAATACAGAAAATGTAGTCTTATCATGACATTTGAACTAAGCACCTATTGTCTAATTCGTGTGCAATTGAGTTCACCCTAACATTAAATGCTCGTAGTAACTGTGTAATGTTTTCAACATTGTGTGAAACAATATGCGGGCGCGACGTCCTTATCATCGAAAGCATTGCAGTGTGCAATGCAGAGCGATACACGATAGTAATTATTGTTTTACATACTTATGTAATGAACCTAACATAACAAATAGCGCAATCAACTTTAACACATTTGTAAACAATCATTTGCATTCTGCGTGTGTGCACTGTGTGCAATGATAAATTGTTTTAGAATTAATCTTGTTTATTGACCAATCGTCGTATTTTTTTTGTTCTCGTGTTCTCATTGACTGCCTTGACTGGTCACATTTCTTGGGTATTTTACGTATTATCCTTGTAGGATTAACAAAATGTAGTGCAGCGATAACACACAATATTTATTTCTTTGTCTTTTATACTTCGATTTCAATCTTCAACGACAGGCCTTTGTCTTGAGCAGTACGTCCACGACATTTTTCCCATGTTTCATACAAAATCTCTGTCTATATGTTATCTTTTCACGCCTAAACCACTGAATGGATTTCGATAACATTTGGCAAGGACATATTTGGCGTCCTGGGCCGGCGGCAGTCTCGACTAGATAGCGACGCTGTCGCAAACTACCGATCGCTAAATATTAAGGTGAATCCTCAGTTGTAGCCCGCAAAATTCAATTTTTCTTTGAATTTGACGATTTATACGAAATGGATGATTATTATTCGATAAATATATAATTCCTACCGTCGAGAATCGCAATTTGATCAACAAATGACATAAAACAGAGCTGCAATTTGCAAAAAACTAAAGAAAATTTGAATTTTGCGGGCTACAACTGAGGAATCACCTTAATATTTTGCGATCGGTAGTTTGCGACAGCGTCGCTATTTAGTCGAGACAGCCGGCCCTGGGGAAGGATATGTAATAGGCTACTTTTTGTCTCGGTAGCTTGTCCCGTGGGATAATTTCCGCGACATCCACGCGAGAAAAGCTGCGGGCAGAAGCTAGCATGATATGATTGTGCGAATATAGTATTTGATGAATATCTAAGTAGTGAAGCTGCTTGTCAGATTTGGGCAGAGTGCTGACTACCTACCTACCTATACATATATTGCCGGAACACATCGGCATGATGTGTTGCATGGCTGATATGTTCCGCCAACCGCAACGGTTCATGAACACTCGTTTACTAGATCTAATCAGGGTCTGGCGTACAATGTGCGTTCTGAGAAGAAATCAGGAATTTGTATTTTTTATATTTCTGCGAAGTTGGAGTATACTTATACACGAACGCACAAAAAGATATGAGGACCTAATACTTGTGTAGAAAAGTGTAGTAAAAAAAAAATCTGCTCATGAAAGTAACTAAAAAACATTTGGAGAAGAAAGGATTTCATGATAATGTTTTTTTCTCTTTTCAAGTTAACTTCTTAAAGACGCGTATTCGGCTACTCGTGCAACAAATTATACGAAAGAGGACTAGCTACTAGGTTATGAAAGACCCTAGCCGTACAGATGCCAGATCATCGTGGCCCTTGCGCTCCTAGTCAAACCTTGGATGGGACTTCTATCCCTAAACCAAAAGCAACCAGTTGACAACGTGATTCAAGAGCAACAACAGGTGAGTATACAACATTTAATGATTAATCATTATAAAGAATACATTAATTTACCTCTGATGAAGGTGCAATGATAAGCTTATTATTGCACGACACGTGGGGCGGTGCGTGCAGTTGTGGACTGACTTCCTTGCACTATTAACGTGTATGATATCATTGCAATCATTCATTAGCACCGATAAAACAAAGGTTAGTTGTGCATTTCGCAGATTATTACGGCT
Source organism: Griposia aprilina (assembly GCA_916610205.1). Lineage (NCBI taxonomy): Eukaryota > Metazoa > Arthropoda > Insecta > Lepidoptera > Noctuidae > Griposia > Griposia aprilina. Next base: position 12,464,173 of record OU744297.1, on the reverse strand, counting down.
TACATACCGTTCGTTTCCAGGTTTCAACTTTTCTTTTACTTTATTTGGATTAAAGTCTGTTGACGGAGATCTACAAGGTTTATTTATAAAAGCATGCAGTTTATTTCTGTATATATTTTCAGAAAGTTATAAATAAATTGTAGAATTGCTAAAGCCAGTTAAACTTGAATCACAAAATATATGGCGCTTCCCAGACAACGCTACGTGGACATATCATGATATATGTATGTATATATGGCGCTGCCCAGACAACGCTACGTGGACATATCATGACATATGTATGAATTCCAAATTGTGTACCTACATTTGCAGATGAAGACATCGATGTAGAAGGAGGCTCTAAAAGTCATAGGGTCTTCAACCTGGCCTTCCTTATCTGACCAAAGTAGCCAGCCCTACGCCACTCCCTTTATGGTGGATCGGCAGTTTGTAAAGGGCAACTAAATGATTACCTCGAGACGATGCTGGTGACCTCCTGATTACTGCCGGGTTCTCGCTGCTTGTACACATTCATAATGGATTAATAATAACAAAGATGAAAGGCCAACTGAGGCCGGCGATACTTTCAATAGGTGCTTGTATACGTATTTGGTAGATCAGGAAACGTGTTTCTCTGTTTCCTGCTGTACTGCGTAGCCGAATAAACAGTGTTCCTTTCTTAGGGGTTTGCTAAAATTATGACTTGCTTCCTCATATAATTAAGTACAGTGTAAGTAATTTATGTAACATTCTATGTTCCGTGTCCGTACTGTCTTATAACATTGGTGAGATATGGTGTAACCGTGTAACCATATAATCTGCAACACTTTACTGCGTATATCTTCAACAGTAGCACATTGAACTAAATACTTTTGTTATTACGAACGGGCGTGGACCATAATAACATGCATGTTATTATTACGTAGATAATTCAAAAGTACCTACTTATACTTAAATTAAATCCACTTGACGTACCAAAAGAAAAAAGAAGCCGAATAATAAGAGCTTCCGTATTACGAGAAAAATAGGCAATTACGTTATTGCATTGTCAAGTTTTTTTCATCTAAACCAGAGGATCCTTTATCTACTTTTCGGAAAATTTAGTTGTTAACAAAATAACTGGCTAATTAACTGAAATATCGCTCACAACGTTATTTATATTACCATTGTGTAACAATTACTGAATTACAACACGGCCTCAAGTTTGTACTATATTTGTGTATGAAATCGTGCATTGGCTGCACGCACAACACGGCGAGTGTGTGCGAAAAAACATGGAGTTTACGTGATCCATGCAATTAGTCCCATGCGAGCAATCGTAATCGTTTCGTCACAGACCAGCTTAGTCAACATTTGCTGTTAGATAAGGTTGGATTCAACAACAATAATATAATACGTGCTCATAGATTAAGGCCAGTCAAAACAAGTTTTGGATAGTACTAATAGGTATTTACTTATTTTATTTAGCAAGGGCAAGATGAAAAGATATCAGTAAATTATAAACAAATCCAGTATATCGCTTTCCACGGTTGAATACTGATGGTCTCTCCAAAGAAGGACGAATATATCCCTCTGCGTTTCATGCAGGCATGTTTAAAATACTTACAAATAATATGTTTTCAAATCACACCGCAAATATGGTTTTCCTGACGGGGCCTATTCTCTATGTCCGTCAAGAAAGATACGGGCCCGTCCGAAATTAGTTCGATACTTAGAAGTGAACCCTACTCCCGATTTATTAACTTTTTCGGACGGGTAAAAATACATAGGGAGTAAAGACAACTGTCAAATCTTTTGTCGTTAATTTTTAGTTCGGGCCCCGGACTACTGATATGTCCGAAAGTGATACGGACTAGGAAACATCCATAACTTCAGCCAGAACTACGGACTTCGTTTTAGAGAACGCCCCCAGACTTTATGTCTCACTTGTTTGTGTCCTCACACCTTCAGAAATGCACTCCTAAAAATAAATATTAAAATAAATATCTGTCTGTCTGTGTATTGCGTGGTCAACAGCTTTCAGACATAAAACAACAATTATTAACGAAACCTTGATACGTATGAATTCTAGATCAGCTTTCTTCACTGGTTTCTTAACTAACAAGTAACAACATTAATAAAAACAGTCAAGCAAAGCACTCGCTAGTTATCCAACTATATTTCATAACGTATACACGGATCATTAATCCAATGATTCACTGGATTGCCGGAACTGGATCAGCTATAAAATACAGACCTAAGTATTACAGAAAAAATCTTCGCTTTCTTCTTAACGATAATAAACTCTACTCGTGTCAGACTGGTTACTTTAATTGTATTGTGTTACAAGTCGTTATTGACCCTGTATCGAGTGTTCCAAGAAAATAATAGGTTTATCTTATTTGCCTGAGGCAGAAAGTTATTCTTTGTTTGTTATGTCAAGTAAACTCCAAAAGGTCCAGCATCATTATCGTGTATTGCGTTGTTTTAAATCGTAATCTTCTAGAGACTGCTTGTTTATGTTAATATATTACCACGATACTTTGTATGCCGGAGCAGAATATAAGAAACTTTATTAAATAAAGTATTTTCTTACAGAATTACCGATATAATTGATCTAGTCGGTGCGGTTTGCCCGATTGGTCGGGCTCGCCGAGAAGGGCCGCAGCACACCTGGCAAATTATAATGAAGATTCCAATAAGACAAAACTGAGCCATTGCCGATTACCCGTTCTGAACATACACGCATAACGAACACACTCGACTACACACTCACTATACGACAATACTCTTAAAAAACATATATTTCTGGTTCGCTGTGTACGCATGTTATCTTGTTTTTCCTTTTGCGAGAACAAAACAAGTTACCGTGATAGGAAACGAATCGCATGTAATGCTAATATAATAAGATAAATGTATGTAAAATGGCAGTTTGGCATTGTTAAGATTACCTTGCTTTATTTCAATTCTCGACAGGAGAGCTTAACTGCTGATTAGTAAATCCAAATATGTAGCGGGTTTGGAATCCACACTAAATGTGACGCTTCACTTTTACTGTCTTCCTTTATTGGGTACGTGTACTATAAAATTAAATAAGGGGGTGTGCCATTCTCCGCTTCCATGATTTTTGTCATCTCTTTTCCATGACAAGAATTTGTGCTAGCACAGAAAAGAAATTCCCTTTACTTAATATTCATGATACTTTCAAGTCTCTATTACTTAGTTAGTAGATCAGTTGGCTAGCAGTCAAGCTTCATAAAATATAACAGGACTCAAGAGTCTTTTATCCAATTATTGCAACCAAGTAGGTAGACGTACAAAATAAATAATTTGCTATATGTGGTAAAGAACAATGTTTTCTGGCAAACATTATTCATAGAGCCGCGGTTTTCCTCCACAAACGTAAACAATTGATTAAGGACTCGTTAACCTATTTTTAATGAAACATTATCGGCAAGGATATAATTAGCTTACGTTCGATTGTTGTACACAGTTTCAAATGTATACCTACTAATTGGATTATATAATAAATGACTATCGCATACTCTTATTAAGCCTAAATAAACCTATTTTTCTTTATTATTTCTTTCTTTTTATCGGCTCGCGTCTGCTTGGCGTAATTGTTATCAGAACAGCGTAACACACTATCAATAAGAATCTGAATCTTAAGGATATTTATTGCAAATGCATTGCTTCATATTTTATGTTCGAATAATTTGTCTGCTCAGCAACGTAAATAACGCAAAGAATGTTGTTGAACTGTCAAAATGAAAGCCATTGCTACTGATAGTGTTTCACGCAATTACCCCGCAGGCTAGTGGAATTGAGTCACAAATGAGTGCTTCTCAATATTATCACCATCTGTTACTAGATTATCTATATTCTTTTTTTTCCCACTCAGTTTCATTCCACATAATAATGTTTCTTGTATTCCTATCGCCTGTGTTGTCGTGATGCACATTTACATAACAGCTTTGTTGATCTTCTAAGTATTTCTCGTATATACTTACCTACGATAAGATTATAAAGTCTAAGTATTTTCCGTATCTGTTGCAAGATCTCCCTTTAATTTTCTGAGCTACGAGACTTTGATACAAACTAAGGAAAATTCTACATCATCTCCAGTAATAGCTTAGTTTCATGTTAATAGCACTCTACAGTTTAATTAACAATCATTCTAGTAATGAGAGTTTAATTATCGTTAATTATGACTTATGACGCGGTTCATAATCACTTTATGAATTAAATATATTTATATATCGGTACCTTCAATAAGTTTACAGATTTTTGCCATTTACGATCCCTAATATGATCACAATGTACATATTCTTTGTATACAATAAACAAAGCTATAATGAACAGCACCCTAAAGTAACACACTATTAATGAGTGTAATGTAAATGTAAGAGAGTAATCCATTGCTTCATATTTTCGAAAAATTTGTCTGCTCTACAACGTAAATATCGCAATGAATTTTGTTGAACTGTCAAAATGAAAGCCATTCCTACTGTTAGTTTGTCACGCAATTACCCCGCAAGACCAGACTAAAATCATTTTCGCTTTTGCAATGGTTCTATAAGTGCGGTATATCGGTGACACTTAGTATTGTTTCGCCTTCAAACTCAACCGGTAAATCAGCGGAAATATTAGTTGCATAACACAAATTTGCTAGTAGACACCGAGGGAAACTGTAAAAGTGTAGAAAATTACGCTTTTCATTCAGAATAACGGGCATGTACTTACTTACGCCCAGCTCTCTTTGAGTCACTTAATAACAGGTAAATGTTTGAAAAATATAAGGAAGCTAGCATAAGTACTAGACAGAAACCCACACTGTATTTTTCCATCATAATGGACACAATTATAGCCACTTCTGTATAATAAACTAGACTTACGCAATGTATCTCACACATTATGGTAAGGATTTGTTAACTATTCAGCTCAGGTTTACATTAGAAGTGCATTTAACTCGTAACAAGAAAAATCCACTTCTTGTGATTGATATGTAAAGTCCACACAACATAATTATGTCATTTAAAATTACCTTTAAAGATAAACGATACAGCAAGTAAGTGTACGGAGAATATTAATAGAACATATGCGGTGTTCCTCAGGGCGGCGTTGCGGGCCCAGCAATCTTCCTACACAATAACTCTAGTTATTTCCTCCGTTGCTTCCGCTTTCTCGTCAGATAGCTTGTGTCGGGAAATTTAACCTTACCTTACCAAACTTATAGCGAAAAGTAACAAAAAAATCTTTGAATAAAACCCTTAGTCCGTCATCTAACTGGTTTTTATAACATTAAAGATGAAAAGCTTGCTTTCGGGAAGGTATTAATTACTGACTATGGAAAACCGTTCCCCGTTCCTCTTTCTATGTTACTGTTTCCACCATTCGTTTTTATCCAATTTCACTGATTATAAAAATGAATAATGAAATGCTGAAGAATATGTTGATTCTGTAAGTACTCGGCCTGTTATTTAGATTGTGTATGAGTCGGTATTATGCAAGCATATTATTATCCAACAGTAACAAAAGTACCTACAACGGAAGGATTGCGAAATGAAACCATATTGTGCATTACTTACATGCAAAAAGTACCTATAGCGAAAATTTACGACGGAGAATACAAAAACCCTTTTGAATTACAAAACAAGTAAGTAAACTGAAAAGATTTTGCGGTCGTTTTTATCGCAGAGCACGATGATAGCCTGCTGCACGACGTATGAAAATGTAACCAAGAGGAAACGATGTTCAGTGTTAACTCGTTAAGTTGTAGGAGATTCTGAGAAACGTAATAACTATTATCTCAAATCAATTGCATCGAAAATAAAAATCCATAGGCAATAAGCAGACTTAAACGCGTCGGCTGGTCGACTCACTAATAGTTCCAATAAAGCTGATCGCTCACGAGGAAGTTTAGGACCGGTTCTACCTCATAAGCGACGTGGTGTCGCCGACGATATACACATGCCATTTATTATAATACCCCCTACTACTGACAGTTTACAACTAGGAAGTATTGGTACTCGTATGACGCGATCATTGCAACGTTTATCGTAAGTTATCGCTCGTTACGGAAAGTTCTGGGTCTCTTTGTTTTATTTTCGTGACTACGACCGGTCTACAAACAAGTTTCGTAGAAGCTATGATAATGTGGACGAGTGAATAAATAAAGTAATTAATTTATTGATTTAATCTTAAGCAAAAATGGCGAATAAAATGCAAATTTCTTGAGGAATGTATTCTACGTTAATTCGAAATATGTACTAGTATAAAAACTTTGAAGACGGTGATTCAAACTGCAGATCCAGCCCGCCCCGAGCACCTAATCGCGGTTGGAACGGCTCGCCTCGAATTATAACAGCACGCACTAATTTGAATAATGAACAATGTTACCCCTGCAACCGGTTTGATCACGCGACCGCGCCGCGGCGAGCCTGCGCGAGCGCTGCTTTACAATCAAGGGATGCTGGCCTATAAATGTGAGCAGTAAAACCTTTTGCCATTCTCTCGAATTGGACGTTAAAAGAAATGAAAATGTAAAGTTATCGCGAACCGTTTTACGAATCCCACGCAATGGTAGAGTTCATCAAAAACGTTGGTTAAGATCCACGAACACGTCCGAGGAAGAATCATTATAGTTACATAGCCAGCGATTCATCATCGGAAGGTTTTTATTTGTTCGCTAAAGATTCGAACTAACATAATTTAAGAACAAAAGGGTCTAGGAAAAAAACTGACGCCCGCAGAGTTGGGACGAGAACAAAGCGTGCATTCGCCAAGTTATGTTTTTAGGTACAATCTGTAGTAGGGCCATTTAAACTGCCACATAAATCGCGCCCGTGTGGACGGAAACAATGAGAGCAGCCATTTATGTTTTGTTTTTTTTTGCCAACGAAATAGTCGACTAGCGGGATATTACATAAGACGCTCGGCATTTCGATACCACTTACAAGCGTCCGACTGACTCCAATCGACCGGCTTTGTGCGTGTTTGAAATAAATCCAAACTGGTATTGCTTATTCGCATTGAGTCAGTCTGTATCCAATCCTGAGTCAATTTATGTAATTAGCATAATGTGGTATTAAGATCATTACTTTGTAGAAGAGGAAGTCATACAAACGATATGTGCTTGTCTCAATATCGTTTCAATATTGTATATTATTAATATTAATTGATTATTTGTTTTTCTTTCCGCTGGTTTCATATCGCAAGTACAGCAATGTCTGCACAATTGAATTTATTTCGACCAGTTATGAGATCACTATCTTGTTTTCAGGAAATAGACCACAGCTTCTTATTATAAACAAGTTTATCTGGTGTCCAAATTAAACGGATTGTTTTCGCTTTCGTAGAGATAAACAATATTATTACTATTAAGTTTATCGTCGACACCATTAATTAATATTGCGCTTATCAACTTAAACTGGGTTGCGGTTTGGTCTGCGATAGTTGGATATTATTAATACTTATTCATAATTCCGTTCATAATATTCAGTTTGTTATTTCATGTTCTTGATTGATCCATTTTGAGTCTGTCGAAACATCAGCAACCGCACAATTACACAGTCGAATTGTGAGATCACGATCATCGCGTGAGCAGTTTTTCATTGACGTAACAATTACCAATTTGAATTGGACGGTTAACCAAATAAATTAAAAAAACAATATTAATGGTTATCATTTGAATTTCATAAACTAATAGAATAATAGGTTAGCGTGTTGAATCTTTGTTCGTTTCTGTGTCGTGGCGGAAGTTTCAACAACTCACATGTGCTAAAATGTGGCCACTGTTACATATTCATTAAATTCGTAATAATATATTACCATTTTGATCCAAATATATAGTCCAAATATATATATATATATATTTGGATGTAGGTAGACATATATAATGTCACTGTAGTTTCCATTAAGAAATATTGAAAACCAAAAGAAAAATCTGTAAAAACAGCACTTTTGGATTAACCTTGATTTCAAGTGAAACAATGGGATTATCATATTCAAAATACACCACAAGTAAACAGAATACCTCACAAACAAAGTTGGGCCACTGGTATCATGTTTTGATTACAAAGGCGTCAAAACATTTTAAATTCATCGTTTTTGAAAACATGTTAATATTATGATAATTAAAAACCTTCTGTTGCAACCATGTTGTTTACACATTTATCAAGTCGGTTAAGCAATGGTCGGCCTAGCTGGCATTTGGATGAGTGACTCTAATTTGATTTGTATTTGGTCTATTCATCAAATTACGCGTCTCATCGGCATCACTAAAACACTCTGGAGTCTTTCTGGAATGTTCTTTTAAGTTTTCAACGATATGGTAAGTATAATGTATGTTTGTTCTTGCGATTCTTCTGTTGTGGTGATGGATGATGCGAAAATAATGTCTGAATGATTTTTAAAGTGAGTGGTAGATTTAAAAAATCTTCCAGTGGTTCTAAACTTCTAACATGTGGTTTTCGTATGGCCGTATTAATTATAATGCTGGCTTTACATGCTCGCCAAATCTTAGCGAACGTCCACAAGCACAAGCGTGTGAACGGAGGTATTTTGCTTGGCTTGCGTGTGCTTGGAGAAGTGAAGCGTCGGTTTTGTGAGCATCAAGATGACGGGATCAGGTCCCCAATTTAAAATGTATCACATTAAAGTGTTTGTACTACATTTGTTTTTTTTTCTGTAAGTAGGTTTGTACAAACACTTTTACACGTCAATCATATTTTTTAAACTAGATGAGGTCGGCGTTTCCTATCTGACTATTCTGAGAGGAATGGCCGAAACAAACTCAGAGGTCACAGTCTCTTTTAAAGTCCAGACATAATCTTGGTCAGATCATATGAAGACCATGTAGATTGGTATCTGAAATGGTCTTTTGAGGAAAAAACCACACAGATTGAGTGGACCTGGGGACCTAGACAAAAACTTTTCTGACAGCATTAACGCCAGATGCTAACGTCAAAATGTATGACAATGACATTACGTGTGGAAAGGACACGTAATGTTACGTGTTAAGCAAATGTCAATTCCATACAATTTGATTTTCCGTTGGCGTTAACGCTTACAGAAAAGGGATTTTGTCTAGGCCCCCTGTCCAGTCAGTGCACGCATTTGTCAGTAATCGTGCAATTCAACTCAGAACTTACGGAGCTCAACGATTCGACGAACAATACCAAAGAAAAGACATTTGGGTAGGCCGCATTTGTACCCTATACAAGACATTTGAACCTCTAAAGGTAAAGTAAGTATCTCAAGACGTCCCTGGTCCCGCCACTTTGACGTCAAAGTGGCGGGACCTTCTGGAAGCGCTACTCAGAGGCAGGTAATTCACACCCGAAGACTTAGTACTAGGTACATTATGTACAGGTATATACTAAATTTTCCATACAATTGTAAGTGCCAAATTAAAGTTATGTGATTAAAATATTGGTCCCGCCCATTTGATGATTCATGTTATCGCTGAATTCATATGAAAATCGTTAGAGCTCGTGCAAAATCAAATGTGGAAACTTAGTACATCTTAAGTACATGAACGTGTGTAATATAAATATCATATTTTATTATCAAAGATCGATGTTTTTTTTTATAGAATTTGACAGATGTATGCAGGAATGAAACGTGTCTAATGTTATACATTTTAAATTGGGGACTTGATCCCGTCATTTTGATCTTCACTCGGTTTTTGACCACAAATCAAAGGGCGTTTGTGATAAACGCCTGCGATGTGTTCACACGTTTGTGTTTGTGCGCGCGTTTAGTATCGCTTGTGGGCTTGCGTTTGACAGACGCGGACGGATGATCTCATAGGATCGGAACGGATACTTTAAACAAGTAGTGAAGGCTTCGGAAAGAATCACCAGATGCTAAAAATCGTAGTGTTATGGCAAGACGATATTTAGCTGAAGTTTATTTGGCTGAAGTCTTTATCTTCCTTGGAAATTATAGGTGATATTTTGTTCAGCAAAAAGTCGAAGTCAGCGTAGCTCATAACGGAAATAGTTATTAAACTCTTCAGATGGTTCATATAACAGTTCATTACTTTTTTCCCGTAAATTGTCTGTCAGAAAACAGCATCATACTGCAACTATATTGTAGGATTATAAGTAAACTTAATAATAAATTAATAGGAATATAGGTAAAAATAATATTTTAATATTATTTGCAAACTTTCACACCTTGGCCAGTATTAAAAAAAATAAAAATGTATTGATTTCTAATAATACAGGCTAATTTTTTTTAACTATACCTGCGGGCTTAGCATGACACTGTCTATTTCTTCGAAGAATAGACAAGGCTATTCCTATACAAAGTGACATTTCGTTTCTCCATTTTTGACATTGCACCGTAAAAATCCTTCTAAATCTGTCATTTTGTCTTTCGTTTCTACCGATCGTTCTCTAGGTCCTTTTTAATGTAGACTATTTCAGAAGATAGTTGTCTAAGGTAGTCAAAACAATTTTTTTTTTAATCGCCATTCTAAAGACAGTGGAAATCTTTTTACTCGACAGCTACAAACTATAAAAATGGAATTTTTCACTTTTTGTATGGCAAATGTGAAAAATGATTACCTACATGTTGAGTTTTAGGGGTTTAAGAGTTTCATAAAGGGGGTCGAAATTTTCATTATTTTTGCGATTGGAAACAATTTAGAGATATAAGCAAAATAAAAGATAAACGTGAATAAATTACTGAATTTCGTAAAACGTGCAGTTGACTCTATCTACTTTGCTGCCGTCGTACTGTCTTCACGAAACGTCGTTTTTGCCTATTCTTCCGTCGACAAGACAGTGCTTGTGCTAAGCCTGCTGGAGAGAAATTGCTTTAAATACTGAAAAAAGCACCCAAGCAAGCAGTAGGATTTAGTGTGTTCAAAGCACAAGTCTGATAAACCAAACGCAATAGCCGAAATAAGTTTGGTGTCCGCCATGCTTGCCTGCTTGGAGCACACCACAGAGTACTTTTCACTGTCTGACTGTCGCATTCACAAGCAAATAAATGATTCCCAAATGTGAGCCTAGCGTTTGTATTGCCTTGATGTTTCTGGACGCTTGCTGAGACTTGGCAAGCGTTTAAACTTAGCATTAGAAATTCTATATTTGTAATGGATTAAATTATATGAGCCCAATATGTATTTAATCAGAATATTTCCTTGTAGGTAGGTAAACTCGAGTCATATGGCTATGCATGGCGTAACCTAAACTTTATTAGGCATAACGTTTAGGTTATGTCAGACATAACCCAAAGGCATGTTTGGAAAGGCATTGTTGTTTCATAGAAAATTAATACTTACCTAATGGTGGAAAATATAAAACATCTTGGTCAGTTTCATACACAATCATAATGGTATAGTGTCTCGTATACACGCACTAAACACTCAATGACTGGAGGCAGTGGAGGCTAATAAAAAAAACATAAATCTCCAGCGCATTGTAATTTTAAATGGGTACATTCGATTTAACATCTTACTTTATCATTGAAGTTAATAATTGAAATATATGGTGTGAGTTGAGACGTGGAGAGGCGAGGCCGATACGCGCTTATCACAAGCCGACGACCCCAGCCTGCGTGGCCGATAGTGCGCCGCCCGCGCCGCGCCGCCTGCGCCGATATGCACCGCGGCTGTAACCTACCGATATTATTCCAATATTTTATACCGATAATTGTAATCCACGGTTTCGATATCGATCTTTGTTTAGACCAATGTACTGATACAAGGTACACATAATTAGCACAACCACCTATTAGTCTTTATCGGTGTAACAATCGTAGATAGCTGTCTATGACACTCAGTCTGCGGCAAATGATTATTAGGTATTTAAATGCTAGTATAAGTTCAGTACAAAGGAAACTCAAGGACTTGCTAAACAAAAAGCGACATAAAAACAGAAATAGAAAGCACAGTGCGCTGCAAATGAGAATGTTATTTATAGAAAAATATCAACAACACACAATTGTATCGTTGGGCATCGACTCGCTACGGCCAGCTCAGTCGTCGACTCCACAATTAGCCATCAATTGACCCCAGCCGGCTGGACCAAAGGCGCCACTCCACCAATCACGCGGCTCGTAGTGGCCTTGGTACTCATAGAGCATCGCATTGCATGGAGTCGTGATGATCATGAGACGTGCATCAGCAGACCCATAGCTGATACTATGAGTGCATCTCTTCAATTGAATTGCCAATCAAACAGTTGGTCAACGCGATAGTTTTTGTGTTTGGTCTCGTGACACACTGCTGTAGTCTTGACTGTTTAAAACTACTGAACGTTTTTACTTGCACGAGTGTCTGTGAGTATCATTAGCTGGTTGTTTGTGCATTTCAATTGCCTCATTTAGGTTAATAAGAAGAAACGACGACTTCGATCACCAATTTTAAATCAATCAATGTTAACCCCGGCTTTCTTTAGTTGGTTTAAACTCCAGCCTCTTGAATTTTATCCTAGTTTAGCTAAACAAATTCTGTAACTTCGTGCAAATTACATTCAAGTGCAACTGCGAAGTAATGTAAGTAGAGTTTCACTTCAAAGATAACTTAGTAATACGGTTTCTCGTAATCAACATTTACAACTGTGTGGGATGCTGTAAATGCAGTTGACAATAATAATTAGGTTACAAACTAGTTTCTTTGATTTGTGTAGGACGAGACAATCAACCAAATGGTTCCTAAATTTCTTAAAGAATATGTCAATAAAATTGAATTTAATAGAATTAGTCTAATGCGTGTGTGTGTGCCGAATACCCACTTAGTTTTTCGAGATATTGCCAAGCGGTTGGTCCACTCTTCACGTGACCAGAGGGCTGGCCTATTTTTGGCCAAAGAATCAGTATTGCCATAGAACGTAGCAATGCTGCCAGCCTTTTCGGCACTTTTCATGTTGGCATCGATGCGGACAATATTTTTGATGCCCTATGATTATTTTCCCTCCTTTTTTTATATACTTGTAGTACCTACATATTATTATTATTGAAACAACTAATTGGAACCGTGCACCTAGCTTCTGACGTTTCATAACCGCCATGTTGGTTTAGGTGAAATCAAATATTTTGATTTGATTTATTATTTTAAGACTGTTAACTTTTAAATTATGTAAATAAAATAAAATATTAAAGATTGTATTTTTTTTTTTAACTATAAATCCTTTTGTACACAACGGCCAACATTTTATGTAGTTCCTATGGTAAATTAAGTATCTGTAGGTATAATAACGAGCCTCGTTTAGCCAATTGCTGACTTCGCTCAGTAGCTAGCTGGCCGGCTGGCGATCGCGTCACTGCGCTCAAGTTGACCAATACATGTAATGACATTAGTTGTCTGTTTATATTGATTAACTGATGATGACACATTATACGATATTTGCATAGTCGGTTGAAGGTCTGAGGGTTTTTGAACTGTTCGTGACATTGGACATTTTATTAACAGTAACTATGAAAAAAATTAATCTTCCTCTTGTTGTCATAGCAGCTACTTTGCTCGCCTGTTTGATCCTTATCATGGCTTTTGTCATCAGAAACTAATTCAATTTATCTTTATTATTTAAACACACCAAGTGATGATGCTCAATGAGCTCTTCCCTTTTTTTCCTTTATATACCTTACTTGTAAGTGCATAATATACAGGGTCAAATTAAATTTCCTAGCGAAACTCCGCAGACGTGATGGGTTTCGTTCGATATCTAAACATGATAAAACAAAAAAAAATTAGGAAAATCCAAAAGTGCACGACTCATAATGCTCATTTAATTATGAAAAAAAAAAAAAAAAAATTAAGTCGTTCAAAATTAATTGCCGAAAAAACAGCTGTAGTAGGAGGAAGGTACTGCACAAGCGCCCCTGGTGGAATAAATGTACATAATATCTATAGATATATCACCATCCATGTTAATTTTACATGGATATATATATAGATATACAGTCTTGTAGTTTTCGTTTTTTATTAATTGCAATTAAACGACACTGAATTAATTAATCATTCGCATTCAGTGACCTACAATCGTCGATTAGAATTAAAAAAAAAAAAATTAACTCAAATAATGGATTTTTTCACAAGTTAGTGTTTCCGGGTTTCACACATGACGGACAGGATTTTTTTTTGACCTATTTTGGTGTTTTTTTCCAATTCTATTGCAGTAAATCAATTTTTAAAAAGTATGAAATTAATCTCCATTAAATTATCTCGACAATAGTATGCAAAATATCTTGATTCCGTGAACTAACTAGGCTATAATAATAAAAATTGCCGCCAAAATGAGGCAAAAAATTTTTTCGATCGTAAAGCACTCTGATGCTTCGCATCATGAGTCGTGCAATAATTAAGTAATAAGATGATTTTTTTGTGGGGTTATCGACCGCATTTTTTTTTATTTTTATTGTTGCCCCATCCTAGGAATTCCTCCTGTACTGTGGGTGCGTTTAAAAACATTTAATCTCACATACACAAACAGCCAGACCCGGAACAAGCACTTGTAGGTCATACAAATATTTGTTCCGTGCGGGAATCGAACCCGCGACACGTCAATCGCGCCAACTGTACCGACAATTAAAGTAGTCACTTGAAAAACAGTTTTTTTTTTGTAAACTTCACCGACCTTATGGGTATCGATAACTTAACACAATAAAACAAAATAAAACAGATTTTCTCAACTTATACTTCAAATAATAATACTATCTGCGGTCGTTGACCCCAAAAAAAAACCATAAAATATTTTTCACTTTAATTTTATCGTGTTTAGATGTCGATACCCATCACGGCTACAGAGTTTCGCTAGCTAATTTAATTGGACCCTAAATATATTTTAGTGTTAGATTGAATTTAAAATTTCTTAGTAAAATATTACTAGGTTATTAGAACAATAGTCATTACGGTATATTGTATACTGTGTATGTTAACATATCAGCATAATAGGTATTTAAAAACTATAAAAGCATGCTCGATAAAATGATCTCCCAGAACCATCTAAGTTGACTTTAAGACTCGCACTAAGTTGCAATTATACGAGGGGCGTTGAATGTATTCTCGGTATCGGCATGAAAAAAATACGTAAATTCAATTGAAATTATTTTTATATTTCAATTTAATCTCCCATTATCTCAATGCATTTACTACATCTTGAATATAACTTTTCAATACCCTGTAAAAAATAACTTTCCTTTTTCTCTGAAAAAATCGCATTTATTCGCCTTGAGCTGTTCATCGTTGGAAAATCGTTTCCTTCGAAGGTCTTCTTTCAAATTAGGGAACAAATAATAATTACTTGGGGCTGGGTCCGGGCTATAGGGTGGGTGGTTTATTTCTTCGAAACCACAATCTCGCACAGCAGACTTGGAAACACGCGCCGTGTGGACCGGGGCGTTGTCGTGAAGAAGCAACACACCGGCGGTGGTCAGTTTAACCCGTCTTTTTCTTTAATTGCTTCCCATAAATTACGTAAAGAGGATGCGTAGGATGTTGCGTTTATTGTTTTACCTTTTTTTATGTACTCAATCAGCAAAATTCCCTTTGAGTCCCAAAACACTGTGGGCATAATTTTTCCGGCAGACAGAACGACTTTGAATTTCTTAGGGGGAGCAGTATCCTTCTTGTGCCACTGCATGGACTCCTGCTTACTTTCTGGGTCATAATAATGAACCCACGTTTCATCTTCAGTAAAAAATTGTAAATACTTGATGTAACTTCCCCACTAAGGCACTCGATTGGCACGTTTTTCAGGCGCCACGCCGCGCCGTGAGCATTCGCGGCGCCCATCTTGCACTGACTTTTAAAAGGTTAAGAAAGGTCATGAAGAATACTGTGCATGGTACCAATGGAGAGGTGGGTTATCTCTGCTATCATTTTCATTTTCATTCGGGCACCCTCCAGAATAAGCTTCTCAACTTTTTTCACGTTTTCTTCCGTATAGGCAGTAACCGGGCTGCCCAAGCAAGTGTTGTCTTCAATACTTTCTCTGTCCCTTTTAAATTCACTTGACCACTTTTGAACCGTAGATAACGAAGGTGCAGAATCTTGGTAAACAGCCACCATCTCTTTGTGAATAGCTTTTGACTGTTTCCTTGTTAGGTAAGGAATTTAATAACAGCGCGGTGCTCGATTTTCTTCAACATTGTCACGTAAGCCATTCCAGTTGTCGGTGACTAAGGATAACTAGCAAACTAATGATCACAACTATATGAAATTTTACCTTTATACCCTTAGATAATGACATTAATTAATTAGTCAAATTACCCACATTAGTAAATCACCCTCATATCGAGAATACATTGAACACCCCTCGTACCTGTTATCTATACTAATAATAAAACTGAAGAGTGTCTTTGTATGAATGCGCTAATGTCTGGAAATCTGGAAATTGATATTTGATAGCCCAATTCTTGAGGAAGGCTAATGGCTATTTAACATCACGCTACGGCCCTTAGAAGCCGAGCAAAAAGAAAAAAAAGAAAGAACGCTAAGCGAAAACGAAGTAATAGCGCGGGCGGGTATGCGATACGACGCGGTGGGTCGGGGGCAGAGGGAGATGTATAAAATGTGGCTTATAGTTTAGTATATTGTGTATCTTACGACTTCCACGCGAGCGAAGTTGCGGGAAGAAGCTAGTTTATTTATAAACACCCGGATCCAAGTTAAAAACAGTAAATCCATTAACATTATATATTCGAAAGTAACTCTGTCTGTTTCGCGCCTAAACCACTGAAAGGATTTCGATAAAATTTGGCAAGGAGATAGATGGCATACCGGAGAAGGGCATAGGCTACTTTGTCTCGGTAGCACGTTCCTGTAGGCAGTGGCGGATTTGCAGTCTTGGCCGCCCTAGGCCCCCCAGGCCATGTGGTAAGTACCAGCCGCCCGTTTCTCAGCACCCATATAGATTATAGACTACATAATGAATTAACTTTACGAGTATTGCCAACTTTTAACGAAATCGACTCAGAAATGTGGTCCGCCACATAAAAAAAAACTTTAGTTTTTTTCAAAATGCAGCTCTGTTTTACGTCGTATGTTGATCAAAATTCGATTCGCGACTGTAGGAATGATAATAATATATTTATCACATAATAATTATCAATTTCATATCAATCGTCAAACTTTGGCAATATTTAGGTAATTTGAGTTATTTCTTGTCATCATCAGTGAATTTTTTGTCACGATTGGCCGCCCAGCCCTAGGCCCGGGCCCACCGGGTTTCAGAGCAAATCCACCACTGCCCGTGGGATAATTTCCGACATCCACGCGGGCGAAGCCGCGAGCATAAGCTAGTTTTATATAAACGAGTACTAAAAAGACGGTCTGTTACTCACAATAACAATTTAAAATGACTTTGACGTGTTCTAACGCTCGGTACGTTTCAATGTTGATTAAACTGTTCTCCGAAGAAATTCTATCCCGCGGCAGACATATTGGAGCTGATTACTCCACTCTTGTTTCATTGTTTCCAATCTAGCTCCATTAAATGATCAATAATGTTTAGTGATACATTTGTGTACGGCTATTTTCGGAGTCCCACTATATAGGGCTTCAGTACACGGCTTTGTATGCAGCTTTTACATAATATATAGGTCACCTAGATCCTGTCTGTGTGCTATTTAAGTTTCACTGTTGACCTTTCTCAACTTTGGTCGCGTAGAATTTCAAGTATTTCTTCTTATTTAAGTTTCTGAATTGGATGTGGAACTTTTTCTTGAAATGAAATGTTGCTTGAAATAACTTCCAATGTTTGTTAAGATAATATTATGTGCTTTTATTTCCAGGTTCTCAAAGAAGCTCTTAGTAACATGAAAATATGGAAAGATTCTTATTTATTTATGTACATTTATGTACACACATGTAAACAGACAGGAAGAAAGGAACAGAAAAATACGTACAAGGTGGTTCTTATATGTATTTAGGTTCAGTCTTTTTAAGTTAATAGGTCAGTGGAATAAGATTTAAAAAAAAAAAAGTATTTAAAAAAACAAAAAAACCCGTCTGCGTTTCTGTGTAATTTCGAATGTAAAAACCCTAAAACAAGAAAGTCGTCATACCCGATTGCACTTAACTTAAAAATCGCCAAAGTTGCTAAGGCAATGCTTATAAGCGTCAAATCTATATAAATATTTAACAATATTTTTAAATACAAGAAAAATTGTAGTAGTCGGGACCCATTTTTTTTTTCAGAGACTTTTTTATTTTTATATACCCAGTGTCACTCTTACAGTAAATACGAATCTAACGATACCTCTCAAGCTAAAATCCATCAAGCCGTTCAGGCTGCAGAGCGTGCCAAACAATTATACATACATACATACTCTCGAAAAACACATAACCCTCCTTCTGGCGCAGTCGGGTAATAAACAGTATCCTCGCTTGAAGCTAAATAACTGCAAAGGAATATTTTCATCGTTATTAGTCAATCTTTTAGTGACACGTTATCCTTACGGGAAACAGAAAGAGTGCCATTTTTACCGGGAACTCACTACCTATTTACTTTAATTAATAATGTACGCAATAATCTATTCATTTAAACAATTCCACTAAACTAGGTTTATATACTACTGGAAATAATTGCTGTACACAATATATTTTATGATTTATTATATCTTTACACGACAATAAATAAATCAGAACAATAGTAAGTAACGTTTATTATGATTAATATGCTTAATTAGTTGTAATGAGTAATAGAAGAGACAGGAAAACAAACAAAATGAATCAAAGTTTGTAATTTAGCAGCATTGCAGGGTACGTAGTTACGTACGATACAATGAATTTAGTGCTATTTCCGTCAATGGCGTAAACTATTGTAATGCCGTTTATGGGCAATACCTAATAAACGATCGAAGTTTGCGAACCACTGTTCTGCTCTAATAAGTAGATGGAGGTACATGCTGCAGAATGAGGAAGCAATCGAAGTGAAACGCGAATAGGAGTATATCTAAGGACAATATCTACTAACAAAGTCAAAGTCAAATCATTTATTTCAAATAGGCACATAAAAGGCACTTACAGAACAGAGCTACACAGAACTAACTAACAACTCTATAACAACAACAACAACACCAACTCAACTCAACTGTGAACTTTACAAATATGTGCTGCTGGAAAGTTTGTTGCCACTTCTTTTTCCCAGTTAAAGCAGTAGAAAGTGGTGAAGGGCGGTCGTTTTTGGCGACTCTCCTTTGTTATTTTGACGTTCAAATAGTGCTGATTTTTTATGACTTTGATTATGCTGAACAAGTTCGTGTCGGTTACAGCTCTACGAAAATAACCTTTTATAATGACGTGGTAAAAAGATTAGCGAGCCAGCAAGGATGGCAGTGAGGCTGATGGCCCCTCAGGCGCCGGACGTACTTACGTATGACCAACGTAGACTCTTCTCAGAAGCATCTGACCCATGGGTGTGTATGACGAATAATAATAGCAATGATGGTGGTGAAACATTGTTGTTCTTGTTTGTCCGCAGAAAGGCTCCTGCAGACAAGCGAGACGCGACGGTGCGACGCAATTCTGGTAGAAAAATTACCATGAAGTTTTAGCAGAAATTTTCTACTGCAGTCGCGTCGCGCCTGTTTGGGGGACCTTTACTCTCGAGTCCATCCTTTTCGCGATTGCTTATACATAATTGCATCATAATCATTGCGCAAGATGTTCACCGTTTGATATATGTAGATTGTCTTGTGCAATCCGCATCAAAATGATTACGAGTCCTGTTCCAGATCTTCACTCCACTTTATTGGGGATGCTTGTGACGTATGCATTTTAATATGGTGGAAATTGTTAAAGTTTCTTTCTCCCCAGTGCTCTGAAATGTTGACCAAGACTGGGGCCAAGATTAACAGACAGCACGTGATTCAGGCGACTTTATGAAGCTTGCTGAAAAAGGGGATACGAAGAGCTAAAGGATCGTCTAGATCGGCTTAACAGATAAGAGGCCTTGGTGGATAC
Source organism: Griposia aprilina (assembly GCA_916610205.1). Classification (NCBI taxonomy): domain Eukaryota; kingdom Metazoa; phylum Arthropoda; class Insecta; order Lepidoptera; family Noctuidae; genus Griposia; species Griposia aprilina. Next base: position 12,444,294 of record OU744297.1, on the reverse strand, counting down.
GAGCTGAAATCATGACGATGAAAAGTACCGAGACGTTGGTAACTAACAACTAGTTATGATCGCGGAAGTACTAGATCCCGTTTCTGAGTAGAAACTAGCGCTACAATTATATCACTTACTCATTAGCTATAAACTGTGAATTTGTTTGCTAACATCGTTAGTAATGCCTTCCTATTTTCATAATTTATCGTGTTCCTGACCTATAAAATGGTGTATCTTACGTTTTCTTAATTTAGGATCTTTACTTGGAAAATATTAGAAACTGCTTGTATTATCTAGTGATAAATGATAAATGATTTTATTTCTGTAAATAGGTTTATACAAACACTTTTACACGTCAATCATATTTTAATACTAGATGAGGTCGGCGTTTCCTATCTGACTACTCTGAGAAGAAAGGGTGAAACAAACTCAGAGGTCACAGTCTCTTTTAAAGCCCAGACATAATCTTGGTCAGATCATGTGAAGACCATGTAGATTTGTCTGAAATGGTCTTTTGAGGAAAAACCACACAGATTGAGTGGACCTGTCCAGTCAGTGCACGCTTTTGTCAGTAATCGTGCACCTCAACTCAGAACTTAAGGAGCATTACCAAACAAACCAATTAAAAACATTACCAAAGAAAGGACATTTGGGTAGCCACAAAAATTACTCAAACTGCCGGACTAAGATTAAAACTACCTGAAAGGGGAAAAAAAAACTTAAACCTGTATGAGCTTTCGACATCAATAGCAATTATTATCTCAGTAATAATTTCTAGGATCCACTTTTGTACAGGGTGGCAGGGTCACCGACGCGCAACCTGTTATCATCAGAAAAAAAATCTGCTGTTTAATAGAAAAGTGCGCGGTCCTACGCGGTCAAAATGCATAGAACAGCATTTTTTTAATGTTTTAGTTTTCGTGTCGATGTTTCTGCCACCGTGTATATAGTATTTAAATGCATAAAGCTAGATAATATACTTTTACTTGGATAGTTTCAAGGAAACATGATTTCATAAAGAGTTCCTGTTTCCCTAATCACTACATATCCACAACACAAGGGTCACACGACACGATCCAGGGTTTTTTCACTTAGCCTTCCCTGCATAGGATTTTTTTTTTTTTTTTTTTTAATCTTCTTCTTAAAGTTAAGTTCTCCAAACCTAAAACAAAGTGATAAAACAAAAAACAAAAAAACAGAATGTAAATCTGTTACTATTTGCTGTATACACGTTCGTAAATCTTGCCTTTTTAAATATCGAAACGCAAACGCATGTTTTAAGTACATTTATTTTGTTTGAAACTTTAAAACCACCAATCTAACTTTAATTCACGGAAGTAATTTCCTTATAAAATTATAGGCTTTCTTTTCGATGAAGTTTGCTTAACAATTTCTTTAAATGCGGAAAATTGCCTTCGGTACACCCAAGTAATTTACTTGAGAGTTATTTGAAAATAATCTTTGGTATGAAGCATAACAAGTCAACATTACTTAGTTATAAACTTGACTTCAAGGTAACTAAGAACGCCCGTATAGTTACAATTACAACAAACATTTTGCTAGTATAAACGCGTTTAGTACTTAATTACGATTTCGAATGACAATATTAGTGCTGTTACAAATTACAAGCCGCAGTTTGCTCTGATAAGTGTCTAGGCCAACATCGACTAGTCTGCAACCACTCACAGTTGCGCTTGCGCCACAAGCATTACACCACGGAAACTGTGTACATTTGTTTATCCAATATAACCAAACGGATACTCAATAGACAGTTTATTGGCTCGCCGTGTATCTTATTATGCTTAATAATCGTAACGATGTTATAATTGTAGGCGTTACTTCACTGGCGCGGCCGCGGTATCCTTAGAAGGCAACCTTTTAAAAGCTTCTTAAACTTTTTTTGTGGAGTCGTTAAACTGGCGTGACGAGTCCTTGAGTGTTGACTATTTTACTTAGTACGGAATCCTCAATGGTGGGCCGGACTGCCGATGCCGGAGGAGCTCGTCTTAGCTCGGTAACTCGGTAGTTTATGTGAGTTAAAACGTACCTTTCACTGAGCGAACGAACGGTGGCGGAAGCTCAGTTATGTCACAGCGAGGCTCAGTGGGCCACCGGCTGACCGTAATGGTCGCGGCACACTTAGCACGACCCACGAAAACAAGCGTTGCGTCAACAACACATGACAACATATTGCATAATTTTGGATATTTCTGTTCAGCTTATTATTTCTTCGATGGATTTTCCCACTGCGGGTCTTCCGGCACACTTAATATTATTGACGAAATTGTAACAAATGAGGCTGGTGTCGTAATCTGAACCCAACCTTAGCTTTTCCATAATGTTATGTTCTACTTAGGGACTGCTAAATATAGGGACAGTGTGAATAAGGTTTATTTATCTAGGTACTTTTGCACATAGGCTCAACACGTGTGATATTTTACGAGCACTCGGCAAATATTTACTTAACATACCTGTGATAAGTGTGTGTGGCTACCCAGTGATATTATGTTAATACACAGAGAATGAAACAGCATTTTACTTAAGGTTTCATTACATAGGTGATAAAAACTCAGCCTAAAAGTGGCAATTGTGAATTTGTGACAAAGCAATCAATTTAATAGTGCTTTTACAGTCATGTTTGTCTTGAAACTTGTTCAAAAGTAGGTATATAAAACAAACAAAACGTGCACATACGTAAACGTATATAAGCGCCTTCTAAATGTCAAGATGTAACATCAGAGTGAGGTCATCGCGTGCTTCTGTGACATTTCGACGACGGATAAACGAGAGGTAACACAAAATAGGCTACAACAAACGATTGTAACTATTTACAAAACTTGTTCAGATTTGTATGTTATCCGCCTAACCTCATTTTACCGACGACGTCGAAGAATGTTGGTATAGAGCGTGTAAAATGGCGGGTGACGTCATCGAACGTTTGACTGCTTGCTCGGTCGAACACTCGGAGTTATGCATTACGAGTTACGACCATACGACGCCAACTAAGATGCATGTTTACGTTGTAGAGATGAATTGACGACATTATTACGCCTATATCCCTACGTAAATTGAAATAGAGATCGTAAAGCATAATAACTTATATGATATGTTTCTTCTACGTATGTAGTTATAAAAATAGTCTCAATGGCAACATTAAGGAAAAATAATGATAATTAATAATACCTACTGCACAGTCTACCAATTTAGCTGAATATCATTAAATAAGTGAACTTGTATCGAATATTTATTCTAATATGATGCTGTGATTTAATCCTGCTTTATAAATCTAGAGTGGGTCGGTTTGAGCAAAAAGTTTAAGACTGAAAATAGTTGAGCGGCGAAGCGTGGCGACTCAAATTGGGCAGTGCGTTGCGTGCTCCACTCCACTGCGCAGGAGTTGGCCAGTCATCGTCTACCCTAAACACGGGACCTTGGGTACCAATGTACTAAGACACATAACGGAAGGTACACAATCCAATCCAACACAAAAAATCTTTGCTCTTAAATAGATATACAAAAACCTTATGTATTATAATTATGTATAGTCATTATTACTACGCTTATATTTATAGTTTTATGGATCTCCGTCTAAATTGCAAAACTACTTAATGTTGTTAATGAATGAAGTAATACACAACGATAATGCATACAATATAACAAAAACAGCGAACATCAGAAGAAAATGTAATAAAGTACATAACCATAAAGCGTTATAACTATAAGTCAAAAATGATAATATGTATCCGAAACAGCAGTCGAGCTCAGGCATTATGTAAATAATGCACAAAGACGTTACATAAGCGCGCGAGCATAGCGTGTCAGTCAAAAGACTTCAACGCGCTTGCTTATCTAAACATCATCGAATGTAAGTAAATGTAGTTATTTCACGCACTTCCTTATAAAGCTGGCTTTAATCTTAATAAGGAATTAATAAATATCCAGTTCACCTGGAACTTCCTAGTTGTTTACTTGAAATCAGCATCAATCGTCGGCAGTGAGAGTGGAGCGAGTTGCGGCGCGCGGCGCCCGGCGCCCGCGCACCGGCGCGTTACGTCAGCGCTCGCCGCACACACTCACACTTTCACTGTTAGATAATAGCTCAACACTACGCCACTGCCTTACTTACACACTTACACACACAATAGGAAGTTGTTCTATTACACGTTTATACGCTGTACAATTTTAGTGCAGAAAAGTCAAACGAACAAATTCGTTATGTAGCGATGACGCAACGCGACATTTAATAACTGCCGATAATAATAATTATTATATTTAATTTGCTGTAGTATTCAACAACAGACAGATGCAGGTCGATAATCATTATGATGTAAGTCGGTGTTTAATACGTACTAATTATGTTATTATCTAATTTAGCAAGCTTTTTATTTGGTAAGGAGGTTTTACAGCTGAGGAATACAGATCGCTGGGACGGCAAGATCGTGTGTATAGCTGAACCACGCTGGAGAGACGTCGCGAAAGACAGAGAAAGCTGACATTCTCTGGAAGAGGCCTTCACATCATGGGTTCTCAAATAAAAACTTCTTTTTTTCAACACAACACTGTATAAAACATAAATAAGGCATATAAGGCTTTTTTATTTTTTATTTTATAATAAAGAACGAGAACTGCTCATTATACAACGGACCTTCTCTCATAATTATGCGGTTTATGTATGAACAGATATTCATCATAAGTTATGTCATTGAAGCACTCATTTGGTTCTTGGCTTGAGCATCAATTTATCTCGTTAGACGTGACCGAGTGACTGCAACAATCAAATTAGTGGACGCACAAAAAAGGCAGGTATTCGTATGTGTGTAAGTGGCGTGAGGTGTTGGAGCAATTTACTTCACTAATTGATCAAGCGGAACTTTGTTCGATAACTCATAAGTTCATAACTATTAGTAACATCGATCGTGTGAATGCGTGCGCTTTTTTGTTTGGCTCGTAATGAGTGTGCGTGTACGCAACTCGCTGTACAGACTCGATGCACGCAATCGTTTTACGGAAAAGCTCTCGATTGCTATCATAAAATGTAACTGCTGTAAGCTACTACCTGCCACTATAACTTAGCGCCACTTGTTGGCACACTTAAACTCGTAAGAAATTCGCCTTTCGCTAACACTTCATTAAAATTTTCTTAATCAAGTATCTTTAATTACAAGTTATCAAGTTAATTGTTATTGTCATCATAAAACGGCTCGCCAGCACTCAGATAACCCCTGAGAGGTTTTCGTGGTGTGGCTAAAACCAAAATTGTTATAGGCTAAGATTTTTAGAAATAAATAATTAATAATAATAATAATATTAGGTATCAAGATCATATTGGTACCTAATAACTTCTTTTAATTAGGCTAATACAACCAATACTAGTTTATATTACGTAAAAATTGGTGTTTCATGCAAATTAGCCCCTGTTATCTCTCGCACCAATGCCGGGCGCACAATTTATGGCCACACAGAAATGTGAAACAAGGATTCTTGGCAGACAAGTTTTTGTATCCAGTGTTACATGGGCCAATACATACCCACGCAAAATATGGAAATCTAGATCTAGAATTTAGTATACGAAACATTTCAATACTTTCTCTTGCTAAATCTCAATTTGGGCTAAACTTTTGTATGGTTACCTACTTAACTTAATACTTAACCATAGTCTAAAACTAAAATAAGCAACATAGATTTGATTACATGATTACGTTAAAATTACGTGTATACAGATCGTAATTACTTGATAATAATTACGATAATTTTCCACTCAGAATAATAACGTGAAAAATTAAAAACAATAATTACAAATATGATGAACGATCATAAATCTGATCACACCGTCCTTGGCATGCAGTGTACGAAGACCTGATGATTTGAGGCACCTACTTTGCTTATTTAAGAGTACAGTCAGCAAAATAGATAAGTATACAAGCTGCTAAATAACGCCATTATGACCCTTGCTATGCATCTGCTGTGTAGTCAAATTGAAATCGTTCGTTTTTTGTGTAAATTGGCGCACATTGGTTTTTTTGTGTAAGTGAAGCCCGTTATGATATCGCCCACCTAGATACAGAATACTAAAACTCAAAATACCTCTTTTTTCAGCAAAAAAATGTTTTACTCGTTTTCTATTTGACCGATTTAAAATTATTGTTGTATGCAAAACAATATACAACATCATATGATCAAATAATCGCAATAACTCGATTTTGGATTATTTTGAGTTATGCCACCCTTTATCTAGCTGTGCGAATTATTATTAATATCTTGTCTGTAGACCAAACTCCTTTGTCGACTGTACACACATTCGTGGGCTGGTAACACCGCACGCCGCCATATCCGCATGTAGTTTGACCTTGACTTGACTCGTTCAGTAATTTTATTCCGTACTTAGTGTTCCGTATCATGATGAACACTGTATAGGCGTGTTTAGGTGCCTAATGTAGTTGTGGAGCTCATTTGAGTGTATGACGCTGTTATTTAGATATGTAGACGAGCCATTACAGCCTTTAAACGTGTATACTACCTTGTTTTTATAGTAAACTTGGTTAGACTAAGTAATGAAGTTTGTTTTTTTGGGTAGTTATATTTGATATCACAAAAGGAAGCTAGAATCTACTTCCTGTAGTCTCTATTGTCTTTTTAAAAGTAACTTGTTAAGAATCTTCATTCACTAGTTCTTTGTTTGACTAACCTGTGTATTTTCTCTAGTTCACTCGTAATAAATATCTACTAAATCCCAGCTTTCAATTTCAACTGAAAGTTATTTACATCAACATGTTCGTCGCATTCTGTTTCTTTAGCCTGTTCTACTGGTACGTTTTGGCATTCCGCTTATTTCGTTCACTTACCCTTTCGTGTAACACCGTGGTTAAAGCCATTGATGTCGCTATGCCGGTTTGCCTGTTCTGGGGCCTATTTGCAATTACACGGTGATTTTTTACCATTATTCAAGTTTGGTCACGAATATCAACAAAAAGTTTTATCTTCAGAACATAGCCTTGATCTTTTGTTAGCCATTTAATTACGAGTCGAATGTGTTCAGTGTTCACTGTCGGGAAATAAAATAGCACACGTGGAAAAAATATCAATTATTTCTGACAACATCCTTGATGCAGTACTTATCAGCGGATTGTCTGCTCGGAACTGATTTGTTTTCAATGAGACTTTCCTCCTTGGAAACGAGGAAGTCAAATAACTTAGTGTTTACCCAGTTAAATGTTATACGCAGTTGAATAATAGCCTGATTATAACTGAGGAAGTGTGCGATTCATCGGTTAAATACATCTTGGCTTCCTTGGTCCCTACTCATGCAGTCATAGGTAGGTACTCCCTTTTTATAAGACCAGACAAATAAATATGCAAATGGTGAATAGGTGACATTTCTTTGTTTTTATCGTGAAATAATGGATTTTATTTACCGTTATTTATCTAATGTTATACTAAATAGAGTAGGTACTTATATTAGAAAGCAATAAGAATGGTGATGGTGAGATGGTGGTGGTGGTGGTGGGACTGCCTCGTTGGTCTAGTGACTGCCTCGTTGGTCTAGTGGTCGCAAGCGCTACTGCTGAGCATGAGGTCCTGGGTTTGATTCCCGGGTCGGGCAAAGTGTTATTGGGTTTTTCCATCTGGAATTACTCGGTAGCAGTCCGAAGTCTGGATTTGTGCCCGGTTGATGGCAATAGGCTCGCCCCCTATTACATGGGACTTAAACATAGCTGGCGAAATGTGGGTGTGCTATAGGTACACCTCTGCCTAACCCTTCGGGGAATACAGGCGTGATGTTATGTTATGTGTTATGTAAGAATGGTGGTTTATTTTGCTTTAAAAAGCTATACCCACCTAGATTGGGAATACCAGATTGATTCTGAAAGTAACATGTTGTGTTCCACATTATTATAACGATATTTCGTTTTACCACAAAAGATGATTGGCATTTGGCTCCCTCCGTTCAGTTAAGGAATACGCCAGATACAAGAAAAATAGCCCTCATTTTAATGCTTCGGTCACGTTTCAGCCCCTATCATTGACAGTTCTGCCCGATAACGAAGAAGTAAAAGAAATATAACTTCCCAGTCCTGTTAGGCTTAATTTGGGGCAAGTCGCCCTGATGTATAAATAAAATAAAAATATCTAGTAAGTAATAAAATAATGACCTTCGACCTGATGCTCTCATCTCGGTCGACTTTAACGACTTGTGCTGGATGATACGCTTATCACCCAGCTGATAGGAACTGTTTGTTATTCTTTCTCCTAGATAACAAGCAGGATCTTTCGAATAACCAAAACAACAAATAAATTCTAAACTTTAATTTGCCTAGAAACCATTCCGTGCTTATTATTCTAAGCCCCTGAATAAGCAGCGATATGAAGCAGGGTCTTATTTTTATAATTAGCATAAATTTACTTAAAAATAACGTAAACACATTCATCTCAGCGGAACCTTACTTACTTTACTTCAAAGCATAGCCGCAGAAAATTGAATGAGGCTCCGCTCGCCCGGGAATCAAGTCGTGAGTCGTGACCCTAATCGCCAACTAGATACTTAATTACGGCGGCGGCGCTTAAGCGTAAAAATTATTAGTTAAATTGCACTTCCCAAACGAGATCACGCTATAAATCTTAATCTTAAACGAACGACGACTCATCAGCATCATCCGACGTCCTCAACCGTTGCGCAACAAGTTTCGACACTATTTTATTACTACACAATCGATTTGCTTCTGATACGTCAAGGAGAGATTAAAATTAAATCCGATGCCACAAATCACTTTTAATCATACCAGAGGGCCAAGTCTACTAATTTACAAACGTCACAATGGTCTCTGCATTGTGAGTTTTTGACAGATTTTGTATGTCAAATCTGTCAAAAACTCACAATGCAGAGACCATTGTGACGTTTGTAAATTAGTAGACTTGGCCCCTAGAGTTAGCTAAAAATTAACGTTCAGTGATAATCACACAAACAAACCCAATAATTGGCACTGAACATGTGCGAATCCGAGGTTAGAGAAAGTACTGATTTATTTAGCGCGTCCTCATTTCGTTGGAAAAATTGTGAAATTCCCATTCTGGATGCGATTTCACTCGAGAACAGTTAAGCAAGAATAATAAACCTGAGGAAGACTGATGTTCCGATTTCGAAACAACTAGTTACAGTTTTGAAATTCAAAACTTTTCCACCATCCTCCCGCGGGATTGGCTGCGGGCTCCGTGTTTACGAGGTCGGGATTAATATTTATCAGTTCACTGGTACAACAATAACAGCGAATCAAGGTATCGGTGTGTTAAAGAGCTCATGAATACAAAGTGAAATTTAAATGCGGGCTTCATCTCACGCATTCATGTATTCGTCCATTATGTTATCGATAGTGTGGAATTGATTGGCAGCCAGTGGTCTGGACGGGGTCGTTGCACGATAAAATTCAATGAGTATTTATCGAATTCATATCTGTTAACAAGTTAAGACAATGTAATCGCCCGCTACGTAATTACAACATAAACAGCGACGACACGTTTTATCTGGCCGTTGACTTGTGATTCATGACAGGTGCCCCTTTATTATGTTGTAGGTACTGTACCTACTCGTACTCAGTCTAATTTAAGACCAATGCATGCGTGTGAAGGAGTCCATCAGATTATCATATCGTTTAAAACGCCAAGGTTTCAATAAACTACAATTTCAAGGCAGAAGACAACCTTAAAAAGTGATACTTATGGCACGTTACAGTTTATGACGTGGGCGGAGGAGTTGATGGATAAAATAAAGTATTCCCATAACGAAACCGCGAAGGCACATAACTTTATAGCATCCGTCATTCGTTTTACGGCACAACAAAAGTGTTCGTAGCCTGACAGTATTCATTTGCGAATAATTATTGTTACTAAAAGCACCCTCGGCTCTCCCATGCGGGTCGCGTGTTGTGCGCGTGTCCCACATAACACGCAAATTTGAACATAATAAAAAGTTCAAATCGACACTTGAAACACGCATAAACTTAGCGATGAGCTGTTCGTGAGCGGTGGCGCTGTATGTTGATTTGAAGGGGTGCGCTCGAGGGAAGGTGCCAAAGATCACGGATCGCTCGTGAACACAAATAGTCCTATTAGCATATTAAACTCGGTATGTTTTGCAGAGAGTACACCGGTTGATATTTGCAAACCGGATTCGTGACTTTTATTGTTTCTTATGATTTCAATAAAAATATAAGTGTTCGAGTTAAATTAATTACGTGCAGTCCAGATTATAAGGTTATACATTTATTTTAAGCTGAACTTTACAAATATACAAGGTATTCGTGCCCGGCATCGTCCGGGGTGAATTTCATATAAAAATAGTATCCAAATTCCCGACATCCCCGGTGGACTTTCCAAAATAAATCTTTCATACAAACCTTGGTCCGGACAATTACAAACAAAAAAAAAAGAATTAGCCAAAAAGGTGCAGCCGCTTTCAAGTGATGCGCGGGCAAACATTTTTGGCAATTGATTTTTATTTATATACTAGCTGCGCCCCGCGGTTTCACCCGCAGTGGTTTAAAATATACTCTACGACCTATTCTCAGACCTACCAAATATACACAAAAGAAACATAAAAATTGGTCAAGCTGTTTCGGAACAGTTCGATAATAAAAAACGTTTTTACAAAAAAAAAACAACCGACTTCAAAAAAAAACACTACAAATTGAAAAATAACTTTAATTTCGGAAGTCGGTGTCTTTGGGAGTAATTCCACTTTGCCCCACCAAGCCCGCCACCCTGGTGTGGCAAAGTGGACTGCCTAAAATTTTGCAGTGGAATATGCCCCACTATTCTGATTTGGTTTAGGCGCATTTGGGCTAATTCTCATTTTGGCAACCGACTCGCTAATGGACTACTTCTCATTAGGGCTACTTCTCACTTGGGCTACTTCTCCCTTGGGCTACTTCTCACTTGGGCTACTTCTCACTTGGGCTACTTCTCACTTGGGCTACTTCTCACTTGGGTTACTTCTCATTAGGGCTACTACTCAAAATTTGGGAATGTTTATTGAAATAAGTACTGTATTGAAAACAAACATTGCATTCATTGACATCATTACAATAAAAACAAACGCTACACAATCGGGGATAGGATGCAAGAGCGAGCGAAGCGAGCTCGGGACTCGGGGCACCCCGACTCGGACAGGTTAGGTTAGAAGGGGATGGCGGGGTCTGAAAGACCCCGCCGTCCCCTTCGTGGTTATTTTTTTTTAAACCGCCCAGAAGTAGGAGCCCCGCATAGCGGGGCTCCGTCGGCTACGCCTTATTATGCAAATCAGATAAAACCCAGGATAAACCAGGATTTATTTTTTGTCCAAAAATAAAAATTCAGAAATAGGAGGCCTCGCCAAAACAGAAACTCGATACCAGTTTAAATTAAAACAAAGCTAACAACTGATTATTAAGCTGCTACTTTCCACCAGGATGGATAGAGTGTCGTAGAAATGAACCTATTCTCCTTTTTTATTTATAAGGCGTAGCCGACGGAGCCCCGCTTCGCGGGGCTCCTACTTCTGGGCGGTTTAAAAAAAAATAACCACGAAGGGGACGGCGGGGTCTTTCAGACCCCGCCATCCCCTTCTAACCTAACCTGTCCGAGTCGAGGTGCCCCGAGTCCCGAGCTCGCTTCGCTCGCTCTTGCATCCTATCCCCGATTGTGTAGCGTTTGTTTTTATTGTAATGATGTCAATGAATGCAATGTTTGTTTTCAATACAGTACTTATTTCAATAAACATTCCCAAATTTTGAGTAGTAGCCCTAATGAGAAGTAACCCAAGTGAGAAGTAGCCCAAGTGAGAAGTAGCCCAAGTGAGAAGTAGCCCAAGTGAGAAGTAGCCCAAGTGAGAAGTAGCCCAAGGGAGAAGTAGCCCAAGTGAGAAGTAGCCCTAATGAGAAGTAGTCCATTAGCGAGTCGGTTGCCAAAATGAGAATTAGCCCAAATGCGCCTAAACCACAAATCCTGAGGTGCCAACCCTAGTGGGGCAGAATCCACAAAGTGTTTATGCTAGTGTTATCCGCCCCATCAAATCAGAATAGTGGGGCATATTCCACTGCAAAATTTTAGGCAGTCCACTTTGCCACACCAGGGTGGCGGGCTTGGTGGGGCAAAGTGGAATTACCCGTCTTTGGATCTGTCTTTTAGTTTTTTGCCACCGACTTCCAAAATTAAAGTTATTTTTCACTTAGTAGTGTATTTTTTTTGAAGTGGGTTGTTTTATTTCTGTAAAAAAGTTTTTTATTTTTCACTTTTTTGTGAGTCAGCTATTAATTTATCTAAGTTACAATAGCCTAATGTCAACTACTCATCACCTTTTACAAAATATTCCTTTTCCCGATGCAGGGACGTTAATTGTTGAGGAGTTTTCCTGGTAAGAACCAAAAGAACTGGAGCTGATGCTGAAGCCACCATCAGCACCATTTCACCATATTCATTGTGACGAGCATAAATTGCTTAGCAACCATAAAGTAATAGAATCGTAACCCGTGAGCTACTTATAATTGAGTAGTTAGTACACTAGTTCCGGTGGCCACCTCTGGTCTTCATCATCAGTTCCACTTCACCGAATGGTACTTTCCGAGAGCAAATGCACGAGTTAATATAAAAAATACCGAAATCGCTATAGGCGTGCCTGTAAAATTTGAGGATTTCCCTCGATTTCCATAGGATCCCTTCATCAGATTCTGACTTGGTGACAATGGGACCACCTCGAGAGTATACCCTTTCAACAAAAAAAGAATTTTGCAAATCCGTCTACATATCGCACCTTCGGTGCAACAAAGTTACAACAGCTCTTTTTGTAATTTTACAGGAAAGGACTTTTTTTTTTGCATTTATTTCCTCATTTATGGATTACTATTTATAGTAGGTTTGAAATCTTTATAAAATTAACTGTTTATTTTGTTGGCTATAGTTTAGCGTTAAAAATCTTATATTTGATTATCAAAAACATCCTAATAAAGGACATAACAAAAAAAGTGTCCTGAATTGTGACTTTGTTGCACCGAAGGTGCGATATTATGACGGAGTTATGCCCCAACATACATAAAAAAAAAAAAAAAAAAATTAATTGATAACCTCCTCCTTTTTGAAGTCGGTTAACAAACACTGTGACACGAGATTTTTATATATTAGAAGAGATATATATATATATATTATGTAGAAGATTAACCATTCATACATCTATATACATACCCGTATAATAAATCTGTAGACAAGGCGTTTCTGTACATCGAAAATATTAAAAAAAAAATAGTAGCGGTTTTAAAGAATAACCAACAGATGACATTTCTATAATTTTTGGTCTGTTTGTCTGTTTATATGTGAGAGATTTAGTTCTTATACTATCACGTAAAAAGTATGAAACCAAGAAGGTTTACGTATACACTCACATATTGTGAACAAGGCAGCACTACATCCTATGTCTAGTTTCTTTCCCCATTAAAATAACACAAGTTTCCTTTGATATAGCACTAACGTCATGGATGGTCTCTCCATACAGTAAATTTAAAGTTGACATTCATAATCCAAAGAGCTAAAAAAATGTTTGATAAGAGTGGTGAGTGGTGAGTTGGTGAGCGTTCCGAGCGATCAACCCTGTTCGTTAGCTGCGTAAGCGCGCTAGATAAGTGAATACGTTAAACCTTTGTCCGCCAGCTAGGGGTGAAACATAACTGTTGCTTGCATGATAACCCCAGCGATTAGTAACGTGTCTCACCCCTAATAGATACAATAAGCTGTGAGGAAACCATTGTCTAATCGCAATACTTCAATATTTACTCAACTGCTTGCAACTATCCAATAACGTCAGCTAGAATGGTCACATTTCATGAATGATACGAATCACGCTGTACGAATAACAGTATTCGACGTAATATAATAAATATGACGTGCGGTAATGACGTAAATTACGATTGTTGCAGCCTTCGTAAGATTACACGAGAACTGCCGTAGGTACAGTCACGGGTACGTACATCTGACCAACGTAAAAACAGCGTTTTTAATGTTTTTGGACTTTTATTGTCATCGTGAGCACACGAGATTTTGTTTTCACGATGGTCAGATTCAGTGGCGGACTAAGCCCGTCAGAGGCCCGTGGCGGCAAAGCTGAATGAGGCCCCCAGCTTTAAAAAAAAAAAAATGTTTTACAAGCTTTTTATTCAGTTCACATTTGTATTTATAATTATGTTTATTTCGTTAAAATCTGACAAGTGAAATTTAAATTCGACTTAAATTATTTAGGCTAAATAAACATACATGCCTACAATATGGAATGGATATGGGTGAGGAAAATAAAATAAGAATAGATCCACAAAAAAAAAATAGATAATATACCGTAAATCAAAGATAGTTTATTTTTTATTTTTTCTAGCGTGTTATATGTGTTTTCGTGCCTTCAATTTACTGAACTAAATAGAATGTAGTGAATGTAAATGTAGGCGTATAAGAGTGAATTATTTGCACTTCATTCATTCAGGTATTCCTGGGGAAGTACCCGCTACAAAGACGGGAATTCCCCCAGCGTATTAGACGCGTTCAGCAAAGTTAAAAGAATATTAGTACCGCGTAAAAAGTCTAGATGGCTGTAGTGTTTTGATCTTGATGAAATTATGTAGGTACTAAACACATTTTTAAAGTCTTGTTTAGGTTTTGATCAGGGGAACGTGGAGGCATTTGGGGGCCCCCCAAGACCGGAGGCCCAGGGCGGGCCGCCCCTTCCGCCCCCCTGTTAGTCCGCCACTGGTCAGATTGACTGTACGTGTCGAGTCGATACTCGTATCAACGTAATAAGTTTCATTTCGTAGTAGATTGCATCTGTAATATGTAATTGCCTTAGTGCACGTCCACATTGTGCTGATTATATTCGTATAAAAACCGTTTTCAAGTCGGAACTCACTACTGAACGTGGGAGTAGCCCTTGTAATTGTAAGAGCTGCATTCTTTTGTAATCACATTTTCAACGCTTTTGCCAATAAGACACACAATGTGTCTTATTGAGGAGAGCCAGGAACGTGATAAAAATACATAATGGGTCGAGGTTTGCCGACCGGCTGTATGTTTTGTGCAGATAAAAACGATTTAATTTGAAATAAATATATAATCAGCTTTTCATGATTACTTTACTGCGTTCGATAATCTCTGGACCCTGAACGCAGTAGGTACAAGCACATTCTGACTTTTCACTTCATGTTTTTTCTAAAAATAAGCTCCAAGGTCCGAACTGACTTTTTCATAATTTAATTTTAAATGTAATTAAGTAAGTAGGTAATAACAAAAAGCTATCTGAATCCCACGTTAAGTTCCCATGACATCAATCTTCCTTGTTTTGATTTCTCCATTAATAGCAGATTGCTAAAATGTATTCAACGTGACACTGAAGTTAAACTTTACTACCATTGTACTAAGGTTTGATGTCGATTGTAAATAGCATGGTATACTTAATAAAAAGTTCATTGTTGGTCCACTCGCGCCTCGAAGTGAACCCGCATAATTCTACCCGTCAGATTAAATACAGTTCCACAGTTTAGGGTGGCATACCCCAACTAATCACGAGGAAAGCACCAGTGAAACACTTCGACCACGTGGACCAAATGTCATGGGAAAAAATGGGCTGCCAACAGTCAAAACTAATTTGAAAAAGTAGAGCTCCTAAGATATCAAATACTGGAAGTGAAAATTCAGTTATTCAATTGATAATTTGAAATATCCTGCAACAACTATAAAATGTTGCAAAGTCCAATAAATCTGTTACCCTGATACGATCTTACCAACTTGTGAAAAGATAATGGTAAAGATTTGTGACGGGTCGTTAGGTTAGGCTTAAACCATTAACTTTTTAAAGTAACAAGGAGACGGAAAAAAACATTGTGGTGACTACATAGTGGAGCAATTAAAAGTAATTTTATTTTATGTTATAATTTATAACGCGAGCGTCGCTTATCTCAGCGAAATCAATATGGTAATTGTTGAATGAGAGACCGCCAACGGTCACTATAAAAACGGCTTCCATGTGGGGAGGTAGGGCTACAAGTACCCGCATAAGTGTTATTAGCGGTGCGCCAATCTAGCTACGATTCCCCTTCACAAGGGCTATTTAAAACATAGAGGGTGTCGCTCCACTGAAATGCATCAACAGTTTAATTCCAGACAAACGTTTACCCATTCATTTTAATTTAAAAGTAATTAACGTTAACAATCTTGTTTCATTATTTCATATTTATAAAAATACTAAAAATAATACTTCATTTAAAAAACAATATACAGACACAACTGTCACGCAAGTAACAAATTATCATGTATTAACCTTTTACCTTTGTTAACATCGCACAACACATGCTAAGTTTACTTCCAGCAGTATGGAAACCTTGACATTGCAGGGCATGCTTTCAAGTAAATAAGATAATTAATGTTCGTTTTTTTAACGCAGTTTGTTTAAAAAAGATCGTGAGCGTTATTTTCACGAGTTGTAAGCTTATAGTACTTATATAGTTAAGTGTGAGTGGAATAGTCTATTTTTAGTTAATTTGCGTGCATCTAAAACGCAAGTCACGTTCAAAAACAAAGGGCCGGAGCGCCGACCACCGCAATTTCTGAGAACAGCGAGAACACACTCGTAGCATATTTAGCTCGCAACTTTGAGCGAAAATAATCTCGCTTCAAGCTTTTATATAGTTTCCTGTCGACGACATGAAACACACAAATTGTAATGCATAAGTCAACACTTCGGGAGACTTCACAAAATAATAATGTCAAACTTAGTCATTAATGTTTCTAATCCTTATATTTACAGCGTCTACCTAATCTTTTCAATAACAAGGTTTCAGATTATTGTGTACAAGACCTATCCTTTCTGTTACAATTGTCCTAAAAGAAAAATCCAAACACAATCCAATTGTAATTTACCATTACAACATTGTCAGCTTCAGAATCTCAAATTGAGATAAACAACAGAATCTTTGAATTAAACTTGGAAATGAATTTCCTTTGTATTCAGAACTCTGCTCCGTTGATAATTGAACATTTTACATTGTTGACTTTGCGAAATATTTCACTTAGCAAAACATTAATTAATACTTTGGCCCGGAATGATAATTTAAGCGTACATTAAATACGTAAGTACATATTTTCCTCTTTCAGATTTTAAAAACAGTTGTGATAATATTTATGTTAAATCTGGCAAAGAATCTCGGATCGTCATCAGACATGCATATCAATTTTATCTTTTTCTTTTTCTTTATGTGACTAAGAATTTATTGACCTCAACTTCAGGGATTTTTGAAACTATTTTCTGCGTATTATCAATCAATTCAAAGCCTTTGTATTTATAAGATAACAACCTTTTTTAATAAATTAATTGTAAATATTATAAAATAGAATAGAATAGTATAAATAATAATAACATGATCGATAAATAAGTACCTAAGCAATGCCTTAGCAAAATCTTGCGTAAGCGCAACTATTTCTTTACGGTAAGCAGGGAGCTTAAATACTTGATTACTTTTATTATCATCTTTATCTTTTATCTCAAGCTAGTCTGACAAATTATCATGGCATAAGGTCTTAGTGGGCATAATTTTTTATCCTTCGGATAATCGGCTATTACGAAATTATAGGGTCTGAATCAAACAGGAGACGAGCGGCATTTATCAAGTTCTTATAACCTCGAAAGATATGAATTTATCAATTCAAATGTAGGTGACTGACTTGTAAGTATATAAATAATATTAATATTTAGAGTTTGTTATGTAAGTAAAATGTAGTTTATTTCCCAAATCAGTCCTTGACGGGGCTCATGTTATTTATTATTTACTAAACATTTTAAGCCGGCTGTCTGTTTGTGTAGGCAGGCTAGTGATATGATAAGTTCCTCGACATGGAATATGAATATAGACACTATATTTAAAATAGAGGAGGCAAAAATGGATAATAATGTACAATAATTGTGTGTTTTTCTCTGCGTCATGTTTACCGCAAATAAACGTATTTCCTTTCTTTGTTTCTTTCTTCTTTCTAAAAATATATCTATGTGACACTCTCTGTACTAGACTATTTCATATAGACTAGTCATAGAATTACTTATTCACGCTTTGGGATTTCTAAATTTATGTAAGTAAATCCTATTTACTTCAAGCTTAATCACTCAGATTTTTATAATCCATACGAGTCTGCGAAAAGATTTCAAAGTAAAATAACAGAAACAATAGAGTTGAATTAAAATAAAAAGGATGACTGTACAAGCATGAGAATTTTGAGCTTTCCATTGTTTATCTAAATGAAATCACCACTCGAAGACGTTTGCTTAAATATTCTGGGAATTATTCAAAGACATAAAAGATGTTTGCATGATTTATTATAGGCATGTTTATGGCCTTTTATTAAAATAGTTTAATTGAAAAAGTTTTTAATAACCCTTTGTTCAGCAGTGGGGATTACATACTAATGAAAATCGTAAAATAAATTATTTTAAGCCATCTTTTTTGCAAATATATTATTATACCTACTTAAAGTTTAGTTACATGAACGATTGAAATGCATAAAAATAACTAGAAAAAATACTTAGCTAGAAATATTCCTTGTTGTTTTGAACAAGAAAGGGTCTCACGTTAGCTAAAGTGTAGAATAACTGCCGAACAACCAAAGAGTTTACGACGAAAAAAGCTAACGCTACACTCAACTTCTGTAATTTCAACTAACGAGCACTTTATTTGCAACTGAGTGGGAAACGAAATTAGAGACTTGTGAGTTTTGTGTTTCAGTAAGATTTGAACGAGTTTACCGCCTGTGCCTACTTGGTTTGTCTATTCAACCTATGCAAGTCCCGACCTAAATTATTTGACTTCTTGATCTACAGATTGCTGAAACACTGAGGTCAGTAAGAGTGATTACCAATGTCTGTTTCTTTAATTACCTATTGGCAGAGGTTTCATCAAAATCCTGTTCTACGAGTAGTTCACACTGATAATGGTCTCAAATTGGATGGCGTAGTCACAAAAACACAACGTCGGATTCTTTTTTGGTAACCAATAACAAAACCAGTCTTTGACGATGCTGCTGTCCATCACTGCAATGGTCTAGGGAAATTAAACTACCTGGTTCCAACCTGGCTATGATTATTCAAACGTTTAATTCTTTTTTTGTTTGGGCATCATCAAGTAACTTCTCCCGCTCGCGGAGAGCGGCGGAGCGGGAGGGCGTGTCAGACTTTTACTGACTAAAACCCACCCGTGTTCCTTCAGTTGCCTGTGCGCCAGGGCCACGGTAACTCTTTCAAACAATCTGCGACCCTGTAGCCAGTGGGTTTCCCCAAAACCAATCCTGACTACAATATTGACGAGGGCTCAATCCCCATTGATAGCACAACGGTCGAGCTATTGCTTAAGTACACATAATTTAACTACGTTTTAGTTTATTATCAATTAATGAACAAACGAATTGAATATTTATTTTGTTGACTTGCCAACAATCTAATGGAGGAAATGTGGCCTAATTAGTAAGTACTCTTAGCGGGAGACGTGACTGACGTATCTTTAACAAAGTATACGAGCATGTATGCATTATTATAATTATCATATCTCACTGGTAGCCCTTACTATCTGACCCGGCACTGCACTGGTGGTCTCAGCGGTTTAGTCATACTAATAAATCATGTCCATGACTTATTTTATCACTCCTTGGCACTGCATATATACTGTCGATATCGTTATATGCCTACACAGGATAGGGGTACAACGTTCCCAAACTTTATTTGCTGTTAATAAAACCTTTATGATCACAGAAATAGAGACTGTTTTACGATGCTTTAATTGCATTTTGTTGCGATATCGGCAGTGAGAAGCAGGGGAAGAGGTCGAGGCTATCTATTGATAAGAGTGAACTGAACGGCGGTGGGTTGACTGAGCCCAAATGACAAATATACGACTGCTGATATGCAAGATTTGGATGAATGTTTACCGGTATTTACATTTTAAAGCCTGTTTGATTTTTGGAGCATGTATAAAAATGGGTGATTCACGAACTGTGTTGAACTGCATCATCATGCTGTATGACGCATTTATACAAAATTGTTTCGAAACAGTTAAGCACACAGAAACTGAGTATTCTATCTACCTAATAAATAATAAGTAGAAAGTAAAAGTGGAAAATGGAACATAAAGCAGCAATGGCACTTATCTCCTTTTATTGGCTGCCAGGGGTACATGACTCTGAGTTAACAGGAGTTACAAAAGTGGGAGTGAGTTGTGCGCTCCTGTCTGGTTATATCAGGGCCGCTCGTTATACAACGTGGAACCGGTTACCGACTGACGTCATCCTCCAATCCCTCCATTTATTTTTTGTGAAGTTACGATCCAAAACATCGCTGCAATTCACCATGATATTTTATTGTTTCGCAGAGGGACGTAGGCTATGAAATTAGCAAATAGATCGATGCAATTTATAACGCAGAAAGAATAAAAGAATCAATATCGTTGATAGAGATCAGTTAGCCGGCGGAACTTTGAGAAACGAAATGCAGTGTGTATGAGAAGTTTTAATATATTCCTTAACCGAACGCTTAACAGAGACCGGTTCTGGGATAATGGACACAAGTTATACAGCATGATGCACAAGATGCTGCATTACAGGCTGTTTACTTTACATAATCGTGTATTACCTAATGAGATGTCCCGCAAAACAGTGTTTTTCCACTTATCCATACGGGGAACAGGATTTTCTAGCGGAATAGAGAAATTACTGACCATGGACACTTATTTCAAATCTATATGAGTTGGATCATTAAAAGGGCCTGGGATCCTGATAGCTTCTACTGGATAATCCTGATTTCATTGAAACTGCCCCTGTATTTCCTTCATTTATTTTAAAGGACGATGTTTTATACTTGAAGTATCATAACGTATGTTGACTATGTGCCTACCGGATAAATAGAATAAGTATTAGAAATGTTTAAATTAATGTTGGCTTGCAGTAATTGTTTGATATTCTTGATTCGTCTTCCATTTATTACGCCCTGTCACAATTGACTGCTTATTGGCTATCAGCCTCATTTTCGGTCACGTCACTGAGTTTTTCTTCTTTATTCGTTCGTTTTTATCAACGGGGTTCGGTTTAGTTGGAACTTTCCGTCGTGCATTCATTATCGGCTGCACGATCAGTTTTTTCATCCCTGACAGTTACCGGTTTTACGCGGTCCATCTACCGGCTGAGCAACCCAATCTTTAGGGAAAGACCGCAAGAGACGATTTTTGTAGTAAGATATTATAGTTTACATGAACACTGTATTTAGGTATTAATTAATATAATTGGTGCCTGTAGTTGGCTCTTTCAATACTTGTAGATCAAGACGATGAACGGTTCTCTCTCCAGCAAGCCTGTTTTTTTTCCAAACTGAATGTTTAATGTGGACTTATGCGGAAATCATTGTAGATTTGCCGTGGTAATTCTATTCAATATACAATACCACAAAAGGCTTTTTACGATTATTGCACAAAAAGTGATTACAAAAACCTCCGTACGTTGCTTGATTTGTTCTATAAACATAATAAATAAATAATGTGCATAATCATGTTCACATTATCGTATAAAATGAGATTTATTGGAAACCTTTACAAATAAATACAAGTGAAGACGTAGTTAGTTTCATAATATTAAATCCTAAGACAGAAAAGCGTTCACTTTTACTTTCGGTGCAACCGCACCGTCCTCACTTCCCTCTTAAAAAGAGGAGGGATGAGGTATGTGTTTGTCTCTTTTGTTCTCGCCTTCTTGGGTATGGTGGTCTCTTTCGAACTTCCCTTTAGCATCATCCTCAGTCATACCAGTTTTGTTCGCGCTTAGTCATCGCGGGTCAGAGATAGTGGTTTCAAATGTCATTACGTTACTATCGAACTCAATAGCGCTCCACGACATTTGATTTTTATTCATACGTAACTTATCCATGTAACAAGACTACGAAATAAACTGATAGAATATTCTGATGCAATATGAGTTTTGCCTTGACTGAAATGATTACATAACCCTATCTACGGTACGTGTTTTCCAAAGACCCTACAAAATTGAGGCAAAGTTTTTTTATTTATTACTTTAGCCCCTTTTTTATTCCAAAATATATAAATAAAGATCACGTTTATCGAACAAAAAATGACCTACAATATAACGCCCATAAAATGTTACCATGGAATAAAAAAAACACTATATCTGTGTGCTAATTACAATATTTCAAATTGATGTGGGCAAGTTTGATGGGAGTCAAATTAAAACACATTCGATTTACATTTAAGAGGAATCTTTATGTTTCCGAATACCCATTAATTAGCGCTATATATTTAAATGTTTCATTGAATGTCAATTCACATTAGGCTTTATTCATAAAAAGTGCGGTAGAGGTTGACTCGTCCTACAATGCATTTGTTGTGTTGATGGAAGGTAACCGAGGTAAACAACATCATATGTCATTTTAATACGTTAGCCATGAGGTTTCCTTGACTCAAAAAGCGTTTTTTTAAACATTAGTTAGGTACTCGTAGTATTGATTTCATCTCACTCCAACCAGATGTGACCGTGTGAATCAGAATTCCACGATGCATTACTGTACTCATATCTTGTTATGTACGTATGTAATAATATAGAGATTTATATAAAAACGTGTGTACCTATTAAGTTATCTCGCAACACACTTAATTAATCGTTATTCATAATTAAGTATTTATATGCAGGTAGATAATGTTTATTTGTAAACAATGTTATGAGCAGCTGTACCTAATGTCAAGTTATTCATATAACACGGATTTCCACCAACTATTTATACGTAGGTACTATGTGTACTATTTCATAATTACTTGCGTGATATTCTCTAACAAAGCTGCTATTAAAGTTTAATTAATGTGTAAACTAAAGGCCTAAGGGACTTATTTATGGAGTGTAAACGAGTTTACGAACAATATGAAATGGAAATAAAGGATTGATTTTCATGTTATTATGGACAGCAGTGAGATTTATCAGGTTCCAACAGTGTTCTCACAAAATTACACTGTGATCTCGATTCTACCAGGCAACGGAACACGGATCACGATCTAGGAGGAATAATAACAAAACGCCAGTGTATGGTATAATTTAGATCACGGTTAGTTTCTGCGGGATACTTACCCATATACAGGAGTGGATACTAATGAGGACATAGCAGAATCCGGAATATATGACCTATGTTCATAATAATAACCGTACTTGGTGCTCTGTTTTTTGTTTTATGACCATATCTCTGATGACTGTGTCATTCGGGAACAGCTTAGGTACAAAACAAAACAAAGTTACAAAACTTACTTCATCACGGAGCCAGAAGTTACAGTAGATGATAAGGTACAGTGAATTTTCAGAACTTTATGACTTGACAGGATTTTAGGGTTATAAAATAAGCAGGCAGTTCAGGAAACCAACGTTTCTTTGTTCCACTGTATAGTGTCCAAGAAGAAGAAAAAATAGTATTTTTTACAGGGACTACAGGGGACGGAAAGGCTGAATTTCCGTATTGGAACATTCATAAGACGTGTTAATAAAATAACGTCATATAGTTCCACAAATATAAATTTATGTCAGAATCCTTCCGTGAAGGTTTAAAAATATCTTTCACAATAGTGCGTAGTTAACGCCCTTGATGTAAAAAAAAATAGATAAATAAAAGAAACAGCCTGAAATGTTAGCAAACACCATATGAATATGAAAATCAACGACGACGTGAACAAATGACAGTTGAAACATATTCAACACAACGCAACGCAATAGAATTTCTGCTCTAAATTTTAAATTACTACATAACGGCCGTGTTACATTAATTTCATAGTAATGACTTTGGTTGCAAAACTTGGATTTTTTGAGTGGTTACGTTGTGCTTACAGATCTTATCTGTCCACTATTGTTTTCTAAGTTCATATGCTTACTAGCTTGATCATGCTGTATCATTATTTCTGGCAAGATAATGTTTACGACAGTGTCGTGAAAACATCTGACAATACTGCATAGGACATGTCTTGGAGGACTCTTTCGATATTGGTAGAGCTACATTATTCAATGCTTCAAGAATTATGTTATTTACTGCTTTCTACCTGTAAACTACTTAGTTAACAGACTATACAACGTGAAATGGAGAGTAAATTCAGAGTATAGTGAGTGCTGCAATACGCTATGCTGGCTCAAATATGACCTGTTATTAAGGAAGCTACTGCAAATTCTTTGATTGTCCATCGATGTGTTTGAAAACTTGGTCAAATTAAAAACTTTTAACATCTCCAATGTATTTGGCATTTTTTATAGGGAAGTGTGTGCTATTGCAATATCAGTAATAAGTTTTCTTGCTATATTGCTATTCATAGGGCTGCTTCAGACTTCTAGCATTCTTTAACCTTTTAAAGAAATATAAATATCCAACAATATGACGGATTAAATAACAGATCTAAGCGATAAATGGTTGATGTGTATTTCTGGTTAAACTTCTTGAGAAGTTTAACAAAAAAAACAGTAATGGATGAAATAACTTATCAGAGCTTGAGCTCTGATAAGTTATTTCACCCATTACTGTTTTTTTAGCTAGGATACACGAGCAGGCAACGTTGCGTTTCGAATGTTCTGTAAGTTCACGTTTATCCATAAGTTATGGAGATCTGACATTTATCTGAGGACCCTAATATTTTGTGGTAAAAAATGGTGGTGAGTTTTTATATCATTTTCGAACTAATAGAAATCTTTCACCAGATATGATCCTTTAAAAGTTTCAATGTCTTTTGCGACACCCTGGAGAAAAGGTTGGATGACTATTTGTCACCCGGAACCGAAAAGTTTGCTTTTTACGGTTCCGTACATCCGAATGTAAAAACGGAACCCTTATAGGATCACTCGTGTGTATGCCTGTATGTCCGTCTGTCACAGCTTATTTGCTCCGAATCTAATGGATCGATTGAGTTGAAATTTGGTAGACATATGAATTTCTGCGACCCAAATATGGACGTGTAACGTAGATAAATAAATTTTAAATATGGGTCACTTTTGGGAGACAAATAAGAAAATAAAATAAAAGTTTTGCAAACTGTGACCTAACAATGAAAGGGTTACTGTCAGGGTCTCAATTTTTTTTTGGAATACTTATTATTTATTAATTCATTCTTAAGAAGTCTTGAAATAACATAGTAAATCTCTAAATATTGTGCGTACAAACTTATGTTTGCAGTTGGATTGTGTTGGAGAACATGTGTTTCAACTATAATGTTAAGTTTGTTCTTGGAATAAATTCATCCCAACTACGGAACCCTTCATTGTACGTGGTCTGACACGCACTTGGCCGGCTTTTTTTTTACCGATTTCAAAAAGGAGGAGGTTATCAATTCGGATGTTTTTTATTTGTTTTATGTAAGTATGTATGTTCGGGCATAACTCCGTCATATATAGACTATAGACGGACTTGCAAAATTCTTTATGTATACTCTCGAGGTGGTCCCTTTGTCACCAAGTCAGAATCTGATGAAGGGATCCCACGGAAATCGAGGGAAATCCTCAAATTTTATAGGCACACCTATAGCGATTTGGGTATTTTTTTATAGTTACTCGTGCATTTGCTCTTGAAACGCACCATTCGGTGAAGTGGAACTGATGATGACGACCAGAGGTGGCCATCGGAACATGACAAAAAAACAACCGACTTCAAAAAAAAACACTACAAAGTGAAAAATAACTTTAATTTCGGAAGTCGGTGGACTTCCGAAATTAAAGTTATTTTTCACTTTTTTAGTGTTGTTTTCTGAATTCGGTTGTTTTTTTTTTGTAAAAAGTTTTTTATATTCCGTGTTGGCTAAGTTTATGTCTGAACTTCATTGGACACTTTGACTGGCCAGTCCTTCAGACAGAATCGTCATGGACGAAACAAAACTTAATATTAAACTACTTATGCCAAATTTTAAGTTCCGGGCACAAGAGGAAGTAGGACGTTTAAAACGAACCCGAAACCCCCCCCCCCCCCCCCTAGCGAAACCCCTGCAAGAGGATTTCGCTAGCGTCGCCGCGAGTACCCTTGGCGCGCCAATTATAAAGCCTAAGCCAGAAAAGGCACCAAATAGAGCTGATAATGATGAGGGTTTCGTGACGGTGCAAAGGAGGAAGCGCCGATCTCAAACCAACGGGAACCGCTGCGGCAAAGCTCCTACGGGGCCTGAAGTGAGCCTGCGTGCCGCTATGCCGAACACACCGGTGTACATCTCCCGCCTGCACTACACCACTAAGGCGGAGGACATCGTGGAGTACGTGCGCCAGAAGACGAGGTACATGCCGAGGGTGCAGTTACTGGAGTCGCGCCGCAACGTCAATTTTAAGGCGTTTGTGGTGCGCGTACCTAATTGTTATCTGCCCCACGTCATGGAAGAAGACTTTTGGCCGCTGAACGTGGTATTCCGTCGCTTCCGCGGACAAGTTCCACAGTGCAGCACTTAATTAAGCTGGTGCAAATAAGTGAAGTGTTACTAACATAGTTTTAAGCCTTATTTATTAACACGAGTTTTGTTTACATTAAAATATGTATGTTTAGGTTAAGGTATTTATCTATGGGCCTGAGTAGCCTGAAAATAAATGGTATTGTATTGTATTGTAAAACAACGGCTTTTCGCCAACATCACATCGTTAGAGCCTTGTGCGGTCATATTTCAAATTCAAGGAACTGCTTTTTTGAAATTGGAAGTATTTTTTTCAATTAGGTACTGGTAAATTCTATTCGATCTTCCTATTCAAATCTATATTCCGCAAGTAATTCGATCCGCAGTATTAATCAGGAGCCAAGTTAAATTCAAGCCACACCGAACTGCTAGTCAAACATTAGTAAGCAAGCAGCGAGCACACGTCCAAGGTCAATTGCTCCACGCAACGCACCATCACTTCCTCGTTGGCAAGCAACTCGCCGCTTGAGCAACCACCTCTCACTAGAATTAGGCTCCCGGTTACAACACGACACATTCACACACATCAAGTCACTGCTTAAACTCAAATCGCTATGTATATACGCACCTACCGGCGATTTTTTCTATGCTACCAAGATCTATGATTGCCTCGTGTTCAGAATTATGAATCAACTTCTAGTCACTTCGATGACCGGTTGATTTATCGAGGAATTCGAATATTTGAATTGTTCTTCGGTAAAATAAATTGGTTGGCTGAATTGACGTTGTATTATTTTCACCAAGTGAACGGCGCTAATGCTAACTTAGTTCCTCAAACTCTGAACGGAACAGATTTTTTGTTTGCGCCTAACGTTTAATTGTAATCGCTTTTTATAGTGTTCCTTACGTATTTATAAAATAGTTTTGTCATGGCAGGTGTTAAGTTTAATGCAAGTTTACTCCGGTATGCGGTATAGTAATATGTACAAAACGAATTAATTCATATGCCAATATGTATCCGCCGATCATCTGTCACTGGCAGCCTCGAACATACTGTTATATTTAATTAATGGTATCTTAATCTAAAACACATTCCTATAGCATTAATATTTCCCATTTGTATAATATAATCAAAAAGCAAAATCAAGTCAATAAATCATAAGTAGTAATGGTACATTATGATTGGTTAATAAACTGCAATGATAATGTCGTGTTACATAGATAATAGTCGGCATTATGTACATTCTGTGAATGTAACACACTGGGCCTTGTCGAGCTGTGATGGCGTCTTGTCTCATTAATTAAACTCTATTTGATAAAAACCGCGCCCAATTTTTTTTCTTTGAGGGCTGTTTATTTGCGTTATGTTTAGGCTCAAAGTGCAAATACATTTAGGCTATGTTTTTCTTCTAAAGGAAAAACTATACCGTACATGTACTTTCCGTTCTAACACGATTAGCACATTAAATTAATCATGATTGACTTTGGCATCCGATTAACGGCGACTGTTCCTAGGCAAAGATATTTAATTATGTACAGTTCCAAGAAATGTTAAATAGGTCAACGGTTGAAGTTTTCGAGGGACTGGAGTTGTCGATCACTGAGCTTTGTTTAAATTCGAGGAAAGAGGGGGCTGCTGAACCAAATTATTTAAGAAGGAGTTTTTCAAACAAATAAAACATTCCAAATCAATTCAGAAAGAGTAATGGTGGGACTTAGCGTTATTAACTGAGGGATTCACCCGGAATCTCAGACCAATAAAAAAGTACCCGGAACAATTAATGCTGCAAATTGACTTGAACTTCACAATAGTTACCATAGTTTTAGCACCTGAGCTAAAACGAACAAATATTGTAAGATATAAATTATTTAGCGATTTCATTTAATGCTAAACAAAATAAACTGGTGAATATGTTAATCTTGTAATAAAATAAATTAACATAAACATTGCTGTGTGTAGGGCCGTTTATCAGCACCGCAATGAAATTCAAGGCTGACACCGGGTGTCATGTTGTCCAATACTTGATAAACTAGGAACAAAGCACGCTAACTGCGCCCGCGCAGGTTCATTCGTAAGCAGTTGTCGACTATTTCAAATGTATAAGTAATATTATGTTACGTTCTAACATGACAACGAATTTTCATTCTGATTTAAGTTTTAAGATTATCTTGGAATTTAATATTATGAATCACTGAATTAAAATTTATAAACTGGCATGAACATAAATCTTCTTACGTGGACGACAGGACGAATAAAGTAAGAAGAATCTGTTGAGTTAATAACTTGTCGCCCCATTGGCCTAATAACAAAACTTCGGACTCGCGGACTGTGTTTGAGAAGTCCTGTGTTTAATTCCGAGTTTGAACTAAAGTTTAATTGGGTAGCTCTGAGAATAGATAATTGTGAGATAGACTGAGTTGCAGCAGCCGCTCCCCGGCCCCGGCTGAATACTAATTCCGTACATCATGCCAACCCATTTGTGGATCTTCAGCACAAATGACAGGTTTGATAGGTATAACAACTTGCTACTATGATACACTATTGCGAAATATAAACCCAGCAACTGTTTCATTTGGGGAGTGCTAATATTTCACGTTCCACTTGGAATTCTATTTGTATGCTACTGCAACGTTTGAACCCATTAGGTTATTGCAATACGAGGGTTCATATCATGCTAATATATGGGCCTCATGTTGGCAATACTCGAAGTTTCTCTGGCTGCTCCGTATACTCGTATAAGAATGATCTCCATAGTCATACACGAAAATGTTTGTGTATTATGGAATCGTCCTAGCAAAGACATTCAGATAATTATTCGTACCTACTTATACATATTACTCATCAGACCGTGGTTTAACTCAATTTAAAATTCAAGGTATCTCATTCTCACTGGGTTCCACTTCAACTCAGTTAATTAAAGTGACCCAGAAGTTGTGTGGAAATCTGATGTCGTAAAATACGGAAGAATAAGGAGCATATCGCCATTCGCGAGGAAAAATGTGAGTATGTATGTGAATGGTTTTAAGAGTACAGGAAGATCAAAGAAACAATGGATGATGTGTGTGTAGGATGAGAATGCAGAGGAGGTGGCTACTGAGATGTGACTAATAGAGCTGTGCGGAAAGAAAGGACATGCAGTGCTGACCCAAAATAGCAAGGTCTGGTGTACAATGAAATATATAATTATATAAATAAATAAGGGGGGCCCATTTGGGGTATGTGCAGGAGGATTACGATCTCACTCATCATCTTTAATTACACTTCAATCTTCGTTGTTGAATCAGCGAAATTAAGAATGGTTTGCTCTTATTTACTGCATATTCATGCGTGCCACAGTTTATTACCTAAGAGACACTAAAGCATTTTAAACATCTTGGCATGCTCGTAACCCCTAATTAAAAACTGCGCAGCTCTCGGTACGAGTGTTTTAAACAAAAGGTTTCAACACATTAATACATTGTGCACTTAATAAAACAAGGTGTAGGGTGCCGGATGTTTGCCCAAAACAAACGCACGCCAAAATAGCTTTGGATGTGGTCCCAATATGTGGTCTTTGTTTCAGAATACGTGCGTTAGCAACTTTTTACGTGGCTCGTGTTATTGCAATTCTTTTATTTGTTTAATATGCAAATATTTTGAACGAGATGAAAGTTGGAATACATTGCATGTTTGAACCGCTGCTGCCGGCTGGCGAGTCGCGAGAGGTAATAAATGCGGCACAAACAGAGGTCTGAGATACTTGCTTCATTATTGTCTCTTGGACCGCATATAATTGCATTCCAAGCATGAATGTGTCTGCGCTCCGTGAAATTGCCGGCTACAGGCAAACTTAAACATTGCTGTGC
Source organism: Griposia aprilina (assembly GCA_916610205.1). Classification (NCBI taxonomy): domain Eukaryota; kingdom Metazoa; phylum Arthropoda; class Insecta; order Lepidoptera; family Noctuidae; genus Griposia; species Griposia aprilina. Next base: position 12,414,052 of record OU744297.1, on the reverse strand, counting down.
TGATTCTCACATATTATTTAAACTGATAAATTTTCTAGTACGCTTGTTTATAGAAAGTAAAATGGAATTCAAATGACTATGAAACTGCTGCCCTTTGTTGACTACTACATTCAATTGAAAGCTCCTCGATGGAGAAGCATTCCAATCAACTCATTATCTTTATAATATGGCACAGGTGACATACAACCGGTAAGCCGTTTATGCCTTCAATGGTAAACGATTGATATGTAGTAAAAAAATATATTACGTATTCAGAATGTGTTAGCAAACAAAGTGGCTACGCATTACGCGGATTGCGTAGATGATCAATTTTAACATCTAAATTGGTTATTGAGAACAAAGGGGCTGTTTATAACCCAGCTCAAGGTTAGATTTTGATTGTAACGTGACTGCAGGCGCCACAGCCAGGTAGGTAGGTGCCTTCGGATTCCACCACGTGTCAAATTGGCGTTACAATGAGATTTATATCAGCAATCATTTTTTCTCTGGTCATTATGTTTCGATGAATAATAGGTACCCATGAGATACGATAATACCAACACTTTTGTTTGATCATTGCTTTACCTTCAAACTTGTACGCTAATCTGAGGATTAAAGGACCCGAGTTTTAAGTGTGCGTTTGAGAACATTGCTTATGGCGTGAGCCTCGGAAAGAGCTTTAAAGCACTTGAATGATTACTATCTTCCTATTCTTCCTGCGATTTATTAATCTAGAGTAATTTCTTATTCTTCAAAAGTGTTATTTAACATTACCCAGAATTTGCAAACGCGATTTTAGAGACTGTAAGTCCACGCAATCCGTAAGTCTAAAGTCTAAATTCATTTTCATCCCCACTTCACGTACATACTTCTATAAAAGACCAACTTACCAATTAAAAAGAAACAATAGTACAGTTACAATTACTTGACAACATGAACACCTCTTAATTATATATGGACTGATTATGTTATTGTGTAATAATGACAATCTCTTATCAAATAATAACCGATTCAATCCCATCTGATACATTGTTAATTCTTTTTCAATAACTCAATTATTAACTCGTAAAACTAACTTCCGTGAAGAAACTCAACTAAATAGGAGAGTGGCACGGAATGTTTTAGCTCCTTATTAAAATCTAGAAAGGAAGCAGACAGACGGTAGCTAAAGAACCTTTCATAGTACATACCGTTCAATGAAATTACATAACAATTTGTCGTCATAATCACTTGACTAGTAGATTGGCTACCTCATAAAGTTACCAGAGCAAAAGAGGATGTTGTTTGGCTCGCCCCTTGACAGAAACCCATTGATTACCTTCATCAGTATTCGCGAGAAGACCTGCGGGTTAATAGCGTAACACACTAACAGTAGGAATAGCTTTCATTTTGACAGTTCAACAACATTCATTGCGTTATTTACGCTGTTGAACAGACAAATTTTTCGAACATATGAACCAATGGATTAGCAATATGCTTCAAAATGATTCAGATTGTGATAGATAGAGTGCCGTTTAGAAATCGCCATCAGCCAACTCTCTTTTTTGCTGGTCCTGATCCGACCTATACGATGTCAATTTAGGCAGTGCAGTAGTAAGACATTTCCCGATCAGCATGAATTGTGGCCTGACTACGACTAGCCAATCTCTAGGGTGCACTAGATAAAATTACGTCTTCGGTTATAGTGCCTCTTTGTTTGTAGTTACAACAAACTCGATTAGTCAACGATTCCATCTCTACAATGTTTTTTTTTTTAATCAGATTATGTTACATCCTTGTAGGCCAAGAGCAGCAAAAAGTCTTCTAGGCGGAATGCAAATGTCAAAGAGCTATTTTCAGAATAATTTGTGTCTAATGCTGTGATGCTGTCATGCATAACACTAAAGACACAAAACTCACATGATTTTGAATCTGTTTCTTTGGAATATTTTTATATGGATCCGGATATTAAATTATAGGTCAGAATGGAATTAGTTGTGCATCAGTAAATGATAAACGTTTCTATTTCTGTTAGTAGGTTTGTACAAACACTTTTACACGTGAATCATATTTTAAAAACTAGATGAGGTCGGTATTTCCTTACTGACTACTCTGAGAAGAAAAGCCATTGGACTTTTATTTTTTGGATACGAGGCTTTTGGCTCCTTTGTATGTCTGTATTTTTAATGTCATTTATTTGTAATGTGCGTTTTTTTTGTGCAGAATAAACTTTTTTTTTTTTCTTTAAACAAACTCAGAGGTCACAGTCTCTTTTAAAGTCCAGACATAATCTTGGTCAGATCATTTGAGCACCATGTTAGATTGGTGTCTGAAATAGTCTTTTGAGGAAAGAACCTACAGATTTGAGTGAACCTGTCCAGTCAGTGCACGCATTTGTCAGTAATCGTATAGCTCAACTCAGAATTTAAGGAGCTCAAACACTCGAAGAACAATACCAAAGAAAGGACATTTGGGTAGGCCGCTTATAGCACTCAAACTGCCAGATTATCATTAAAACTAACTGAGAAAATTACAAAATAAAAAAGTGACTCATATAGTCCTCATATTCACAATAATTAAATAATAATATTATACTTCACAGAGTAAGTTATCATGTCATTGTATATATTATAATAATCACTAAATGTATGTAAAATAAAATTAAAAGTAGCAAAAAAAAACACATTCGGTATGCAGAAAATTGGAGCTGCTCAATCCCAAGCCTTTTTGTCCTCAATATAATCTTGAACGGTATAAAAGGCTTTCTGGCACAACTTACGTTTAGTGAATGATTTGAATTTATTAAGGCGCTTCCCTGACCAAACGACCTTGAGCGCTCGGTCCTTCTCTGTCCCGTCGTTGAGCCTCGCTCTGTCTCGCTCCCTCCGCACGCTCATTTATCATAAAATTCACAAAAATAATGAAATTATTTGAATAAAAGAAGACAAGTGAAGTTTTAAAATAAAATAAAACGTGTATTATTTAGATTTTTAAATTATCTATCCATTAGTGTAAGCCTCAAATGAATAGAACGTCACCTTTAGCAAAAGATGCATGCAATCAATAATTTTAGTCACTTTTTTACAAGGAGATTTTAGATGTATTTATAACACATAAAAACAAATAAGAACGTGCAATGTGATGATAGGATATCGAACATTAATAATGTGCTTTTAGATGTAGTTTATTACCCATAGTGAATGAGTTAATAGCCTCTGAATAACGCACTATGGCAAGGTTTTGGTCGGGGTACCGCCTTAAGACTTAGATCTTGAATGTGGGTTGGAAGTTTATTATAAAACCGTATACATTGACATCTGAACGAGCCACCTATTTTCTTGAGCCTTGTTGTAGGTATTACAAATTTGTGTTTGTTCCTAGTATTTACGAGTATATTATGGATATCACTGTATTTTTTAAATAATTTTATTTTTTTACGGGCATATAAAAGTATATAAGTCGTACGGTGGGCGTATATAAGTCCTTATACTTTCAAAATATTATTCACGAGTGAATAAACTCGCAAAACTTCTTAGATGTGACTGACGGGTATCAATATCAAATCATGATAAAATAAAGGGTGATTTTTTTCACTCATTTAAATAATTTAAAAACAGTTACCTACCCAACACAATGTTTAGTTTTTTGGGTGACCTTATCAATCCGATGGAATCTTCATCCCACTATCGCTCGAGTACCTATTATTTGATTATTATTATAATATTTGACCTTAAGTATGTTGTATAAACGTGACGCTTGTAGAACAATTTCTATAAAAAACATCATGGAAATTGTTCAACAAGCGGTGCGTCGCGCCTGTCAGCGGGAGCCTTAACAAATCAAAAATCAATCCACTTTTATGCTGAATTTCATCCATTTCACTGACAATTTAGTTTTTGAAGATATATGAACAAGCATCTTTCACAGTGATGTTGAACTAGTTTCACAATAAGAGCAATTACCACTTACGATTTGCAAAATTTGGCAGCTTAATAACAATGCGGACGGTAAGCGAATTATAGTTCAGTCATTGTAGACAGTTGTTATCTATATATCGTTTTAAACTTTACTATTGTATATAAACTAATTGGTTCAGCATTAGTAGCACGGAACGTTGGACTCTACAAACATTCCGTGCTGCTAATGAACTTGATTATTATCTCTGCATGGATTTGCCGCTTACTGACGTGTTACCCAATACCCATTGTTATACTGAAATATAAATAAGAAAATATAACATAATTAGGATTAATCCCGACATCTGAGATTTTCCATCCTTGAGATCGAGTCATCGCAGATTTCTCAGACTTCGTTTAAATAACTGTCAAAACCAGTTAACGTAATATAAAACCGACTAATTTGGCAAGTTTAATTAATGATTCAGTAGGCAGGCCTCGTATAATAACTTGAATCATATTAGAAGTTTTGAACAAAAAACTTGAAGTGACGTGCTATGAATCCTTGAATCTCTATAAAAAAACATTTTTTGCCACTTCCTTGTTGTTTTTTAACATAACTAGGTGCTTTATGAAGTTAGTAGTTTGATCGAATATCCGGGTCATGTTAAATAATGTATCGTTATTATCTCAGAAAAACTATATCCACTTATATCTTTAGATTTTCCTCTCTTGGAACAATGTAAGGAAATACTTGTAGGTACACACAATCTGTTGGGTGTGTACTATACACACAAGGTCGAATACGGTTAAGTGTACCCTTCGGTGTTAAAATAAATACCTATATTTAAATTAATCTTAACAAATATAATTTTAAAATGGTTGATAGTCAGCGTTATAACTCTTAAAATTTAAACTTATAACATAACAATCGTATAACATTTGAAATGCTCAATCACTTTCGTAACCGTGTGTAAGGCTGAGTTCACACGACAGCCATACAGATCAATTTTCTTTGTTACATGTATTGTTGTCTCGCTACTTAATAGTGTCATAGTGTGTGAATAGTTACTATTATCTACGTAATTAAATTGTCTCATAAGTAATAATCAAGTTGTGTCATAATATTGAACATTATCTTCAAGAAAATTGCGGAAGACTGTTCATGAATAAGTTCAGTTTTCCAAAAGTTATTCCTTCTTTGTGCAGGATTATTTGCACGAGCATAGCGAAGTAGTCCGACTCACATTACTATTATTTGGACAAATGCAAAGACACTGAAGCCTTTCTGAATAAGTGTTTATTATTTAAGTAAACGAATAGGTAAACTGCACAGTTCAATGAACCCGTCACGTGAAGATTTTCCTTCTTTATTAGCGACACTTTTCTCGTGACAGTTCGCATTTTATTTTATTAGACGACTCTTATTTGTACATCGTTATTAGCACCTAGGCGGATGTAGGTACCTAATGCTAAATATTGACACTCAAAAGAACAATATATTTTGAGCATTACCTGTTAATTAATATCTGGGAAAAGATTATTCCCACAGTCCAATGATGATAAAACAAAATTACGCAAGATGCGTGAGTGAGATGTAAAAAAAAATTGACTCAAATAAAATATTTGGTTTCCCTACTATGACATCAACAATGTTTCATTAACAATCAATCAGAATTCTCTCAATACCTGACGTCATAAAAACGATAGTGACAGTGATTAGAATCGTTTCATAAACAGACAATACGCTCACGTTTAAACTGGACAACACTATTTCCTTATGCAATCCGATAATGAGATAGAGCATAAAATTATCTAACATTGTATGGCGGATCAATCACCTATGAACGGAGCTACAACTATAAATCGGTCATGGCGTGAGATCGCAACAGTTCATACAGCGTAGGATTTAACGACCATCGGCACAGACGAGTTGCATAATGCACCGTGCATATACATAGCCATAGTTACTCCGTGCCTGCAAAGATCTGCAAACAACTGCAAAGATCTCCACAATAAATCATAAACCCTATCATTGAAATGGAAATGATAATTCAGTTTCACTTTTCAATAGCAATCCTTTTGGTCATATAATTATATAGATACAGCTGTGGCGCAATGAATAACCACTCGAAGCCGGAATAGAATTTAGGATTGCGTTTCACGGATCGTTGAACTTTATCAACAAAATCGAAAGCTATTAGGAAAAGGTTGGGAAATGTAAAAGTGAATTTCAAGGACGGTGTTTACCATCATAATTGCATTGGTTCAATCTATTATATGACCAGAGATTGGATATTCGGTTGCATATTTACCTAAAGTTAATTTTTAGCAATGAAAGTATGGAAGCGGTTTCTTATTTTTTTATTTTATTTTTTTGCTAAAAATATTCCCGGGATGGCAGGAACACAGAGAATGCATAACTAGTGTCGGGTGTATAGCATGGACTTCTAAATACTATTTATTTAAAAAAATCCCCGGGATTCTTAGATTACATGACTATTCAGAAGTATATAAAAAAAAATGTTTAACCTCCAATGCAAATACATGTATGTAGGGTGTAAGAGGAGGTGATGTGTGTTAGTTAAAATTAAGATTTATTCGATACAAAAGCGCATTCCATATTAACCAACATTTCAACTATAAGTGAATATGCATCCAAATATCCGATCTCTGATTATGACCTATCATCATTCTCCTGCCATTATGTCAATATAAGAGGAGGTCAAGTCTAATAATTTAAAAACGTCACAATGGTCTCTGCATTGTTAGTTTTTGACAGATTTTGTATGGCATATCTGTCAAAAACTTACAATGCAGAGACCATTGTGACGTTTGTAAATTAGTAGACTTGGCCCCCTGGGGTCGACACAATATGTATTTTTATTCCATACTTCTCTATTAAGGCCCGTTGGCGCGACGCGACAGCACGACACAAAGGCGCCGCACGTCGCGCGGCACGCGGTGCCTTTGTGTCGACCTGTCGCGACGCGCCTGTGTGCACGAGCCTTTAGTCGTCATCTGAGTCGTCTTCACTATTATGACTGAAAGATATGAATAGAATTTGGTAACAAAATAGTTCTTATATACTATTATTATGTAATCGAAAAAAAAAACAATGACGTTTTTTGACCAAATTAGCCGTGGCAATGCTCACATGGGGTGCATACCTACATCCATTTATTCCAAGACAGCATGTCTGAATTATTTTGTAGAAAAGTGTAGGTAGTTCAAGTATGAAGATTGTTTAGGTTTGTTGCGCTTCTCAGAGCTTTATTAAGTTTGAGCTTTTTTTTGAACGTTAATATATTTATCTCTAAGTGTAGTCTTAGAATAATTCATTGCAATTGATGAGTACTAGACTATTTATAATGCTCACTATACATACCGCACTGAACTTGGGTGGTAGATTACACCATGGTCTAAAAAAACAAGGTTTGGCATTCCGGGAGTGACACATGCTTACTTCACTATCCAGCTGCCACTTTATTGCAACAAAACACGAATTATGGAGACATTTTCAGTCTCCATTCTGTTAAAAAATATATATAAACCATTTAAATTGTCGTTTCATTTTTCTAATCAAACGGAACAATTCAATTTAAACAATACCAACGTAATTATTAGTTAAAACCTCTTTGTTTTATCGGATTTGCACAGGTAATAAAGGCGATTGGGGAGTTATTATTACACACTAATTCTGGTAACACAGCGGTGATGACGTAGGCTTGTGTCAACTCCGTGACCGGAATGCTATACCTGGCGAAGTATATTATTATACCATGGATTACACCTTAGGTACTCTCCCTCTCATATATATTAGGCCTCGTCCCATCAGTGGAATCATCATGGGCTGTTTATGCTTATGCTGACAAGGAGCCCAAGTCTGCTAATTAATATTCAAAGGTAAGTGAAATGATGCAACCATATAGCAACGGAGACAACCGGTTTCTTTAATTTCTTTTATTAACTAGGTTTTGCGCGCGACTTCGCCCGCGTGGATGTCGGAAAATATCCCACGGGAACGTACTACCGGGATTAAAAGTATGTGTTAAGCCAGGCTATAAACTATCTGTGTGCCAAATTTCATCCCAATCCGTTCAGCGGTTTTTACAAACATACATCCAGACAAACAGATAAACTGTCAAAAACTCTAAAAACTATATTTTCGGTATCAGAGTCATTACCACACCTTTTTTTTTGTTTTTGGGTGGGCAATCATCAAATGACCTCTCCCGCTCTGGGCGGAGCGGAAGGGCGTGTCAGACTCTTACTGACTAAAACCCACCCGTGTTCCTTCAGTTGCCTGTGCGCCTGGGCCACGGTAACTCTTTCGAACAATTCGCGACCCCGGCAGGCATCGGCCCTATCGGACCCCTTCAATAATGCTGACATCTCTTTTAGGCGCGCGTGGAACACGACGCGCCGTCGACCCGAGCCTGGTCCTTACCGGACGGCGAGCTGCCCATTGCTCGCCGTTCACAAGCCCGCTCCTACGGTGGCCGGGAGTCGGCAATTGACTCCCGATGCCCAGGGTGTCTCCTCCTGCGGCGACTAGGGGCGTAAGGGTGCAACGATTGCCGCACCCTCACGCGCTCCGCCTCCTCCTTCGCGAACTTTACTACTTCACAGAAGGAGGTCACGGCTTCCCATTCCCTCTCGCTCCGTACCATGGCCTGTACCAGGGCCGGACGCGAGAGATCGCCGCCGCCGATCGCCGCCACGAGGACACGGCGGTGCTCCGCCCAAGCTGGGCAGACCTCCACCGTATGCTCCACCGTGTCCCGATCGATCCACACAATGCCAACACCCGGGCGTTTCTTCCCGCCTTATCCGAAGCAGGAACTTTCCGAAACAGCCATGTCCGGTGAGGACCTGCGTCAGGCTTGAGAGGACGCCGTGGCGCCTCTCAAGCCACTCCTCAAAGAGTCATTACCACTATTTGTGTACCACAATTGCGTAACACACTATCAGTCACAATTTGAAGAATTTTGAAGGATATCGCTAATCCATTGCTTCATATGTTCGAAAAAATTGTCTGGTCAACAACTTAAATAACGCAATGAATGTTGTTGAACTGTCAAACTGAAAGCCGCTCCTTTTGTAAGTGCGTTACGCAAATACCCCGCAGGTAGCAATAACACTTTTCTAAAATATTCAATGTACAGTCTTGGCTTGGTTACTATTTTTAACCGACTTCAAATAAAGGAGGAGGTTTTCAGTTCGTCGGAATCTTTTTTTTGTCGAACTTTGTATTGTTTGTCGTTTTCTATCGTTTTTGGCTTGACACTGACCTGCACGAGATAAGTATAAAGACCAATGATGTGATAAGAGATGATATAAATATTCCGTCCGTCCTAGTTATTTTTCAGTTTATTGTAGAAACCATCAAGGTAGTTATAATAGTAGTGTTGGGAATCGACCCCAACTCCTTACGCGCGGTCTGCATGAGCAGGCGGCGTGATCAACGCGTCACCGGCAAGCTGAGGGCGGCGCGGCTGCGACACGGCTCGGCCTGACGAACACTCGCTTCCTTGGTCTCCACCGTGACGGGCGATAGGCCTCTCTTAATTAAGCGAAGGATCCCGAGAAGAATACTCTAGTTTTCGCAGCAACTTCGAGGTAATAAAACCAATTCGATTCAATTAGTATTTTATAAAACTGTTAAATAACCAGGTAACATGGGGTATATGCAGTTTCATACACTATGTTATCTAAACTCATGTAATTTCGTCAAAACACAATAAATAATAATATAGAAATTTTGACGCCAAAATCCAACTTCTAACCGTTAACGTACCCACGCGCCACAGCAACCGGTAAGCTGTTGCGAAGATAATTATGCTGGCCCATTACCACCATCGATAATGTAGAAATAGCGGTTGGGCGAGTCTAATAAGCACATTATTCAATCATTTTGGACTTGACCAGAAAACACTTTTTATTGTTGTCATTTTTTAACCTTTTTAATTACCATACATCATGTCTCCATTAAGTTGCGTAATTTAGATAATTATTTTGATCGTCGTCGGCAACTAAAACCTATGAAGTGAGAACTTTTTGGTCGTGCTGTATTTATTTTTTTAAGTTTTCGGCTTCTTAAATTGAAGTTCCAAATTCAAATTACATTATTGACCAGCGGGTCATAATGAAATTTTGACTTGCTGTAAGTTAGGTTTGCATGATATTTATAATTTGACATTAACGAGCGGGTGCAGGGTGGTGACAAAAAATTATATGTGCATCAATGTACAGACAACCGCACTACTTATGTCAGTGATAGATAACACTTGAGCTACGAAAAGCGTGCTACGAAATAACACATTTATTTTGTAGCATACTACCACGCTACGAAATAAAGGCACAGCCAATGTCAAATTGCTACCATGCACGTGCGATGATTTTGTTTAGAGTTCCGTACCCAATGGGTGCCAACGGAACCATATTACTAAGCTTCTGCTGTCCGTCCGTCCGCCTATCTGTCAGCGGGCTGTATCTCATGAACCGTAATAGGTAGACAGTTGAAAGTTTCACAGTGTACAAAAGACTTTTTTTTTAAATATGTAGTGTTAAATATTGTACGGTATACCGATCCCCCCCCGATCCCGGGGATTTTTTATGTAGTATACTACTATATATGATGTAAATGGATGAAAATCAGGGGCTTATTTAATAAAACCGACAATTTTATAAAAAAAAAACATAGTTTAAGTGCTTTATTAAACAGCAACTGTCGCGAAAATATGAAAATTTCGTATTTTTTTTTGATAAATGCGTCCCATTTTCTATTTTAAATAGGCCCCAGTTGTTGCTCAAAACAAAACTTGTTTCATTCATTATTATGACTAAAGAAATTTAATTTTACCAATTATAAGTTTGTCTTTATATTTGTTACAGTTGGAAACTACTCTGAACGTACATAATTATACGAGTACATATTTCAAAATGATGAAAACGAAACATATGCTACTTATGTTAGTCATTATCGCATTGTTGGCTTGCAGTGTTTATGGAGAAGAACCATGCATAATAATCGGTCAGAAAGTAAGTATAAACGACACACCAAGATATTAATTACTTATTAGTCTGTAATAAATACTGACTCGACCGATCCACTCAAATCTGTGCGGTTCTCAACCTACATGGTCCTCACAATGTCATGATCTGATCAAGATTATGTCTGAACTTTACAAGAGACTTTGGCACCTGAGTTTTTTCGCCATTTCTTCTCAGGGGTAGTCAGATTGGAAATGTTAACTCCATCTAGGTTATTTTTGGAACGAAGTTCTTTAACGTGGCTTGAGGTAGGAGTAGACTGGTAAAATTCGTCATGTAACGAAAAAGCGTTACGCCTCCTCCAAGCGACTTTCATGTAGGTACTTACATAATTATGTTGTTGTATGTTCATGATAGTTTTCATGGTTTTCGAGGGCGCTACAGCCGTTAATGAGGTCAAAATGAAAATCCAAGATGTCGGCTGCGAAAACTTTCAAATTTTCATGATGGGTGTCGTTTTCATGGTTTTCGAGGGTGCTAAAGCCGATAGCGAGGTTAAAATGAAAATCCAAGATGGCGACAACTTTATGAGAGCTTCTAGAAACTTATATTAAATGGCTCTGTATTAAAAACGCGTATTAAATTCACACTTTCTCTCTCTTTGTCTGTTTCTATTATAATACGAGTGTGTGCTTACGAGTATCACGTAAGGAACTTTGTTCCCGACGAGGGTTCCCCGACCGCAAAAGTTTTTTTTAAACATGACGTGTATAGTGATTCCGATATCCTATTTACAGAATTAAAAAAAATCTTTCATTTATTTTCATACCTATATTTTATTTAGGTTTAAGTAACCCCTACCAAGGGTCTTATCCTAAAAACTTTGGGATTCGTTAATTACTAAACTTTATAAACAATGTTTTTTTACAGTGTAACATATTCAAAAGAGGCCAGTGTTGCAATGGTATGACTTGTAGACTTGCACCCAGTTTAACAAGTGGACAATGCGAATTATGAAAAAAAAAATTACTAAACAAACTTATAAAATACTATGAAAACAATTCTGATGTAATAAATAAAAAATATATGTTGAATTAAATAATGGCGTTTGTCAGTTTTTTACTTACTAATGAACTACAATCTCAATTGTCAGGAGGTTTTTTTTTTTTTTTCTTATTTTATATGGGTTTGCTCTTGACTCTAGTATAGGTCAGAGATGACAGAGACAAAGTCGACGATGGAGTGAGCTTACCCAGAAGAAGCCTGTTCACTCTCACTTTGAAGAGATTTGGGTTGTATGCGGTCGGAAACACAGGCGCAGGTAGAGACTTCCACTCTTTTGCTGTGCGCATTATAAAAGATGTTTGGAAGCGCTTAGTGCGAATTGATGGAATAGCAACTAGGTAGGGATGGTAACTTGCAGTGCGCCTAGATGTCCGATGGTAGAAGGGGGCCGGTGCAATGAGGTCGTGGAGTTCTTGGGCACACTCACCGAAGTACAATCTGTAGAAGACCGACAAGCAGGCAACCTTACGGCGATGAGCCAAGCTGTGAAGCTTGGCATCCACACGTTATGTGTGTACGTGGCGTGCAACTTATTTTCCTAATTTTCCATGTGTTCATAGTTAGGGATGATGAAAAAGAAAATGTAACCATTCATTTAGATTTAATAAATTAGTTTAATTAATTATAAATTTTATTTATTAATAAATTTTACTATTTGTAAAATTGATCCGAGTCTCACAGGTAGAGCTCAATGTGAAAATAAAATTCACTTAACTACTATGTAGGTAATCAATTCAAATTAAATAAATCATCTTTTCCAGATTTGTAGTAGTATTGTATTATTTGGTTTACTGAATTAAATCGATTACTGAACATTCCTTCATAATGTTTCGTTGGAAAATTCGCCATGTTACACACGGCTACACATCAAGCTATATACATTTCCACTATAAGCTCATCTCGCATTGCATAGGATTTCCGTACAATGCGAGGTCAGCGTAAACAGGAAATGTATAGCTTGTTGTGTAGCCGTGTGTACCTATTACTATTAGTACCTAATTGCTAATTACTACCCGTATCATATCAGGCTATCTTCCTTCGAGACTTGTAAGAGTGGATGCATGTAGGGGAACAGGTTACCTAATTGTGCTAGTAAGCAATGAGCTGCAAGCCGTCACTTGTGCAGTATTGCGTGAAGTGATTGCTATTCATGTCTCAAGCGGTATTAACACACCTTGCGAGACAGACGGTACTACACACCTCTGCTTTCTCCGTTTACTAAAAAGCGTGATTGTGATTGATATATAACTCGACCCACACATATCACTAATGAAATTTTAAATTAACACTTGTCTGAAACATAATTCATCATTCAAGTGTTTCAACACTATCCCGTTGTGTTCCTGAGCATATTTTATGTTCGTGTTTCTTAGAGCCTATTTATAATAAAACATTCGAACATAACTCAGTCGACAAACGTATTTATGTGACAAGTACACCGTGTTAACAACTCGTAGCTAGTGTCTAGTTAAATATTGTTTATAATATGTCCATGTGACCCATGGAAACCAATTTTATTAACTTTAATGCAATAAAGTACATCGAATTATATTTAACTGTAGTTGTATTATGTTGTGTTAAAAAGCAACAAACTTAGAGATGTTTCAAGGAGTTTGGTGCGAACCATACGAACAGGATTTGCCGTCAGATTCCCAACCAAACTGGTTCCTTGTCCGTAACGCCCGCCAGTCTGCCTCGCCCAAACAATGATAGCTTGCAAAAAATACAAAAGTCACGTATAATAAACATATCAATGGCTGAACTTAACGAGAACCAAATGTTAAAAGTGAACAACTAAAGAAATAACATTTAAAAGTAACACATGTTTTAAACTAAAGACTAAGGACAAAAAATTCCACGCGCAATTACAAGATTTCAAGGTTTTAGAGTACATGTATAATTAATTAGTTTGAAATTTAACGAAGCATGGTGACTTAAATAATCAACACCGTGGTAGTTTTAGTTTAATGCCTTAACTTTAGAACATAATACTAAGCTGTAATATCTGTATCGTTGTAACAACACTGGGACAAGTAGTAAAACAAGAGCACTTAGTCTTTCAAGTAAATACTTACAACGTACAACTACTATCGCTGGTAGCAGATGCCAAAACGATATTAATATTTGAGGCTCCGAGACTGCTTGTAGCAAGTGCAACTAAGTATTAAGTAGAGTAGAGCACTCAGTTTCCCTCGGGGAGGTAATATTCGACAGGCTTTATTGATTTACTTTGAATTCTCCTTTCGATTCGAAATATTGATGTAAGTACTTACCTACGTCTTACATTATTCCTTATATTCAACTTGGTTTTAACAGTTTTATGTATGTATGTATTTGTTGTATATGTAAATGGTACACCACTGACTACCTGCATTATTGTCTCTCCTTCTACCTTGAATCCATCCAAAGGTTGTCTGTAAAAGATCGCTTTTAGCGATAAGACCGCCCATTGTGTCACCCTATGTAAAATTTCTACTTTTATATCTGTAATTTTGATGGTGTACATAATAAAGAGTATTCTATTCTATTCTATTTATATAGCTACTTCAATATTCTGTAGTTAAAAATCATGAATATCTACAGTATCGAAACAATTTCAAAATTAAAGAAGGATTATATGTAGTCATTTGTAACAATTTAATAAAAAGGACCCCAAGTTCACTAGTCCCGGGAGATTTTAGGAAACTTTCGATACCTTCCCTATTCTAAAATATTTTGGTTCGGTTTAATATTTTACCGAGTTCAGTAAGTTCTTTTAGATCCACAATAACTGAATAATCGAATTCAAATTCAATATTTCTCTTGGCTTTTGTACTTACCATGTTTATGTTATCCGTGGTTCTAACATATTCTGTGATGAGGTTAGTCTATGTTAGATGCGGTATATTCAGCAGCCAAATCATAAAAATGCTATAAAATATTATCAATGTGTATAAATTTAATAGCATTGCCACCTGAGTGGACCGGACCGTCTGTAGATACTAAAATTTGAGCGTATTATTGTACAAGACAATATCTGATCAGCGTTGCAAATATATTGCACATATAAATTACCGTAATTAATATTGATTGTCGAAATTCTTAGTATTAAGTACTTTTTTTTTGGGCGGGAAATCAAAACCCACCCGTGTTCCTTCAGTTGCCTGTGCGCCAGGGCCACGGTAACTCTTTCGACCAATCCGCGACTCCGGCAGGCATCGGTACTTGCTAGTTTGCTACGAAAGTCCTGTCTCGCCACAAATCATACTAAAAATACAACAATTGGAGTTGTATTCTAAAACTGGCGTATTTCAAAGTACTTACGTGCTTGAAGGATTTATTATGTTCTTTCTCCTTTTCAAATATTTTATCAAACATATATATTTTTAAAGTCAGGTCTGCTTGAAGCTAAAAGTTGAAGATCCAGAATATCCTCCTTGTTACCAGTGTCAATAACATAATACGTAGTACATTCTTAGGTCGTTGATTCATACTAGTTTGTCTACCAGGTAGTAGAAAACGCATTCATTCTTAACAAGTATTCAGAATCAACATACATTTTCGATCAGGAACTTTTCCCCAGCATTATGTCAGGTATTACTACTATCATTCAAAACCGTGTCCTTCAGCTTGCTTCTATTATTTCTACAATACAATTGGCCTGTCAATGTTCTTTGTCATATCCACGTAACAAATTATGTTTTGTAATGCGTATTTTATTTCCTAATCATAACAAATAAGTGGTCTATTGGTAAATTAACTGCAGAGCCCTTGACGTTTGATTAAAGAATATAATGGAACTATTTCTATAGCAGTTAGTTCACTGGTACTCCGGCCTTATTGAAACTTCATATTTGCTGGGATGCAGGCGTTTCAGTCTTGACAACGTGGTATTGATTAAAAGCTAATCGACTGGGAGCTTTACTGGCGTGTGCCGCGTAAATCAATAGAGTATGAAAACAATGTATTACGGAATTATTTATCTTAAGGCGATACCCTGACCAAAACCTTGCCATAGTGCGTCATTCAGAGGCTATTCACTCATTCGCTATGGGTAATAAACTACATCTGAAAGCACAAAATTAATGCTCGATATCCTATCATCGCATTGTACGTTCTTATTTGTTTATATGTCATATAAATACATTTAAAATCTCCTTGTAAAAAAGTGACTAAAATGATTGATTGCATACATCTTTTGCTAAAGGTGACGTTCTATTAATTTGAGGATTACACTAATGGATAGATAATTTAAAAATCTAAATAATTCACGTTTTATATTATTTCAAAACATTGCTTGTCTTTTTTTATTAAAATAATTTCAATATTTTTGTGAATTTTATGGTAAATGAACGTGCGCAAGGAGCGAGACAGAGCGAGACTCAGTGACGGGACAGAGAAGGACCGAACGCTCAAGGTCGTTTGGTCAGGGAAGCGCCTTAAGAGGCTTACAACAAGAGCTAAACCGCGGTCACTGTCGGATTGCATAGAAAAGAAAGAGCCGCGCGATGACACAACGCTGGTAATTTATTGCAAAACATGAAGCAATTATGGATTTACAAAAAATCTATTCATTGGACTAAAAAATTAAAACACTATCACGTTAGTATTTTACTTGTAGAATAATCTGACAAAAAATCTGAATGTTTGCATGTATATTAGTATGGTTTTTAATCGTTGAAAGAATTTTTGAGAGGTATCTTCGTGATTTTTTTCTATCATATCAAGTTAATTGTATTGTTTTCAACACACTATCTAACTAGCTATATATATTCAGAATATATTCAGAAGAATGTCATATATTTTTCTGATTTTGGTTACTGCAGTGGATCATATATTTTTAGGCATTATAAATTTGCGTTTAGGTCATGTAGTTCCCCTAAAAAAGATCTAGTACTTTTCCGTGGTATAAAATCCGACCTCCACGCGGACGAAGCCGTGGGCAAAAGCTAGTAAGTAAATATAATTCTGGTCGATTATATTTATAATTCTCGTATCAAACGTTCCATCTGAGGAAAAGGTAAGGTGTTTACTTACGGAAAATTTTATATACGTAAATGTTAAAAATAGCTCAACGCTAAATATATATTAGTCGCACTAATGACTTTGTAGCAAATACCTTATTTCAAGTTTTTTTGCGAACTTAGATTATTAACAGTTGTTCGATAGGTTGCTACTTGTTTGTTATCAATGTCGTTGATAAGCGATGCTGACAAGTGAAATTTATGGGACCTTGACATTGTCCCTATTACAGTAGGTAAATATTACATCACCCTGGTAACTCCGTGTAGAACATGTCGTATCGCCTTACAAAACTATGGCTATACCTCTTGCTGATATATCGTGGTTAAGAACGTGCTCAGAAAACTAAAACTCCCGAACCAAGCCGCGGAACAACGTCGCAATATCCAGATAATATATTGGTGATTTATTTCAGTTGCAGTTGCTTTCACGTATTACAAACACGCATTGGACGTGCAACATATTGAAAAAGACTGTGAGAATGCGATTATAAGCAGAACATTTATACCGAGTACGCTGTGCATACCAACACTTACCTCCGTATTCTAGATATATTAACGTTTGATCACACGTAATAAACCAGCCGTATCATTAAATGAATACCTAATTAATCGTATTCACAATTCGGGTGTGTGATAAAAAGCAACAACATATTTTTATTTTATTTTATAACCAGTTAGAACGCCCACGCGTTGAATACTTAAACCGCAAGCATGCGATCCTAAAAATGTGACGTAGAATATAATAGATAGACCATTAAAAAATTCGATAAGCAACGTTCACCACGTCTGATCTTTCGGCAAAGACTGTAAAATCCTGGTCAACGTTTACTATCTGTAGTTCTGAATAAGCTTTTCTGTATACATCAGATTCTTTACAAACCAAAGAACATTACTTAAACATAATAATGTGAAATGTCGATTACTTAAAGTGTTATCAATAACGGAACAGATTAAGCCACTACTGTGCAGTGTGGAAATAGATAGCAGTTATGCCACTTAGATAACAGATTAGGGCCATCAATAATACACACCCATAGGCAACCGGTTAAACGATAAATTGAAGTTGGTCGACAAAAACCATTCCAGTAAAGATAGTTTGAAAATGGAAGGTGGAATAGCAAAAAACAAATCAAAAGCAAACTAAAACCCAACTGAGCTTCATGAATTTTATGACATGGTAGAGCTAGGTAAAGAGAATCGATGTAGTTACTACGAAGAAGTAGAATGATAAGAAACAACTGACACACCCTATTCTCCATTAATTTAAATAAATTATGAAATTTCCAGCACAACAAACAATTACATTGGACCTTGTAGTCACTACGCTACCCACGTTTGTGGTAAATTAAACATCAAAATATACCGTCTCTAGTTGACAATGTAATTGTATACTTATACAGTCAGCCCACTATCTGTTGATTCACGATGAATAATTAGAAGGTATCTGCCAATGCCTTGTGCTTAGTCCGTGAATATAATACTTTTATGTACTCACACCTAAAGATGTTTGACCAAAATATACATGGAGGTTATTTTTGGATACCAATAATTATGTTTATTTTTGGGTACTTGGGATTTTTTGCATATTTTCCCATAAAATCCCAAGTACCCAAAAATAAACATAATTATTGGTATCCAAAAATAACCTCCATGTATATTTTGGTCAAACATCTTTAGGTGTGAGTACTTAGTGACTAATTGCAGTTTCTGGGCAAGACGAAACATGAATGAATGGAGTTACTAGCCAGGTTAAATATCAAAGAATCTTTGTCGATGGTAACGCAGCCTTTCGATTGAATATTCAACTGGCTGAAGCAGCATCAATCACCGATAAGAAAGGGCGAGCTCTAGAACTCCACCGACTTGTCCAACAAAATAGAGCAAAGAATAATAAGAATAACTAAGTGCAGGGTCTTATGCAAAAGTTCCTCTCTCAAGTCCACCAGCAAACCTAAGGCCTCCTCCTATTTCTACCAATACACTTACTTAGTTTGCTTGATGATAATGATGTTCAGAGTGCGTAGAATTTCGATCTGTGTTGTTTATAATAGATGCAAAGCCGTATAATATTGGCGATGATGATGACATACACAAACAC
This sequence comes from Griposia aprilina, assembly GCA_916610205.1. Classification (NCBI taxonomy): domain Eukaryota; kingdom Metazoa; phylum Arthropoda; class Insecta; order Lepidoptera; family Noctuidae; genus Griposia; species Griposia aprilina. The sequence goes on along the minus strand of OU744297.1, from coordinate 12,395,036 downwards.
GAATGTCCACACGTTGCAGTCAGGGTCGTGGGTTCAATTCCCTCACTAGTACGAAAATGTTTACCGCTCACAGATGTTTCATCCAATTTATTTGTGTATATAATGCAAGAACGTCAAGAGGAACTAAGCTAATATATTTAACAGCTTTTTGCAAGAACATGTAAAACCTATTTTGTGAAAGAGGAGGAAAATCTTCATGAAAATGTTCAGGTGTGAGTTGTGACGTAAGCTTGTTTCAGAGAAAAAACACGTGAAATAAAGTTTCACGGAAGGTGACATTACCTGGAAAAATAGACGTGACAAGGACAACGATTGGAAATAACGTGGTGACAGACAGTATGAAAACCAATGATAACAGAGATGGGGTAGGCAGGCGCGGTACCATTTAGCTGACTTGCTTATCTCGTATAGCTAGTCAGCCACTGTACCATCGTCAGGTACTAGTTAGATGTCTGGATTTTATGCTGAACTGGGCCTACTTTGCGCAGCGGAGCCGTAAGGCACACAATACTATAAGGCCCTTTCCACACACACGTTTCTTGCCGTGAAAAACTACGGTTTATTCGCCGTGTGTAGGCATCGTCAGTGTTCAATGAATCACTATGGAAACGGGCCGTTGTTGATAGACACGTTTTTTCTACGGCGCACGCGGTTTATACGCCGTATCTTCAACAAACCGTTCCGTGTACAAAGGGATTAACTTTTTGTTTTCTGTTTATTGGGTGTATATTATATTGTTTACCTTAACCTGGGGCAAATAAATTAAAAAAAAAAAAAACTAGAGAAAAAGAATTCCATACAAATAAATCATTTGTCATTGCTACGTGTATCATAAATTCATAATCCTAGATGACCCGAATGCCAATACTGCGGAGAGTTAGCTTTCATAAGTTCAGGGTTGTGGGTTGGATTCCCTGAATTCGCACTTTGAAGTCTTTTATTTAGTTCCGAGGTGAGATGTTTGTGTGTAAAGGTAGGGTTCGACACATCCAAATGTAAGAAAATACGATGACCAATATTTATTTCACAGGCCCGTCCCACAAATAATAGTTACTCTAGGGATGTGAGCAGTCCATAAAAAAGTAATTCTATGAAGATATATTCTTGACCAAACGATTCCATGGTTAAAAACAACACTACGTATTCACAAAAACAAACATTAAGTACTTCGTATGCCTACTGAAAAAAACTATAAGGACCGATCTCATACAGACGATTTGCAAATATAAAGATACTAAAAAAGGTTGACCAACACCTAGATTAGCAGTGCACTTGCATTCTTAAGACATAATTCCAACAAGCTATGCAAATCGCGATGTATGACGACAAGCAGCAAGCATCTCTATTACTTGCCTTACAATGTCAGGGCTACAGACATGAAGATGTTGCAAATGTACCAAGTTAGAGTTAAGTACTAACTTACTAAGAAACCCAGCTGATGCAGTGAATGTTTACGCAAACAACCGTATTGGCTTCTCAACTTAGCGACTCCCTTAGATTGTTAGTTGCACAGAAGAGGACTCGAGCGTCCATTAAAATAAGTTTATGTTTTATGTTTAGTTTTTCTAATTTGTTGCTGTGGTACTTGTGGTTAGCTTTATGATTTAGTTTGATTTCTTTGATTACTTCCTGTTCCGATATTAAACATTATTTTAATATGGAGGACAAGTATTTTTGACCTGACATTTAATATTTTTCCAGAACGACTGGACTGCAGTTTTTTTAATTGGATATACATTATGGAAACCACATATATGCAATAAATGAAACCACAAGTAATACTAGTCCACAGAAGTATAGCAAAGTTAAATAAAAAGCCGTTAAATGAAAACACTGACATTTTTAAACCAAAATAAATTAAGTTCTGCTTTCTTCTGCGTTCTACTGCGTTGCACTGCCTGGCAACGTCGGTTTTCTATGTTCAGGATTCAAGTTCATTGAATCATTGACCTAGTGATCCAATTCTACAGTGTTCAAATATGCTCAAAATAAAATTTCTACATTTTGATCTAATTACTGGACTGATTTCGTTAATTTTTTTGTATATCGTCAGCAAAGGCGATAACAGGTATTTGGTTTCATTTATTGTATACAATTATGTGGTTTCCATACTGTATGTACTTAAAAACTAACCAATCAATAGTAGTAAATACATAAGCTATGAATCATTGATCTGGATTAACTTTCATAATCTAGTGTCTCGGGTTTCGCACGATCAACAATTAACATGAAAATTATTATTTTGTTAACCTGCAGAAGTCATTATTTTTATTTATATGTATTTATTTACATATTTATTATTTTATTAATAACAGGATTCTTTTTAGAAATGTATTTCTAGTAAGCAAGATTTTTTACACATGTCGTATCTCAATGGATAAAATAATAGCATATTTCTAGGAACCTGTTTTTATAATCTTACCAACACACATTATAGGTATTCCTCTTATCTTCCATATAACTTTATCAGCATTCACATCCCTACCAAGCTCTTTATTAAAAATACGAGCTTATTTTCTGACTAACTTTTGCCCGCGGCTTCGCCCGCGTGGAGGTCGGAATTCTCCTACGAGAACTTAGGTACTACCGGTATAAAAAGTATCCTACATGTTAAAACAGGTTATAAACTATCTGTGTTCTAAATTCCATCCAAATCCATTCAGTAGTTTTTGCGTGAAAGAGTAACAAACATCCATCCTCACAATTTTTTACATTTAGAATATTAGTAGGATAATTAAAACCATTCAATTTTCATGGGCGTTTAAGAACCCTTGGGCTCCGTTTTGTTCTTCAAACACTACAAAAGCCTAATACCTACAGTTTCTTGTTTAAACAAGCCACATTATTACCAAGTGCGGCCCTGTACCTCGGAGCTGACACCTGGGGACCGGTCGCACTCGTTCTGTGGGCCCACGCAACGCCCGCCATCTCTGCCGCGTCACTTAACACCACTACCACACTACCACCAGCGTACAGAACAGACCTACAAACACAACCTCCATTGAACCATTGATAGGTGCTGTGCTGAATCAACAACGAACAAAAGCAGCAGTGAATGCTGAGTTACTGGAAGAGGTCGGGTGGAGTGTAAGCCAATGCAGATTATAAAAGCGCATTTTCTCGAGTGGACACCTAATAACAGCAAGTTAGTTACCAAACTATTTGCATCCGAAGGTATTTTTCCTTGGAACGCCTAGGCTGCCTTATATTACACTTGCCTCACCAGAAAAGTTAACGGTGTAAGACCGGACTATAAATTGTGTTGTAATCGCAAACTTACGTATTCCCCGAAATTATTAGACATTCTCAAATATTGAGTAGATACAATTTTACCAGTTATACGAACTCGCTTAGGTAATGCATAGGTACATAACCATATGTCGTACTAGGAATAAGATAAATCTTTAGATAGCTTTTCCAAGCATGCAGAAAATTCTAAGAGCAATATATTGAGTTATCCTAGTGGTCCTACACGTGAAGCGCCACACTGAGGCCGATCGGAAGTGACGCAAGTCTTCCGTCTGCACCGACTTCCGGTCGGAAGTCGCAGGCTTCCTGAGACGGCATCACGGCACTCCCGTCGAGGCCGGTCAATGTTCCGCATTATATATATATCTATAAATCTTTTATTTAGCTCATTATCGTATGTACGACGTAGGCCGTTCCGTCACTGTGTTGAAGAAGAATGTTGGGCTCTTGTGTTGGAGAATCTGCTTGACTCTCCTACTTGATCTATGCTGTGCCCGACAGGGTCCATAATTGTGCTAATATAATTATTACCCTACCAACTATATACATTATGGTACGCAATAAAGAATTGAGAATTTGGAGAAAAAATGTGTGGAACTTCTAATTAACTTATAGGTCTATTACAATCATTGGTTTAAATCTTTTGCAATTTAAAAATATCTCAAACAATCACTTTGCATGGCGTCATACCATTGCATTTACATGTAAAATAAACTCGTCATAAAACGTCATTAAAAACAGCTTTTGCGTATGACGTAATTTCCAAACGTGTTTAAGGAAAAAATCTCAACATGTCGAAAACAAGTTAAAAATTCAATCCCCTGTACGCAAAACAGGTTTGCAACATATTTATTTACGGACTTTATGTGGAAATACGTAGATATTAAAATTTGTATCAATTTACAACGCCATAAAGCGTAAAACACATCAAATTTCCATACCTTTTTTTTAGGTAACTAACATAAATTGAGAAAGAACTTGGCTTTGATACTTTTCGAAACAATTTCAATCTTGTACAATTGCTCCCTGACCGGAATTCGCAAGGCCTATTTATTGCTGATAGATGTACATTAGGTTATAGGCTTGTGTTCGTTTTATTGTCATCATACACATAAACATCATCATAACATCACGCCTGTATTCCCCGAAGGGTTAGGCAGAGGTGTACCTATAGCACACCCACATTTCGCCAATTATGTTTAAGTCCCATGTAATAGGGGGCGAGCCTATTGCCATCAACCGGGCACAAATCCGGACTCCGGGCTGCTACCGAGAAATTCTAGATGGAAAAACCCGATAACACTTTGCCCGACCCGGGAATCGAACCCAGGACCTCATGCTCAGCAGTAGCGCTTGCGACCACTAGACCAACGAGGCAATCAATTTTTTTATTTTAATTAAATTATATAGTATTGTTGTCATAATACATTCGCTAAATAGTCCTTGCCATGAATATGTTGTCCTAGGCCTCATGGGATTAATTGATCGTTAATGTCTAAGTACAAGTTGATTGACATCCACGAAACGTGTCACAATTGCCAGTTTTCTGAGATGCACCTTGTTCCTTAGCAAAATGTGCTTAAAACAAGAATTTAGAAATATTTTCTATAGAGGACTCAAGTAAGCACCTATCTGCTCATGGTTTGTCAACTGTAGGCAGCCTTCCTGAAGAAATGCTCTATTTTAATGTTCTTACGATTCTACTGCGTGAAAAATCCAAATTCAAGAAAACATTTGTAAAGTTTCTACACGTTTTCCTGAATTTTGATTTATTTCTCCAATGTTGTCTCTGTATTTGTTTGAGACTGTTCATTAGGAGGATTACTTCAGTATGACTGATAAGCACTGATAACATGGCATTATCATGATACCAAATTATCTCAAAAAGCTTCACAAAAAACAATTGTGAGCGTAAGTAGCGATATCTTGTTCGGTAAACATATCAACAAAACATTAACTAAACATTATGGGCAGACGGGCGTGAGGCAGCGCGAGCGCAGAGCCCGCTCTTGTTGTTTTATTTTGAACAAATATTAACACCACAGCGACACTAGAATGCATTAGCGCCCGAGCGACGTAAAAACTAGCAACACTGACATGTGCCTTATTAGTGGAGTTACCAGAACACGTCATATTTTTGTTCGCAGAAGCCGAGAGCGTCTGTGACGGCCACAAATATTTATCTGATATTTCTGGTAAATTGCTGGCCGAGGCACCATTATGGCGCAAAACTTGATCAGTGCCATTGAACTCTAAAATATCAAATTTTTATTTTGTAAAACCGATTCTTGCGTATTGGTATTAATCCGCTAAATGAGAGGATCGAATGTTTCATAAGGTTCTCATTGTGATATTTTAGCAAATATTAAGATTCTTGTAATTTCACTGCGTGTTTGAATTTTATGCCATCATAAACTGAACTCAACGCTTTAAGTTTAGTGTTCATTAACTACTAAAATAAACTAACGTTTATTAACTGCAGAAAACGTTAGCGATGAAATAATAAAGTCTATGTAATGTGTCGCGAACTCGTGAATAGTCTCGCGGAGTCGGGGAAACAAAAGCTCAATTTAACCGTAAGTAAATCCGAGAACATTCACTTACATAGAAATGTTATGTTTAAAATAAACAACGACTTACTAGTCATTGTTGCAACAACATTTCATTTCTAGGCAGGTTGGTATTACCATCCTGCCTTCTTCCTATATTTTTGCCAACGTCGCGTCTCCGAGAGGTTGAATATCTAAATACAAACGTACGCACACTCATTGTTATCAACACAAGCTGCATTCCAGAATCTCACAAGGGGAAACCTTAGCCTTTGTTTATTACTTCGCTAATATTACCCACGTCAGCCATCACAGCTGCTAGCTTAACTACCAACACTTCATAGTAAATTGCCGATCATATTGCCGAAGTATTCAACAGGAAATCGTAATATTAATTATTTGCATGCAAACGTGTTTATCTACGCTGAACTGTGAATCAATGGGTACCTGCGTGAAACAAAGTTACAATTTGCGTGCTCTACAACTTAAACAGATTTAAATTCATTGATTCATACAGCTTGGTATCGATGATTTAGGATTTATTTTAAGTTCTCGGTACTCTGTAAGGGACGCATAGAAATGAGCGTATAAACAGCTCTGAAGTTCACTCATCTCACGTCCGCCATGTAATCAATAATCACGAAGTGAATAATCTAACGCGTGCTTATATAACAATGAACAGGAACAGGGCCAGGTGACGCTAACTACATGCAAAATAAGACATTATTATAACCCTGAAGCTGCCGACGGCATGTATTTATATTTAAAGCCTACTGACAGTCGAAACGGTCAGTTAATACACCCATTTGCCACATCCTTATTCCAAGGACAGTCAGCTCGGCCGTCGCCGCCGCCCGCGCCTGCGAATCGCGAACGAAATGCTAATTCGCTCGCTACGGTGAATACCGCGATCTTACAAAACTGCCATACCTACATCCTAGAAACTGCCATAGGAAAATGCCGAAGATAAACACGGCATAGGATACTTTAAATGTATGTACACAGTACAACACACAACGACGGCCAATTACTCACGTTAATTATTTGAACACGAATGGGACTTCAATGAAAACTAGTTTCGATGCTAGGCTGTCAAATACAGGCGCATGAGTAAAGAGATCATTAGATCATTACTGATCTGTGCTATGAGGCCTATGACCTAAATAATCTAGATTCTGGCGTAGTACAGCTCAGATGTTACAAAGTTTCATTGATGACGGTCCTTTGGATACTATGTTTACTATGTGTTTATTTAACCATTTATGTAAGTACACACATATAAACAAACAGGAAGAATGAAACAGAAAAATACGTATACAGGTGAAAAAAAATATGAAGAAACTAGGGCGTAGTATATAGTATAGTATAAGTCCATTAATACCATCACAGCTACATCACTCGGAGAAAGATAAACAACTGAAAGCTTTAAAAGCAGGTCGTTGGCAACAAGAGCGCGCCGCATCCGCCAAAAATAAAGTCCTTGACCTTCGTGCTCCGAGTTTATCTCATTTAAAAATAAAAGTAGCCATGAACTTCTCAAAATGTAAGTGCGAGTACATTGCTAGTGTATGTAGGAAACTCGTTGTCGCAGAGCTGGCGGCCTTCGGTGGTTCACGAACAAGGCCCCTTTGTGTCGCATGCATGAGTTCAAGTCGCCTCGCTGCCTCGCCGCCGCCTTGCCTGCCGCCTCGCGACTCGACTGCCGGCTTATAAGGCACCCAGTATCTTGTAGAACGAGGAAGGGAGAATATAATGCTAATAGATTACTTTTACAATTACTAAAATCAGTTACTAGTTCTTTAGCGGAAAGAACCGATAAAAATAAATTGATTTCTTGGAAATGACTTGCACAAGCGATAGTTTTTGTTTCCTTGACAGAGGTGAGATGTAAATAGGCAATTATTATTTCTTAAACAACGCTCTATTTAAATGATTCTAGCATCACTAAACATATCCATTTTCAAATCATAATAAAGTACCAGTCAAAGTTTTAGGCAACTTCATTCTTAATGAACAGGCGGTCTATAGGAGCTTTGTATATAAATGTACAAAGTTCTCGGTATTTCTCGGCCGCGGCACCAATTAACTTCAACGTAGGGAACTCGAAACAGCCGACTCTTTGTTTCTTGCGAAAATTTGGCACGTCTCAGCTATTTCGGCTGATCTGATAACGACTCCGACAAAATACCTCTAATAGAATATATTTTGTTATACCAAGTAATGCCTTATACGGACACGAAATGCGACTCATTTTCTATGAGAGATTAATCAAGACTAGTTAAGTCAGCTGATCTAGATGCTTGTCATGGTAGTCATTTTATCACCATTTAGGGATGTTGACTTTAATATTTATACGTGCAAACGTATGTAGTGTTAGGTCGTTAAAAAAAGCACTGCAAAACTGATTAAGTATATGGAGCTGGCGCTTTTGGAATGAACACACATTCTCAGGAGTTATCAAAGAGAGCCGCGAGTCGTGGGACCAGTTTTTAGGCTCTCCCTGGTTTGAATACCGCCTAAGGCTTCTGTGTGGAAAAAATAGATATGCTTATATGCTTAACTAGAATCTCTCAAACGAGTTTTGTGCATTTGCACATTAGCAACAAATAATTTATTATAATCTATGGAGAGGAGAGCTTAATCGCTCGTTAATTTGCATGAAACGTTATACATTTTATGAATTCTAATATGTATTCCGGTTTAGTAGGTGTTTATGTAAACAAAGGCTGTGTGGTTTTGGTAGAACAGACGTTTATAATTTGTAAATATTCCATGTACACCATTAGACACACATGAGTACCTACTTGAGTACATGCCTCTAACCTCAGTGACCGGATCGACATAGCAATTCAATCAATGACTTGACACGACGAAAATAGAACTTAGCATTTATATGCAAGAACAATATCGCAGATGCTGCCATTAAAAAGCACGACTGCACATTTTTGGCTCTTTGTATATAAAAATAATGTTGCTGTTTACATGATATTTTTAAATACGTTTGTCGTCATCTTAATTTCGTGCGCATTATGTACATGACAAAGAACAATAAAATGTAGGAACTAAATAGTGAGCTTCCTATACGGATGCATGCGAGGTCGCGTCGCCTTCCTGTCTGTTGGTAGCATCGCGTTACCATTTCCTATATTAATGTCGTCTAATTTCTTAATAATTATTTTTTCGCAAATTAAAGTTCTCGACCATAAATGTTGGGAAACTAGGAAAATTCGATAAGGCTCGTTTTCACAAGTTTTGTTTCATGATATTTATGTACGCATGAATAGAATAGAATAGAATACTCTTTATTATGTAGACTATAAAAATTACAGATATAAATGTAGAAATTTACGTAGTTACATTACACAATGGGCGGTCTTATCGCAAAAAAATAATAATGAGTGTGTAATAAAAGCTTTTAATAACAATGCACCTTGAGAGAACATTCTATTTATTTATTTATTTGTTAGTTGGTTAGCTTAATTATCAGGATTTCTTTAGACGATATTTCTAATAAAATATAATTTTATCAGTTATTGTATATAATTTTTATTATATACAGTAAAAACAGACAAAATGTAAGTAGGTAGTAAAACGTAGTCGCCAGCAGGTCAAGCTACACGAAACTGTCAAATTTCTCCAAACGATTTTAAACCTTAAAATGTTCAAGATTAAGTTCAAAGTCGAAAGAGAAAATCTGACAGTTTGTTATTTATTTATTTGTTAGTTGGTTAGCTTAATTATCAGGATTTCTTTAGAGGATATTTCTAATAAAATATAATTTTATCAGTTATTGTATATAATTTTTATTATATACAGTAAAAACAGACAAAATGTAAGTAGGTAGTAAAACGTAGTCGCCAGCAGGTCAAGCTACACGAAACTGTCAAATTTCTCCAAACGATTTTAAACCTTAAAATGTTCAAGGTTAAATTCAAAATCGAATGAGTAAATCTGACAGTTTGTGGCAACTTGATGCGCCGGCAACTGTACACTCCTTAGTTTATTACCAAACTCTCAATCACTAGTTATATCCCCGGTTCGACACACGTTTAATTGCTCTCTCTTAAGTTTTTCCCATGTCATAATCAATTAATTACACACCAATTAAGAAGCATAATAATTATAGTAGAAGTTGTAAATTTTTTCATAGCAATAAAATCCTCACAAAGAATTTTGCGAAAATCCAATTAATGGTTACCCAGGACATAATACATTAAATTGTAGGTATAGTAAACATTTATTATACGACTCCTAGTTTTGTTTTATTTATAATACCAGTTTTTTATATTATTTATAACCATTTATGACCGATAAATTAACGTTTTATCGTGCGAAGAACTTACAGAAAGTACTTAGTAGGAATAAATATAACTATTTGGCATGATATATTACAAGTATATACCTTTTATCCGACTTAAAAAAAAGAGGTAGTTATGCATAATTAGTGAGTCTTGTTTTCATGTATGAACACCGATTTCTCCGTGATTACTGAGCCGATTTACGTGATTCTAGAGAAACCTGGCGGGGTGGTCCCATATAAATTGTACTAGCTTTGCTTAGGTAGTTTTTCAGTAGGCTTTACTAATATGTATTTAATCAACTTTGTGTATGCTGATGATGTTATTATAAGTTCCTGTCACCGTTGTTTACAAAGCAAGTAGTGGTATACGATTCTGTGTGAGGTATCAACGACTAAAAAGTGTTATTTTTGGATGTCGGTTGTTTTTCTTTATTTTTTTTTATGTTTGTACCTTGAGCTGTAGATACCTATGTGTTTTGCTACAACTCTATATTTGTTATCCAAATTCACTGAATAGAATAAATTAATCATTATGACTGAACAATTATCGATTATCCATAATCGATTATCAATTAAAAGACATACTCAATGAATAAATCAAACAAATCAGTACCTATACTTATATATTGAGGACTTCCCAAAAATATGAACAAAAAATGTCAGTTTACAAAAATAAAACATACAGCTACCTACTTATAATTCTAGTAATTCGTACCGTCTGATATATTGCAATTAAATGAAAGCTAATTTAAAAGTCATATTAAAAGTACTCTTTGTAAACAACCATATTAAAATTAGAGGATTATATCCAAGATAAGAATCCTTGGAAACATGCTGGTCCAGCACCATAGAACAAACTAGAGTATAAACAAAATCAAACTGATTGTTAATTTAATTGTTTAATATATTATTCTTATTATGACATTAATTTTACATTCTCTGATTACTTTACAAACTGACTTATCATTTTGTTTTTTTTAATGTTTTATTTTTTTGAAATCCTTCTACCTACTTTTACAATATTTGTAAATATGTTAGCACCATGCCATGTCGCTCATTTGGAGAAACATCGATGAAGGTAAATGTAATTTTTCCCAAAAATGAGTTAGGTATCGATATTAGATTTGTGCTCGAACAAATTTTCAGAGGAACAGAGGCGTGAAATATTGAATATGAATTGGGATTTAACAACATTTCAGAACTAGACATTAGCGTCTCGTTCTGAAATGTTGAACCCCATCACAAAAAAAAAAACACTTTTAATCACTCTCCTGTTAAATTTGAAAAGCACCAGTTATGTCGATGTTTCTCCAAATGAGCGATGCATCCACAACGTAATTAATTTATCTGTCATTGCTTAAATATTTTTACAGTAATTTTATTCTAGGTACTTCGTCTTCACATATAATTATATAATAAATGTATACAAAATATTGTTAAACATTTTAAAGGAATAGGTACGTGTGAAGTTTCTTGCCCATTCTCCTCCGTACGTAAAAACCTTTTGGAAAGGGCAACCAGAATCAATTCTATCTTCTTGTAAGTTCAAAAGTGCCTTACAAATGCCTATTTGAAATAAATTATTTGACTTTGGCTTTAGAAGCTCTTCTGAATATCAACCACTTTTTTCTAATTTATCTTTTTTATGTTAAATCCATGTATAATGATTACCCCTCAAAGTAAGTACGCAAAAAGGAGTTGGTTTTTATATATAGTTAATTATTAATAACAAGTTCTGAATTACATTTTAATGAATAGTTTTTGCAGCACTTAACATGTTCATTCATTATGACACGATTTTATCACTTATGAATTTTTATATATAATATGCCAATTTATTCCAAAAATATACGCATACATAGTGTTGTAAATATATCCCACCCAAGTGGCTGAAGTCCCGGATATGGCTACTTAATGCTTTTAGCGATGGACAAGCAAAGCAACCTGTTATTGCTTATGTACAAATGCAATCTTTATTAATGCACATCATGAATCAGCTCAATATCATCGTAACACATGTTATTAACACACTAATCAAGAATATACTAGTTGAATTACTAGATAATTGTTTTGTTTCATGTAACAACATTTCTAGCTGGAAAGTCGAAATGCAGTTGCATCTAGTTCTAGCCGGTTCAAACTAGATGCAACTGCATTTCGGCTTTCGTCCATAACATATGCACAAATAACAAAAAGACAGCCCTTCCCTATTCAAAAAACATAGGTACGCCCTTGGTTATGCGAGTAAAATTTTTATGGTTGTTTTTGAATAGCTTTTTAAAACACAAGGTATACATAATATAATATATGCTTTAACGTCTGGAGGACAATGCGACGGGACGCGTTTAGGGAAGTGCGTGACCAGCCTTATAACTTGCGGTTGACGATAGGGATGTGCCATTGAAGCAGTTGTTAAAATTATTATCGATGTTATGGAGCTTTTGAATAACGAATGTTCAATGTTGCTTTTGAATCTACTTATGCATAAGATTTATATTTTTTTATTTATAATATAAATGAAATTAAATATTTTAAATAATAATGAGATCATAAGCATGATGGAAATGGCCGGCAGAGAAGCTTCCCATGTAAAAATCAAATAATCATAATCAAAAGTTACTATTGTAAACAAAATTGGTCGAAATCAATTTACTGAAGTGCATATAGCAAATTACAATTATCAGGTAACTAAATTAATACTTAAAATTAATGTTATGTTCCTCCATAATTAGGTACTCTGTTTTCTTCATGAAGGAAAATATACCAAACAATGTATTTAAGTAAATTTTTCCTCATGGTACCTATATTAATACTTACTTAAAATTAATGTTCCGCCTTTGTATACTATTGTGTGCGGGGATTTTTAATAAATAAATAAATGTTATGTTCCTCCATAATTAGGTACTCTGTTTTCTTCTTGAAGGAAAATAAGTACATTTTTTCTCATGCGATAAAGTTGTCGCAACGTATTACATGTATCGATAGTTAGGAGGTATCGAGCAGAGGTCAACACTCTTGTGGTGTGCTTCACGCGGCTGGCATACTATAAAAGTGCATTGTACACCTCTTGGAAATCATAGTACGTCATCTGAACATATTTACATGCAGGCTATAAGCCTATAACTGCATCGCTATAAGGAGCTGCTATCATAAAATACGAACTTCGTCACCGATGTTATGTAACTCTATGACAATATTCACATTATTTAATGATCCTATAGTTAAAGTTTCATGTTAAACGGGTAAGCTGTTTAATATAAAGCCCTATAAAAACAAACAAACAAAGCTTCTACTTGTGTGGTGTGGCGACTGTAAACACTGAAGCTACAGCTCTGAAATGAAAATGATTTATAATATTTTGATTTATTATACTTACTGAGCGGTCAACTCGCTGCGAATAGGAGCAAAAACATCCACAGTTTAATTAAGTAAATGCAAGTGGAATACATTCACACAGACTGAATCAGAATACCTATATGTCACGATATGGAGTCGCATTTAGTTCTGAAACAAAGCACTATCAGCTTCGACTACATGTTATTTATTACAAATTCTCAGTAAAGACAGAATTGACCATTTTTGTTTTCTGTATGTTAAAAAAGTGTTGCTAATTCTAGACAGCATTTGAAAACGTGTTCATCTTGCAAAAACTTAAAATAGAGGAAGCGAAAAAATGTGGAAGGCAGGGTCTCTTATGGCCATGACTAAAAAAAAAACCCATATAAATCTTAATATTTCTTGCATTTGAACAAAAAAATAAGCGCAACCATACGGACGTGTGCTCAGAGCTCATATAAGAAGTTTTTTGAGAAACATCGTTTTGGATGCAAGGCTCAACCAATCGTCTTTACTTCTCCGAAAGGTGACAAAGGAGAGACATAAGTTTTACTAAAAAACAAGACAATACTCGGCGATGACCCCGGTCCTAGTTAAGACAGAACATTACAAGTACATATTACAACATCCATTAGATAAAATCAAACTGCGAAGTGGACAAAGCGCACTAATGTCGACAAAATTTAGAACTTCCAGTAACCTTGGCGTTTCATACACTTTTATACGTTTTGCGAAACATAAATGTTACACTAAATATATGCTAAGCAAATAAAACGAAATTGACTCTTGCGTCACTAACGCGACAGGGAATTACGAAGGTACCAGTGTAGGTAAAAAAGAAGATGCAAAGATGATACACGTCATAACACTCAAAAAAACCCAACTTAGCAATGTTATTCGTTCTAGAATTCTAAATGTAAGCATGAAAAACAAAACGTCAATAGCAAAAGATACAAAATACATTCGTACCTACCTACATGTCTCTCGTATTACAATCACACGTACGGTAGGATGCTCATTAGTGCAATGGAAACAAAAGGTAGAGATCCCATATTATTTCATTGTATATGAAGCAAGCCCTTAGTGACAGACAATACGTCTAGCAAGCGGGAAATACAGTATTATAAATTAATGATATAATTAAATGGGAAATACAGTATCAATAAAGTAAACACTCGGATTTTTTGAAATGAAAACTGTTTTCATGTTTTATAGATTCTTACTTAAGATCATCAACATTTTATGTTAAGAACTTTTTACCAATAAAGTCAGAAATAATTAGGAGCTGTGTCTGGCAGAAATCTGACGAGACAGCCATAAACCTAATTATGTCCATCCTCTGGGCTGAACATAATCTTAATCGCCTTTTATGACACAAAAGTAAAGTGAGGGTGAGGACAATTCTGTACCTGAAATCATACGACAAACAGTCTTTAATAATCACAGATTCATTTATTGCTTCATTATCATTATACATGTAATAGATAATCTTAGCAAAATTATTTTAACCTTGTATAAGATTACTATTTCAATTAGAGTTAATTTTATTCATTTATGAATAGTAATTTTATTCATTTATTCATATTATAAGGAAATAAATGAGCTGGGGATCCTGTGGATAGCGTCATGCAGGTGTCATCATGTATCACCAACAGGATATGGATGAAGTTGATAATTCCTTAGACAATTAAATCGTCCGTGAAATTTTGTGGGTTATTTTTTTAAGTTCGATAACAAACAACAATATCGATCCTTTTTTCAGGTCGTACAAAAGATTCACATAATCAGGTTTTTCTCGTGTTTCGGATGGATTCTGACGTTTGATTTTGATCACTGAGCTTAAGCTTAGGTACTTTTCTGAACCACACACTATAGTCCATACATAGGTATCTAAAGAAAATCTTTGTAGATAAAATATTCATAGTGAAAATCTTTAGAGGGAAATCTTCATAGAGAGCCAATTTTGGCGGAACGTTGTGCGAAAATCTGGCAAGCTTCTTCAACGCTTTTCCCCACATCCTTCTCAAGCTTTTCTTATCACCATATTAAGTGAACTTAGTTGACACTTACATCGTTATTATGTTGCGAAAACCCCGCTTTTACGCATATACATACCCGTTAATCCACGTTTAAAGCTCAAACCAGTCCAAATTACGTGTATGTGAAATTGTCGGCCGGTCGGCACAATTTCCTCGTGATGAAATATTCTTGCCAAATACTTTTCCGTCAGTTTACACGGCTCATTTCGTTTCGACAGAGAACCAAGCCACGTACGAATGTAATCAAAGAGATCCGCTTGTATTTACGTGAGCGAATTCGATAAAGGAACTTTATTTAGTCGATTTTCAAAATTATTTTACCTGTTATCTGATCTGTTTTTGGAATTTGCATGACGTATCCTTTAACTCTTGTATGACTTGTGATATACTGCGTATGTAGCCTAGTTATGCATGGTTGTCTTTGAAATACATAATATACTTGCAAATATAATCTAAAGATTTCCAGTAAAACATGACGTTCAATTCGGGAGCGAGGCAGCTTAATGTATTCATTGCTCAAGCACATAATTCGCTGTTGCCGATCAGGAAAATCAAGAATAAATGCGTTGCTAGTAAATATGTCCAATATCGCATTCTCCACATGCGAGAGAGTCTGGCAATCAAGACGGGACAACGCAGCCAATAACAAAACACAACCAATAGAATAAAAAATCAAGTAACTTATTACGTAGTCTCTGCACGCATAACGTTTATATAATACTTACTTTCTTATTCAATATTTTTACATCGTTACCAACGAAAAGTTATACCTATGAAGATAAGAAAATATCTTTTAACAGGTAGACACTTTTGGCGAGAACCCAGCGCAGCGTGTCGAGTGATAAAATATTCACTAAGACACCTGACGCTTCTCACAATGTTCTCATGAAACAATACTACGCATTACCTAACTTCTCATCTAGTTTCTATCAGGTCAAACTACTGTTACAGACAAAAAAGAATGTTATCTTTGTTTTCAGAGCGCGTATAATTAAAATGTGCACATTATAATTACCAAATCAGAACTACCTGAATTGACGGGACAGGATGTAGCAACGCTATTCCAAAAGACATCACAAAAACATTATGGCAAAACCAATTTACGTTGTCAAGTGTAAATTTATTATAAACCACGCGGCTATATTTATGACCTATTAGTAGTCCTCCAACCGGGCTGCTTAAGGGTGAGAAATTCAATAACAAAATTCTTCAAACTCGTCCTTATGAAGGGTCGTCGTAGAAAATTTTCCGTTGTCACCATAGCGAAGCTTGTGTTTTTTGTAGCACCCGTCAACCCCACTCACTCTGAACACAAAACAATTTAGTGATGGGCTCGACCTCGTTCACAAATCATGATATAGATATTTCTGTTATATTTGTATGTTTCATGCGAGTATTGCATTACCCATAAACAAGTATAATTATCATTGCAGATTCCAACACATGTGATGTGTTATATTACAAGCAGTTGATTAAAATAACTTTCATATCAATTGATATCCACTTCAATTCTGTCATTCGGATTTTAATAGGTACTACTACGTAGAAACGTGAGGTGCTTTAGTAATGTTGTAAACAAACACGAAGCCAAATTTAATAACAATGATAATTGAATATGGCATAATTACATCGGCAAAATTCAATGGCGACATCAATCAGTCATAGATTTGAAAGATAAAGAGACATTGAATCGATAAATCTGTGTCGTAGTTTGTAGAGATGACATCACTAGTATGTCGGCGGGAGTCAAACTTACAAGTGCAGGGTTGGGTTAGGTCAGGTGACACACTCCAATGCACATGCAGACGACACACACCACACACTAATACAAAACATGCTTTGTATAGCTTTGATTTTTTGCTCGTTACGAAACGCTTTCAAGTGGAGTGGCCGACTGGCCCTGTACGAGCGACGGTTTAATCAAACACCCACTTAAATATTACACGTGGTTACAATATGTTTTCAATTTAATGTTAGTGATCACTTTTAATTAGGCCGAATGGGACTTGAATTTAAAATAATCTATCGATAATTATTTTCTTTGTTTAACATGATTAATTGAATAGAACAGAATGATACAGTGACGTCATGCCAAAACAGTTACCGACCTTCTTGGAAAAGTTATTCCAGCAAAAGTTATCGTGTTGCCACGGGGTTATAAGTTAAACTTTCAAGTTACTATACCATCGTAAAAAACAGTCAATGTTAACGAGTTTCACGAACTATACTAAAGAAAAAACAGCCAGGAGCGTGTCGGGAATCCACACGATAGAGTTGGGTTGTGTTGTTCAGGATTTAGTAGTATTTACTGAAACACTGTTGGACTTAATCACATTTCTATTCGACCCGTGTGGTCTCGAGTCTCGACTACAAAAATATACGATGCGAGTGCATTGCTCACTATTTAAAACATTTGAAAAAGTAAATAATTTTTGAACATGAATGTAGTCTTTCTGAGATTCTAACATAAAGCATGTTATTGCTATTCAGAGTTTCCTTATGAAGAAATATAATATTTCCAAGCTTACGAAGAATTATCCTTTAACTCAAGATAAAGTTTAATAATTATGACAGTCAACACTGAATACAGAGCTAACTAGGTATCAGGACAATTTTCTAGTAAGTGCAAGAGGTCGTGATAAGATCTGCCATGTATCATGTTGCAGCAGGTGTGGTGATACGAATCTTATGAAACCATATAAATAAGTTGAGATTTTCAAGACGCCCCGTCATCTGCGAAATTGTAAAACTAAATTCTAGAGGGAAAGAGGACGCATGCTTCAATTGTCTTTGTTAAAGTTTTTGTGTATATCTGAGTATTCATATTCAAGCTTAATTATGGCTTACCGAAGTAAATGATTTTAATTTTCCAGGATGCCATAAAGAAGCATTAAGGTAATATGTACTTATAGTACATAATTACCTCCTAAGATTACCTCAATGTAAAGAAATTGAATTTTGAATGCCAAAGATTCTTCATTTTCCAAGGATACTTATTTCCCTGAATTAATTTAGTCAGTAAAGTCAAGTTAAGATTTAGTTTTCTAAATCTTTTTTTAAATCGCATTACAAGTTTATGAATTCAGAAATAAATGAATAGGTACTTACATACCTACAGCAACACAGATAGAACATAAACCAACTTGTTTTCGCACATACAATAAGAAGACAAAAATTCGCCAAACTCACCGCAAACAAAATAAATTATGTTAATTACAAGCATTCTACGTGGCTCCACGATTCAGAAACGTTCCTTCTGCAAAGCTCTCCACACACACAATGAAATTCTGATAATCTTAGCTAGTAAACGGTAAACCGTTGTTATAAGAAAGCTTTAAGTCCCATGTGGCTACACCTACAACATAAGCTTCTTTAGGAACCACGTCTCGTTATGATTATACAACATACATACAAATTGTGACTATGTGTGCTCAATTGCTCATGTGATATGTCTCTAACACAATCCATTATCATCGTAATACCGTCTCCGTACGTTAAGCTAATCTATCAACTGCACGTCACTTGTTTTCTTAACATTTTTTTAACAAAAGTTTTCAAAGCAAGTTTACGGAGGGCGAGTATTACAGCTTTATGTTGACATGGAATTCCTTATTGATGTTTTGTTTTAGCCAATTTGTTCCAAACAGTTCTGCTGATGTATATTTGGACAATCTTAAATCAGCGTGTGAAAATACCTACTAGCATATTATGGTATCATGTAGGTACCTACATACTCACGCATAGGCCTTTCGCCTAATTTTTGCAATTACAAACCATAATTCCCGCATTTAAAATCAGCGATCTCTGAAGTACTAAACAGGATGCATTACGCAGTCACTTTCATATTTCATTAATCAATTGCCCGTCGATCAATTAGCGAGAACCGTCAGTCCTGAAACCCTAGGCGTGAACACGCTACGAGCCCGGGAGGTAAACAATCACCAGCATAGGGTGACCTCCATCATCACAAACAATAACACGACGCTCAAATTTAAATTATAAGGGGATGGTTCACATTACAATGGTCGACAACACATGGTGTGCCAGGCAGGGGGCGCGGGGGAGCGAGGCGTGGGAACGTCGCAGGCGCACATATGGACCGCAGCTTTATCTTACACCATGCATATTACGTGACGTTTATAATAATAAAAACGTTTAGTTAACACGATCTACGCCGACCTCATAATGGCCGAACACTTGCACATTTAGATAATGAACTACGCACTACAACTATTTAACGTTATATACCGGCCTGTGGACCTGATTGTGCCATATTAGTCCGTAATGTATATGAATTCATAATTAATTAGTATTTTAATTGCATAAACAAGATTGTTATGATTTATGGTGTTTTAGCAAGTTATTGCTGCGTGTGCATACATTAGGTACAAACATTCCAGAATAAACTGTGTATCAGAGGATAATTTTAGTTGGCTGGTATTAATAAAACGTGAGCCTTCAAAGTAATCATTTATTTTAGCTTCGTCAAAGTATTTAACGTTTACGCAATAATTACTCAAATGGGACAAGACGCGACATAACCTGCCAATTACCTCACATTTGTTAATCAGACAGAAATGACAGGACGAATGTGTTCCACGTGTGGCAGGGGCACCTGACAGGTCGCCAACGACGTCATAATGCTGTCCACTGCCGTCCCGTCAAGTTCAAGGCAGAGTATTTCGGATGATCAGTCGCACTGGCCGATATCCAAAAACTTTGTGGAAATTTTTAAACGGACGCGGACGTAGAGTTTCCCTTGTGGAAGAGGCCCTTGGAGCTTTCGTAATACGGATGTAGTACGTTTAAACGTCATGAAACTATCCATAATGTGTTTATAAGCCAAAAAAAAAAATACAAAACTAACTACTTATAAGCTCATAATAACTAGCTGTATCTACAAGAGGCTAGACACAGCTAAGATCGGACAATGCACTTGCACTTTCAGTCTCACGTGTAGATACGCCAATACATCACATGCGTCGGGGTCAACGTCCTGAACCTATGCCAATGCCAACAGTCCTGGCTGCCAATACCGTCCTGTTGCTCCACTGTTATAATAACTACTAACTACTCACCAACTGCCGACATGCTGACAGTTATAGTGAAAACCATCATGGAATTATACACTAGCTTTGTCCAATGAGAGTCAATTCTAGAATGATACCCACGCCTCGCTATCGGCCTATATTATAATTATATTTTATGGGTACCATATTGCAGTGTGTCCTAAATAGACTTCAGTAACTGGAGAAACTTTTTCATCACATCTTTAACCACGGTACACGAAACGGAAGACTAAGCTAATTTCGACAAGCTGCGACAACAGTGAACAAAAAAGTAGAAATAAAGGTGTATGAATAAGCAGTTTCTGGAATCACTAAAAGGTTCCTGAAAATAGCCGTCTCAACAGTTTGCGCAGAATGATGATTTGCTAACGATGCGGAAGGGTCCGGGTGTTGGCGAGGTGCCACCGGGCCCGTGTTCAGCGAATATATCGTGGCATTGGGCCAGCCAGGGTCAGGAGCGGCCGATGCACCCACAGCCGTCACGCTGACAATCATTACTGACACCTAAACACGAAAGCCTAAACAAAAGATCAACACAACCCCAAAAGTTATTTAAGACACAAAAACACTCAGAAACCCTTTCGTAATTAAAACTTTAAGGCACTGTCGAGATAATTATCAATAAAATTCAACCGCCTTATCCGAAATGAAAAGCGTTTTTATACAAGATTGAGCCTAAAATATTATCTTAGTCAGCCTCTTGGGGATAAGATAAGCGAAAGAGGACTTATCTCAGGGCCCGGGATCGAAAGACGAAACAATATTTAGAAAGCCATGGCTAAAAAAGTGTAATAAAAACCTTTGGTGCCGTTTACAACGCAGCAGGTAGTAAGTAACTTATAGTTTCTCCCTTAAAATTGTTTTGTAAGTGGATGAAAGAACAATATTGGTGTGGCAATAAATAGAGTTTTTACGACAAAGGAGGTTGGTTAGCTGCACTGGTCGCCCTCGCCGGTCGCCGGTCGGCCGCCAGCATTGGCGACCAAACACGTGTTCGTGAAAATGTTTATTTAGGCAAACCTCGTAAAACTCGCTGACAGGATGTGCTTTGAACCCTCAAGGTTGTGGAGGTTACTTAAAATAACTACATTATTACTTCAAAATGTAGTACCTACCAGTCGTTAAACATGTTCTAATTAATGTAAAGATATATTACCTGTAACATACCTATTCGCGAATGAAACCAGTTATTATTCACGAATACCATTAACATTTTTCTGCATTTAATATAGCGAATTCTTCAAAACTAGAATATTATACGGGTAGGATAGCTAATTCATTATACAGTTGATAATAATACGGAAGTTTGTATTCTGAATGCAAGTGTTCGCTCGGCTATCCCCACTCGGCGTGTTGCTCTCCGTCGAGCCATATTTTGTGCCGATAGCTTCCTACAGGGCATTACTAAATTTGTCGAAATCGTCCCGAAGAGAGCGCAGCATGCGTTTGTCATGTACGTTTATTTACGCGATGCCCCGCTGCGCTGGCCGGCTTCCAGCGGCTTACGAAAATAGCTGCTTTGTCGATGTCATTGTACTAGAGCAAACGACGCCCTAATGCAAGCCACGGTAGAGTCCAGCGTTGTACTGCACACGACGTAGATTTCATTGATACATCTCCTGCAGTATCACGTGAAACACTATTAGATCGATACGAGAGAAGCTTGTAATATATAGGCAGAATAAAAGCGATGACGAATTTGCTACACATCACCATCATCTTTATGAATCGAGGGTGCGTAAAAGGTTTCTCTATGTAGAGTGTGCCAGCTACAATTTAAATGAGACTACACACGTACCAAATGGGACATCATCACATGTGGTAAATGGTGCCAACAAATATGGTTACACAACTTTCAGCAATTCATACGAAACTTACATCATCATAGTTGTAACTTTATCGTAAGTTAGCAAAGTAAACACATCATGAAGTTTACTTAATTCTATCTATTTATGTAAACAGATATGGTCTACCGCCTCAGTGTCGACAAGGCTTTTGTAACACTTGAGTATTGCTGAAAGTAGGTTTGCAAGGCAGCAGCTTATAATAATGATATTGGGCAAAGTCGAATTTAAATGGCTACGAAATATAATCTTAATATTGTCAAACACCAATGTATGGAAAATACTGTCGCTAGCGGGAAAATTTACAGTCTGTAAATGACCAAAATCATTATTGTTACTGATAGGAAAAGCTTTACGAATGATAACGCTGATGTAAGTATTTCGATATCAAAATCAAAGAATCTGCGTGTTGGCTGTGAACAAACAGTTTCAAAATTTCAAAATATTTTGCAGTCTGTCAACTGCGCAAAATTTTGCCATAAACCGTGTTCTTAGTACTAGAAGCTGAATGTTAGGTATGTGAAAAACCTTTAGTGAATACAAATTCTCGTTCACTCCTACGCCTTTGTCAAACAATGATATGAACTTTTCCTTATTCTTATTAAGACAAACGTGCGATTCCTGACTGCAAACCGCGATTAATCAGAAACAAGGAAATAACCTCAAATATTAAAGTCGATTACACGGTATACCTACCTAATGACGATAGGGATAACATTGATAATTAAGTAATTCGATTCGACAGAGCCGCTAACGGCTTACGCTAGTCGCCAATGCTATACTCTACAGCCATTTTGAAAACAATCCTGAATTTATCATATACAATATACAGACACCATCGCTATAAACACACGGAATACGGTACCTATTATCTAACTCAACGCTTACGAAGTTCTAAATAGAAAAGATGGTGGACCAACAAAAAACCCGGGACGATTCATCCGACCAACCCTTTTATTCTGTTTGGCCGTTCTCTTTTTACTTTTATTCGAAAACTATAGCATTCACGAACCAATTTCGAAAGGAAACGTGATTATGTTGAAGGTCAAGTGAATTAGTATTCGTATGGTGTGTTCGCTGTTTGACCGGCCGCAAAACATGTTAATATACTCGTTGTACACTTTTTTCTAAGCTTTAATTACAGACGGTTGGTAGCCGGTTGCTATAATCTTTTAGACGCGAAATAATAGTTTGGTCTTTGGGAAGGTGAAGCGGATAACTGCCTGTCATTGCTGTCTTGTCAAGTTAAAAATAAATCTTCTGGATGCAGCTTACAATGATCACTTGGTGGATTAACACTTGCGTGCGTATATCCGTTTTCTTTCTAGTATCTTTGAGAGAAGATTCTATTTTGAGCTTGGTCTCTCTTTCTTTATTTTCTACTCCAAGGTCTCAAGGTCTTTCTACCCCCAAGCAACAAACCATTTTAGACTACTCAAGTGTTTTAGAATGAATATTGTCATTTTTGTTTTTATTGATTTACGTGACTTATACGTGATATTTTTGATGTCATTTAAAGAGAAAACTAACTGTGAATGTGAGTACCATGCAGGCTAGATTGAATACATGACTTTAGAACTGTGTGGCGGTTTTAAGTATTTTATGCGGCCTACCCAAATGTCCTTTCTTTGGTATTGTTCGTCGAATCGTTGAGCTCCTCAAGTTCTGAGTTGAGCTGCACGATTACTGACTAATGCGTGCATTGACTTGACAAGTCCACTCAAGGCAGTTTTGAATTATCAAGAGGTTGGTCAGTCAGAAAGATGAAGCTAGTTGCCCTTTCCAAAGCGTAGCAGGTAAGGGGCAAGAAACTCCACGGACACTTTTAAATCAAAATATTGTTACAGAAAATGGTCAATATTGTCAATATTGTTATTGATTGATTTCATTCATGTTGAAATTATACATTTGAGAATGATTTAGCAAGACGTGCACGTTAAAAAGCGTGCGTAATAAAAAAAATAAAAACAAAAAAAAACTATTAAGAGGCTTACAAGAGCTAAAGCGCGGTCACTGGTTATTTGAGTTCAAAAATTAAAAATAGTAGTAATGTAATTAAAATGACATGGAGTATCATTAACAGCGAAACGGGAAGGTCATGCAACCGATGTAGTAACTACAGGCTTGACATTGATGACAATATAATTAATTCAGATTCACAAGTCGTCGCGGCCTTTGAAAATTTATTTGCAGATGTTCCCGTATCCACTACTAAATCTCTAAACTCATCACCCACTGCTGCAGAGTCTTTATTTAAGGAAAACGTTCCTGTTTGTGATTCTGAATTTAATGTCCAATATGTCACCTGCAAAGATATAATTAAAACCTTTCACACATTAAATGTTAAAAATACCGCAGATCTATGGGGTAATTCTGTGGACGTTGCTAAGTCGATAATAAACATTGTAGCACCTACTTTAGCTGTTATTTTTAATAATTGTATTGACCGTGGTGAGTTTCCTGATCTTATGAAAAACAGTAAAATAATACCGTTATTTAAATCGGGTAGTACATCAGACCCTACTAATTATAGACCTATTTCAGCACTACTTACCACAGCACCTTTAGTAAAAAATTTGAAAAACTTATTTTGAATCAAATGCAAGGATCTTTTAATAAACACAAATTACTGCATAACAAACAGTTCGGTTTTACGAGGGGTCGTTCGACTACTGATGCCGGAGTTGATCTTTTAGGACATGTTTATGATGCATGGGAGGACAAATGCGATGCTTTTAATCTTTTGCGTATTGTCCAAGGCATTCGATTGTGTTCTTCATGAAATATTGATCAGGAAACTGCAACACTACGGAATCCGAAACGCCTCTCTGGATCTTCTTACTTCTTACTTAAGTGATAGGATTCAGAGAGTTGATGTTAATGGAAAAAGATGACCCGGATCGGTAGTAAGAATGGGGGTCCCCCAGGGCTCAATTCTTGGGCCATTTTTATTTCTTATTTATATAAATGACTTACCTTACCTCATAAAGGATAAACATGATATAGTGTTATTTGCAGACGACACTTCACTTTTATTTAAACTCAAACGTTAGCAGCTGATTACTGACAATGTAAATAGTGCCCTTGCAATAGTAGTTAACTGGTTTAATGTTAATAACCTACTTCTTAACGAGAAAAAAACTAAATGTATTAAGTTTACTATACCTCATGTTAGACAAGTAGAAACTAGTGTTCTCATAAAGGGTGAAGTGCTGAAACCCGAAAATACCACAGTTTTCTTAGGCATAACTTTGGATACCAAGCTTCAATGGGGCCCCCACATAGATAAATTGTCAAAAAAACTTAGCTCTGCAGCATACGCCGTTAGAAAAATTCGTGGTTTAACTGATTTAGAGACAGCCCGTTTAGTATACTTTAGTTATTTTCATAGTGTGATGTCGTACGGTATTCTGTTGTGGGGAAATGCCGCCGATATCCAGACAATTTTTGTTTTACAAAAAAGGGCAATTCGTTCAATCTATAAATTAAGTCCCAGACACTCCCTCAGAGATAATTTAAAGAGATTAATATAATTACTGTGCCTTCTCAGTATATTTATGAAAAACTTTTGTATGCACAAAAAAATATTAATCTGTTTAAAAAATACAGTGATATCCACAATATAAATACTAGAAACAAACACAAATTTATTGTTCCTACAACCAAGCTCAAGAAAATAGGTGGCTCGTTTAGATGCCAATGTATACGTTTTTATAATAAACTTCCTAGCCACATTCAAGATCTAAGCTTTCATAAATTCAAATCTTTTATAAAACAGAAACTATGCCAGAAAGCCTATTATACTGTGAAAGACTATATTGAGGACAAAAAGGCTTGGGATTGAGCTGCTCCAATAAATTTACACGGTGAATGATGATTTTAATTTGCTAGCTATTTTAAACATGAATATTTACTGTAAAAAGTATTATATTATTTTCATTATTGAGAATATGAGGACTATGTGGGTCATTGTTCAATTATATTCTTGATCTGGCAGTTTAAGTAGTTTATGCGGCCTACCCAAATGTCCTTTCTTTGGTATTGTTCGTCGAATCGTTGTGCTCCTTAAGTTCTGAGTTGAGCTGCACGGTTACTGACAAATGCGTGCACTGACTGGACAGGTCCACTCAATCTGTGTGATTATTTCCTCAAAAGACCATTTCAGATACCAATCTACATGGTCTTCACATGATTTGACCAAGATTATGTCTGGACTTTAAAAGAGACTGTGACCTCTGAGTTTGTTTCGGTCTTTCTTCTCAGAGTAGTCAGATAGGAAACGCCGACCTCATCTAGTTTAAAAATATGATTGACGTGTAAAAGTGTTTGTACAAACCTACTTACAGAAATAAAATCATTTATCATTTATCATTTACTGTCGGATTGCATAGAAAAGAAAGAGACGCGCGATGACACAACGCTGGTAATTTATTGCAAAATATGAAGCAATTATGGATTTACAAAAAATCTATTCATTGGACTAAAAAACTAAAACACTATTACGTTAGTATGTTACTTGTAGAATAATCTGACAAAAAATCTGAATGTTTGCATGTTTAATAGTTTAGTGTTTTAATCGTTAAAATATTTTTTTAGAGGTATCTTTGTGATTTTTTTCTATCATATCAAGTTAATTGTATTATGTTTTCAACACACTATCTAACTAGCATATATCCAGAAGAATATCATATATTTTTCTGATTTTGGTTACTGCAGTGGATCATCTATTATATTATAAAATCATTATACGTTTAGGTTCTGTAGTCCCCTTAAGAAATTAAAATAAGCCGTGACAGTTAAGAGATGACCAGTCCCTACCGCGTACCTTATGCGTAGTCCCACAGACGGCGCCCGTTCACGAACATGACGTATGGATCAGCACCATTCAACTCAACCATTTTGAAAGGAACTTAATGATCCACATGTCACCGCCAGCGAGACATTCTAGTGAGCATGACATACTCTCCAGGGCACATTCAAGTCAATGAAAGACGAACCCAGTAAATGGTGGCTTTGTAGTAGGTAAATAGTGCTCACACATGTGCTATCCATAGGAGTTACGAAACATATTATATAAAAATCCTGATTTTAGTAACCTTGATGTATATATATATGACGGAGAAGGTACGTGTCTCTCGTTATCATCAGCCATATTTCACTACTGTGGGCGTACTATGGATAATGTTGGTTATTGTGCAATAGAAAAACCGTTTGCAGTTCAAATCAAATCATAATTTACGAACAAATTAATCACATTAGCGAATCACACACTGTAGGTACACGACACAATTATACGGAACGCGTGACAGTTTCTAAACGTATTCACTGCAAACTCTGCTTTAAGAGCGGGTAGTAACCAAAATTGCCTATCTTCAATTTGATTTTTCATGAAATTGATAAGACTTAGGTACCTATAAAATAAAAATAACATGAGTAACTACATGATATTTTCAAACTTTTTGTGGAACAGAAACACAAAATGTTAAAATTTTCTCGATAAAACAACACCACGAAGTTACCTCTAATTTTTACGTATTTTCAATTTGTACTTCTTATGCTAATGACTAATAGGATAAAAATTAGATGACTATTTGTGAAGGCGAAAAAAATTGTGGAGGCATTTTTTGAAATCCCTTTTATTTTTAGTTTTATGACGACTACAAGCTTTGTGCACTTACGACATTTTTAGTTCGTGGAAGAAGTCATCTTCCGTCGCACGTTGCGGGAACTTCAAGCATATTTTTGTTTCACAAATCTGTCGCCGTCGCTCTGTTGAGACGAGAGCACTGCGCTTGAATTTTCGGCTGCTCTGAGATATAATTTATTCGCGTAAATAATATTTTCGTAATTTATCACATTGTAGGAAAGAGACTGTGAAATAGAAAACATGAAAAAAAACGATAAAACCACTTCTGAAACTGTTATTAAAATCGTTCAGAATTGATAAACTAAATAAATACCGCGGCTAAACCATAAAATAAAAATATTATAATAATTCAATGTTGAATTTGAAAACTCAAGATGACATACTTTTATTTGACAGATTTTTGACTGGTATAGTACAACTAGCGTCATCGCATTATGGTCAATTTACTTGCGGAGAAAATTTACAACATAGAAGTTCGTGCTGGAGATTTTTTAGATCTTATTGCTTTTAACATAAGATCCTAATACGTTTACTCCCACTTTCGTTGACAAACTCCGTGTAAGGGTAACCTTAGACGAACCATTTCGAGCGACTTTCGACCAACTCCCGAATCAAGTTGAAACTCGAAATTTAACATATAGGTAGGTTATTGGTCTAATAATATTAGTGGAGTTAACAAAATAATTAAACCGGAAAACTAAAATATGTAACTAATGGGTTTATAGCGGGCAAAAGTACGAAACAGTATGCACGAGACGACATTTTTCATACGGATAGTGTTCTCATGACTAGATCCCTTTTAATGGTGGGTATGAGTAACGGTTGTGACGGATCACAATGTTTGGGATTTTCGGCTGGTTTTTCAAACCTAAAGATTCAACAGTTACAAAAAACGTTGTCAAAAAGTTTTTATTTTTCACTTTTTAGTGGGTTAGATAATAATTTATCGAAGTTACAATAGTCTAATGTAAACTGCTCATCACTTTTTACAAAATATTTCGTTTCCCGATGCAAGGAATTGAGGAGTTTATTGTTGAGGATTTCTCTTGGTAAAAACCAGAAGAACTGGAGCTGATGGTGAAGCCACCATCAGCTCCATTTCACCATATGCATTGTGACAAGCATAAATTGCTTAGCAACCAACGAAAGAGCATTGCTAGAGATGACGCGATTACGCAACTTAAATTCAGTCTTAAATTGACGCATCAGCAGAACTAGTACGTAGTGGTTGCCCTATGAAAAACTTCAATCATAATTGGGTATTATTTTTGTACGACCTGAATATTTTGGAATATTGAACCGAATGAAGAAAGCCCAACAAAAGGTAACTGCTGTAAATCGTTGAGGAATTCCCTCGACTGTCTATGGTCTCCATCATCAGACCTGTAATGGCACTTATAACCCATATGGGTGCAAAGTTCTCATCAATATAAATGAGTTAAGTCCAAACATAAGGTAGCTACTGTAAACCGTTGAGGAGTTCCCTTAACTGTCTTTCATCTTCATCATCAGACCCCTAATGACTGTCACAACCCTTCAGGTGTAAAGTTTTCATAAATACAAATTAATGAAGACCAAACACAAGGTACCTGCTGTAAATCATTGAGGAATTCCCTCGACTGTCTTTCGGCTCCATCATCAGATCGATTCCAGACCTTCATTAAATTGTAGTTCTTTAAAATATTTAATGAAAAAATTAACAAACGCACTAGGCGCTCCTACGATTTTCGAAGGTCCTCCGGGATTCCATCATCAGATCCTGGTTTCCTTATCATGGGACCACCCTTAAGGTATATCCTTTCTAGCAAAAAAGAATCATCCAAATCGGTTCACCCAGGAAAGAGTTCTGAGCTAACACACATTAAAAAAAAAAAAAAAAAATTACAGGCGAATTGAGTACCTCCTCCTTTTTGTGAAGTCGGTTAAAAAGAGGAACGTAATAACCTAAGTAATTATTTTGTCGGTAAAGCCGACTAATCTATTGTTTGTTCCGAAATTGGCCTATTTACTTAAATATTATCGGCGAGGACTTTGTACTCGCGCTCCGTGCAGGATAGGTTTTTACGGTTTTCATGACACATGCCATTTGAATTTGCACAAAACAGTGCAAAATCCACCATACCAATATTATTTTTTACTTGGTAACACGGTTGCTAATTGACTTTGCACGATCCTACTAAGCAATATCCACGATATACCTTTATATTTTTTTACTTGGTTAACACTGTTTTCCACGAAGACGTCATGAGGTCCAACTTATAGAAGGCCCTTACTAAAATTTGGTTACATTGAAAATTGAACTTTGTCACGTTAGCATTGAGTTTCTAGTTCCAAAACATGGCTATGATCTATGATCCTGAATTCAAGCTTAGCGTATAGTATAGGCAAAATAAACAGATGTTTTTCTTACTGAAGAATTTCATTGAAAATAAAGGGACTGGACAAGGATCATATTTCGTTTAAATATTGTAATTAAAAACCATTCGAGGAATAGGGTTGCTGATCACAGCTGTCCAACAAATTTCCTTAGATGATTGCTGTTTTTGTTCAATTGATTTCATTTTCTCAAAGTAAAAAACCGGAAGGTAAGTGATGCGATTATAATTATTCGATTTCATATCGTCAAAATAGCAAGTTTATCGAGTTTGTTTTCATCATCATGTAGGCAGTATCATGAGTATGCATTTGGTGCAGCCGTGAGGCACACAATACTGTTTTTTTTTTTTTTTTTGGTTTTGTTTTGTTTGCCCTAACCTGGGTCAAGTAAAATTATTTTCTTTCTTTCTTTGTTTTTTCTTTCTTTATGTAGTATAGGACTTTGATGGAAGTGCTTTGATTTTAGCGTTCCGTGCCTCAAAAGGAAAAACGAAACACTTTAGGATCACTTTGTTATCCATCTGTCTGACACCTTTTCTCAGGAATGCGCGGGGGGTATCAAATTGAAATTGAACTGCCTTACTTTGGAGCTGTAAAAAAATCGAGCGAAAGGCGTTTACTTAGAATCTTGGCATAAATTGCCATCCATTTTGCATATTTTGACACTCGCAAATAAATTAAAATCCATAAGATACATCCGGTTGACCTAGAATCACGAAATGTGGTAAGAAGCAAGGTCTCACAGTACAAATAGGTACAGGAAAATATCTGGAAATCCTTCATTTGTAGTTATAGTACATAATGTGGGGGACCATATTTTCTCAACTACAACGTTAAGTTTGTCTTTCAATTCGCAATCGAAAATTTAAAGGCCGTATCTTGAATTAACATTTAGTCTTTATTTCATTCAAGTCGGTCTACTCTCCAATCTAACAACCCACCAGCATCGGTAACAGATTCAGTGACATACAATAATATTGAATAATAGACCTACTTGTAGGTTCACAGCAATCATACATCATGGTACATTGAATAGAGCGATTTCATCTGATTATTTTGCGTATACATACTACACACAAGATTTAAATTCAAATGCCTAGATATACGCCGGGCGAAAAGTTTCTGCTGGCGGGAAGGGATTGTGTTTTGTTTTCGTCGTGTTTGATGAGAGGGGTAGGCAAACAGGCGCGGGTGAAACTTGATTTTTTTCTGTCTTACTGCGCCCTCTTAACTCTGGTCAAGCGTTATGTTATAGACTCTTTCGAGCACCACCTGGTGACGCTGGCGTCCCGATTAGTCAAAGTCAAACGATTGATTCAGATTTAACGTATTTCCGACATATATATATATAGGTACGTAGTTTAACTTTAGATACCTACTTTACAGTGTAGCAACAAAGTATGAGCTTTATCAACAAAAAGATCTGAGCACATACAATGCGGCAGTATTGGGTAGTGAGCCGATGCCAAACCCGCTGTATTCACATGATAAATTATCCGTCATTGCATTTGATCAATGCATGCAAAAAACTAAAAGGATGGAAGTTGCCCGAAACCGAAACTGAATCATGCACTCGTAATTGGAAAAAAGCTACATCGTTGTGATCGTGACTCATAATTTTCATCAGAGGTCTGCAATTTGGACAAAATGTTCTACAAAAACATTATGAGAAAAACACATGCTAACATTCAATCTGGAACAGCAACGTAAATGTTTGGTACATACAAAACAAGTTTAACTTAGCCACGCTAGATTTACTCGGCAGGCTGTAGGTATTGGCTTTCGATTACATTAGCGAAGTGGACCCGAAATAAATTTTCCGTTTCATTCAACCGCAGCAATTCGGAGCACACAAAATAAGCTAACTCATTCAGACGCAAGTGTTAAAAAGTCTCTGAAGCTCATCCTCTCTAACGAGGCAAGGTAGATACCTAGTTAAACAGTTTGTAATGTTATTGTTATTGTCGTGCGGCGTGATGTAAAATAGAAGCCGGCTTCTAAGTCATATAACCTCAAAAGCTCGGGGCCGTCGAGCCGCCGCGGATAGGGGACGCGCAGCCGCTCAATGTTGTGGCGCGTGCGCGCTGCGCCCGCCAGCGCCGAGCCGACGACGCTGCACAAAGCGCGAGTGGCCGCGATGTCTCGCACCGACTCTTCACGTTGATGACTCGCAAAACTGAGACACGCGAGCACCGCGGATCCATCTCAGCACTGTGAAAATACGAGCATGTGATAAGATTTAGTGTGAATAGAAAACGTTAACGTAGTGTTTCCTTTTGTGATAACTAAGTAGGAACAACAGCAAAATGTACAAGACAGTGCGGCACGGCGAGAACAGTCTCCAGTACACCATCCTTCCGCAGACCGAGGAAGTGTTGAGCAACAGCGGCCTGAAGGGCAAGGGACGAGACTACAGCCCCTCAATTCATGTGCGACGGACTCGAAGGAAATCAGATTTGAAATATGCTTTATGGATAATGTCCAGTATGGCAGCAACGCTCTTTCTAACTCTCGTTCCACTTTATATTATTGATGCAAGGAATCAACAAGCCCATGAAGAAATCATCATGACCCCTGAACCGATGGCATCCGCTGCACGTGCTGAGATGGAAATGTCTAGGAAAAAAGAGCTGAGGTTGTTCCTAGGTCAGAAATACGAAACAAGTACTCCATCGACATCGCCTTCAACCACCTCGTCTACTGTTCCATCAACTGTTACTGGCGACAGAGCTACTACACCTCCTTGGACAATGCCAGCGTTACGGTCGTGGAAGAGCTCAACGTCCTCTACAGTTATGCCGCCTATTCCTACAGACGATAACGTTATTCCTCTTATTGGGACTGCATCGAGTAACAATAATGATGCATCAGTTAAATGGGAGAAAGACATTATAATCCGAGCGACAGTCACTCCGGAACCAATCACGCTACGCAGCGTTTTAAGATACTACTCACGAACACAAGTTCCCTCAGAGAAATCAGTATTCGCCACAAAAGGGTTCGATGACGTTTTGATTACAACTAAAGCTACTACTACTAGGACTCCAGTAACGACTGAGTTTGCCACTACTAGTGAAAATTCGAAATTAAGAGATTTGAAGGATACAATGCTATCGGTGGATGACGATGATGAATTTAAAGAGTCGCTTGAAGTAGATGAAGTGTTTTCTTTGCCACCATTGAAGCCTGACTACGCGGCCCCTGGCACTGATTCCGATGAAGTGACGGTCTCAAAGGCCGGCGACGCCGGGTGGTACGGAGCGCGCTGGCCATTCGTGGACACGTCATCTTACTTCCAATGGACGGTAAGTAGTGCATTATTAACTAACTTATGTAATTTTATCTACCTATTTACTTAATCATAACGCCAGTGCGTGTTTTACATGCCTAATCATACCAATTCTTCGGTACCTAACAGCTGGTAATTTAATGAAAACGGACATGGAAAACTTAGTTGATTTACGAAATCTATTGTGGATTGTGTACTTATGTAATGCGATTCTGATAACTTGCAATAAGTAGGTAGGTACACTTTGTAGCTGAATGCAATGTAGATATTGATTGTCTGAAATCGATAATCCGAGAAAGTGACTCGTAATTAAGTTCCTACGTTTGGCCGAGATTGTCTTTCTACCGAAGAGATGTTTTATAACAGTAAAGTATTCCAGAAATACTTTCGTGGCCTACGTTAGGATATGATTTATTACTTCTTTCCATATCTTATAACACTATACAACTGAGTATGAAGCGTTTGGTATGCAG
Source organism: Griposia aprilina (assembly GCA_916610205.1). Classification (NCBI taxonomy): domain Eukaryota; kingdom Metazoa; phylum Arthropoda; class Insecta; order Lepidoptera; family Noctuidae; genus Griposia; species Griposia aprilina. The sequence continues at coordinate 12,360,865 of OU744297.1, read as the reverse complement.
ATGAACATAATAATTTATAAGCAGCAAATGCAGAGTTTCACTTTAAACCACATTTAAATCCATGTGCGTGGAATTTAGCCTTCGTAATGTTGAGATACCTACTATGATTCAATCAGACAGACATATCTACAAACGAGAGCTTCAACTTATTGATCCTGGTTCAGTACACTCTAAATGGATGGTAAAACCCACTATGTGCATCAAAATTCTACTCCATGTTTGTAAAGACCTTCGTTTCTACCGATTTAACTATTAGCACATAGGCTCACAGCCATAGATACTTATGTAAATACGTGGTATGTAGGTAAATATACGCTTTATATTGTGCTGCCTAGGTGAAGTCAACTTTTAAAGCTTCGATAAAGTGATAGGTCCTTATCAAAACAGTTAATTTCATCAAAAATATTCAAAACTAAGCGAAGAAATTAGTCATAAATGTGACTGCCAACGTGCAAGTGTTATAAAGTCTTTTAAACGGATTGGGGCCTTGGATGCTTGACCAAAAAATGGCAAAGCTAACCCTTCATATCATGAATAGGGAACGCTCGTACCGGTGAACTGACAGTCCGCGTTTGCGTTTGGGAAAACGCCTGTATTTACGCCGTTTCTATCTTTTTCATGTCTATATATATATAACACTTAACAATTGAAAGGTGTAAGGTAATGACGAAACTATTCAATCGTTTGGCTAATTATATTTTATGAAATCGAGTCAAGAATACGGAACTACCAGGTTTAAATGATAAATGATTTTATTTCTGTAAGTAGGTTTGTACAAACACTTTTACACGTCAATCATATTTTTAAACTAGATGAGGTCGGCGTTTCCTATCTGACTACTCTGAGAAGAAAGGCCGAAACAAACTCAGAGGTCACAGTCTCTTTTAAAGTCCAGACATAATTTTGGTCAAATCATATGAAGACCATGTAGATTGGTATCTGAAATGGTCTTTTGAGGAAAGGACCACACAGATTGAGTGGACCTGTCCAGTCAGTGCACGTATTTGTCAGTAATCGTGCAGCTCAACTCAGGAAGTCAGGACTTAAGGTTTTATACACAACTCCCTATTCATAATTTTTCGATATCTGAGGTTCCGAATCTCTGAACGAATTTATCTTTCAGCATTATTGTACAGGGAATAATACATTGTGAGAGATAACTGAAGAACATAAGTGCTCGATCGAACACATGTGTACAAGCTACAGTATAAATATAATCCGAATGGCCTAATAAGTATGACATTAATGACAAATAAATTATTACAACACTGTAAGAAACATATGGATGTCATTACACTCATATTATAGGGCTGGAAAAATTGGCAAAAAAGCGAAGGCCGGGGATTTACCACAAGCTACCGTTGAGGTTTCTTACTTACAAGTTTCATTGAAGTTTATTTTTGTTTCTAGATCACTAATCAGCTTATTGTGTTCCCACAGCTGGGACACAGCCTTCTCTCTGTGAGAGGGAGTAGGCCGCAATTCACCACGCGGTCCCAGTGCGGGTTGGTGCATGGCACATGTCTTCGAATTTTTGGTTCAAGGACATTCTCACCTCACGATATTTTTCTTCACCGGTTTGAAAGCAGTGGTGATTAAATAAATTACACAAAGTAAAGCGCCTGATTGGGTTCGAACCCACGACTTATACCTCGTTAGTCGGGGCCGATACCACTGGGCCACCACTGTCCTCCTATGTTTCTAGATACCTTCTCAGAATACATGTTAACTATTGTTTAATGTAGTCAGCCAAAGGGCTTCAATAACGATGATTATGAACATGCAACATTACAATTTACAATGCCAAAAGTAATTTTTAATAGGTAGTACATAATAATTTGCTCTGTTATTCTCCACGGTAAGTTACCCAAGTTTTGAGATTACCTAACAGTTATGGTACAGCACAACTATTTTCTTAATGTTCCTCGGGAATCATCGCATAATATTAGATTTAACGTGTATAATAATTTGATTTCAGAACTAAGTACTTTATTGTTGTTGTAATCAAAACAAAACAACTATAAACTAAGAACTTAGTTCTGAATTCAAATTACACACTATAGGTACATGATAAATCTAATAATTGATGGACATGGAAATTAGCATTTGTTTGTATTCGGAAATGCGATGATTCCCGAGGAAGAAAATAGTTGTAGGTACTGTAATCTTACTACGTAAGAGATGGTATTCCATCCTACAATACTTACATACACTTTACATGCGTGATGTCAATAAAAAAAATCGTATATTTAAACTGACGATGAGCTTATAATTCGCTAACGGAAGTAATCTGCTCTCACCGGAGTTGCGGGACTATGGAACTACTCTTGACGGTTTAAATTAGCGTACTTTAACTACATGTAGCCAAGTCTGGCATATTCCACCATGCTAAACACAATAATGTGTTCTTTTATGTTGCTATACCTAGAAAACTTCTGGGTAGGAGGCACTAAATTTGTTTAGGTCTATTTCTTATCGTCTAGCGTGCGCTTCGAATCTTTTGACCTGAGAACTTTCTCTTGCGTTTCTGCGATCGAATTCGGAAGAGTAAGTGACTTTAAAGACTGACAACTGTTGCTTTAAAGACTTATAAAACTGCCGACACTTAGGTAGTTTTGATGGTATTTCTGGGAGGCTAACAATCCGGCATTATACAAAATTACCTAACAAAAATATCAAAACTGTGGGGATTTGCACTGCTATGGCGCCAGCACCGGCTTCAAGTGTTTCTAAAACATATACTACGACCCAATAACATGACATGCAAACTTACGTAATATATTTTTCAGGGTTACTCCCCGGGTGACAACCTGCTCCTACCACTGTTGGTGGCAGCTCTGTCGTCCATCGCCCTGGTGCTGTTGCTGGCTCTGGCGGTGCGCCGGCGCAAGCGCTCGCAGATCGCCTCCTCGAAGCTTGGGGTATGGGCACAAACACACCATTTTTATATGCAACGCACTTACACATACACACACAACACTAATACACACAACACTAATACACACACAACACTAATACACACACAACACAAATACACACTTGCTCGGAAAGTGGCTCTTATTGTACCGCTTGCAGCTTGCTTGTTACTGTGCATTGCCGCACAAGCGCACCGCGCGGAAAAGTGCGCCGCATATTACTATTATATTACTCAGATGTGCCCTTTTTTTTTTAATCTCAGCGACGAGCCCTTCGTGCCTTATAATATAATCCCTAAAAGTATTGTGAATATATAAACTGAATGAATAAATAAAACATGTGTACTATCGGCTCCTTTACGGCTTCACTTTCGGCTCGAGCTGCAATCCAGCATCGAGTGTAAATGCCTACAATGACAAACTTTGCTCACTTGTATTAAAATGTACTAGGATATGTATCTTAACTTGCCATCTGGCAAGCAAACCAAGACGAGGTCACCGCCTCCTATGGACATCCTATTGAATACCTATCAGAGACATGGTTAGCTGAAATGTCTCATGTGCCATTTTTTATTAGCTGTAGGTAAATATTAATTAAGTTTTTGTTTGGAACATTCTTTAAAAGAAATCCTAATAAAAGTGAGTGCGCTATTCTAGCTGGGTAGTGGGTAGACAGAATAAACATCGTATCGAATTACCGTGAAGTAATTTTCATTACAATCTAGACTGGTACAGCTTCTGAATGACTCTAAATAACTTTTCTGATGTAGCGTTCTCATAAAAACCCTCATTAGAATGGAACAGCACGGACTAGAGCAATGCCATGCAAGGTACCTACCTACCTTGCATAAAAGATTGCATTATTAATAAAAAAGCCAAATGGTATGATTTAATACGAAAAGTTATAAGAAGATTATGTAAGATACAGTATCTTAGATACATTGTTTTGTGTGTGGGTAGGTACTACATAAAAATATCCGTGTGCAAATAATATGTAGCTTTGATGTATACATAATCGTAGCACTTGTTTCAGAAGTTAACCGCCGATCTTCAGGCTGACGACAACACGAACCTGTTGACAGCTGAGAACGCCGAGGACGGCGAGGGCGACGAGTGAGCACTTCGCTCTGACACGCTTAAAGCTTGTTCAGCAGCAGCCAGACGGCAGGATGCCTCGTGTACAATTCTGGTACATATCGTACATAGTTTAACGACACACTCGTCTTATAATACCTATAACTTTCATTTAAATAACTAATAATAAAATATTATATTTATACGTATAATGGATTACCTACTAGTAAACGCTATTCGCTAAATGCTAGAGCGTCAAGTGTGGAGAAACAGCGCGAGCATACCTACGGCAACTCATTCATTCATAAACACAAGCCAACCATTAGGTCAAGTTGCGGCACCTGTCACAACCACTGAAGCTGTTGTAAGCAGCGAGACTACATGACGTGCATGACTAATGACTTATTGTTTACATAATACTGTTTTTTAACTGAATTACAGGTAATGACTATAAATTTTATAACGTAAATGTTGCACCCAAGAATACTCAATTTTGCTTGTGTGTATGACTAATAGACATTATAATGATTAAGAACAGTGTTTATATCGGCAGCGCTGTAATAAGGTTCACGTGTCTCTGTCACCTCAATTGTACATCAGGCATTCCACGCACTTTGTAATGATTTAGCCGCCATAGTGTAGATTCTCGAAGTCGCATTAGAAGACCTGTCTGTGTTCGTCTTCTTACACACCGATCATATTTCAAACTTTCAGTGCCTATTGTTTGTATATAATGTACGATTCGGTTGGTCTCGTACCAGCGAAGGCCAGGAGGTGGTTCCATGTTCAGAGATACGATATAATATGTAAGTATATTTTGTAATCGCACTAGATATTCGATCGTTAATTAGGGACGTTCGTGTCAAATGCCAAAATTGCTAAAATATTTTTGTTACAAATAAATTACTACGTAGATACGTTGGGCGCAGGGGAATGGTAGTCAGGTTATTGTAGTATTCATCTGTTTGATGAGACACTTAGGTACGTTTTCGGGTCATGTCAATACGTAGCGAAGGGTCTCCTACGAGCTTCTAGTAGTCTAGTAATTAATAGCTAGTGGTGGTCGACGTGATCCAGTAACAGATTTTGCCATTTCCTCGTGACTCACAAACGCCATTCGGCATCGTAATAAAACATGACAATTAGATATTGATAGTGTACTTATGAGCTTGCTAGAACCTAACTATATAGTGGTGGCATTCGGTGCTTCTGTTCATTCATTATTAATAAATGTAGATACGTTGTAACGGTCGAGCTCGGCCACAGTCGACTCAATGTTATTCACGCTATCAGAATCTATATCAAGCGGCAGTCTCCGACACACTGCGCACTTGTCGCTGCACATAAAAGCAGTATTGTTGGGCTCGACGCTCAGCACGCGATTCATCTACAACCTTCGTGCTATATATATCATATCTCTGAAAGTTTCGATTGTATGACTCGTCAGTATTAATTAAACCTGTGGTACTTATAAATCTACATAATAAGCATACTCATTAATTTTTTGTGTAGCCTGCTAGGATAAGATGAAATAATATCAATCTCGGTGTAACGTTTATCTGTGTTTTAGCGTCGCTCTTTTATTAATATACATTTCAATTATCTAACTTACATTTCAATTAAGTATTTATATAATTTTAAACATAGTTATAAGACTGATATATGATTGCGTTTTTTAGGATTAGTAAGTTTTATTTAAAAGACGTGTAATCTGTTACGAAATTATTTTATAACGGCACTATTATTTTCAATTTATGGGTAACTTTGTGTGCTAAGAAAATATAAGCACTTACGCGTATTATGTAATTCAATGTTAGGTATGTAATATGACTGTACAATCATATGTGAGAAGAGAGGGGAGAAGTGTTAGTTAGAAATTAAAATGTGATACCTCCGTAGTATCTTTGAATACTTATTGTCGTTTCCCCTGTAGAAGGAATTGTTAGTCTCTTGAACACGATTCGATTTGTATTTATGAAATCGTGTCGAGCGCAAGGAGTCGTGGAAGTTTGGATATAATTAATTACCTCTTTATTAACATGTGGATCATTATAATTCATGCTAACATTTTGTATAATGCAAAGTAACATCGCACAATAACGTATCAATAGTATTTATGTTTTATTCGCTTTGTTAGAGTTAGTTTGATGAATGCCTCGAGCAGTGTGATTATTTTGTATTTGCTGAGAACACACACCATGTACATAAGTAATGAAATAAATTATGTTTTCCCACCCGAATATGGCATTTTTGTTGATCCCATGATCTTAAACCTGTATTTCGAGTTACATGGCGTGACCAATGAGAACAATTTATATCGTGTATAATAATTATATACTCAATTAACATGAAGTGTTGAATAAGCAAACACATTGTTTTTAAAATAATTCAATAAGTGCAATTAAATTATTATAAAAGCTCAAGTGTTTGTTATTCACCAAGTAACTACTGCGTGCATTGTGCATCCGTTCAAATTCTATGATTCATGATGTAATGTAATAGTCGCCTACTGTTTCGTAGAGGAGACTGCTACTCGTTCGTATAATAAAGCGGAAATATGAATTAAAAGTTGGTTTAATAAGGCTTTAGATTTTCTTAAAAATATTTGAAGTTTTCAATAAAACATAAAAAAGTATTTATACATATTTTTATTTTATTTATCTAACAGTGAAAAACTGTGCAATACGAACCTAATATTAAAAACTATAGCATACATTTTAAATTGCCTTTAAAATACTATAAACAAGTTTTACTCGTTAGAGCAATTGACTTAATATGTCACTATAATTAAAAGGGATGAGACCCACTATGTACAAGAGAACAATAAAATAATCAAACAACATACTAAATATGAAAATATATTGCAATTAAGATCTTTTAACATAATATACTTTATGAATGCTCTTTTTAGTGTCAATAAATGGGTAGAAAACCCAATACTATTATACCTATCATAAAAATGTAAAATAACCAAGATCATCTTTTTATCTCAATATAATATCTCATATATATTGTCAAGCCGTTCCATGTTTAGCTTTCTTGTCCTCTATATACAATTAATAAATTAACATAATAATAACAAGAATATAATCAAATCATTAGTATTCCCCTTTAAAATCTATTTAATAATTGGTTTTTATTTACATCATAATATTAAAACCTACCTTCGTTTCATCAGTTTGAAACCCCGCAAACGAGATAACCTCGACCAATACTCATTTTTCAGTTCAAAAATATATAAACGGATTGTAAATACTCAAATTACTTTTATATACAAAAATATTATGAATTTTAAAAAATTACAACCAAGTCCACCAAAATACTAGATTTGTACAAAGTATTACCTTTATAGGGAAACTAAAAGTTAACCAAATTTTGTCTATAATGGTACAAAACAAAATTAAATTTTGTAAGAGGCGTATTTATGTCAGTATTCTCTATGTTAGCTATAGCTATACAATCCTCGAGAAATATGTTGAGAGACATTGATATAGAAAAACCCAAGCAACACAATAACTTCAAATTATGTCATTTAAAAGTGCCTTCGACTGTAAATACAAGTCAAAGATGTAAACTTTTATTTGATAAAAACAAATTCAAACTTTAAACCTACCGTCATAAAGCAGTTTTTATTACCAAAATCAACGCATCATAAGTTACGTTTTTAATTTGCAATATTTACAGAAAAGGGGCTCAATTTTGATTGGAGCACTCATTTTCACCGACGTTTTTGAGTCGCTGAATGTGTTTCTTAGGTTTGGTATATATCAATGATGATAGAAGAAATTGAAATATCTTTAGAGTTACAAAGATATAGCAGTGTGTTGTTATTGAGGCGGGTGTGCCGGCCGCAGTATCCTGGCGAGCACGTGGCGCCCTCCCACTAGTTTCAGTTGCTGGCCGTCCATTAGTACGCTACGGACGCCGCTAGAGGTCGGCACTGATGCACTTGTCACAGACTGGAAATATTAAACTGTATATTTAACAACACAAAACTACACTAATAATGATTATTCATTGCTTATTAATAATAAGTAACTTTCGTTTAGTCAACCGAAGAAAGATATTATAATCTTAATTTTTGTTACATAGCATTTACCGATAATCAAGAGTTTTGAGTTTTCACAAATCCCTTTATTCATAAAATGCTTGATTTAATGTTATTGTTGTGTTGGGCAATATTGCCCTTTACCCTCATTAATGAATAATTTTAAATAACGCGCAAATGAAAGAGTTGATTAAATATCGTTTTCAATCTTTTTGCAGCTGACAAGTGACAAGCATAGTCGTTCATATTAATAATATAACAAATTATTCTAAAGCAGAAACCCTTAACACTCTAAGATAAGACCAGACTCAAAAGGGACCTGATGTACAGAGGAAGCACTCATAATCTCATACTATCTAGTAACTTACTGCCAGCTTACAATCTACAGTATTATTAGGTTTTAAAATATAGGTTTATGTAGGAAGTGCTTGTTATAAAAGCAAAGCAAATGTCTTAAACATCAGTGAAGAAAATAAATTGTTAATATGTTTTAAATAGACCCGTCCGTCGCATCCAATCACACATGCAATCAACTCTCTTTAGTGTTTACAGACAAACCAACACATTGCAAACCAACTGCAAAATGTATTTTGGATGCAGTTTGCAGTCAAGCCAACTGCATTACAGCTGCAAGCCGCGGGCGCATATTTAGAGCTAAAAATGTGAGCTGATTCAGCCCTAACTATGCTAGGCTGATCTGGATCAGAGTGGTGGCGTAGGAGCAAAAATGTACGCACAATCCATCTGATCGATGCACAGCTACTCTATAATTGAGCCGTTCAGTTGTAGCAGTTGTAATGCAGTTAGAACACCCAAACTACATTTTGCATCGGTAGTTAAAAATATCTGTCAGTCTATACCCATATTTAGATTCATGCAAATCTTGAACTACAAAACTCAGTTCTGAATCTGAAGCATTTTTCACACCATGCAAACTGTCAAAATTCACCTGTTGAATTTTTATTCCTTGCGCGAGTTTAACTTGTTGTATTGGATTCACCTAAAATAATGATAAACAATATATGACAATAACTTATTCTGGATGGTATAGATGAAAACAACTTAAAAGTGTGAGCAATAATACTAAATTTGTCAGAAATAGTTTTTACCTGTTGTAGTTTTAAAACGGGCGCTGACGTCGTTGATGTCGTCATCGTTTGAGCACCTATGATAATAATAAGAAAAGTTTTTGATAAAATTAAAGTTCAGCTACAAATGCAAATCATACTGGATTATGAAGAATACTTACCAATATTACTTAAAACTAAAGTTTGTGATGATGGAACGGCACCACTCGTTGTTGACCCCACCCTGATTGTATTGCCATCGCTTTGCTGAAAAAATAGATAAACAAACATTTAACTTGACATTTCCAATCGAAGCTATCAGACAGAGCCATTTTCAAACATGTCTTAGGGCTTTATGGAGACTGGCAGACTGAGTTTATATTCGGGCTTCATAGGAGTTTGCATCCCCATTCTCTGGGCAGTATTTTCAAATTCCCCCATAAGCCAGCTTTTTAATAAGTTGTTTACTATCTGTTTAAGTCCAACATTTCATCATAATCGGTCCAGCCGTTTCGAAGATTAGCCGGAACAAACAGACAAATATTTCAAAAATAGTTTTTTGTTATACCGTATATACTTTCATATGCATTTAGTAAAAAGCTGTTATTTTGACATGACAAAAAGACACATCAATTTTATATATTTGTATTGTATAGAAGATTTATATGTATAAGCACTTGAGTGAGATACCTGAGATAGAGGTTTATTCTTAGTTCAGGTAGAATCCCATTAATAGTTCAAGGCACTGATATTCTTGTAAATATTTTATATATGTAAATGAATAGTTCAATTAGTACAAGTGAGCACGGACCTGCAGTATAATGTTGTGCAGCGGCTTGGCGGACGTGAGCAGCAGCGGGCGCGCCAGGCGCGCGCCGGGCGCCAGCACGCGCACGGCGGCGCGCGGCCGCACGCCCGCCAGCGCCAGCGTGCGCGTGCCGCCCACCATGCCTTCTAGCGACAGCATCTGACCCTGGTGACATGCCGATATTAAAATTACTCTATAATTATTGTATAGAAAAGGTCTCCTCATAAAGATAAGGATGAATTCTGCTACAAACATCAACGCCCGCCTCTTGCAGTATGCAGCGTCAAGAAGCTATAGAAAAGCATTGGTGTGTTGAAACCCATCATTGCAGCTTAAAAATACTCTGTAAATTTAACGCACAGGCCAGATATCATTGGTGTTGTTTAATAGGAAATTCCAGCCTTAGGAAAGCTCATTGATATTGCTCACTGTGTATTTTAATTTTAATCTGAATTGCAAGTTTCCTCGTGATATTTATTTTCTGTCACCATATGGCAGTAGAATCTAAATTAAAATTCTGAAGAATATACAGATGAATTTAAAACCACTTTTTTTTTAATCATTATTGCTGATATTATTATTATCTAAACTAAAATATAAATAACGTAATTAATACCTCAGATACACCTAATAATCTTTCACAATTCTCTAGCGTTATCTACGTCCAACAAAATATTATCAAATCTTAATTTAATTATTTCAGTTGCAATAAACCATTTCCAATAGTTAATTATGTACTCTCGCCGATAATCAAAATGATAAGATCAATATCAGCTCTTCCACTTGGCTAAATTCGTGAGCGGTTATTTCAAGACACTGCGTTATAAATTGTTGTAATCAACTAGTCGGCAATCACTTACCTGTGCATTGGTCAACAGTTTTGCCACTATTGGTTGCGCAGTAGTCGACTTGTCGCCGCCCGCCTGACTCCGCACAACTTGCGATAACGACTTCGGCGTCTGATTAGCCAGCTGCACTGTTTGCCCACTTGCCAACTGCAACGTCTGCCCACTCGACAACTGCACAGTTTGCCCACTAGACAACTGCAGTGTCTGCCCACTTGGCAACTGAACTGCCTGACCTGCTAGCTGCACCGTTTGACCACCTAATTGCACGGTTTGGCCACCTAACTGCACAGTTTGGCCACTTGGCATTTGAACACTTTGACCAGATAATTGAACGTTAGATCCACTTAACTGCACTGTTTGCATATTACCACTGGCTAACTGGACGGTTTGACCGCTAGGTAATTGAACACTTTGCGACGGCATTACACTTTGGCTAGCTACTTGAACACTTTGTCCGCTGGGTAATTTTACCGTGTGCCCAGTTAACTGCACACTTTGTCCTGCTAACTGAACTGTTTGACCAGCGATTTGAACTGTTTGTCCTGCTAGTTGTACTGTTGAAACAGGTATTTGGACGGGTTGGCTCGTTTTGATAGTGGGTGCGGATTGATGTACGCGTGAACTGGGGGATTTGACTGTGGCGTTGGAGACGCGCACGGTTTGTACGGATTGCGGGTTTGCTAGCTGCACTGTTTGACCGCTGGGTAGGCGCACGCTGTGGGTGGGCAGTTGGAGGGAGGACAGTTGCAGCGTGTGCCCGGAGCTGAGCTGCACGGCCTGGCCGGCCGGCAGGTGCACGGTGCTGGCCAGCTGCACGGTGCGCCCGCCCGCCAGCTGCACCGTGCGCGTCGACACCGATGACGTCACCACTGTCGGCATGCTGCTTACTACTGCCGTCGCGCCCGCCGTGCTCTGCAATGTAGTCATGTTGATTACACTTTGAAAGCCTTAGCCGATTTAGAGTAATCCGAAGACTAACAATAACTACAAATACGTTGACGCTCGTAGCAGTGGCAGTCGCGGTCGTAAAACGTGGGAGCGAGATGGCACGAGTCCCTAACTATACCATATTCACCGTCCTACTCGCACGTTTTATGACCGCGACTACCACAACTCTTGAATAACATACTTTCAAAATTACCTGTGCAATCGTTGTGACAGACGCAGTAGTTGGTACTGCGGGCCGCTTCTTAGTGGCAGGTGTAACTGTGAAAGAAAATGCTACTTATGTATTTTTGTAAATAAAATAAAATTGATAGTATTAACGTTTTTTGTCGCCCATTCTATTGTATTTAATAAGAAAGTAGCTACATTTTGCTTTACAACATTGAGCTATATTACCTTGCTGCATCAATGCCCGTGGAGATATTAGTGACTTTCCTGATGCTGGAGTGGCCGGACTTAACACTCGGACTACGCCGCGCCTCGTCGTTGGTGTTGCCTAATAAACAAAAAAACAGGCATTTATTACTTTTCTTTATTTTCATTTGCGGCCCATTATACTTCCACTGTCTAGTTTGTTATCCTCAATTTTTTTTACTGATGTACGATAAAGAGTGTAAAAATATAGCATTATTTTCAAGACCATCCAATGCGGCTGTTATCATTTAGCCACGAGCCTCTCTTATTGTGTTCAAAATACAATAGCTTTCCGTGAGCGGGCGATTTTTTTTTTACATTTTGTGAAGGCTTACAGACTAATACATAATAGTAACAATAAACCACATCTAGATTGCTAATTTCAAGCCTTCACAGATAAATACAAAAATATCGATTAATCTATACTTAGCAACATAGTTTTGCTTACATACACAAACTTTAATTTAAGTTATAGTTATTATAACGTACCTGTGTCGAAGGTGTGGACACTACAGCCGTCACAGTAGTCTGCACTGGACTCGGTCGTATCAATAATGATCGCGTACCTTGAGTCCCCTGTAAAAACAAAATATGACAGTTGTATTCCATCCTCATAAGAAAACTGTACATTACGGCATTCTTTCAGGGTGAGTGAGTGAGATAACGCTATTGAAAGGGAGGTTTATACCTCCCTTTTAATAGCGTTATCTCACTCACCCTGAGCACTAGAAAATATTTGTTATTTAGTTTTCCCCGAAGGGTTAGCCAGAGGTGTTCCCACAGCCACATTTCGCCAGTTATGTACAAGTCCTATGTAAAATAGGGGGCGAGGAACTTTATGAATATTTTTACAAATATGCGAAGTGAAGTACACACGGCTACATATCATTTCCAGTTTTATCTGACCTCGCATTGTATAGGTTTTTCGTAAAATGAGAAGTCAGCTTATACTGGAAATCTGTAGCTTGATATGTAGTCGTGTGTACCAGCATAAATATAAGTGCTAATAATATACAAGTAAGGAATATGGAAGCTCGTAAGTACCTTATTCTGCAATACTTGAACAGTAGTTGTACTGGATGGTTGAATCACAGTCGTTGATTGCAAACTTGGCGGATTCGCAACCGTGCTTGTTATTATCTAGAAAACGAAATAGTTTATGTATTATTTGATTTGTAGAAACTTAGATACTAGATCTTTGATAAAATAGACCCATATTCACCTGGGAATGTGACCCTTCAACCTTCTGTAACGGCCTTTGTTTGATGAGAGGTGATTTATGCGGTGTTGCCACTACGGAAGGCAATGACTTTGACAATTGAGTCGCAAGACTTCCACTCTGATTGACAATAATCTGTTTCGTCTGTTGCACTTGACTCTGCTTCGGCGACTGCGACGCCGGTATCGTCTGACTGATTTGTTTCGCCTGACTAGTAGCTTGCTTCACTATAGTCGGTGGTTTGATAACTTGAGATATCACAGTTCCTTGCTTAGTTGTAGTTACGTTAGGTTTCGGCGCTTGAGGTGTCACGTTCGTTTGTTTCGGGGACTGGGGGAGTGAAGGTTTCGCTGGCTGTATGACTGTTGTCTGTTTCGCTTGAACATTACTTTGTCTTACTGCTTGTGCGAGTAAGTTGGCCTGTTTAGCTGATTGAGCCATAAGTGCGGATTGTTTTGTGGCTGGTTTCGTAGTTTGAGCAGTTTTCGGTGCTGCGTTGGCTTTTGTTTTCGGCGGTGGTGTGGCAACGAGTTTTCCTTTCGGTTTAGGTGGTAAGGCGACTTGCTTCCCTTGCGATGCTTGCGTGGCTTGCATGAGGAGTTGAGCGGAGGAGAGGTGTGGGACGTTGGGAGGGGGGCCACTGTCGTCAACGTCCACATCGCTGTCCGATGCGTTTTCTACTATCTCTTCTACGCTACCGACCTCTAGCTCCAACTGTAGGAAATAAAGCTTGATATTATGAAGATGCTTGAAGAAATAGGTACCTATGCAGTTAATTCTCATATAGAATTTACTGAACTGAACGTGTAAGACGTTCAGTTCAGGGAACAAGCAACACCCCGCTAGGTTTTTTCACAAGAGGAAAATATGGTAACGAATCTATGTTTATGAAATCGACGGCAAGGTTTGGGCAGAAAAAACAACGTAATTATTATAACAAAAAGTTATGCGTGGTCAAACATACAAAAAAAAAATTATATATACGGGTCGACTTGAGAACCTCCTCCTTTTTGTTTCGTCGGTTAAAAATGTACTGCTACTCTGCTGGCTTGGGGAAAATATTACAATATCAGTTAACACAATTTGTTTGCTTAGTCGTTAACTTTATCGTGTATGCTGTGGTCTCCTATAAATGAAGGAGTACACCTACTTAATACCTGATGTTGTCCATTATATTTATGTGTTATGTATTGTGTATATCCTTTATTGGAGTTCCTAAGTATATAAACGCACGACTCACGGAATGCGTGTCGGCGCGCGGCTCCCTGCGCGCGCCGGGCAGGTCGGCGCGCGGCGGCGACAGCAGCATGGTGCCCACCTTACTGCTGCGACTGCGCCCGCTCGTGATCTTCAGCCAGTCTTCTTCACTCCTGAATGACAATGAAATCAATTCTGGATATAATACAGAGTTCAATGAGTTGGCTGTTGAACTTTAGTCGTCATTTATTTATAAAAACTACTAGTTTTTGCTCGCGGCTTCGCCTGCGCGGTCGTCGGAAATTATCCCAAGGAAACGTACTACAGAGATAAAAAGTATCCTATGTCCTAACCTAGGTCATGGTCTATCCGTGTGCCGAAAGGCAATGGGCAAATGTGGTCCAATTCTCCACCACTAACGAGACCTATGTAAGTGAATAGTTTATTAAATAAGGTGTATTTTACAAGCTTTTTTACAAACTTTTATTTAGTTTCACCTATCCCGATGTTTGTCTGTAATAGAATCTTGTAAGTTAAATTTGATCTACTTCCCGGTTACCGATTGAGCCGAAATTTTGTATGCATATGTAAATCGGATGACAATGCAAAATTATTATGACATGGAGCTGATCTGATGATGGAACCGGAAGGTGACCATAGGATCTCGGTAGTTAAACGACACAACCCCATCGAGTTTGGACTCGTTTGATCCGTCTTGATGTGTTCTTTGGTGCTAGATGGTAACCAGGGCCTGATGATGGAGCTGGAAGATGGCCATAGAAACTCGGTAATTATACGACACAACCCCATCGAGTTTGGGCTCGTATGATTCGTCTTGACGAGTACTTTGGTGCTAGATGGTAACCAGGGTCTGATGATGGAGCTGGAAGATTGCCATAGGAACTTAGTAGTTAAACGATACAACTCCATCGAGTTTGGACTCGTTTGATGCGTCTTGACGAGTACTTTGGTGCTAGATGGTAACCAGGGTCTGATGATGAAGCTGGACGATGGCCATAGGAACTCGGTAATTAAACGACACAACCCCATCGAGTTTGGGCTCGTATGTATCGTCTTGACGAGTACTTTGGTGCTAGATGGTAACCAGGGCCTGATGATGGAGCTGGAAGATAGCCATAGGAACTTGGTAATTAAACGACACAACCCCATTGAGTTTGATTCGTCTTGATGGGTGGACCGTTTTTGATGGATGGTGAGTGTTGGTGGTTTGGTGGACGTAAATATGCGACCCCATCTTTGGGAAAATAAGTCCGTTCGTTCCGTTTGTAATGAATATGGATTCTGTCTTTGATTAGATGGATGACCCAATGCCAAGGTGAGCACTTGCCGAGGGAATATAAACATGTCATATCGCTAACGTTACGGCTCAGTACCAGGGCGAACCCTGTTGTACTGAAGCCCTTATCCCCCTACAATGGACCGCTGGGGGGGTGGACCATTTTTGTCCTGTACTCGTGGGAACAACATGAACAAACATCAAAAATACTAAAAAGTTAAAATTAACATTAAAAGAAAAAAAAACTTTTTGAAATTATTACTTGTTAATAAAAACTAAAAAGTTAACAATAATTTAAACCTGATAAGAAAAATACCATTGTATAGGTACCTATATTGCAATCTTTGACGATAAATGATCTTCTACGTCACAATAATCCCATATCGTACATACCTAACTAATTATATATTTTTACCCTAACCTAACCCTAAAACTTTACACCGTGTATTAAATCTTTGCGTTTTTATCACAAACCCAATTTTTTATAAATAAAATTGTGTTTACAATAAAAAAGCTGAATAAAAGCTGGTTGCTGCACATAGGAATGGCTACAAACGAGGGAACTCCTCAACGGTCAATCGCACAGACACAAAATTTTATCTAGGCATCATACACCATGACTTTCTGCTGACCCCGGATTGGCTCGAAATTTTGTTTGCGGCAGCCGTCGACACGTCTAAAACTGTCACCGACACGTCTATGGCTGCCGACAAAGAGTGTCGACGGCTGTAGTTGCCTCTGCCGTTAGCAACGTGCCGCTCGTGTACATGAGTTTGAGTTTCAAGCAAACAACAGTAAAAACGAGATACTTACGACAAAAACCACTGTGTTTAGTTGGTGTACCGAACTGTATATAGGTTAGTTTCCCAGATATAGTGTTGATACATTATAAATCTTTTATTTTTATTTATACCACAATATAGTTTTTGACTTATGATGAAAAAATAATAGTAGTTATGGATGTAACAATAACACGAAAAATAAAACAATGTCGCTAGCATTTTTTTTTTTGAAATTCTGAAAAGTATCTTTACAAACAAAGGAAAATTTTAAAATATTTTCCTATCAAGATACGGAAATCAAAAAGCGAAGCCGTTAATTTAAATAAATCAAACACTTTAATTAATACTTTGCATGGAAATTACTTATAAGGTATTATATTACCCCTGATCTCGGGATCAAAGCGAGCGATTATAATTTTTCTTAAAAAAAATATTTCATGTCCCAACATAGTGGAATTTTAAAATACCCCCCCAGACACTATACATAGCGACAAGACCCCTGAAAAAACTGTTTTACTACGTTTTACGGTGTTTCATGAAACTGTTGTCGAGGGTTAACTATGACGATGATGAACTACGACGAACAACGACGAGGACTATGACGGATGACAATTTAATTAATCTTCGTATAGTTAAAACTTGTTTACGTATTGTACTGATGACCGTTTTTTCAAATAACTTCTGAGGCGTAAATGTGGTAGTTTGCTTTGGTAGAGAAAATATGTCAAACCACCCTATTTAAAATAAATAGTCCCCTAACATAATGATTTTATCATTGTTTGCCAAGTATCAAAATTATTTATTCCTACTTACTCAGTGATATCACTGAAAGGAAGTTTTTTTTTCAAATTGCCGCGTTTTTTCTGGATCAACTTTTATAAGCCAATATCTAGGTTTTTCTTGACACCACGAGTCAAAACTACACTAGACAAAAGAATTTACAAAAAAAATTACATGGCGGATTTTAATCACCAATAAGTGTAGTCGTAAATTGTGACATTTCATGTCATTTCTCTTCATCAAAATAAAGGGCTCGAAATGACGATTCCAAAAATAAACTCACTAAAGGGTAAATAAAGAAGTCAAAAAAGCCCGGCATAAAATACGACTGCACTCAATGGTGACTAAAATCCGTCATGTAGTTGTTTTCAAAATTCTTATAGCCCTGTGTCACTCGTGGGGTCAACCAGACAAATCTAATGATATCTCATTTGTTAAAATATCAAGCCGCTTGGCTAAAATTATTAATAAAACCATATTTTTTATTTAGCTATAACTTTTTACTGACAGATTTTCTTTATGGGTATTTTAGTAAAAGTTGCACCTTTTAATAGAATATTCAGTGACCTAGGCCTTTAGATCTAGTGGTGAACATTTGGACCAAGCTCCATACATTTTTGCCCAATGTCCTTATTGTTATTGCTATGGTTGCTAGGTTTCAGTGGTTTTTTAGTGCACCAACAGATCAGAAAACCCAAAATAACGTTGACGGTGTCAATCGAAATTATACGAATCGGGGAATTATCGATCGACGAGGATAGTGTGCCAGATACTCGATTTATATTCAATTCTAGGTAAGCACGTAAAGAATTAATTATTATAAACAACATACCTATGCCTATGTAGATAAGTCCATATGGCTGTTCTCTGGTCATACTTGACGACAGGATCTCGTTTTGCTGACAGTAGTCTGTCTAATACTGAAGAAACTGCATTCAACAGTGTTTGTTCATTGCAAGGCGCAACCCACTGTGACATCCTATGGAACAAATAATGAGATTTTAGAACATCTATAAGAATGTGAAAATTAAATACGTTGTTGTACATCGTTCTTACACTCTAAACCAAAGTAGTAGTGTCAAAAATGAATTACTTGAAAATCCAAGCAAATCACTTCATACATTATCCATTCAGAAATGATCAAATCGCACGAACTTTTAGAAGTAATTGATTTTCTGGTATGTTTCTTGAAATGTACATTTTTTACCAAGGGGATAAAGAAGTGTGTTATGTCACGGGCGTTAGACCGAATCACGCACGAGCGCGGGCATCGCGGTGTGGCGCGGTATTGTCATACAACATAGTCCTACCTGAGCAGTGTAAGCACATGATGTGTTGTCCCGTCTCCGTTGGGCAGGCACACCAGCGCGGGAAGCGCGGTATGGCGGTGGCGCTGTACTGTCACACAACATAGTCTTACCTGAGCAGTGTGAGCACATGATGCCTTGTCCCCTCTCCGTTGGGCAGGCGCGCCAGCGCGTCACGAACGAGCGCGGGCAGTGCGGCGTGTCGCGGGCGCGCCGCCACCAGCACCGACCCGCCGCCGCCCGAGCCGCGCGCGCACGGGCCCACCACCGAGCGGTACCTGCCACACAACATAGTTTAGACTTAGTGTTGGCGCCGCAAAAGTAGGGAGATTGTTGGCGCTGCAACAAGGATACTGCGTGCGGACGAAAACTTGCACGCCGCGACGAGGACAGACACTTTTGTTAGAGCAGATGTCATAATCAGAAGTAGATACGGAACGACTGCCGCGAAGTGCATACACTTGCTAGAATTTTATTTTGTTGTATTAAAAGTTAAGTTGTGAAGTAAAGAACAAGCAAGAAGTTATATGACGCACTGGACAGCCCTAGAGGCCAGAAGGAGCTCTACTAGATTACAAAAGCAACAGAGAGGAGAACGAGAGATATAATTCACATTAAATGTATGAAAGACGACGCCCGCCGGTAAGGTTCTGTCCAAAGATGAAGAAATAAACGTGAAAGTTTATTTTTAAATGCTAATGAACTAAAGGATAAATGGAATGGTGTGCTCAAAGAGGTACAAGTAAATATGGGTTTGGTGAGGAAATTAGCATGAATGAAGTAAGAAAAGCAGCAAAAATGGAAAGGCTATGCGCCCAGATGATACCAGTAGAAGTATGGATGTGTTTAATAGATGATGAGTGTATGTGGCTGACTTTATTCTTCGATAAATTGTTGCATGAAGGAGAGATCCCACAAGAATGGTGCAATAGTTCGCTAGTGCCCATCTTCAAGAATAAAGGTGATGTACAGAACTGCAACAATTATCGAGGGATAGAGCACATGTCACATAGTATGAAGGTAAGGGAGAATGTACTAGAAAAATGACTGTGAGAGAAGATTGAGATTACCCCGAACCAATTTGGGTTTATGCCAGGACGAGGAACAATGGACGCCACTTTTGCTCTCCGCTAACTGTGCGAGAAGTACTTTTCAGTTTTAGAACTTTTCAGTTACCGGTAAGTAACTGAGAAGTTGTGTGGAAATCGGTTGTCATGGTATGGGCATGTGATACGGAGGAATCAGACGATGGATGGACTGTGTGAAAGATTGTATGGTTCGAAAGGGGGTGTCCACCGAGATCATGACTAGTAGAAAATTATTGAAGAAAAAGACATGTTGCGCCGACCATAATTAAATTGGGATAAGGGCAGAAGAATGATGATTCATATGAAACGCTTACTTAGTAGTCTAAGTAGCGCCACCAAAAGTGACAAGCAACCAGGGTCGATTTAACAAATTAAATTTCATTCGAAAACTTCCATCGGTTTCTTACAAAACTTCAACTATATCCGACGACCCTGGTTACTTATCTCTTTCGGTGACTGTACATTTTATTGATGTCATCCTTGAGACTAGACAATTTTTTCAAACCTTGATAGCCAAATTGATAGAAACAAGTTTTCTCAAATACGAGCCCCCTGACCTCTCCACGAGGTTGAATATTGATTGAAAATAAAAATGCTTGCACTTTAAAACCAACGCGAATTCTAATAAAATCAACATTTAAAATGAGCCCTCCGCGAGGACTCTCGGCATCCCAAATGCGACTAGAGAGGACCCTCCAGGAGACCTCTCGGCAATGAACGTGTGCTAGTCACTCTAGCTTCATGTGAACAGGTGATACAACCAGCAAGCTTCCCCGTCCAACAATTTACGGTGGAGATTAGACAAGACTTTCTAGATCTTTATTGATTACCGGTAACTGGTAATGGACCTTATTTAGTAGAAATTAAAGTGCATATTTATGTGCAAGGTTTCGTCGGCACCAGGCACTGACGACGTAACTTGTTTTAGTCATTACTAATTTGAACTAACTTAGCCTATCGCAGTCAACTGTTGGACAGGGCCTATACCAAATTGCGCGACAAACACAACAGTTTGTACCACATAATGGATTTTACTGTTATGGAATAAGCATGAAACATGGATTATCGACTAACAACTTATAAGTTTCGATAAGATATAAAATAACATAACAAGTTACATTTATTATTCTTGATAAAACCAAGTACGCAGTGAATGGCCTATTTGCGTACACTTTACTAAAACCACAAAATACATATTCTAACACTTTTTACATTATTTATTAACTAAAACATACCCATGCAGCACATAAGTGAATGGTTTGGCGGCCATTGAAAATCTCCGTAGCTCCTGCGAACGGAAATCATCCAATTCTGCGTCGTTTGCTGGACGGACTGACCAAGTTGTAGGATACCTGACGAAGATCAAAAATCACATCAATGATTTAATAAACTAACATGAAAATATCCACTCATTATGCACTATGGTATAGTTTCCCTTTTCCTTAACTTTTTATTATGATTTCTTGAGAAAGAAACCAAGGAAGTCTTGATTTTTTTTTTGGTTATTTACATACCGAATAACAACAAAGGATCTTGGGCAAAGTTGCTATTATTTTATACGCAATTTACACGTCCATTTCTCGCAAAACTGTCGCTTTAGATTTTCGTGACATCGTTAATAGACCCATTCTGACCAGTTCTTTTAGAATAGAATAGAATACTCTATAATATGTACAAAATAAAAATTACAGATATAAATGTAGAAATTTTACATAGGGTGACACAATGGGCGGTCTTATCGCTAAAAGCGATCTTTTACAGACAATCTTTGGATGGATTCAAGGGAGAAGGAGAGACAATAATGCAGATTGTCAGTGGTGTACCATTTACATATACATCAAATACAAACATACATAAAACATATACTTATCTACATATA
Source organism: Griposia aprilina (assembly GCA_916610205.1). Lineage (NCBI taxonomy): Eukaryota > Metazoa > Arthropoda > Insecta > Lepidoptera > Noctuidae > Griposia > Griposia aprilina. The sequence goes on along the minus strand of OU744297.1, from coordinate 12,339,197 downwards.
ATCTAAACAATAATAAACATGAAACAAGAGCAAGGAAACCAAATGTATTGATGTTTAAGGAGAGAGGAAGTGTTTTTTTAACCAGAATTTTAAAACTGGACAAAGATTGAGCACGCCTTATCGACACGGGCAAGGCATTCCATAACCGTACTGCTTAAACTGTAAAAGACTTGTCATAAACAACTGGCTTGGCTTGGCATGTTGTGTTGTGTGTTGTGTTCTGTGTTGTATTGTCTTATTGTTTTAATGTACCTACATTCGTTGCAAATAAATGATTTGATTGATTGATTGATTAAAAACTGGTGGAATGCATCGACATCGATCTCTAGTCTAAATTTTCCGATGACCTCAGATATCTATTATGTGTGTCATGAAGGAAATTGAAACGTTTTTAAAGATAATAAGGGGTTTTAGGGCATTTACACAAACTGCAGTCTAGTTTTAAGTTTAAAAAAAAAGTACATACAGCCGAACATATAACCTCCTCCTTTTTGGAAGTCGGTTAAAAAGAGATGTACTTGGTTATGTTTATTAAAGGGTTTATCGAGTTACCTAGGAGGCGGCGGTTCGCTTTGTGGCGGGGGCGGCGAGGCAGCTCGGAGCCATCGCTCGCACAGACGACCCAGGATAGCGTCGCAGTCACGACCCGCGCCAATCCATTGATACATCTATGTCAAAATTTTATCTGATTAATATATATTTCAGATTTCCTATAGTTTCCATCCTATCAGTTATAGGCCAGCTTGCACCACAAATCACTGAACGCGTTCAGCGATAAACATATTCAAAACATAGATCTGTTTCTATCAATTGTTTGAAGATGACAGAGACAGAATGATGATTTGAATACATACATATATGTATTTAGCAATAAACAAATTTTGTGATAAGTGGTACAAGCAGGCCATAGTCTGATAGTATGAAACCAGCAGGCTTAGCACAACCACCGTCTTGTCGACGGAAGAATAGACAAAAATGACGTTTCGTGAAGACAGTACGACGGCAGCAAAGTAGAAAGAGTCAACTGCACTTTTTACGAAATTCAGTAATGTATTCACGTTTATCTTTTATTTTGCTTATATCTCGAAAATGGTGTGTCCTACCGCATAAATAATGAAAATTTAGACCCCCTTTATGATACCCTTAAACCCCTAAAGCTCAACATATAGGTAATCATTTTTCACATTTTCCATACAAAAAGTGAAAATTTCCTTTTTTTCCTTTCCATTTTTATACTTTGTGGCCGTCGAGTAAAAAGTTTTGTACCGTCTTTAACATGGCGATTAAAAATCAAATTGTCTTCACTACCTTAGACAACTGTCTTCTAAAATAGTCTACATTAAAAAGGACCTAGACAACGATTGGCAGAAACGGAAGACAAAATGACAGATTTTAGAAGGATTTTTACGGTGCGATGTCAAAAATAGAGAAACGAAATGTCACTTTGTATGGGAATAGCCGTCTCTATTCTTCGAAGAGATAAATAGCGTCATGCTAAGCCCGCAGGTGGGCAGATCCAAATATAGGCTAAAATAGACTTATGATTGTGAATAACAAAAGAGCAAACAAAAGAAATAAATGCTTTGTGTACACTTGGATATAAATGATTGTCAATGATAACCGTCAAAGTAAGGCCCACTTGCACCACAAATCACTAAAAACATTTAGCAGTAAACAAATCCAAAACATTGTTCTATTTCTGTCAATTGTTTGAAGAAGACAGAGACAATGATGTTCTAACACGTTTAGCGTTAAATACATATAGTGATGTGGTGCAAGTGGGCCATAAACTATGGCTAAACTTTTTACCTGTGATTCTGGTAAAAACTGTAGGTAAGGAACATAGTCATCAGGATGTTGTCCTCTTTCTCCTGCGAGGAAGTCCAAGGCAGAATCTAACTCACCAACCCAATCACCTGACACTGAAAGAAATATAATATTCGTTGATAAAAATAAGAAACTTTAGGATAATGAAAGAAAGCCAAAACCAGATTGCTGTAGTGTAGATAAATAAATCTACAGTGAAATAAAGTAACTATTTTTCTTTTTCTAACAATTTTTTTTTCGCTTTTTAGCTTTGCCAGGTTGTAAGACTATAGTATACGCCAACATTCGTGGCAGCCGCGTTCACAAAACGCGGTAGCGAGATGACTTGAGCATCAGTTTTAGAGACGTAGGAATCCAGTACTAAATACTAAGCGCCCCACGTATTATCACCGCGACACCCACGAGTATTAGCGTTCAGAATAGAGTAAGTAACAAAATTGTATGATTACTTACAATTATACCAAGTATTGAGCGGCGCTATAGGCGATCTCATTACAGCCGTACATCTCGCATGCAGCTGTTGTTTAGAAGCTCTATGTGCCGCCCGCGCTGGGAACAATGCTCGTACCAAAGACAAGAAGTTTGCATGTGTTGTCTCTGTAAGAGACTCATCAGGGTCCACTAGGGGAGTCTCTTCCACTGTTTCCGTTGATGTCTCCACTTGAATTACTTCCCCTGAGTCGTCTGCTAGTTCCACTGGAAGAGCCATCATATCTGAAATGAAAGGATTTCTTACTGTGACTGGATTAACAAGGGTCATCTTTCTTCCAGGGTTAATTAATTATTTTAAAATGTTTTCTTTGTACCAGTTATCCAGAGAATTAGTCACATGCATTATTAAGAACTTGGGTTTTAATGAGAAAAGTAATTTGATTATTTTAGTAGAAATGAAGAGACACTAAACAAAATGCATGAAAAAGCAGGTTTTAAACATGCAGGTTAAAAAAAGAGAAATGATTTATCATTTATTTAACAAAATAACTTTATAACCAACACTATGTAAGGCAAATTTAAATGGACAAAAGAAAGAAAAACCGTTCACCAACCAAAAAGTGTAAAAAATAGACATAAGTAGTAAAATTTGAAGAAGGAAAGGAGATTGCATCAAAAAAAATCTCAACTTAAAAATCATGAATGAATGATGAAAAAATTAGTGATGAGATATACTTACCATCCAGTGTAATGTATGGCAACTTACCAATTCCATCCAAATCCTCTAGTTTGATGGGCACTGCTTGATGCATGCCCGCCCTTGCTGAGTTTGGAATGGGCACCATTGTATCTGGAGGCTCTTGTTTCACTATGCTATCTAATTTTACTTCACTGTAGTTTAGACTGTAAATACATTATAATTTGTGAACATTATAAAATATATTTTATTAGCAAAACCATGATTGTTATAATAATTAGAAGTTCAAGTAAACCAATTTATTCAGTGACAAAGATGAACAGAACTCACTTTGGTATATTACTAGGAGGATATTTTTCGATGACCTCTTGTTTAACCTCAACTTGTTCGACCCTCTTTATTGATTTTGGACTAGTCATGGGGTCCACAAATGACGAACTTTCTGAATCAGACTCTTCTCTTTCACATTTGATCTTTATATTTGGCAACAAAGGTTTATTTTCAACACTTTCAAAGGATTCTTCCTTCCCCTTTTTAATTGTTGCCTTATCTTGAACTTTACTTTTACTAACACTATCTTTTTTTGGCCCCCTCCTTAATTTCTGTAATGGTGATCCACTTTTTTGACCACCAAACATTAGTTTTTTAGCACCATTCACTAGAGCAACTCTTTGCTTTATGTCATCTATTGATATTCCTGTTGTATTTAGTTCTGGATGACTCTGAAAACAAATAGTCACACAATTGAGTTACACAGACAAGTATCAACCGTGTCTCTTCGACAAAGCTCAGTAATACTAGACAATAAGGGTGAAACTAAGCATAAATAACATAACATCAGACCTTCATTCCCCACAGGGGAGTGCAGATGTCGCACATAATAGTACTTCCACATTTTGCTATGCTTAAGTCCCTTGTGATATAGGGCCCAAGCAAGTAGGTATTTATGCACTTTAATTGGAATAAATATAACATAATATATGATATAATTATAAAGTGTAACATATTTTGTTTCAGTTTCTAGATATGATATTATACCATACACATAATGTTTACATAACAGTAAGTTGTTCAAATGTAAACATGATATCCAACAACAAAATGTCTACCTCTCTATACTGCCTCCTTGTCCTATGAGCTGCTAAAACATTCTTTAAACACTCTAATGATGTCAAGTTTGACTGATCTGAACCTCCTAATGTCCCGGATACGTTCCCATCAGCAGTCTGGAATGAAATGTTATTTTAATTAAATATTTTGATTACAGGGTAAATATAGTCAGCTTCATGTCCATGGTAACCATTTGACATTGACAGTGCTCTTTATTTGTACCATTTTAGGGATGGTTTTGATTATAATATTCTATTTTATTATTACCTGTCCAGGATTGAGTTGTTTCCTTTTTCTGATAGACTGTTCTGGAGGACCTTCAGGATAATTTTCATCTTCAGATTCATCGCCTCCAACCTCACTACGTATAGCAGCCAGCTCTTCGAAATATCTATGTTTAGCCCTCAAATACAATGGCTTGAAATTATTCTTAGATGAGGGTTTTGGCGGCAATAATGGAAGACGTGGTATAGGACCTGGTGGAGCCGCTTTGGCAGCTGCTAGTAGGCGCTCACGGGATATTAAGACTTCTGGTAGTAATTTAGCATAGTATGATTTTATCTGAAATAATTATATTTGGAAGTCAAACTTAGTACTAAAAATACTGATAAAAATTTTCACAATACTTTATGTATTGAAAATAACAAAAGTTTAACAGTTATCTTTGTTTATATTCACCTTATGCTTCTGCTGTTTAGCCCTTGCTTTCATTAAAAACTTTCTCATCTTAGCTATATCTGGCCTATAGTTACCCTGCTTTAAATTGTTATAAAAATCACCAAGAGGTGATGTAAAATGAAAAGGTTCATGGTTAAAAAGCATTTTTATGGTTTTTTCCTTCTCCTCTTCTTCGTTCTCCGTGAATTTGGGTAAGAACTTGCTAAGTTCCTCTTTGTGTTTATCTTCTAAAGCATCCCAAGTTTTCATAGAGAAGAACTCTTTGAATACAGAGTAGTCCTCACAGAGCTCTTGAGGAAGCTCCAGGGACAGTCCCAAGATGCGCACCGGCTCCAACACCTCGTCATCTCCTTCCGAACTGCCGCTTGATGTTTCGGAAGAGCTACTGCTCTCCCCACTGTAACTGTGTTCACTCTCCATCTTTTCTTCCATTGAGCACAGAGATGATGTTCAATGTTTAGGCAGTCTTCATGAAATGCCTAGGTTTTCCACTATACACAATAACGATTTTCCGCCCACTTCATTGGATTTTCACGTTGTTTTGTTCGTGTTGTTTACGAAAAACCTAAGCAATGGTATAACAAAATCAAACACAGAGCCATGAAGTTTTTTTAAACAGCCGTCAAGTCTTGTCTAAAATAAAATAGAACGCACACGCCAAACCACGGCGTTTCATACATACTATGCGCCAGAACGGAACATTACGATGAGAAAATAGCTTGACAATCAAGAACAGCGACATTTTGCCCGCAAAATAGAATTTAAAAATAAAAAAGAGATTGTCTATGATTTATGCTTTGGTATTGTCTTTGGAATCGGTATGTGACACTCTTGAAGAAGGTCTGTCCACCGAACCATAGAGTATTTTTATTTTTTCGTCGTGTGAACTTTGTAATAGGCCAGTAACTATCATCCCGGCCCTCCGACACTGGGAGCCTCAAATCTCGAGAAGCACTTTTTCATCAAAACCCAAACAAGGACAAAATATGTTCAGTAAAAGGCAGTTTATAATTCGAGCCTCCTACGTATGCAAAATGTACAGAGTCAAATTAAATTAGCTAGAGAAACTCTGAAGACGTGATGGGTATCACAATATCTAAACATGATAAAATAAAAATCGGTGTGAGTTGGTTTGGCACTCACGAAAATTGATGTGTAAACATGTGAGCTCGCATCAGTTTGGTTCACGCGCTCACATAGACACGGGTCTTACGCTGACGTTATCTGACGCTCGAAGTCTTACGCTTACACGTCTAACGCTCGAAGTCCCAGCTAGCCCCTACCGTAGACCGAGCGCTAAGATGTTTACACATCAAAAAAAAGACTTCATGGATGTTTTTTGGGGGTCAGCTATGGTTGGTAGCCTTGTTAATTGAAGTATGAGTTGAGAAAATCTGTTTTCTTTTGTTTTATCGTGTCTAGATATAAATAGATACTCATCACGTCTGTAAAGTTGACACAAAAGAAAACTGATATTTCAAGTGTTTAAACAAACTGCGGTCCATGACACCACAAAAAAAGTACATAAAATTATTTTCTGTTTTAAAATGTTTAGATGTCGATACCCTTATCGTCTGGGGAGTTTCGCTAGCTAATTTAATTTAACCCTGTATACACATAGGGTGCCAAAATTTTCTAGATCGCTTTGCTCGCTCTTTAATTCTACATTCCCTTATTTCTCAAACTTTTTAAATAAATGAACAGTAGCATAGTAACTCCTATCTATTTCTGTATGAATGGTCAAAATATTTTTTTAACAAGGTGGTATTCTAAAATTTTCGTGTGACTTCGAACGCTCTAGTATCCTACTTTTTCTTTCTGTATAAATAATAAAAGAAAAACCAAAATGAATGTGAGAAAAAAATGTAAAATGTGTATGTGTGAATGTGTGAATGTGTGAATGAATGAATGAATGTGCCTGTGTGTGATGTGTGAGAATGTGTATTCAAAAGAAAATTTAATCTCTTCGAGAGGGGGTACAAAGGTTTTCGAATTTGTTCCACTTGCTCTTGCATTGCATTCTCGCTTTTCTGCAAAAGTCGACAAGGTATGTGCTATTTCTGTAAGAATATAGTTTAAAAAAAAGACCTCCAAGACAGGGTGCTAAAATTTTCGAGAATTAAAAAATTGGATGCATATATTGTATCGATTTCTAAAGTAAATAGTTTTGAGTGCATCTGACGTTTAACGAAGTAGACGGCAAAATAATCTACGCCACAACATAAACTCTCAGTAAATTCTCCTGAGCGAGAAAATTCTCAACAATATTTCCATGAAAATTCTCATAAATTCTCTAAATTTCGTATGGTATATTATAATTATAAATAATGGTAAATTAGGATTTCTTTATAAAAAAACAAACTTTACGATTTACAAATAATCTGTAAAAAAACATTAATTATAGGAAAAATAACAATCACGATTTCTTTGAAACAAACTTTGATTTTGTTTTTGGTTGTTACTTGGTATAATTACATTAAGCCCACGTTCGCACGGACGTTAAAAATCGCGGCGGAATAAAAACGCGTGCCGCGCTAGGAATGGAACAAATAGAAAGAGGTACATCTGTTTACACTGCCGCGATTTTTCGCCACCGCGATTTTTATCGCGCGGTGTTAGATTTCAGTGCTTGGCGTTCAGCGTTGAATGAATACGACCTAAGAAAGTTCTGTAGGTACTTGTGTTCCCACAGACATAAACAAATTGTGCGCGTTAGTCAGTACGGCGCCTGCGCACTCGCACCGGCTCGTAGAGTGCGGACGTGCCGCATGCTCAAGGCCGTGGCGCACGGCGATGCCGAGCCGAAGAACGCGTAGGCACATACACATACACAAACTCATGCCTTCTTCCCATGGGGTTTCCATTTATGGAATAATAAGTCGTTAATGAAAATAATTTATTTGAAGATAGTTATCAGACGTCATTGGCGATAGACGATAGCGTAGGTACAACGTACGTATTCCAATATTATATTTACTTAGGTATTCTTCGGCTCTGCATCGCCATGCGTCACGGCCTTGAGCCATGCGGCACGTCCGCACTCAACGAGCCGATGCGCCGTTCTCGTCGCCGTACACGCCGTACTCGCCATACTCCATAAGAGTATAATTATATGTTATGTGGCCATACTGACCTGACTGCTTTAGTTATTGTTCTGAGGACCTGACTGACCAACGCGCGGGATTTCTTCCTTTTTTTTTATTAAGGCATCTCGTTGTTGACCATGAGAGGTCGACTATCCTGTAGCTTCCTTAAGCTAACTTAATGCCTCCAGCCAGGGGTGAATTTGGGATTTTTGTACGTCCGCGGGAATACAAGTACAAAACTTCGTACGTCGTATTCATTCAATACTCAACAACGAGCGTTGGAAATCGACCACCACGCGATATAAAATCGCGGTGGCGAAAAATCGGGGCCGGGTGAACGGATGTACCGCTTTCTATTTGTTCCATTCCTAGCGCGGCATGCGTTTTTATTTCACAGCGATTTATTACGTCCATGCGAACGTGGGCTAAGTAGAGATGGGATCATATCGGCTAAATTCCCGGGTAAAATCAAATTTGGATAAATACCGGGTATTTACCCGGGTAAATATCCATATTATAGGTATTTATTTTAATGAGGACGAAGCTATTTAAACGGATTTGTAATAACTTTTTAGGTTGATGAGGGCAGCAAAGCGGGAAACTGTCAATATGTTGGCCATTACTAGGTTACACCGCGATGAAATGTATTACAATAGTTAATTGTACCAATAAAGGGCACCCGGAAATTTCTTTGCCACCAGGGCGGCGCCACTTAGAAGTGGGGTGACATTTACACTTGACTGTTCTGACAGATCTCTTTGAGAGAAAAAGATAGCAAGGTTATGTATTAAATTTATAATTTTAAACTTGATATAGGCTTAACGGATCATTAAAAATAGAAGAATTAAAAAGAAAATTACGAAATAAGAGGCGCTAAAATTTCTGACACGCAATCCAAGTGACACTGACAGCAGTAACGTTACAGGTAACGTCAGCCCAGTCTAATCAACAGACATCTGCTGTGCTCAGCTTTTTTGCAAATTTCACTCATTCGGAAATCTATGATATTGTAATTGAGGCAAAAGGAGTATGTAAGATCGTAGCAGGTGGCGTTCTGTAGTTTCTGCCTACCCCCTTGGGAAGAAGGCGTGAGTTTATGTATGTTTATGTGTATTTATATTGCAATTCATATATTTTTACTTTATTCAGGAATTACCCCATTATGTCTTATGAACACCTCTAAGTGTAGTTAGCTATACATATATATCTGCCTAACGTTTTCCCAACTAAGTTGGGGTCGGGTTCCAGTCTAACCGGATTCAGCTGGATACCAGTATTTTACATGGAGCGACTGCCTATCTGACCTCCACAAGTTACTGGGTAACACGATACCGCTTTGCCAGACTGGTGGTCAGACTTTCGAGCTTCTACCGGCCCATAACGATACAAAGATCTACGAATGACAGCCAGGACCAACTGCTTAACTTGCTTTCTAAGGCATGGAGTGGTCCCGGTATGTTATGGATGGTCACTCATCCACGGACCGACCTCGGCAAGAGTTACTTAACCCTGAAGATCAACCTGTGTGGCTGTTATTATTTAGCCACGAGGTGTAATTAGTTACCTAAAATAAAAATAAAAACAATGACGGATAAAGATATTTGAAATAATAAGAATGCGCGTGCTCATCATGTTTTATGTAAATATTTATTTATTTATTTGCTAACATGTAAAACACTGGTTAGTAGGCATGCATTAAAATTTCATGACACAGTATTCAGACATGCACAATAATAATAATAATGATATAATCCAAATAAAAATAAAAAATAACTATAGGTATGTACAGTTGTACACCTCTGCCTAACCCTTCAGGGATTACAGGCAATGATGTCATGTTGTTATAGATATAATAGCCGTTTTGGCAAATTACGGGGCCAGGGAAGGTTTTTGAGGAAAATCATTTAAATGGAGAAATGTACCAGAAATGGACTCTGTGGTCTGGTGGAAATAATTATGTGCGGCAAGACTTCTTAGTATAATAGCAATTCTTTCGTTGACTGTTCCGTGTACCCTGGCAGCAGCAGAAAGATCATTTAGTGTTCTCGGCCACGTGCACAATGCTATGCGAAATCGACTAACTACAAAAAGGGTGGCAATATTTTTGTAAGTGCGTGCCATACATCATTATCATAATTTTAGCTGAAAGACGTCCATTGCTAGACAAAGGCCTCCGCCAAGCATCGCCACTTTGACCGGTGCTGTGCTTCTCGCATCCAGCGTATTTCTGCGGCCTTTTCATGGTCATTGGCCTTCCAATGCTACGTCTTTCGGTACGCGGTCGCCACTACAAAATCTTTTAGGCCCCATCGGCCATCTGTTCTGCAAGCAATGTGGCCTGCCCATTTAAGTTTGGCAATTTTTCTGGCTATGTCGGTTAACTTGGTTCTCCTGCGGATCTCTCTTTTTCTGATACTGCCACGTAAGGAAACTCCAAGCATAGCCCTCTCCATTGCCCTTTGCGTGTCTTTCAACTGGAATCTTATGAAATATAATATATAAAAACGGAATCGAAGATGAAGATGACATCACCATAATTATCTATTTTAATAAATGGTCCGATGCTTATCTGACCATTTATTACCAGGACTAGTCAGTCTTGTGAATAATCCAACTACTTCACTAGGAACTTAACAGAAATTCAATTTTTCAATGTTAACATGATCCATAATGAATGCGATTCAGATAAAGTGGTTCATATTCAGTAAACCCTGGAAGAATTTGATTCATCACCTTATGTTTTATAATTAGAAGCCGTGCGCCCGTTGGGATTTCCCATCCGCTAAAATGACGAAATTCTATACAAAATTCCATCCCCTATTTAATTCCTCTAAGGTATGAATTTTCAAAAATCTTCTTTCATTACAATAGGAACTCTTATGCAAAATTTCACGATTCTAAACACAGCGGTTTAGGCTGTCCGTTGCCAGTGTGTGAATTTAAGATTTTTATTAACTATATTAAGTACATATAATTTACCATTTTTATTTCACATCAAATTTAATGTAGTTGTAGTTCGAGAAATAGAAGCACACGCACACAGCTTAAATTAACATTTCTGTTATTAATTACAAGGTGGCAGGGATATCGAAGCGCAAACTGTAACCATGAATTCAGTACATGATTTAGTGATTCTGAATCCCCTAGCGTTAAAATATAATAACGGCAATTTAAAAAAAAGGCATACATTTTGACCGCGTACATATTGCACTAATTGCACTTTTCTATGAAACAACAGATTTTTTATTTTTTTATAACCTACGAAAAATTTCTACGCCAGGGGGTCTACAATCGTGCAGAATTCATGGTTACAGTTTGCGCGTCGATGTCCCTGCCAGCTTGTATATTTACACATGTTTTGTGTATTTTGTCTATTTCTCGGGTAAATACCGGGTATTTACCCGAGAAAATACCCAAAACATGAACATGAAAATACACAAAAAGGAATCTACTTGAATGGCTATCTTCAATTTGGGTATTTACCCGTCGCCCATCTCTATCCGTAAGAAAATATTCTCTCGATCCATCACCACTAGTAGCAAACCCGTAATAATATCCCCTAAGAACAATGATTAAAATAGTCAAGGCTTCATTTAATTTACTACATAAATTGTAATCTTCTTGGTTAGGCCCGTTAAGTCCAGAATGATATTTATAAATGATGGGTAGAAACCGTCCTCAATAACACGTTCAGTGTACTTGATACATTTAATAAAGCTGTATTTTCGATATTTACCGTAAAATGAAACGGAAAACTTAAAAACCAAAAACAAGCAGTTGGCGGTGGTGGTGTCGAAAGATTTGACTTTTTGACGTAAATTATTCGTGTAGTAAATATGGCTGACGAACTCAATGTTGACAGTCTAATTCACAGACTTTTAGAAGGTAAAGATACATTTATTTAATTTTCTAATGTGTACGTTGATTCTCTGACTCTGAAAGTTATGTTCTAACATAATGGATCCTCGCTCAGTGTGCTCTTGTTGCGTAATTATCATCGAGTATGTAGGTATAGAAACGTCAAACTCATAAATAAATCGATTATCCCCAACTCTTATCTGATTCTGCATTTATGTTAGATCTTTAGATGACTCGCAGGCGACTATTTCCGCCTTAGAAATAGAGCAGACACTGTAAATAGTTAAATTATATACCTACACTATAGATAATCACACTACTAACAATGATGTCAGATTCCATAGCATGGAACACTTCCATGGGCCTATTGTTAAGCTTTTATTCGCTTTCTGTATCACTTTATATGATTTAAACATGTTTATTTCACTTTATTATGCTGCTTTTTGGTGGGTTACCGCAGTATACAGACTGCAACAGGAAACAGCAAGGCGAAAAGGGAAATTGAAAGACATCTTTTCAGGAGAATGTATGGTTATATCCAGAATTCTTGCCAAAGTATTAAGCTAGATTCTTTATTTTCTTCCTTTAGTGACCAATCCCTTAACAAATTATCCCATTAAAATTTAAAATTTTATTTTTAACCTTTTTACTTATTTTTTATTTCTCTTAGGTCCTAAAAATAGCCCACTGGAAAGCTATTGGTATTAGAAGGCCACATTTGTAACTTGTCCTACAGTTACCCTGTTATTTGACCATCTATATACCCACTCTATGAACATTTGTATACAAGATTTGTTTGCAGACTGTACAACAATAATTTTTGACATCATTGGTTATTTCTTATATTTTCTATATCTAGTAATTTTAGATGTGTGTTTTTTTGTCAAGTTTCTATTCTTCTCAATTATTGTTTGTTTTATTAATGCAATCGAGCATGTTATTTATACAGGATTGAAGTTTTTGGAAGGTTCTTGTTATATTCTGTTTTATTTTTATCTTTTACAATTAAATATTTTTGTTTACTTTAATTAATTAATAATTATTCCGATCCCCAAAAAAGTTATCCAAGAATTAATGTTGTTTTGCGGCTATTCGGTTTATGTTAAGATGCATGTTTTAGATTTCAATTGGATTTATTTGAGTTTAGTTCTTGTATGATGAATGTAAATAGTTCCATGTGTATTGTACAGTGTTTCTAGCCACAATAGTCAGTTTTTTTTTCATCATTTGAAGTATTACTTCATCCATACATATTACTTGTGAGTGCTTGAGATGTAATTGTATTATTCATTTGAGATGTCATTTAGTATTTTTTTCTTAGTCATTACTCTTCACTCTCATTACATAAAGTATTTTGGTCACACATTGGGTTGCCATCTGGGTTTGTATGGTTTTATTTTTAGGGAGTCCAAGCAAGGTCTAGGTGAGTTACCCAGGTGTTGGACTTTTTAAAATGCATGAGAAAGGAGAGGGTATTTTGAAAAAAAAAAACAGGCTTAATATTGCTACAGATGGCAGCCTGACTCATATATTATCACGTTGGAACTTCATATTAAATTTATTCAGCAACACATAACTATTGTTCAGCCTTCATGTCAGAAGTATTGGAGTACACCAAATTAAGTAGTAATTTAATATTGTCTCAGTTCGAGGATGCAGGCCTGGGAAGACAGTGCAGATGTCGGAGTCAGAGGTGCGGGGCCTTTGCACCAAGTCCAGAGAGATATTCCTGCAACAGCCAATACTACTGGAATTGGAAGCACCGCTCAAAATTTGTGGTATGTAAAAATAGACTTTATGTTAATTTTAATTAAACTCTCCTTAAGTTCTCAAATACAACTCACTTTCAAGTTTCCTTATGATCTCATATTGTTGTTCTCACTTTAAGATGTAGTGTAGTGAAACAAGACTTTCTTTACTGTCCTGTGTTCTTAACTTAAGGGTAGTTGAGTATTTGGCACAAAATTAATTTAATTTATCAATAAACAAAAAACAAATTGGTTCATAATTATGATTTCATGTATCATCGACAATAGTGAAAATAAAATTCTTTGTTTTCCATAAAAATATTCTTCTTTTGTTATAAGATCTGTCTATCACAGAGATTATGTATGTCGAATGAGGCTGACAGACGTAATGATTAGACTTCAAAATAAAACAATATTGACAGAATATTTTAAACCATAACAAGATTACTCCTATCAGTCAGTGATCTCCATACAACATGATCATAGGCTATTCCACAGACACATTAAATATGGGACAGATTTTCTAATTTTCAGGCTCTTGAATAAGGATTCAATCAAAGAACAACCTAATACCATGACATCAATAATTATTAAATTAATCTCTCAGCAAAAACTGGCTTCAGATTTTTATTCCAGGTTTTTTTATAAAAAAGATAAAATAAGTCATAATAAAATATCATAATTTATTATTACAATGTTTACACAATTTTTATTAATTTCAGGTGATATACATGGTCAGTACACGGATTTACTACGTCTGTTTGAATATGGCGGCTTCCCCCCCGAAGCTAACTATCTATTCCTGGGAGATTACGTGGATCGCGGCAAGCAGTCCCTAGAGACCATTTGCCTTCTGCTCGCTTATAAAATCAAGTATCCTGAGAACTTCTTCCTTCTCAGAGGCAATCACGAGTGTGCAAGCATAAATCGCATTTATGGTAAGTGTGTTGTCATTTAAAAATAATTTTAAACAAGCAGTGAGTTCATGATAATAAATATTTGATTGATGTCTAAAATTTTTATTTTATCTGATGATATCAGATTATCTTCCGATATAACCATTATTTGCATATAAATTCCCTTGATACCATTTTCTGTTTCAAGAAACTTAGTCAGTAGGTAAATACTGAGTAATGATCATTTAAACTCCTAATTGAAGTTATACTTGACCTCATTTGTTACGACTTTGTCAAGGCTCATATGCCATAGATTGGAATCTTTATTAGATAGATGATTTACGACTGCAATTCGACACGCTATATGCATCCATCAGGTTTCTACGACGAGTGCAAACGCCGATACAATATCAAGCTGTGGAAGACATTCACGGACTGCTTCAATTGCTTGCCAATAGCAGCTATCATTGACGAGAAGATTTTCTGCTGTCATGGCGGCCTCTCTCCAGATCTACAAGGCATGGAGCAAATCAGGCGAATAATGCGACCCACTGATGTCCCTGACACAGGTAAAGTGTCCTGATAAACCACGAAAATAAAATAGATATAAAGACAATATGACTAATTGATGAATCATGTTCATTCATCCATGTGACTAAGCCAACGATTCACTTCCGTCATTGACATGTTCCGTATCATTGTGTCTAACAACAGAACAGTACCAGTTAAAAAATGGATGAAGAAAATCTATGGATGATTGAAAATAGTAGCAGCTACTATCTTAAAGCTCTTTGAATTGACTAAAAATGACATTTAATATTTTATCCAAGTAAACACAACCTACCTAGCATCAAGTCTAAGCTGCTCGTGAAGACTAAATTATGATCCAATTAGTAACATCAGCATACAAATGTTTCAGGACTGCTTTGCGACCTACTATGGTCAGATCCAGACAAAGACGTACAGGGTTGGGGCGAGAATGATCGCGGTGTATCGTTTACATTCGGTCCAGATGTCGTCAGTAAATTCCTCAACAGACATGACTTGGATTTGATTTGTCGGGCTCACCAGGTATGCACTTTTCGTTAGATTGTTTTATAAACAGTACTTCTGTAAGTTAATAGCTCAGACATGCTGTGGTGAAAAGGTTAACCAGTCACCAAGCAAGGTAGGTACTGTGGAGGATTGTCCAGTTTCATTTAGGCGTTTACAATGCACCCCAAATATTGCACCCAGATACAGTGGTGTGGAAGATGTCCCCCTGATGCACTAATTATAATGTAAATCCCGTCTAACTTACACCGTAGAGAATGCTCAAAATAAAAATATGTACAAACAGCCTGCCAGGTTGGAAGCCTAGTAATGTACAAAGAATGTACATTTACATAACTATAAAACGAATAGATTACAATTCACAATTTTTGAATAGCAGAGATAATATCTATATGTTCCATGTGGTTTTTAGGTTGTGGAAGATGGATACGAATTCTTTGCAAAACGACAACTGGTGACACTGTTTTCTGCACCCAACTACTGCGGAGAGTTTGACAATGCTGGTGGCATGATGTCTGTTGACGAAACACTTATGTGTTCTTTCCAGGTATTTATTGTATATTTTTACCTTTTTGTCACATTCCCACCTTCAGATAGTTTTGTCAGTCCTTAGCTAAAACAAAATAGTCATGATATTTGACGGCACTTTAACTGATTAGAACTAGATCACTTTTCAGTAACTAGGGTTTAGCTATTTTTTATATTATGACGAACCTAGTAAGGGTGGTAGATAAACATTTTACATTATTATATTTTAAATTTAGTACACTAGTTCCCATCACATTGCTCATTCAGTTTATTAGTTTAGCATAAATTAAAGAGTGGTTTATTACTAAATTGACGTTCTATTTAATCATCGTAAAATATTTTTCTTAATCCATTTATGAAGTAACGGCAATCACAGCTCGCGTACGGTGAAATATCGTTCGAATGCCGTAAGAACTTACGGGCCAAAGCCAATTACGCAAACCAGGACCTGCGCCGACCTCACTTGGTCCCACAAGTGAAGCCGGCGCAGGTCCTGGTTTGCGTTTCTATAAATAATGATGGTTATTTATAGAAAAGCAATTTGATCGAAATAAGTGGCGTGTTGTGAGCTGCGGATACCGCGTCGCTGAACTTATCAATCAAGTGTTGTAGTATGAGCATGTAGCTTGCCATGAGAATTTGGTAGTTTTCTTTATTCATGTCTTGGCGTTAAGGCGGAACCTTCACGGTAGCCCGTGAAATACATTATTTTTTTTACGTTTTTTGCAATTTGCAGGTCACTCTGTCAGGTTGTATTTTGATTAAAATATGATTCGCGACCTTAACAAATATGGCTTTACAGAATTATAATCATTAGAATCAGCAATACATCTCTATAAGTTCATATTACCCTATTGAAGGACTATTTCATGATATCATGACATTTTATGGCAATTCTAACTTAAGGAGTTGTATTGCTGATTCTTATGATTATAATTCTGTAAAGCCATATTTGATACGGACGCGAATCATATTTAGATCCTCATACAACCTGATACTGACCTGCAAATTGCAAAAAACGTAAGAAAGTTAGAATTTCGCGGGCTACCTTGGCGCATCCCCCTTAACACAACACGATTAAAGGTACCATAGACTAATGCGACATTTACTCCTTCAGATACTAAAGCCATCTGAGAAGAAGGCAAAATACCAGTACAATGCTGCCCTGTCATGACAATACAATGTAAATCGGAAACAACTTTTTTTTTGGAAAAACGCAAATATAACTTTTTGAGGTTTTTCGTCAGCATCTCTATTATTTTGAACTTTATGTATTAACTAATTTTGTAGGAATATCGGTAATTACATATTCAAAATGACCGTATATATTTTTTTTACCATACCCTGTAAAAAAGCATTTTAAAGCGGGTATGCTATTTTTTGTGAAAGAGTACAAAGTAATTAGTACTAGAATGTTTTACTTTATTAATACTGTAATAATTGATGTGATTTGTTAAAGTAATCACGTGTTTAAATAGCGCAAAGCAAACACTAATTTTATTTTTATTGTTTTGTAAAATATTGGCTGGAATTTTTGTAAAGCGACTAGGTATACCATACGCTTCAGGATGGCGAGTGCACTTGTCCAATGGAGGATATGATTATGAATTAATGTACCATACATGTGTTTTTACGAAACAAGAGATCGCAAAACGAAAGTGAGTCGCCATCCCGAGGTAAGGATGGCGGGTGCATCCTTTAAGACATAAGTATATGTTAATACATTTATCAAACAATTACCCTCAACTGTATCTTAATGTGTCACAAAATGAACCAATTCGTTAATAAAATTGACGTGATTTCCTATTTTTATTTTTATGTAGAATAATAATTCGATGAACATACATATGTACATCCTCGGCATGGAATTGACCTTTTTTGCAGTCGCTATGCATCTATCAAATCATATAGTTAATGGAATACCTATATTTTACTTTAGGACTAGCTGTGCCCGCGCCTTCGTTCGCGTGCATGTCGGAAAACAATAATGTGTCGCTTAGCGTCTTGCCTGGTGGGAAGCGCTACCTGGGGTTAGAGACCACAGCCCTTTCGAATGCAGTCACTGCGTCTTCAGGGTTTATAATGTCAATGCGACGAAGTATCACTTGGATTTTTGAGAATACATAAATAAAAATCAAGGCGCCTGGTCGGGGCTCGTTACAGTCCTATTCAAACTTTATGGCGGCTCTGAAGTGCGCTACTCGCTGCGCAGTACCGCACCGCTCACCCCTGCTAACACATGAATTTGTTACTGCGCAGCGACTCGCCTCATGTTCCGAGACGCCATAAAGTTTGAATCGGGTTGTACCTACCGACTAAATAAATCGACTGCCCGACTGGCGGCGCCCTACAAACTATAAAGATGACACCCACAAAATTGCACATCATTTTGAATTAGACCTCTTTTTACTCCCGAAAACCATACAAATTACACCCCCGCTTTAGATTTATTACAGTATTTACAGTACAACTAGTTTCTTAATGACCCATGGGAATCATCGCATTTCCAATACAAACGAATGCTAATTTCCATGTCCATCAATTATTAGATTTATCGTGTATAATAATTTGAAGTCAGAACTAAGTACTTTATTGTTGTTTTAATCAAAAACAACACAACACATCTTAACACATCAGCATCAACATTTTTTTTTAAATCGCTACATTGTGCTAGGTAACTTTAGTTCGGAGTCGTTGGCAAGAAATTACCGAAACTAAAGGTCTTTTACACTTTGAAGTGTTTTGTATTTGAAGGCGGTAAAAGCGTTTTATTTTTTAATTGTGGTACTTACCGCACACAAATTCGTGTACTACTTTAAATATTGATACTCAGCAACTTTTTTTCACATTCCGTACGATAACCCAGTTTCAATAGGTAGGCATGCTGTTTGTCATTGAGGATTTCCGTAACAGTAGGGTTCCTTCACAGCACCTACATGATCAGTTGACCACTGTTAGGTAGGTACTTAACCAGCTACTGTGTTTCATCGTCCGTACGATTACTCATTCATAATAATGTTCTGCTCGTTTAGGATTAACCGTTCATTGGAATTTAACAATAAAATACCGATATTTCCATTTCGTTACACACACACATATTGACAAAAACGTGGTCCATTTCCTGGTCTACTATAATTTTAAAAGTACCCAGGGGTTGCCTCATGTATACCGCGCACGTACCGATATACCGGTTTTGGAGGTCTATTCTGGGGCACATGGAGAACTATAAAAGCATGCATTGTTCCCTGTTGCCATCAAATCTCACTATTATGACTATATCAGTCGTTTAGTGGGCTAAGTACTCGACAGCCAGAACTCCATAATACTAACAATTTCATCATACAGGGTCAAAAGGTTCGTAAAATACCGATAAAGAACCGGTATTTAGTGGTTCCCTAACTAGAACCCGAACCGGAACAGGAACCTAAATTGGAACCTTTAGTTTACCGGTTCTTCTTCAAAGCGAGTCCTAACGAGTTCATACGATACCGCTCAGCGTAGGGCGAAGCTTTGTACGATAGCGGTGAGGTACGGGCGGCCGCAGGCGGGTGAAGAGGTGGGAGTTTTTTGTGAGAGGGGCACATTTGCTTTGGTAGATAATTGTGGTAGTTCTTTCTTAGAGAACCTTTAAATCGGATGGTACGGAACCGGTATATTGGGACCATTATTTGGAACCGGTACTTTGGAACCACAACCGTACCGAAAAGAAGAACCTTTTTGAGAACCGAAATGAAGAACCTGAACCCAAATTCGTACCGATTTTCAATCCCTGTGTAGGATATCTTAATATAGTGTATATCGCTGCGTGTAAGATTGCATTCAATTAAGCATCTGCATAGATCGAAAATGTTCAAGAACAAACCATAATAATTGGGGAAAGCCAATGAAACTAACAAAGCAACTCAGGGTGCGTTTATTATGTTCTTTACAGCAGATATTCTTGAAAGAGCGTTTAGATTTAATTGTTGAATTGCACACAAAGCATTAATGGGCTCACTGAAAGCTTATGGTCAGCAGTGGATCTCAATACTCAGCACAGATAAAACTCAAACCTGCGCTCTTTTGAACCGTAATTAGCATATATGCGAAGCCTTAATCGTAGATTATTCACTAACGGGATAAAGTAGTGTCTTATCATCTTATGTCACGGGCGCTGAATTGAATCCGGAGCGTAACGAAGGACTAGGGTTAACTCACGAGCGCAGCGATCCCTGTTAGTTAAAACTAGACGGCTCAGAAAGACTAGAATTCTTGAGTGCAGCGAAGTATCCAAGCTCGCCCAAGACGAAGACACCTTTATCCCTAAGGAGAATACCACTACTCACACTTACGAGATAATAAAAAGCAATTCGATTTACGAACCAGTTCTTTTTGGTAAAAGTTTTCATACCATACGAATTTTGACGTGATAACATCTTATAAATCGATGAACGCCGGCTGCACGCACGAAAAAGCATGACTCATTATCGCGTTCCGCCATGAAGTTATCACGTAAACTTATCGTCCGTAAACCGACTTTACAGACAAAATTTTTTTAGTTTAGGTTTTAAATTCAAATCACATTATTGACCAGGCACTTACTGCGGGTTATAAAGAAATTCAGTAGGTGCAGAATTATTGACCGGCTAGATCCCTAGAGCTATAATGTATAAGGTTTATATGACATATAATTTGATATTATCAAGCAGGTGGTATCCCGTAAAAGTCGCTCCATATAAAATACAGGTATTCACCTGCATCCGGGTAGACTGGAAGCCAACCCCAACATGGGAAAAGGCTGGGCAGATGATGAAGCAGGTCGTATCTCATCTCTAATGCTTATTGCCTTAAATAAAATAGTGACTTAGAAACATAATGTTTTTAACTGTAGGATCCAACGATACCCTAACGCATATGTACATTTTTTTTCTCGATTTGGTGCATGTATGGTGAGAGCCACCCCTAATTGTTTTTCTCGTAATTTTACTACACCATTATTTAGCGGTGCACAGAAGAAATTATCGAAAATAGTCTCCGAGTAAAGTGGCTGTGTAATATCCGGACGGACATAACGAAATTATAAGGGATCCGTTTTAGCTATTAGACAACGGAACCGTAAAAAGTGAGAGGTCTAAGGACTCGGCTCCTATTAAGTTATGCACGTGGCCGTTTATGGCGTCGCTCGGGTACACAGTGGCAACAAACCATTTATGTAGTGTTAGAAGTAGAAGATATAGGTAAACGAACGAGTATAATATTAGCCCTTTATGTATTTCTACAGAGGAACAAACTAATTCTGTAGTCCTATGACCGATTAACACCCGCTACCCAAAAAAAAAAACCTTACTACATATATAGTAGGGTAGATAAAATGCATCTTAACTATTGCAGAATAGTGCCTCATCAAAACAGCACAAACATTATTTTAACTTTTATTTAAATATGTTTTGTTTGAATTTCGCAACCGTATGCCCAGTTTAATGCTTGTATCATTCGCGAAAGGAAGCTATAAGAAACTGCAAGTGAAACCTTCCCCCGGAGTAAAATAAGTCAAGTAATTAACAGTTACGACTTGATTTTAGCAATTCAATTGTTGGAATGTTTGGTTGTTACTAAACGTCTCACCAAACATTAAAGTAAAAGAGTTGGTAAATAGTAGTATTCTAGACGTATTTCGAAATAATGCTGTAACTGTACTTAAACTTACTAGTAATGAACCGGTGGGCGATAAAATTAAGGGACTTGTAATAATATTTATTCCTTTTCCCCCCAGATACTAAAGCCATCTGAGAAGAAAGCAAAATACCAGTACAATGGCATTAACAGTGGGAGGCCAGCCACACCTCAGCGATCACCACCTAAGAAGAAATAACTGACGTTTGGGATCCAGTGCGCTGCACAGTGAGAGGAATGCTACAAATAATTAATTATATCATGTATTATAATTATTATGTTTAGTATGGTCATTAGACATAGTCGAATAATATGTCGCGTATTGTTAAAATTTATTTATCGATTTGCTTGTGCCTTCTTATTTTTAATTTTTATTATTAATGTGAGTGATATTAATTTATGAATTTAGTTCTACAGATTGTATTGAGCTGACATTATCTATTCGGCGATGCCTTGGTGACTATTGCTTTTTCGATCCCTGATTAAAAGGCAGCCTTTAAAGTGGTATTGTACCCTGTTGTTTTATTGTAACATGTTGATGTTGTAGTAAATTGTTTCGTTAATTTTAAAATGTTTGAGAGGTGGCAAGTTAAAGATGCGGGCATTGGATACGAAAGCGTCGTTACATTTCATATTACCTATTTATTAAGTTGTAGTGGATCGAAAGCACATTCGCTTGGTTTATTCTGTAACTAATGTGCCTATAAATGTAAATTATGTATAGGTCTTGAGTAAGTGACGATAATTGGTTAATTTGAAATTTCTAGTGTTATTGGATTAGGCAAAATTAAAATGAATGATCGTCCATGGAACTTCATCCTTTGATTATTTTAGTTAATTATATTTTGTTTTCTATAATCCTATTGTGGAGCTGGCCTAAGACATGATATTAACCTTCACCTCGTCATAGCAATAAGTGTTTTTCTGTTCTAGGACTCCATTGCAATCACTTATGTGTTTAGGAGGGAGTGAAGTACCCAGTGAAATTAATGTTATTTTGCTCTCAGTATTATTCTTACCGATTAAGTATCTGTTCAAAATTTGACTAATGGTCAACATGATCTCCCTTACTGAGGCTTTCCCTTCAAAGTTTACTGTTAAGTCTCAAAATGAATTGATATAATTTATAAAATGTGGTAGAAGCAGTGTAGTCCTCGCAACAATAGTGCAATTGCTGTATTGTTACTGTTATATTATAAAATTATATGCAGGTTTTGCATTGTACAATTTTATTTAGCTACATATGATTTTTCATTAATAAATATCACTATTTTAAACTAGAGGTTTATTTTTATTTTATTTTCAGTTTGGTTTGCATTTACAAAATGTATTTTCGTTTAAAACTAACATTTTATGTATGTATTAAGAGAGTAAATGTGACTTAATCTATTTCATACTTTTACATCACTTGATGCTTATTAAATTTGTTGTTAGATGATAATTATGTTGCTATAAAATTATATCTGTTCTTATTTTTAACTATACTGTAAAATAATTAGCTGGTACAGATAGCAGCAACATTAGAACTTATGTAATTTACTGTCACTTAATATTTAAAGTTTTATTCTATTTTCGTCTACACTTAGAGAAAGATAAGTTTCGAAAGCAATTGAGTTTCAAATTATATAACTTATTATAACATTTTGTTGTACTTTTTCTCAGGTGTGTACAATTTTCTGAAATATAAATTTTATTCAAATATTATCCATCAATTTATTTCATTGATTTCCATATCTTTCTCGTTCCAGTTAATATCTTCAATACCAATTTTATCTGCTAAAGTGGATTTGATCAGAATGTGGTGATTGTCCAACTTATCATTAATTTTTAAAATAAGGTCTTCATTTCTTCTCTGGTATTTTTGGATATCGAGCTGTAGAGCTTTCAGATAACCTCGCTTGGCTGATAGAATCTTCTTGACCCTATTAACTCTTGCTTCGTATTCTTTTACTAAAGATTCTAGTAGATTTTTTTGTTTTTTCAAATGTGCTACATCACTGGCTTTTATCTGAGCTTTTACATCTGCCAGTTGTGGTCTCCTAAAGAAGAAAAAAAAAAAGGAAAAGTTATTTGTAAATAGACAATGAGAAGGCCAAATCCCATATTTAAAAAAGTTCAAGATCTAGTTACCATCTCATCTCAGTGACATTCAATGTCAAAAATGTAGGCAAATTATAAGTATTTTTGACAGTTTGAGGCAGATTAGAATGCAAACGTTAAAAGAAATACAGGAATTGCATTGATATTGTGTAGTAAAAAAATTTTACACAAAATATTAATAGAAATATGAAGCAAATTCATATTTCTATTTATTTTTTGTGTAATAGTTTTTTAAGGTTTCCAAGCTATTTTATAAATTTTTATGTAACACAATCCCAAATAACTAGTGACCACCTAACACAGCAATTAATTAACACAACCTGAACTTATATAATAACTATGAAAATGAAACAAATGAATATATACATATAGGACATAGTGTAATAAAACATTATGTCAGCTAAACTAGGACACAGTAGTCAAACAAGTGCCGTGCTGTGCATTATAATATATAGTGCACTGTACATTCCTTACTTTTGTCTGTCTTATGTGTTTCTTTATTGATACAATAAATTAAGAAAACACAAATGTGATAAAGCACCGAGAGTTTACAATTTTAAACAAGAGGTGTAAAGTGAACTTCATACCTAGTAGAAATGATTCTATTTAGAAAAAGACCCAGTGTTCAAAAACATTTCACAGAACTTACCATAATACTTTGTCGGTTTCCATGTCCATGAATTTTTCTTTTTGCTTTTCAAGGATTTCAAGTTTTTGGGGCATGTTCTCGTACTCCCACATTGAATTTAACTCTTGAACAATCTCGTCCAGAATTCCTTGTTTCAAACAGTTGAACATGGGCATCCATTTCACGCGCTTAAGTTTTGCTTTGGGGACAGTTTCAAGAAAATCTTCATTCCTTGAAATAGAAAGTGGTTTCAAAACATGTCCATTTTTTAAGTGATCCCAATGTCTGTCTTTACTTTTTGTTACGATTAAATATAACAATAAACTGTGCTTGTTTCAAGCAAAAAAAGAATACATGGCTAGCCTGGAACTAAAGTGGTCTGTGTAACATTTTTGGCTAAATCTATGAGCATTTTTGAACATAAAATCAATAAATATTATGATTGTTACGTTCACAAATGCTCATAGATGGATTTAGCCAAAAATTTTACATAGACCACTTTAGTTCCGGGCTAGCCACAATCATCGACTTCTACTTACCGGACAAGATTTACAATATTTCCGAATTCCTTGAGAATAGTAAAATTGTCAAAAGTTATTTCGGAGTTGTTCATCTCCACATCATTTACGAGATCTTCTAGTTTTTCTCCCATTACTCTAAAATAATTTGTACAATAAGTAGGTACAAAAATCAACAAAACAATTTATTGTTGAAAATTTTAAACAGTAACGTTTCTGTTCTGTCAAAATCGGTTTGACCAAAGACTACAATAATATAGAGGGTTTGACTTTGTTGACAAATGAGACAGAAGTTGCTGCCTAATTTTGCGTGTTGTTGTTGCATTATGATCCCGTCTTATAGTGCAGCAAGTATAGGTATTTGACAAAGTGGCTTTAATTTGAACTAAAGAAATCACTTCGAAAATTGACAAGATCTGTATTTTTTTTTTTCATCGATTGTACCACCGGATAGTTACCAGACTAGACTTGATGCACTAGGTATAATTGTATAAATCGATTTCATCGTACATTATTTCCTCTCATTTTAGGCATGATGTAATTCTGATTTTTATTGAGGAATCAATTTTTGTAATTTTTTAGTTTGGCAGCGCTATAAAAACCATAGCCTGCGTTTTTACTTTTTTCATTTCAGTAGTTTAGTACTAAGGATTTTAAGAGGATGCTGGACTAGGTGGTCCACTGTTAGCAGCTCAGTATTGAAAGTTGATCAAAATATGATTCACGTCAGCAACGAATAATTATTAATAATATTAAAATCATCTGATAAGTCCTAATTGGTCGAAAGCATGGTATAATAATATACTCCGCCAGGTATGGCATAACGAGACACAGTGGTCACGTGGGAGACAACACACCGGTGATGACGTAACCGGTGTGTTACCAGTAGTGTGTAATAATAACTCCCCAGCCGCCTTTATTATTTGTGCGAATTCGATAAAACAATAAGGTTTTAATTAACAATTACGTTGGTTTATATTTAAATTAAATTGTTTTGTTTGCTTAGAAAAATGAAACGACTATTTAAATGCTTTATATATATATATTTTAAGAGAATGATGACCCATAGTCACCATAGTCATAGTCAGTCATTCGTGTTTTGTTGCATTAAAGTGGCAACTGGATAGTGACGTAAGCATGTGTCACTCTCGGAATGCCAGACCCAAAGAGATGGAAAATATGGCCCTTCCGCGCGAAAATTATGCCCCCATAGCAAAAGCGCCATCTATCAATGGCGGATCTAACTAATCTGTGTATATACATAGAAGTAGGTATACTTTCGCTAATTGATCTATACTAAAGTTGAGTTCACTTTCAAATTCTGCGAGTATTCTTATCATTACGTAAAGTAATGATACAAAAATAAAAAAAATAATCTGTAGGTGTACTCAATGTGGCTTATACAATCGAACGTTTTCGGAACTTAGACCACTTACTTATTCAAAAATATAACACCAAAATTGATGAAATTATTTATTTCTTGTGTTGTCAATGTTTATTATAATAAATCTGTGCAACTTCAGCTTTATACAATTGCATTAATTACTGTATCTAAAAGGAAAGATTGCAGTTTTTCTTTATGACTTGAACAATAAAAAGGGAACACAATTAACATATCCGCTAATATTTTAATATTAGTTTTTAAATTGCCTATTTGTATTCAGCCCCGGATCTAGATATTTTTTGAGGCGGGGCAAAAATTGCAGTCTGCCGCCCCCCGCTTCCGCCATTCTTTTAACTTTTTACATGACGACTTATTTATTAAAATATACATGGACATCGAACAATTATTTTAATTAGGATAGGACAGGATATTTTGAAAATAAATCGTGAGATATACTGCATACTAGCTTCTGTCCGCGACTTCGTCCGCGTGAAATTTCGGCCCCCGACACACCGCGTCGTTGCGCATCACTCGCCCACGATATTACTTCCTTTTCGGTTAGCGTTCTTTGTGACTTTTTGATGTGAAACATCTATAGCCGCGGGTAAAACCGATTGCTGGCGTGGCAACGCATGCCGTGGCGACGCGTCGTCACGCTATATTTTCTATACAAAATAGTTTAAATGTTTTTAATTATCTCGGTTTTCTATAGTGAGGAGTGAGAGAACATGAAAGGCCCTCGTAACAAAAACAATAACACAGTAATTAACTAATTAGTGTCTTAGAGCTATATTTTATGCCATTTAAAAGTGGACCTGGAACATAGGGTAAATAAGAATGAATTTCTTCTCAGAGTAGTCAGATAGGAATCGCCGACCTCATCTAGTTTAAAAAATATGATTGACGTGTAAAAAAAAGAGTTTGTACAAACTTACAGACTTAGAATCATTTATCATTTGCAATGTTAAGCTGCGCTTGCCAAGGTCAGTGTTTAGATGGGTGACCATTTTGATTCTTGATTAGCTCGCAATAGTGAAGCCGCCAGGTTAAGCAGCGCTTGGTAAGGTCAGTGTTTGGATGGGTGACCAATTTAATTATATCTTGTTTTACCTTGATTAACTCGCAAAAGTGAAGCCGCCAGGTTAAGCAACGCTTGCCAAGGTCAGTCTTTGTATGGGTGACCATTTTTGATGTGAAACATCTATAGCCGCGGGTAAAACCGATTGTTAGCGTGGCAAAGTGCCGTGGCGACGCGTCGCCACGCTATACGATGGTATGTTTCACTTCTGCCAGGCGTCCCGTGACGGCTCATTTTTTTTTTTCTTACTACACGGTTTCTAATGGTCGTAGCGTGATGTTAAATAGCCTTTAACCTTTCTCAAGAATTGGGCTATCAAATGCAAAAAGTTTTTTTCAAATCGAACTGCTAATTCCAGAGATTAGCGCGTTCAAACAAAAAAACTCTTCAGCTTTATTATTAAGTAGTAGAAAATTAGAATAAAATAAAAACTTTTTTACAAAAAAACAACCGACTACAAAAAAACTACAAAGTGAAAAATAACTTTAATTTCGGAAGTCCGTCGCAAAAAACTAAAATACGGATCCAAAGACACCGACTTCCGAAATTAAAGTTATTTTTCACTTTGTAGTGTTTTTGTAGTCGGTTGTTTTTTTGTAAAAAAGTTTTTATTTTATTCTAATTTTCTACTACTTAATAATAAAGCTGAAGAGTTTTTTTGTTTGAACGCGCTAATCTCTGGAATTAGCAGTTCGATTTGAAAAAAACTTTTTGCATTTGATAGGAAGTCGGTTGTTTTTTTTGTAAAAAAGTTTTTATTTTTCACTTTTTTGTGGATTAGATAGTAATTTATCTAAGTTACAATAGCCTAATGTCAACTGCTTATCACCTTTAACAAAATATTTCTTTTCCCGATGCAAGGAATTGAGGAGTTTATTGTTGAGGAGTTCTCTTGGTAAAAACCAGAAGCACTGGAGCTGATAGCGAAGCCACCATCAGCTCCATTTCACCATATGCATTGTGACAAGGATAAATTGCTTAGCAACCAACGAAAGAGCATTGCTAGAGACGACGCGATTACGCAACTTAAATTCAGTCTCAAATTGACGTATCAACATGACTAGTAGGTAGTGGCTGTCCTATGTAAAACTTCAATCTTAATTAGGTATTATTATTGTACGAACTGAATATTTTGGCATATTGAACCGTATGAAGTAATCCCAACAAAAGGTAACTGCTGTAAATCGTTGAGGAATTCCCTCGACTGTCTATGGTCTCCATCATCAGACCTGTAATTGCACTTATAACCCATATGGGTGCAAAGTTCTCATCAATATAAATGAATTAAGTCCAAACACAAGGTAGCTACTGTAAACCGTCGAGGAGTTCCCTTAACTGTCGTTCGTCTTTATCATCAGACCCCTAATGACAGGCACAACCCATCTAGGTGTAAAGTTCTCATCAATACAAATTAATGAAGCCCAAACACAAGGTAACTGCTGTAAATCGTTGAGAAATTCCCTCGACTGTCTTTCGGCTCCATCATCAGATCGACTCCAGACCTTCATTAAATTGTAGTACTTTAAAATACTTAATGAAAAAATTAACAAACGCACTAGTCGCCCCTACGGTTTTCGAAGGTTCCCCTCGATTTCTCTGGTATGCCATCATCAGATCCTGGTTTCCTTATTATGGGACCACCCTTGGGATAACTCCTTTCTAACAAAAAAAGAATCATATAAATCCGTTTACCCAGAAAAAAGTTCAGAGCATACAAATATAAAAAAAAAAATACAGTCAAATTGAGAACCTCCTCGTTTTTTTGAAGACGGTTAAAAATTACTGTACGAGCCTTTTATTCTGCAAAAATATCGATGCATTGTCATAATTAATCTGATTATTTTGTTATTATTTTCGATTGCTAAGACCGCGACACTCGACTAATGCAGAAAAGCTTAACACCAAATAAGACAATCTAGAATGCACGAGCGAGTGAAGCGAGCGCGAAAATTTTAGCACTTTGCCTCAGATAAGTTAGATTTTTTAAGTCCCTAATCGACTTAAACTCGTACAGAAAAGTTTTGAGAATTAAGAATCGTTAGGCTGTAAGAGCGAGCAAAATGAGCTCGAATATTTTGCCAGAAACATTAGTAAAATTTTATCGATCGATAATGCTCCAATCCAACAGCTGCGCCAGCGCTGTGGTAGATAATTAAAAGAAATCGTGTCGCCTTTGCACTTACAGGCGTCGGAAAGGGCGGGACGCCCGGCGCTCCCGCTAGGTACGCGAAGCAATATTTCTAAAATAAAGGATTTGTTCCTTAAACTTTTGGCCACAAAGGTGACAGCGGCGCTCATCCACCTCTGTTTCGCCGCGGCATAGATTTGTTGTAAGAGATAGAAAGCTTAACTTTTTACATCGGCAAATAAAAGTGGAACATGTGCTTTAAAAACGGAGAGTTCCTGGCAGAATTCAACTGCTCCGCCCGCAACCCGCTCACATCGTTTGACGACCTATGCCTACGCTAACCACGTAGTGATTTCCTCAGTGCGCCACCTGCACTTATTGCAGAGTTGCGTTGCGCTGGGTCACTTGCCTTGCTTGCTTGCTTGGGTTGGGTTGCTTGCTTTGGGACTTGTCTGCCATGTTTGAATTTGTCGCCCCCCGAAGTAGGCGCCCGGGGCGTGGGCGCCGGCTAGCCCACCCCTAGATCCGGGGCTGTTTGTATTATGTTTCAATGTGTTAACAGTTAATTTTTGGTATTTCATAAAAACATTATTTTAATTTCTGTGAGGGATAGCACAACCACCGTTTCGTTTGATGATATTTTTTTGATTTTATATTGATGTGTAAACATCTTAGCGCTCGGTCTACGGTAGGGGCTAGCTGGGACTTCGAGCGTCAGACGCGTAAGCGTAAGACTTCGAGCGTCAGATGACGTCAGCATAAGACCCGTGTCAATGTGAGCGCGTGAATGTGTGTGTGAGAGCGCCGCACGGTGGGGGCTATGCACACCTCAATTTTCCCAAACCAAACTGATGCGAGCTCACATGTTTACACATCAATTTTCGTGAGTGCCAAACCAACTCACACCGATTTTTTTATTATCATTTGGATTAATGGAGAACAGAGTTTGTTTGCAAGTTTCACATGATTTTACTACTCTTTTCAGATATTTGGTCAGGACCCAGCTACAAACATATTCTCTCTGCTCAGTACCTTTATATTCTTCTGTAACTGGACTGGTGAAGAGGGTTTCTAAACTATCATGAATTATGATTTCGTCGCTTATTTCTTTTTTATCAGACCGCTTTTCATTATAAAAAAATCCAGTTTTTGCAGACATGCATTAACATCTTCTTCACAATTTGAATTATAGGCATGTGGTGACTTTAAATTATTCAGCAAAATGGCTCTATAGGAACCCTCAAAGGAAATAGAATAAGGTGATACATTTCGCGCGCCTAAACTTCTAATATTACTAACAAGGTTTTTAATAGGGTCCTGATTGAAATTTCTTGTCAGAATGCTGTCCAACAAATACTTTTCATGTAAGTAATATTTTACTTTATAACATGCCCTCTATTATTTTTATAATTTTTTTAACAGATGGCACATATCGTTCAACAATTCTTACTTTGTTTCCGCCTTTTTTTTTAAATACATATTTAATGCTTTCTAAAAACTTTATGGCATCATCACAACTTTTGATGGGGTGAATTTTTTCTTACTGCGCCTTTATAAAATTTGCCATTGGGCACACGGAATGAGCTGCAATTCAAACTGTCGAATAAGTTGTCAATCATCAAAACAAATGGGACAATTTGACGGCCCTTTTCAGGTAGATCCCCCTGACTGTGATGTGTTCCGCTGCTACTGTAACACTGCGGCTAAAAATCTGGGCTGCAGCAGTGGCGTATTTTAGGATTTAGCGCCCTGGGCCTGTAAGGTTTGCCGCCCCATAAAATAACGGAAAAAAACAAAACCTTTTAATTAAGTATGTACTTATAAAATAAAATCCAGCAGTGTTAATATGAATGAAAAAACTAAAAAGGCCATACAAAGAAATAAACACTTATTATTATTTTATTCGTAGATATTTACATTATAATTCCGTTGGACAGCTTGGTTAACAAAGTCTTCAATGACATTGGTGCCAATTCTCTTGTCACAAATGCCTCTAAACTAGACTAAAAATCACCAAAATTTTGTTTATTCCTGTCAAACGACGGTTTCCCATTCTGAAATAGACTAAAGTGACACAACTTATCTATATTAATTTTAGTTGGACAGCATTAAGATGGCACTGAGTTATTAATTTAGTGAAAATGGCAATTTTGCTATTCTGATTTTTGGCGTTTTTCAAATAAAGTTTTGATTGTCTAACTAAATCTGAATATTTATAATCGTGATTAAAAAGGTGTGGAATAAAATTGGTTGTCATGAACTAATTTTATGGAATAAAATTAGTTGTTATGAACTAAAATTCACACAAACACCTCGTATTCAGATGCAAAAACAGTATGTACCTACTTTATCTTGTTTTTCTTTTATTTTGCTTATATTTCGAAAATGGTGTGTCCTATCGCAAAAATAATGAATAACTTTTACTCCCTCTAAAAGACTCATAAACCTCTAAAACCCAGCAAGTAGGTAATAGTTTTTCGTATTTTCCATACAAAAAGTGAAACATTCCATATAAAACAACACGTCGAGGCTGAACGCGGCGCGCTCTAAAAAAAATTCATAGGGTAGGGCAAACAAGTACCACATGGAGTCGCGATTGTCAAATTCGATTTTAGTTGTGTCAAAATTATTTTTAAATTTAGTTTTTTTTTTGCAGAATAGCTCTAAGATTCTCATAGCCAAAAGTAAGGAATTTTAGTGACAGTTTAGTTCGGTGTACAAGAGAATCGGCACCAATAACGAATTTTGTCAAGTTAGCTTCTACATTATGAATAGCTAAACTGTTTAAACGTTCTTCGCTTAAACGAGAACGTAGATAATTTTTATTCTTTTATGTGCGGAAAACGAACGTTCCGCGCTGCAATTTGTCACTGCAGTGCACAGAAATATCTCCGGCGGGATATCATGGCGGCATGGAGAGTGCGACTGTCGCAACCCAGTGCTGGGAACGCCACAATTGCGGCGGTAAGTCCCCTCTTTTAGAAGTGGCTTGAGAGGCACCACGGCGTCCTCACCTTCCACCTGACGCAGGTCCTCACCAGACTTGGTTGTTTTGGGAGCTTCCTGTTTCAGATAAGGCGGGAGGAAACGCCCGGGTGTTATCATTGTGTGGATCGACCTGAGGACACGGTGGAGGATACGGTGGAGGTCTGCCCCGCTTGGGCGGAGCACCGCCGTGTCCTCGTGGCGGCGATCGGCAGCGGCGATCTCTCGTGTCCGGCCCTGGTTCAGGCCATGGCACGGAGCGAGAGGGAATGGGAAGCAGTCACCTTCTTCTGTGAAGCAGTAATGCTCGCGAAGGAAGAGGCGGAGCGCGTGAGTGAGAGGCAATCATTGCGCCCTCACGCCCCTAGTCTCCGCAGGAGGAGACACCCTGGGCGTCGGGAATCGATAGCCGACTCCCGGCCACTGCAGGCGCGGGCTTGCGGCTGGCGAGCACTGGGCAGCTCGCCGTCCGGTTAGGACCAGGCCCGGGTCGATGGCGCGTTGTGTTCCACGCGCACCTCAAAGAGATGTCAGCATAATTGACGGGGTCCTGTGTGTGGCCCTGGCGCACAGGCAACTGAAGGAACACGGGTGGGTTTTAGTCAGTAAGAGTCTGGCACGCCCTTCCGCTCCGCCCATAGCGACAGAGATCATTTGATGATTTTCCAGCCAAAAAAAAAACGCGTTTCCTACCGCCTTATCCGAAACAGGAACCTCCCGAAACAGCCATGTCCGGTGAGGACCTGGGGCAGGCGGAAGGTGAGGACGCCGTGGTGCCTCTCAAGCCATTCCTCAAAGAGAGGACTTACCGCCGCAATTGTGGCGTGCCCCGAGCCAATAGCCCTGCAGCTTCAGTTTTAACTAAGGCTTTTTGAAGGTCAGAGTCACTTTTTATAGCTTCAAGAACTGCTATTATTTGGCTCCAATCTTTATTAAGGCTGGTACAAGCATTGTCCCTCGCTGACCATCGCTCTCGCATATGAACGAAAATGACAAGCGCAACATCCCGACTAGTCCCGAGTCGCGACGTTGTCCAACGGACAACCCGCTCCCCGCCGCCGGTCAGTAATACGATAGCTCCGCGTCTTGATGTAGTATCAAACTTACAACCAAATGAGTTTGTTTTTTGTTAATTAGGTCCTTGCCCTTTTTTAAATTTCTTCAGGCATATAAAATCAAAAAGAAAGGCGCACAGAGGTAAGTGCGAGGTGCGGTTTGCGCCGCCCCTCGCAGCCTGCCGCCCCGGGCCATGGCCCTTTTGGCCCTAGGGTAAATACGCCCCTGGGCTGTAGTTTTTTTACCCTCATTTTTTTAAATCTTTTCCGGGTTTATATGCTCTTCTGTGATTTTCTGAAGATATCGGAACTCTCCATAACTTTTATCAGCTTCATAGAGCGTTGGAAATAGTCCCATTTTAATGTTTTTTCCTTCTTATCTCCATTTATGTCAACGTATTTTAAATATTTATTGAGCAAGTTATTACGAATACCTTTTAATAAATGAGGAATATTATATTAGAAAAAGTCTTTTCGCATTATAGTATGTATAAACTTGTAATAAAATCTCTTTGGCTATACTATTTGTATCTGGCTGGTTTTGGTATCATTGAAAGTTTAAATTTTAAAGAACATAATTCCAAATTCAAATTAGGAAAATGTGTGATTTTCATTTGTTTTTCGTACTGTCAAGATGAGTGAATCTAATGAAAAAATTCATGAATTAAAAAATTCAAAAATGGATGCCATTTTTGAAAAAGTGGAGCAAGATATCAGTAGTTACGACGTAGCTGAAGAACTGGGAACTGTTGACCACAAAACAGTTTTGGCACATTTGAAAAAAACTGGGTACACAATAAAGCTCGATATTTGGGTACCTCACGAGCTCACTGAAAGAAACCTAATGAACTGGGTACTCATTTGTGATTCTTTATTACGACGCAATGAAACCGAACCATTTTTGAAGAAGCTGATAACTGGTGATGAAAAGTGGATCACGTACGACAATAACGTGCGAAAAAAGTCGTGGTCAAAGGCCGGTCAGGCTTCACAGACTGTGGCGAAACCCGGGTTAACTCCCAACACGGTGATGCTGTGTGTGTGATGGGATTGGGAGGGCATTATTCATTATGAGCTGTTACCACCAGGCAGGACCATCGATTCTGAACTCTACTGCGAACAACTGATGAGATTAAAGCAAGAAGTTGAGAGAAAGCGGCCGGAATTAATCAACAGAAGGGGTGTGGTTTTTCATCATGATAACGCTAGACCTCACACATCTTTAGCCACTCAGCAAAAATTAAGAGAGTTTGGCTGGGAGGTGTTAATGCATCCGCCGCATAGTCCTGACCTTGCACCTTCAGATTTCCACCTGTTTCGGTCTCTTTAGAATTCTTTAGGCAGTGTCAGGTTAACATCACGAGAGGACTGCCAAAACCACTTGTCGCGGTATTTTGATCAGAAGTCCCAAAATTTCTATAGCAATGGGATCATGTCCCTACCTACAAGATGGCAAAAAGTTATCGAACAAAATGGTACCTACATACTTTAGTTAAATGTAAATAAACTATATTAAAAAATGTTTTGAATTTTCTTAAAAAATGCGAAGAAACTTTTTCCCCAACCTATTATTATAAATTATAATGGTATAATTCATTTTTTATTAACTTCAAAATTTTCATTTCGCCATTCTTTTCCTTTTTGCAGATAATCAGTTTTGGTATCCTCAATAATTACGTCGCTCACGTTAATTGTGCTTTACCATTACGCTGTACATTTGTAATTACATCTTTGACCATTTTCTTTAAATCGTTTTTCTTCAAAGCTTGCGTAAAATAATATGCGACTGGCTGCTTGTAGTTTTTCCTAATCCCCTTCACCATAAAAACGAGAGCATGGTCTACCAATTTATTTTCTTTACCATAATTTACAAACCCCTTCAATTCATCAGTCCCTGTGTTATAATCAGTGATCGGAGTAGGTAGATTGAACTGGGGTCATTGATCCGAAACGTATATATTACTATGGACATTCCTCCGGAATTGGTGGATTATTTAAAAAAAACCGGAACTTATGTAGGAATTGTATTCTGCCAGAGTGGAAGGAGTTATTTGATGATTTGCCATCCTCAAAAAAAAGGTAGGAATTGTAATAAAATGAGCAATTTTATTCTTTATTATTCTTCCTATTTTTTTTTTTGTCACGATTTGACAAAACCCAACGACCAATCAGAACAAAGGATCATGGGTGGTACAATAACCGGTTATCAGAACAATGCGTACGCCCGCCGGAAATACTAAATCCGGAAATACCGGAATTACTTTCCGGAAAAATGGCTTATCCATGTTATTCTTTCTGTGTGCATTTATGATACAAGTACTAAAAATCAATCTACCTACTCCGATCACTGGTTATAATGGACCTGTGGGTTAATTGAAATCTCATCAAAGCTTAATGTACAAAGACGGTCTTCGTTTTTTATCTCTGAAACAGTCTTCTTTAATTGATCAAATACTGTCTCATTGATGCCTGGGCCTATCTTTACTTCATTCAGTAACGTTTTTAATGCCTTAGTGGATGGCAAAGTAAAATATTTGGACAGTAAAGTGTAGCATTTCGGACTTCTCTTAAATAGTGATAATGAGAGCATTCTTTCATCGACAGTAAATCACCGACCTTCAGATTTCTTGCACGTTTGGCGTAACTGCATTTGTGTGAGTGTTTTTTCCAGCAGGTGTCATCTTTTGCGTGACCCGTTGAAATGCCATATCATTGGATTTTTTTAGCATTAGAAAGTCTTTCATTATAATTGAATATTCTTCTTCCTAAGGCGAGACACTTCTTTTTTCAAATTTCTTATTTGTTCTTGGCATGATGCGAAATTTTGAAGCACAAGACCAGGTGATTTCTTTTTCAAACCTGTTGTTACAACTATACTGGCCCGCTAAGACGCTGGCAACACTGTCAGCGTGCCCGCACCACTGTCAAGCCCCTCCACGCACTTCAAAACGCCATGACGGGAAATAGTGCTTAAATAAGCTTGCACGTCTCATTATCGCTCTCTTTTTCACAAGGACAACTAACCAGGTCGAAGCTCTGTCAACTTACGTTTTGATTATATTTCTGTATTGCTGTTTGTGCTAATAATTAAAACCCGATAAGTATAATCTTGTGATTTATATTGTACTTAATAAATTGATTGTAGTTAAATATTTATGTAAACTAGTGATTGTTAATTGTAACAGATTCTATTTAAAATATCTTGCAGTGATTTCTGTGATTAAAGTAAATTAATAAGGTTGTTTGAATTTCATTTATTATAAACCCTGTGTTTAATCAGTTGTTACACCTGTAATGGTAATTAAAAATAATAGTAATTAATAGATACTCCTTACCAAGTTCTGACATTAATGTATAAAAAGTAACCAATGGATGTTCCTAAAGTGTATTAGTGTAGAGACAAGGACTGCTCTATAAACTCTACATACCCCGTAATGATCACAACTTTAATGCAACAGATGAAAGAAATGTGATAGAATTGAAACGAAACTGGCGAGTAGTTTGTTGTATAGGTAACCTACTTTGGTTTTGCTGCAGATTTTCGTTATTTCTTCACTTGTGGCTATAGCCATAACAGACTAATAATAATATTGAAGTGTACGAATAGGCAGCTTGATGGCCGAAAACTATTTAAGTACTTATATCAAGATAAGATATTAGGTATAAGATATATTTATATATATCTATGATACACATTATTGAGAAAAGCCCCTGATTGCAAAATGTAATAATACTCTATTACTTAATTTTAAAAAAATGGAGACACAACAATGAAAATATTGCAGTTACATTTTGTTGCTGATAGTCACTGCTGGACAAAGGTTTCCCACTTAATTTCCAGAGCAGATCAGAATCAGAATGCTTTATTTGTAAACATAGGTCAAATTACAACAGTGTGCGAGATGTTACAGATTGGTAGATCCTCTATGTTTTGCCCAGAGGCGTACAAATATAATTAACAAAGACATTAAAGTACCTATTACTTGTATCTATCTTAACTCTTTGATATTTAATTAACATTGTCGAATTTTTGACTTGGTAGATTATGTTAACTTTCACATTAGTAATAAAGTCAATATTAATAGGTACATGCATAACAAAACAAAATTAAAATACAATCAATAAATGTCAAATAGGTTAATTTACATTTCGCTAATGTAAAACAAAATTCAAAATCGTCAAATTGGTGAGGTGATGCACAATTTTCTGAAGCAGTAATTATAGAATTATCGTCCATAAATTCTTAAAAGTTCTGTTTTGAATTTGTCCAGATTTAACGTTTTTATTTTTTCAGGTAGTTTGTTAAATATCCTTTTGGCCATACAGCAGGTACTTTTATTTTTTTGTGCAGTTTTGCCATAAGTCACTTCTAGTTCTGACTTATTTTTATCGCGTAATTTTCTGTAGTAACTTTTAGGAGCTATTTTGTATAATGAAATGTTAGTTAGGTTTGACAAACATATTTGTTTCGTGGCAAGATAAGAATTTTTAGACGTACATATAAAGAACGGTTGACAGGTGTCTATGCTTTTAAGGCCACAGGTACATAGCTCTGACACATCTTTTTTGGGCTCTACGAGTTCTCAATCCACTGAATTGCCCCAGCGCCATATCTGAGTGTTGATGCAACATAACTATAAGTTATCAAAAATAGTGAGCCTAGAAAATACGTACTAACAGCCTATCAGTTAGTACGTATTTTCTAGGCTCACTATTTTTGATAAGTTATGCAGCGCATAGGCAAACTTATTAAGTTTTTTACATATTTCGTCTGTCTGGGGTTTCCAAGTCAAATTGTTGTCTATATTAATATCAAGAAAAGTAGCAGTACCTAATTGATTCTATTTTTTTTGGCCCTAAATTGCTAATGTCAAGAATTTTGTTTGCGATCCTTTGATAAAAATGCATAATTTTTGTCTTTTCAAGTTTATAATTAGATTATTGTCGTCAAACCATGATATAATTCTATTTAATGGCATATTTATTTCATTTTCATAAGTATTGGTATTATCACACTTAATAATTACGGTGCTATCATCGGCGAATAGTACCACGAGGTGGTTCATTTGCCTCGGAAGGTCATTTAGAGACATGTAGAGCAAAAAAAGGGGGGTCTGAGGAACGCCGTATTTAATTATCTTGCTTTCGGAACGATATTTTTCCTCATAACTGGTATTTGAGGATATCTGTATGATTTCTACAAATTGCTTTCTGTTCGTTATGTAAGATCGAATGAGATCAAGTATATTTCCCCTGATACCAGATTTTTCAAGTTTATGTATTAGTATAGCACACACAATCAAAAG
The DNA here is from genome assembly GCA_916610205.1 of Griposia aprilina. NCBI lineage: Eukaryota > Metazoa > Arthropoda > Insecta > Lepidoptera > Noctuidae > Griposia > Griposia aprilina. Next base: position 12,300,450 of record OU744297.1, on the reverse strand, counting down.
CCTTAGTTAGATCCATATAAATAGCACATACAGGTTTTCTGTTATCTACATTTGACAAAATAGCAGAGTCTAATAGAGAAGCAGGTCATGTATAGTCATATTGATTGTCTTCTGCTTTCGAAATCCCTTTTGTTCATTTACTAATATGTTTGATTTCTCAAGGTAGTTGCACAAGGACTTATTTAATAAATGACTGTCTCAAATATTTTTGAAAAGACGGGTATCAACGCGATAGGCCTATAATTTGACATATTTTGTCTATCACTTTTTTTTGAGCAATGGTACAATTATTGACGTTTTTAATTTCTCAGGAAAGATTCCGCTAGTAATACTCATATTAATTATGTGACTGAGATGTGGAGCTATGTAATGAGATACTTCTTTGATAACTTTAGTGCATACTTCGTCATAACCAACACTATTTGTATTTCGAAGTGAGTTAATATGATTATTTATATCTTGAGGTATGGTTCCAACTCCATAAATAAAGAGTTTGAATTATTTCAGCGTACGTTAATTTCTGGTATAGTTTTATTTTTTGGCTTGGTACCTTGATTAATATAAACCTTATTAAAAGCCTGAGCTATATTTAAAGGGTTCGTGATTTTCTGTGCCCCTGTTTGAATTTGTGTTACTGGTTCTTTAGGGAAGCAGGTCTTAGAATTATTAATTATGGTGTATGCCGAATTTGATTTATTTTGGACTTCTAATTGAAGTAGTTATTTCGTGATGTTTGTGTTAACGTTATAACTCTTTTAAACCTTGCAGAATATGCCTTAGACGCTTGTTTATACTTTGGGGTAGGATTTGTTCTACGAGTATATTGCCATAGCAAGTGCAGTGCAGTGTTCTTTTCACTACATTTCCTTATCCCGTTAGTGATCCATTTTTTTTTTTGGTAATGATTTTGTTATTATTTCGTAAGGAAAGCAAAGATCGTAAAAGCATCTGAATAGATCAAGAAAATGGTCGTAGGCCTCATTAACATCACTAGTTGTATTGTATATGTCCGAAAAAGTGAGACTATTATGCAATTTCTAAATTTCTCTACATTATCTTGACAATAATTACTTCTTTTTATTTTTCAACGCTTTAAGACACATGTATTCTTAACAGGACATTTCAAAAGTTGTGCGATTTGACGGGCCCAATTCTATAAATTCTCCTTTACAGCCTTTTACATTATGTGCTATAATTATTGTCTAAGCAGATCGCACTGCTTAACCTAGTGGGTTGAGAAAATTGTAATTTTAAATTATAATTTAACAATGTATACTCGTATTCGAAATCTAAGGTTTGTTTATTTCTTTTCAATAAGTTGATATTAAAGTCCCCACATAAGACAATCTTTTTGTTATTCAATTTTAAACACAGCAAATGCAAAATATTATTTAAATTTATGAAAAATTAATCCAAATTAGATTGGGGCACCCTATATACATATACATACAATAATAATGTTGTGTTCCGTCAATTCTATCAAGCAGCATTCAATTACGTTGATTACAGAATATTTCCCTTTTTTTCTTTTTTGGGTGGGAAATCATCAAATGACCTCTCCCGCTCTGGGCGGAGCGGAAGGGCGTGTCAGACTCTTACTGAATAAAACCCACCCGTGTTCCTTCAGTTGCCTGTGCGCCAGGGCCCCGGTAACTCTTTCGAACAATCCGCGACCCCGGCTAGGCATCGGCTCTATCCGACCCCGTCACTTATGCTCACATTTCTTTGAGGCGCGCGTGGAATAGAACGCGCCGTCGACCCGGGCCTGGTCCTTACCTGACGGCGAGCTGCCCATTGCTCGCCGTCCGCAAGCTCGCGCCTACGGTGGCCGGGAGTCGGCTATCGACTCCCGACGCCCGGGGTGTCTCCTCCTGCGGAGACTAGGAGCGTGAGGGCGCAATGATTGCCTCTCCCTCACGCGCTCCGCCTCCTCCTTCGCGAGCATTACTGCTTCGCAGAGAGAGGTGACTGCTTCCCATTCCCTCTCGCTCCGTACCCTGGCCTGAATGAGAGCCGGACGCGAGAGATTGCCGCCGCCGATCGCCGCCATGGGGACACGGCGGTGCTCCTCCCAAGCCGGGCAGACCTCCACCGTATGCTCCACCGTGTCCTCCGGTCGATCCACACAATGATAACACCCGGGCGTTTCCTCCCGACTTATCCGAAACTGGAACCTCCCGAAACCGCCATGTCCGGTGAGGACCTGCGTCAGGCGGAAGGTGAGGACGCCGTGGCACCTCTCAAGCCACTCCTCAAAGAGGGGACTTACCGCCGCAATTGTGGCGTGCCCACACAGAATATTTCCCTAAGTTTAACACTTTATACTTGTGACCTACCCTGGTCAAAATGCACGCGCCTCCTCTTTATTATTATCTATGGAGAAACTTGTTGCTAGGCTGTAGTTTGGTATATTTAGAAGTCCTTCTTGTTCAGGTGTCATAAAATGTTCGGTTATGCATATAGTATCGATCCGTCTTTTACTATTTTCTAGTTCTTCCAAATACACAGTAAGCGTATCGCTTTTATTCAGGAGTCCAGCAATATTTTGATGAAGGATATGTATACTGTTATAAACGAAAAACGTTGGGGTTTCGTGTCAGGCTTGAATTGTGTTCTTCACCAATGGGAGTCGTTAAAATCTTGTCATACTCTTGCCTGTTGTTATTATTCGTCTGTCTGCTTGTCTGACAATATAAGTCTAAATCAATCTGAATGTTACTCATAATATTGTCATATATATTTTTGATTCCGTATTTATTGATTCGGCCCGAAGTGTAAGAAAACATCTTATGTGTTAGATCACGATTGCTGTCGAAGATGTATGCGTAGTTATGGTTTTGGTTGTCTATACTCGAAAGGTTTAGGTAGTTAAATAAAGGTAAACAAATCGTAAAAAGGGTTTTTTATATTTGACACTTTCTTGTTTAAAAATACGTTACAACAAAATTAAAGTTATTTGCGATTTATACGATAGTTTCCTCTTTTATTAATGTATGTTATACTTTATCATTTATTCGTAAACTATACATGTACTCTTCGTACATGTAATTGCTTGAGCACAATTTTTTTGTTAGATTTATAAAATAGTATAATATTTTGTAATCTGTCTATTGTAAAGAGCCCAAAAAGACAGGTTTCCTAAACCTTTTAGAAAATACAACGCATTAGATAACGTTGATAAATTGAAGAGTACACCTGTGATGTAGTATGGCAACTGAAGTAGCAGGTAGTACGTTTAGTCGGTTAACCAGATGCCTTATAAGTTGTGGATGATTTAGAAAAAGAAATAAGTATATGGTGTCACTGTATTGCGGCTGCCACCATACCATTGTGAGCGCAATTCAATTGAGTTAATATGGCCTCAAGTTAAAGGGTTTGTAGCATAAAAATAAAACTTTTAAAATGTCTGAGCTAAACATCCTTTTGCCAGAGGCTTTAGCTAATGTGACTGCTGAGAATTGGAAAAGTTGCGAGGGTCATGTAATAAAAGAAGAACAGAAAATGTTTAAATTAGACAAAATAATTGATGATACCACTGAACGCTTTATTATTAATGTCACAGATAGTTCCTCGAATTCAGATTCAGAATAGAGCCTATTATTATGGGACTCAAATCAATATTTGAAATAAAAGGTTTAACATCTATGAGTCACGTGTTTTTTTTTGTTTATCTTTATTTAATTACCTAAACCTTTCGAGTATAGGTGAAGAAAGTTATTAAACACCTCAACTTTTAAGTTATATATAAGTGATCCTGTCTTATACGTAGGAAGACAAATTACTACGTTGGTGTGCATAACTTCTCGAAGGGACTCATTTAGTAAGTTTATTAAGTACGAGTATAAGTAGTTGTTTTCAAGTTTTGTTTTCAATAAAAATTAGGCAGTAGTAGTTGTTTAGAGTGACACCCTTCAATCTTTCTTCGATGCCGCTTACTTAAATTGTTTTATGGTACTGTTAGGCATTATGTAGTGACAGTAGTCGAAGTATTCAAAGAAAACTTCCTCTATAGAGGACAAAGTTCCGTTGTATTTGAGTTGTATTGTACGTTGTACTTAAGATTTTGAAGTTCATTTGTCTTATTGTTATTTATAGCACAATAACTTTAAAATTACCTTGGACAATCTTGAACATTACGGCGGTCGGCGAGTGAATGGGGTAGGATATATAAATAGGTATTATATAATAAAATATCTAAAAACGAATATACGATTAAAGAATAAAATATGACTGCGGAAACTGTCAAACTGAATGCATATTCAGCTTTCTTTTTTAGCCAAAATAAAATCAGGAATTAGGTAAGTCAGGAATATACAAGTACAAAAAATATCAACTACAAAAACATATCAAAATATTATGATTCGAACCCAGAAATAACTTTATGAAATAAAATACAAGCAAATTCTAAATTATAGTATTCTTAGAATGGAACGTATAAAATAAAGCTATCAAATATTGCCATTTAGAACTTACAACAATTACTAAGAAAATAAATAATAATAGTTAACTAATAATAATAACATTATCATTATTATCATTATTTTGTTATCTAACTAATAATAGTTAGTAAATAAATAATTAATAATTTAACTAATTACTTTTATTTACTTTGTAAGTTACGACATTTACGAGTTGCCAACTTGCTTCGCTCGCTCTTGCATTCTCTTAGTAAGAGCACAATGACAGCTTTACCTTTTAAGTCAATAAACTATTTTTTTAATTTTGTAAAAGCCTTAATCTCCTTTGAAGCTTCGCCGCAGTCAGATAAAAAGGGCCCCCAAAACAGGGCCTCTTTACGACTAGCTACGCCAAAAGTTTACCTTTATACTTAAATTAGGTATTACGTTCTGCTGCTCGCCGCCCCGCCGCGCCGGGTGCTGGCTGATGTAGATCAGATCGCCCGTTGCACAACTTTCATCGACGATGAAACTCTAGTACCTATATACTTTACATATCCATTTATTTTGTGATCCCAGTTACTTAGTAGGTACGACAAATCTTTGCGTTCGCAATGTTATGAGTGTTATACAGAGTGGATTTATTTTTGAGATGGGGCAGCAAGGGTAGCTGCCTTAACCCATAGGATAATAATACAGGAAACGATCTTAGGAGACGTTTTTTAACTTTTTTAGAAATTTTGATTTGCATTCACAGGTTTTGAAAAAATGTACAGTCAGCAGGAAAATAGGTAATTTTCCCAAAAACTTTTTTTTATGCCAATTAGAGTTGCCGCGAATAGTGTTTATAGCGAATAATCGAATACCGATTAATCGCCATTCACTTTGGCGAATAGTCGAATAACTCGACATTACTATTCGACATAAAAAAAAACATTAAACACATTAAAAATATTTCTAATTTCTTCTAAGGTTGTGAGAAAAGAAAACAATAAAGTTAAAGAAATCTGTTTCATGTTATACATACCTACATATATGTAGTAAATTTAATTTTCCATTTTTAAATGCTGGTAACCCTTTTCTTGTACAAGTCTTTCTTTACGTTCTAAGTTTAGTTTACGTTACGGGGAATACCCCGTTTTGTATAACCCAGCGATTATTATTGTAGGGGATTTCCCGCTCAATCAATACGCTTGTGTTTAGGATAGGCGGCACGCATTTGTTAATTGATTTTCGACATCGGTTGACGTTTTTTTATTTTTTATTTCTATACTTATTTTAAAATTGCTATTGAATTAAAGACTTGATGAATACTTAATTAGTTAAAGTGTTACTTAATAAAAAAGAACAATCATGCCAAACCCAGGAAAAAAATCTCATGTTTGGCTACATTTTGAAGAGGAAGAGAACAGTGCAAAATGTGTTTTGTGTGGTGTAAAAATAAGTAGAGCAGCAAAAAAAGCAGGAACAACGGCTTTGCAGAATCATTTGAAATTCAAACACCCAGGTTAGTTTTTTTTACCTATATTATTTATTTGACCGTTACTAAGTAATAATAAAATAAGAACGTTATTTAATATAATATTTGTTTCAAAAGTTATTTTCATTTATGAAGTATATAATTGTACTATTGTGAGTTTTGTAGCACATTATTTAAATAATTGCCGCTACCTAAGTTCCTGATTAAAGGTTCTTTTCTTTGTTCGCAGATGAGTATTGTAAAATGTATGGAAGCTCAAGTAGTCATGCTCAACATAATGCTCCCGCAGGAGCATCTTCAAGTACCTCCTCATCCACCCAGTTGCCCAGTCAGCCTTTGGTGCAACAGTCACTGCAACAACTACTTGAAAAAAAAAAGCTTTGGGACATCAACGATAGCCGAGCAAAAAGATATCACTACTTGATTGGTGAAATGATCGCTGTTGACAACGAGCCACTTTCCATCGTCGATCATCATGTAGGCTTTAAACGTCTTCTTAATAATGCTTTGCCGCAATACACCATTCCTGGCAGGACATATTTTACCGAGAAAATAATTCCAGACATGTATGAGAGAGTGGTTAGCAACTAAAAAACGAGTTAGAAAAGGCTGAAGCTATAGCATTCACTAGCGATCTTTGGACTTCTTCTGTAAATAATGCTGCATTTCTGAGTTTCACCGGACACTGGATATCAGAAAACTTTAAACTGAATCATGCCGTTCTAAACATGGCGCATTTTCCTGAATCACACACATCAGAAAATATCAAAAGAGAACTGTTACAGTGTGTAACGAAATGGGACATACCCATCACTAAAATTCAAGCGATTGTTCACGATAATGGGGCGAATATGGTTAAAGGAGTTAAGGAAACTCTACTTCCTTCACAGCGTTGCTTCATACATACTCTCCAGCTGGTGATAAATAATGCATTAGATAACAGTTCTCCAATAAAAGAAATTCTTACTAGTGCCCGCCGCATAGTGACACATTTTAATCATTCAGGATATACAAAACTTGAAAGTATTCAATCTGAGCTCGGACTTCCTAACCATAAACTGATTCAAGATATTCAAACTCGCTGGAACTCAACATATTACTTACTGGAGCGTCTATCTGAACAAAAAAGAGCAATTTCGGTGTATATTTCAGAATCAAGGAGCGTGAATTTTGAAAATTTGACCAGTGATCAGTGGGAGGTTATAGAACATCTGTTAAAGCTCTTAAAACCTTTCGAAGAGATAACAAAAATCACGAGTTCCACATATGCACCCATATCAGACGTGATACCTAGCACTGTTTCATTAATCAGATACCTAATGAAAGATGCGCTGATTCAACAAACTGCACACGTTGATGATTTTAGAAAGGCGTTGATAGAAAATATGGAAGCCCGTTTTAACTTGGATGATCTATGCTTTACGAAGACATATTACTTGTCGACATTTTTAGACCCCCGCTACAAGAACTTTTACTTTGACGCTACCCAAGTTGAACGGATCCGTAGAGCTGCGCTCAGAGAAGGTCTTAGGCTTTCTTTAGATGACGAAAATGATGATTCGGATCCAGAAACAGCATCCAAAAGGTCTCGTTTAGACAATGTAAATGAGCATGATTCGGAAACTCATAAACTATTTTGGGCATGTTTTGAAGAATCACCTATAGAGCAACCTACTGAAGAGCAACCCAAGAATGCCACTGCTGAAGAAATCGCCAACTACATCGCATTAGCAAAGGCTGACAGAAAAATAAACCCATATGAATGGTGGGCTTTGAGTACCAATAAGAATAGATTTCCTATTTTAAGTAAGCTTGCTAAACGATACTTAATCACACCAGCAAGCTCTGTTTATTCAGAAAGACTATTTTCCGAGGCAGGTTTAATTTACGAGGAAAAACGAAACCGACTTGCTCCAGAACGTGCAGAAAAAAATGTTTTTTTGCACCACAATCTGCCTCTGTTGGATTTTAAATATTAATTAAAAAGCCTTACTAATTTAATTTCATGAATATGATAGGCACAGGCACATATTACAGATAATAATTGATATTGTGTATTGTTTTATTAAGTAAAATAATTTAAAAAATGATTATTTTTTACTCATTAGTTCTTTTGTTCGTTAAAAGTTTATTTTCGACGACTATTCGCCGAATGCCGAATAATACTAGCTATTATTCGGTATTCGACGAATATCAAAAAAATGACGAGTAATGCCGAATACCGAATAATAGCGAGTATTCGCGGCAACTCTAATGCCAATCGATCATGTTTCATATATTATAAGGATTAAAAACCTCTATTGTACCAACTGAGGTTTGAGTACTAGAAAAGTCAGAAATCATAAAAAAACTTTTCCCATACATTTCGTAGGAAATGAGACTACAACTTAATATTTATTATGGATAGACTAATCGCTTTAATGAAGACTGGCCGAAAATAAAGAAAAAAAAAAATTACTTCGAATTTCGAACGAATACGCGTCATAATTTAATTTGCTTTGAAAACAGAATCGAGAGTTTGTTGCCTGGTTACTTATGATTTCCGAAATGCCGTGACAAACATGACCTTTGAAGATGAAGATGGCGGTCCGCCACACAACAGCCGCAAACCCGTTCTAATTTCAACCGGCAATTCGAGAGGCAGTGGATAGGAACATAGTATATGGTCCTATACCGCGGCCGTAACAAATATGGCTTTACAGAATGGTAATCATTAGAATCAGCAATACAGCTCCTTAAGTTAGAATTGGCTTCAAATATCAAGATTTTATGAAATGGTCGTTCAATGGGGTAATATGAACATAAATAGATGTATTGATGACTTTTGTGATTATAATTTTATAAATACATATTTGTTACCGCAGCGAATCATATTTAGATCAACATACAACCTGATACTGAGCTGCAAATAGCAAAACACGTAAGAAAATTTGAATTTCGCGGGCAACGCTGACGCTTTCGCCTTAAATTCGTTCATTCATTCAATCACTCACTGACAGACAATGCTCAGCTATTGGGTCTAGAAGCATGAAGTTTTGCACAAGAGTTCCATATACCTACCTACTTATAACAAAAGTGAGCATCCGCTCAAACGTCCACAGCTACTATAATAGCCTAAACCGCGCGTGCGCACCAGTCATTTCTAACATAAAGTGTAATAACTTGAAAACTACCGAACTTATACCTTAATAAAAAATCGTGTGTGTAGCTGAAACCATACAGAATCAACAGGTGTTAAAACTACATTACGACTTCATAGTCGAAAGAACTGTAAAAAAATGTTAAACTAAAAATATGTGTTGAATTTCCGTAAAATATTTGTTCTTACTGAATTTTTGTACATTCGTTTGTAGTTTGAGTTAACTAAACCTATTTATTAGTAAACGAGACTATCTTAGCTTTTTTTCGATACCCATATGTCCTTACTTGGTTGGCTCAGAGTAGCACAATACACCAAAACAAACACCCCATTCCCTCTACAATTTGATACCTCCTGCGAGGTCCAGAGGGACGACATAAGGGTTCTGCCACATGAGTGTTTACAAATAGGATTTAATTTATTTTAGATGATTATTGTGTAATTATATTTGAAATGATAGGCAATCATTTGTATGCAATAATTATATATATTTTACAACAATTCAGTACCAAAAGAATTGGAAAAACAACGAAGCGTATGCGCGTTTAACATTCGTCTGAACCCTTATCTGTCAAACTCGTTAACGTCCACCCCTCAAATGTTGCTTATTACAAATTGTACTGCGGAACGAATTAGATTATTCGTGATCTTGAACTATCTTCATAGTATTTTAACGTTCTGAGCATGTTTAAGGTAGGATTTTTGAAAATGTATCCCATAAAGGAATTAACTAAGAGATGAAAGTTTGTACGGATTTTTTTTATATTTGCCGAAGGGAAATCCCATTACACTTTCAGGCAAGTCGGACTCGCGCACTAACTGTTCTTTACTTTAACAACTAGGTTTTTTTTTGTAAGGGAATACAAACAGTACTTAGTTATTAAAAAAGAAACAGAAATAACAATAATCTTAACAAATTTACTACCCACAACATTTTCCACAGATTACAACTTAGATATTTACAAAATGATGGCAAACGTAACTGTACTTATTCAAAGCAATTATGTTTTCCCTTTTTACTATGATAGTAGCCATAGTATCACGTACTCTATGAAAATTCCAACTGGCTACATAGAATAGAATAGTATACTCTTTATTATGTACACCATAAAATTTACAGATATAAAAAGTAGAAATATGAAAAATAAAAAAGTTTTTTTTTTATACTTACGTACAGACCTGTGGCAGACAGATAGACGGACAGGCAGACGGCGGCGTAAGCTTAGTAACGGGTAAAGAATATAACTCTCTATGTAATCGGCTACCCGTTTTCAGACCGCACATCAGTGGTACCGCCCGCCAGCACTAACGATTATAGGCACTCTAGAACCTCTCTCTAGAACCCTAAAAAGTTAAAATTTAAGTAATTTATTTACTTTTATAATCATAATCATTACCTACCTTAGTAAATTTAGAAATAGCTTCCGTAAAAACCTACTTACTATACCTTTCGTATTTCTAATTAAAATACGTGCTAAAAATATTCTAAGTGATCCTAGGTAGGTACGGTCTGCATAAAAGGTAGGATGTAAGTAGGTACCTATTTAGCTATACTAAACCATTATTTGGTAATTCTATTTATATAAAGGAGACAAGAGAAAAACAACGTCTCGTTTTTTAGATTTTATTGATTTTTTTAATTTATGGAATAAATAAAAATATTTAGGTAGTAAAAACAAAACTTTTGTAACAAGTTCATATTCGTGGCAGTGACTATGTTATTGCAGTCTTTGAGATCTTGCGTGATCACTGATCAAAAAATATTATTCGTAATTTAATTTGTAGCTTAGTTTAAAATTTATCGTTAAATAATTGTTTTAACATAGTCAATGTATAACAGGAAAAGTTTATAAAATATAAATTAAGTTCTTATAATATTGTGGGTTCGGTGTCGCGCCCCTTAGAAAGCAGCAGCTGGAAAAGAAAACAGAAGTAAACCTAGCTGGTACTTCATTGTTCCATACTTCGTTAGTAATGGCGATATACATAGATAATATTATTTTTATCTGAAAGTTTTTAACGTTTATGGCGGAACCTTCTGGTTAGCCCGCGAAATTCAAATTTTCTTACGTTTTTTGCAATTTGCATGTCACTGTCAGGTTGTATTTTTTAGAATTGCCTAGAAATAGTCATTCAATAGGGTAATATGAACCTATAGAGATGTATTGCTGATTCTAATGATTATAATTCTGTAAAGCCATATTTGATGCGGTCGCGAATTATATTTAGATCAGCATACAACCTGATACTGACCTGCAAATTGCAAAAAACGTAAGAAAATTTGAATTTCGCGGGCTACTTTGGCGCATTGCCCTTAATGTATGGATATTTCGTTATATAAGTAACAAGGAATAAATTACGTAGACTTATTTTAATCAATATTTTAAAGAAGTTAGTGGTTTTCCTAAATTACCTAATTAAGTAGAATGCTCCTTTTTATTTTTCTCCTCGTTTTCAGCTCAAAGCAAATGCGAAGAGATAAGAAAATGTAGGTGCCTACGCCAAACCTAGGTACTTACACCAATTTCCACAAGACGTCTCAAATTGAACGTTCTGCATGTTTAAGGACATAGGTACTTATTTACATACGGGAAACATAATTATACCGCCCTGTAGATATGCTGATATATGCTTCAAGGAAATTAGCTTAATTAATAAGGTAGGTGTATTGTCTTAATTACTTAATAATAATGGTCATATTTACAGTTTGATTGGGGTTTATGTGTGTAGTTTTAAAAGATGATACTTTGTGCATCCAGGCGTCCTTTTGCGTGCTTATAATTATGACAATGACATGTGGTCTTATGGTATTAATGCTATTGAATATTTGAGATGATTCGATGAGTGACTTCAACAACGATCCAATAGAATTGCAAACCCGTAGGTACCTAAATATGCACACAAACAATGTGGATAGAAATAAGATAAAAAGTAGGTGCGTATTTCCTTAAATATGTATCTAAAGTGCTTTGAAAAGAAGGTAAAATGTTGCTAAAATCAAATCTCATGAAATATTTTTGTTAAGTTTCAGTTGCAATAATGATAAACGGAAATGTCGGTGATCTACGTCTATTAACCGTGTTACTACCACAAATGAGTAGGAAAAACAAGTGAACAAGACAATAGGATTCAAAATACATTCACTTGCACCACTTTACGGACAGATACCTGCTTAAGTTTGCATGTTTTATAGACTACGAATGAACGGTAAAGTCCTGCTTAGTTCGTCCACGGTGAACCGGTCTGCCACCATTAAATCTGCCGTAATTAGAGATATAATATTAAAACACTTGTAAATATTTGAGATATCGGCTAACTGAGAGATATGTAAACCAATCAAAAGTTACAAGCGCAACGCACTTACTGCAAACGTTGCGCGTCTTAATGAAAGTTAACTGCAGCGTCTCATCGTCTTACTAAAGTGACATTGATATATTCAAAGTTAATAAATGGCGGTGGTAATCCATGTCGATGATGAAGTAGTTGAGAGGCCAATTTGTACAGCTCGGAAGACATCAATAAAGCTGCAGGGTGACGTATTGCGTATTTACAGCAACCCACTAACCTAAGGGCCTGATCGGATGTTTGTCCCAAAGGAAGGTGCGTTTGACTGGCGACAGGTACGAGTCACGGATGTAGGAAGGGCTGCGGTCCCATCGAGCCATGGGTCTCAGCTCCGGCCAGTCGTACCAGAACGGGTCCCGAGTGATGGCCGAAATCGGTAGAGAGGGGCTCGGGTTGAAAATGTCAGCCCATGGCCTTCTTCGGAGTCCGCCGGCGTTGTACAGCGGTGCACCTATACGCCACAACTATAACGTTTAATGCCGGGACAACAGACATACTATAGCTGCACTTCGTCATCGCCCGCCCAAACAGTGTTAACTAAGCAAGCGTTCAACACAGCTGCGTGACACTGCATCCACTACAATGTTAGTTATTTACGAGTCCCACAGACATGGAAATTAATAAAGTATAATTAATTTCTTATAAATGAAAAATTATTTAAGCTGTGTAAAAAACACTATCTACTTCCGATTGATCCCGAAAAAGTTTTCTTTGTAAAATAGTAATAACAAAACACTGGTGGCAGATGAAACTAATTGAAGTGACTCTCAAATGGTCACTTGAAAATAATCATCATAAGTTAAGAAATGCGTCAGCTAACGAACGTAGGTCGTGTTAATAAATCCGCAAGCACTGGCGCTATGCAATGTTTTTGACACAACAAGATAATTATATATTTAAATTAGGTAGTGTAATAACGAAGGACTCTTAAATAAACTGTATTAATAAGTAAAATGTTAATATCAGCAAATTAATGAACGATAGTGATTAATATGATTATGTTTTTATTTCTGCTTTCACGTCATGCGATGTTTCAGCAAAAATGACATTTTATGAAAAAGAACACATACACTCATTGAATAGGACTTCACTTCAGGACAGACTCAAGGACGATGTTAATTAATATTAGGTATCTACCTACAATAAGAAAGATGCTGTGAATAAAAATGTCCTGTTTTATTATTCACTAGGAAATTCAAATCGACAGAAATTAGAAGTAAAACGTATAGGTTATAAATATTAACTACAGATACTAAGTCTCACACAGCTCTGGAAAATTAGGTGCTTCTACACTGAACTGGGGCTTCGGACGTAGAAAGCTTGATTCTGACTTAGAAGAGTTCAATAACCTAGATAGAAGAGTGGGTCATGACGAAGATACAGGGTGTACTGGGTGTGGTCTGTTGCCCTTACCGTCGGCATCGTATGCGACCTCGCAGTCGCGCGGTGGGCTAATCCTTGGCTTCACGGGTGTCGGGGACTTCCCTCGGAGTGAGCGATCAAGGCCTGCCCATTTTTCGGCTTCAGCGAAAAATGGGTCCTTATTGAACACGTCCGATATCCTCGCCGGCCACGCTCCTTCATGGCAAGGCTCATAATCAATACCTTTCTCAAATATACACGTCAGGGATTGACCACGTTCATAGATACATAAGACCGAATATAAAGTTCACCTGTCTTCTATTTTAATATAAGTACTTGTAGAGTGTAGTGTTCTTGTGTGCCGAGCGAGCATGAATACCGAATACGTAAGTAAACATTCCGGAGCGAATGTTGCTGTGCTCATATTTACAATGCAGCTCATGCAAACATGTTCATTTCAAAATATTGATGCATGAAAATTTCATCTCTGTTTCAGACTGGCGCACATTTCTGTGGAACAGGCTAGAAGTAGGTATTATTCAATACATGTTCGTGAAAGATTATGTAATATACAGATATAGCTGGCAGGAATGTGTGGCAGTCTCAAGTACCTACGTTTAAGTTTAAAAATGTTAATAATTTTTGTGCCAAATTATATAAAATATTTTATAGCTAAGTAATTTAAATTACAGCGGAAAGGTACTAATCTACTAAATCAAAACACGGGTTGGTCTTTTATGTTTTAATACAAAATATATCGTAGTGTTAGTTAAATGTTCTTAAAACTTTGTACTATTCAACAAGTTATGGGAAAGTATAAAATTATTTCTACATATCGTAACAAATACAATTTAAAATTTCACTCAATCAGAAAATATCGTTTTGATGTAGTTTTTACAATAGGATGTCAGAATTTATATATATCGCAGATGTAATGCATCAACTTTATGTATTGAAGCTCTACTTATTTACAATTTTGAATTTTGGATGGTTTATTTATAACAATGTACTAGGTATAGTATGTACGGATTTAGATATTGTAAGGTACCTGTTGATTTTATTTGGATGTACCAATCAGATTTTACTTACTTTAGTTAATTCAATAAGTTGTTGTTATAGCTTCTCGTATTCCTCCGGACATCGTCATACCACACGTATTAGATTCAACTGTGATTGAATCGTACAGGTGAATGGAGTCCCAATAAGATCTTATAATTATCTGAATCCACGTGAAGTGCTACGTGCGGGATATTCCAACTAGAACTGTTATCTTTATTAGATAATTTATGTTTAACATAATTGGTATTCCGGACTTAGCCTCCGACATGAATCAGCAAACAGCCGGGATTCGCCTGTACTTTATTTACAATAACAATCAGTCTATCTCAGACACGAAAGACGACTACAAATAAGTTGTAGAAGTAAAACTTGTACAGATAAACCGCGGCAGCGCTTATTCTAGCTTATCCTATGTGTTCGTGCATAAAGTTGTTAGTATTTACCTGTTCCCCAGTGGGGCTTGCTGTCGGGCTCATATTCGATGCCTTTAAGGCTCTTGGGCGCCAAGGGTGTGGAAATGGGAACGCTAAGGTCGGTGATGGGGTACGCCCGGTCCTTCAGGTAGAGACCGTAGCGAGAGGGGTACAGCCTGTCGATGGCTGCCAGTCTGTCGAGATGGTCCTGCCACGCCTTGTGGGCATCGAAGGGGTCGACGCCTCGTCGGACGCGCCTTGGTACGTGATATACTGTCAGCGGAAACAATTATAAGTTAATTAAGTTTGATACTGTTAAATATGGATATTCTTACAAATGTTACACTGTAGAATACCAATGAAATGGTTTGGAACCATATTTTAAAATTTGACACATTTTTTTTTACTATAACATAGGTTACTCTCATTGAGAAAAAAAATATTATTAGGTAATTTGTGCTAATACGGATGACCCAAAGCCAGCGTTCACTGCCATTTCTATTTTTAATATCATTACTGCTCAAACATTAAATTCGTCGATAGAATCATTTAAAAAAACGGAAGGATAACACAAATCAGTTTTTGTAACCTTTTGAAAACGAATTTCTTAAAGAAAGAAAATGTAGAATTGTAGACTTTGCTGAAGAAGATATGGAAAATGTTATAAAAAAAACCATTTCCATATGGTATTTTTGAAGTATATAATTGAAATATAGTAAAAATATGTTTATTAAAATAATGGAAGGAAATGATGTTGGTACAGTCACCAAAAGAGATAAGTAACCAGGGTCGTCGGATATAGTTGAAGTTTAGTAAGAAATCGATAGATGTTTTCGAATGAAATTTAATTTAATAGATGAACTGTTTTTTTCTATTAATTAAGTTAAATTTTATCTGAAAATATCCATCGGTTTCTTACTAAACTTCAACTATATCCGACGACCCTGGTTACTTACTACTTTTGGTGACAGTACATGTTAATTCCAAATAAGTTAGTAGTTAATTAGTATGCTGAGCTAAGCTTTAGGTATTTATTGTGAAAATGTCGGGGGAACCACAATAAATCATGAAAGTTATTCATAGAACTCACCTCTACATCAACTTGCCGGGAGGGCGCGATAAAAGAAACTCATTGTAGGCTAAGTCACAATAAGTATCATTTAAAGGGGTAAATAATAATATATGTATCACCTGACAAATGCTAGAAGATCAATGCAGTACTAGTGACGTCGATGTAACATTCATGGACTTTACAAGTGTGATGTTATGTTATGTATAAAGAGGTGATTTCTATCAAATGACACATGCGTTATATTAGTAAAATAAGTTGTAACTTGCACAAGCAACAACATCGAATGCCAGACATTACAAACGTATTTGAACAGATGAAGCTAACATTTATCATGAAAACCTATAGATTTTATGAAAACGACTACCTGTTCTAGAGACATTTCAATTAGCGGCGTCAAGTATCCCTAATCACAAATAACCCTTTTTTTAGTGCCTAACGTGATAACGTTAACAATCGTTACGTTAGGCATTGCGAAGAAAAAATATTAAGAAATAGAAACGAAACCGTGATTGTATTGTAGCTCCATGTAATGTTAAATCGATTCATCTAATATCAATCTTCGAGCTGATGACAGGTTGTACATCATCTTAATTTCATGATAAAAATTCTTTATTTATATAAAACTTTATTACATAGTAAAATATAGCCAGCTGAATAGCCCGCAACGACTTGTTATAAAATTATTAAAAATTGCTTAATTGGCTTTTGTAAAAAGACATTACGTTAATTTTTTGATAATGATATGTCTCACAATGTGACTATACATTAATTATGTTGTGTTCGCTATATAAGAAGTCCTGAATTTTAAATCTACACTCTTCCGGAGCCCTTTTGTGCTGAAACAAAATGTTGATACAGTCCTAGAACTGAAGTGGAAACTGCAGAACTAGATTAAAGTTGACCGTGTTTGATAACAACACAATAGTGACCCTGCGTGAAGCACATCTGTGTTAAACTTTTGTGAAAGTAATCAAATGTTTTCACTATAATTGTACAGTATTATTCATGACTGAAGTAGATGTAATATTTACAGTGAACATTAATTTTAGCATTGATTTCTTTAAACTAATTGTTATTACAACACTTTTAACTTGAATTTCTAGGCAGATAATTATCTGAGGCGAGCAAAGGTGTCACCTTTGATTGCCAAATTGACGTGTCATTGTGAGTGATGCACTTGCCAATCGATTACCTATTGAACTGCTACCAACAGGTGATCTATCAACATTGTCTATTTTGGTTTAATGAAGCTTAGCAAACATAATGAATGTTCAAGTTCAGTAGTCAATTGGCAAGTCGGTTAGTGTAGCGTGTGTGTGTGTATGTTGTGGTGTGCTTGTTGTTTACACTTGGTACTAACCTGGCCTGTACGAGTCAAGGGAGCGCGGGTAGTTGTGGGTATAGATGGGGCGTGGAGAGTATCCGTAGGTCTCACGGTGGACGGGCAGGTAGCGGTATCCGGGGACAGTGATCCTCTCGGAGGCGCCGATGGGGTCGTCGTAGATGGACTTGCTGTAGGGGTAGCTGGTGCTCAAGAGCTCGGGGAACACGCTACGGCGGCTGGGCCTGTACCTCTCTTCGGCTCTGAGGTCTTCCGATCCTAGGGTAAAAGATGATAGACTTCTATAGTTTTCATAATCCTTCAAGAATACCTTTAGGTTCATGACACGTAATTAAACATGATATTTTATATCTTATTAGGTATATCATATTGTAAATAAATTGCTGTTTCTTCTGCTTACCTTTTAGAGATCGCACGAAGGATTGCCAAAATCTGGCTTTCTTCGACGGCGTCTCATTTCTGCCAATCATTTCTAAATGACTTTTAAACATTTTGGCAATTTATGTCGTGCTCGTGGTCTGTAACAAAACGTATCTCTGTAAACATTTGTTCTTGTTGTAAATCAGATGTTCACAAAATTAGAAGTTCACAAAAAGTTTTGCGGTATGTAGGTACCTATGTCTCGCATGGGTTGTCATTATGTCAAAAGTTAACCTTGAGTTTGGCAATATTTATATAAAAAACATGTCCAGGTGACATAATTGAGTACAATAGTGTGCTCGTGCCTCGTAAATAGAGCAGTGACGTACGTAAGAGTTAGCAGCAGGGCCGCAAATAGCTGTCTCGGTGGCTGGCTCGTGTCGAATGGCCCGTGGATTTGGACACTCGCCAAACTAACTGGTGTCGAGGAGAAACTTGAAAACAGCCGTTTTTACGAATGTCTACTCATTGCTCTGCTATTTTCGAGTTTGTGACGACCTTGTTGCGAGTAACGATGTGTATAAGTCAGCGGCCTGCCGCAATTTCTAATTACGTAAGCTTTGAGCTTTAAGTATGCGAAGACGAATTGATGGGGGTTTCACGGCGCGACCTCGGGGTATTCAAGAGCTTCTCTAATCTGTCTTTGTATTTTTGTAATACATCTGATTGAAGGCATAAACCCCTATTTTGATTAAGTATTTTTTTATACATTTTTAGATAACTGGATTGATTTATGTACTAGCCCTGAGATAAAGTTCGCTTACATGCTTGCTATTCTCACTAAACATTCCTCAATGTAAATTGTGTTATAGTAGCCGATTGTTAGAAGCTTTATGGAAATCGAGATATCGTTAACGAAGTTTTAAAACGATCGAATCTACAAATACTTTTTCACAACACACTCTCTGGATTTTGTTCAGTTTATTGACGTATGTCATTGGTTTAAATTTAGTAGAACAGAAACACCGGTCATCAGACGTTCAGTTCAGATCGACGTTTGTGTAGATAAGAACAAACACTTCAGGGATCTATAGACTGTACATAATATTTTATCTTCTCTCTTGATAACTATGCACTGGAATGTAGTCAGGTTACGGAATGAACCCTCATTACATACATGTATATCGTACCTATATATATTTTTTGAGTGGAATGCTGTTTATCTTGAAAGCTTGCTGTTAAGCTTTTGTCTATTTTCAAGATATTGAGTTCAATGAAGCTAAAATATTAATGGGGTGCTTTTCAGTTGCTCAAAAAGAGAAATTTTAATAAAAAAATAGAGAATTTTTCTCTTTCAGTAAGAGAAAAGCTTTTCATGATTTTTAATTCATCCTAAGATTTCTCAATTTCTAATGAAAAGTGATAAAGTTTAGTCCCACCTGTCATTAGAACTCATGCCAAGGTAACTCGGTAACATCATCAGTCATCAATTAGAAAAGTGAAAGGAGACCTGGCACCATTTTAATTAAGGATTCAATTAGATCAAAACCAGGTAATTTATAATTAAATGTTTGTTATTTGGATCAAGTGAACCAGTTTTACTGTTTAAAATATTGAACTAATTTGAGGATAGTGATAATGGAAATATAAAGCTCCGTATATATTCTGTGAGTTAGGTACATAAGCTTTAATTATACTGTTTTTATTTTCCATCTACAATAAAGAATATTGTATTTAACAGCTTACTTTGACCACGCTGGTTTAATATGAAATGAAAACTCAATAAATCATCAGCGAATTTTAAAATTATTTATTTTAGATTTGGTTTTCAATTAAATTACCAACTGCAAACTGAAACCTAAATATCAGGTACAATTAATTTAAAATGGAGCAAGTTATTGACACTAATAGTGAAATTTTTCTAAGCAAATATTGTCAAAATGCTTTACATTTGATAATTTTAAGTATTTAAAACTAGATTTAATTTTTTTATCAGTTTTTTTTAGTATCTTTAATCTTGATTGGACCCGGATTGATCTTAACTAAGTGCCTATTATTACAAATTAGGTCAAGACTTAAGGCCAATGTCAAATATGTTTTGCTACATCCATTTCCATGCTCCATTCCATAGTACTACGATTGCAGCAGCTGTCATTGGTATCTGTATAAAATCCATGGTATCTAGTCCAGATAGAAATTGAAGGTTAAGTATGTAAGTATCAGCGCGATGAGATAGGCCGGTAAAAAAAAACTAGTCGATTGTGAAACGGTTACAAAAATACATGGAGGCGCGTCGATTTGGCGGGATTGCAAATTTGGCGCGGGATGAGTGTGGCTGAAAATAGGTGCGCGCGCGGCCGGATCGGATTCACAGCATTCCCGGATCCGGCGCATTGTCGCAAGCGCAGGTGCGCCGATACCCGCGGTACCTATGACTTGACACACTATGTACCAGAAGATACGTTTAATGGAGATTATATGAATTTTTTAGGGGACCGTACACTGCTTCACTGAAAAATCTTTTTGTACACATAATTATATTGCAGGATCATTTGCACAGAAATATTATTTTAAATAAGATATCGTATTTAGTTAATTTATAGATGCATACTTTAGTATAGTATTACGGGCTGGTGTCCGCAACTCCGCGTCTAAGTGAGTATTTTTCGTACAGAATGCATACTTCTATAGTAATAATTATTTTCGTTGAAAGTAACGTCTCTATATTTTACTCAAATATTTAAAGCACACAAAACGATTTCTTGAAACTGAATGTTCATTAAAATATACACAATTAATGTTACTTTTGCTTCAAATGAAAAGTATAAAATATTTTTAACTCATTTTCTAGGTGTAGCTCCTTTTCAAAATAAGTTTCAGGAGTGAAGCAAGGGAATAGCTGCTTGTGATTATCATTGAACACAGTGTTTACTATTATTCCGTAAATGCTACTAAAATATCGTTGTATAACTATTTTCACCTTATTATGTTCGTTCACTGTCGAATAACGTGTGAGTAACTTACGTGCTGCTGAACAAATGTTACCGTATCTCCGCTTATCTCGACTAATCACCCGCGAGAATGCAAACTAGACTTAAGTCAACGTCGCGAACCGAGCGAGACGAAGTTTCAATTGCGCAACTTTAGAGCGAGACGGCGCGAACTTCGGGGTGACATCGTAGGACGGCGACCACCCCACGTGGGGTACACTTGGCACAACCCTTGCGGACTTAGCGATGAAACACTGGGCAGTTTCTTACCGATTAAATAATGGTCGTTAAAAAATAGAGTTGTGTGGTTTCGTTGACGAGCCGACGTCGAGTGTCGGACCTGGGCGGGCGCGCACTGGTCGCGGCGAGCGCGATCCTCACTCGCCGGCCGCCCGCCCTGCCCCGCCGCCCGCCCGCCCAAAGCATTCAATAAACATTTTATTTTGCCCGTATTTTACTACTTACGTGCCTACATTGGTTCCCGGATACAACCATTTCTGATAACACGTTTAACTGAGTTATGGAGGATGTTCATTACTTAAAATGCAGTCATATCTACAAGTTGAAGCAACAAAATGTTTAAATATTATCGTTTTAACAAGTTTCCTTAAAATACTTGTTCGCTTTTCTTTATTTTTCATCAAAATCAAGTTCAACAAAACATACCTATTCGTATCTTAAGGTAAAGATTTCAGCCGTCTATATTCCGGTATTTTCATAACAACTTTGAATGTTATTCTTATTTGTTGTTTTATCACATCATTTGGATTAGAATATTCTGGGAAAACGATTAAAACCTCCCACATAGCACATACATCGTTGGTACAGGTACCCACGTATAGCTTCGCCCGTGAAACTACTGAAATAGCGGCGTTACGGCGTCCACCTGAGATTATCCAACTTTGTGGGTGATTCAACTTTACATTCCACGTTAATGAATCGCCTTTGTTTATAGACTCAAGTATGTGATAACGCCTTTTTGTTATGATTTTTTCAAACGTAACACTTTCTCAGATACCGTGATATCAAATGACAATAATCCTAATGATAGAACCTTCAAAATTACATTTGTATTTTATACAACGTCGAATAACGTTGTATAAAATAAAAATAACATCAGTAGTCAAAATTGTTGCTAATTAATTTCCATATAGACATTTTTTTTATTTTGGGTACCTATTTAGTATTATTTATAAATTAATGCTTTATACTTACCTAAAACTACTTATCTGAGATCTTTAAAGCTCCATTAATTTGTCTGATATTATCCATCAATATTTATAGCCTACATTGCCTGGTGAGATAACGCATGCGCTCGTGAAAAAGAATTTTCAGTCATTTCAGATCAGAAAGATCAACGGGCAGGTATTCGGTAGTAAAAATTATAATTCTAAAATAGTTATTTTAAAATCACTGAAGCTACTGCAAACTTATTTTTGGAAATTAATGATAGTTCAATATCAGCGAATCCAAGCTCTCGTTTTTTTTGGTATAATATAACGTCATTAACGGGTTCATAACAGGATGTTTATAATGTAGACGATATAATTTATTACGAGTGCGAAAATGTTTTATGTGATTTTGTGTATTTTATTTTTGTGAAAGAGATTACAAGGGCGGCGCCACCGGCGACGGGCCGGACAGGTGACCTCGTATTGATACTTTTAATATTCGATTTTTCTTCTAGAGTATATTTTTAAGAACGCCGATGCTTAGCTTTTAAAAACAAGTAAAAAATATCAGGGATAAGCTATCCTAGAAGCCTAGAAGCAACATCATTGCGTGCAGCCAATTACTGTTTTTTTTTAAATGGGTTATGAGGAAATCTCTGCGTAGCAGTTCTGGTAACAGCTGGACTATTACTCCAACTGCCTGCTACTGATCTACATGGTTTTCCTCATAATTGAGTGCTCATTTTGTCTTAATCTACGTTCTATAGGTAGGTATAGTTATAGTATAATTCGATAGTATGAGAATGACGAAGTTCGTTTACATTTCGTAATAAATTTAGTATAAAAGCTTTCACTGAAATCATTTAGTTCCTCTTATGCTTGTTGTTCCCCGCACTTCCGAAGATCTAAAGATTGTTCTTGATCATTTGAATAGAACCGGATGTATTAATATTTTGGTCGAAGTTTTATTTTGATTCAAAATAAAGTCAGAAGTTATGAATCTGAACTGATCTTCCTTAGAATTTTTCTCTGTTGTTTTGTTATCACGTTTTGCACGTGTTGTTTTTGTTCAGTGTTGTGTCACTACGAATCTGGAAGAGGTTTTTGTTAATAGTATTCTATGATCTCTCAAAGACGAATCGGTCACCTTGTTATCATAAGAGATTGGTGCCTTGGTTAAGACCACGAAGTATGACGTACACGGTAAGCACTTGCACGTCATCAGCTGGAATTACTTCATTCAGTGAAACGTTTTCAATTTCCTTTTTACGATTGTTGTGAGTGTCTCGTCTGTTTACATTGGATAACCCTACTTATTTAGGTATGTGTGTTGTCTGGCTGTATGGCGTCATACGACCCACGTGCATCACCCTGAAACATCACGTTTTATCGAATTTTGGCCCGCATTCAACTTGTTTTATAAATAGAACTGCTATAAACAACTGAAGATCAGACTTTAAAACAACTTCCGATGGTAGGCATATTCTATTTCCTCTGTTGTCACGATACGTATCTACGGGTTCATATTTTTCAGTCGTACGCGCCTTCTTGGCTAGACTTGAAGTGTACCTAATGAATAGTTTTTTTAAAACGTTTTTGAAAGTTTGTTAGTCTTATCAAAGAAAGTAGAAGTGCTGTGAGGTCTTTGCCCTTCAAGTAGCACGAACACGAACTAATAATATTATGATATCGTATTATCCAGGTCGACCCTGTTAGCTACTTATAGGACAATTGTCACATTGGTGGGCGTCGTAGAAGGTGACAGAGGGATCACACTGGAAGGTTGAGTTGTGGCCACTTCCTCTTGTTTACTAATATAATTCTGCGGTATCGTGATTGTAACTATGCCATTGTAGGACTCGGGCAGTATCATTTGATATAGCGAAAAAACTTTGATGTCGTATTCCATTGGAGTGATTTGGAGAATAGGTAACATTTTCGTTAGTTTTTTATTGGTCATATAAATTATCGTTTCTTGTCTATTATCGCGCAGTAACAAAGGCTAGTGCAAGACCTCAGAGGCTGTAGAGTGCTATCACTTATTTCCTACTTCTACTTACGTATTTTACATTTTTTAATACCAGTCAAGACACTAATTTTATTTTTTCTTTATTTGAAAAGTTATATAACATGTAGGTCCATAGTTTCTTACAAGAAAACAATAGTCTGTAAAACAAGTAAACTTACTCATATATAGAGCAAGACATCGTTCTAACATCAAGAACTTTATAGACCAACATGATTGCTATATTAACACTGAAGATTGGATCGATCGGCGGAATAGGACCTCATTATCGTAAATTCCCTTACTGATCCCTTTGTTATTGTCAGGCACGATTAAAGGCCGGCCTGAAATTACTACGAGCTGTTCAAACATACACGAAATAATGCTCACAATAGATGCGAGATATAGGTATACGACTAGAGCATCTGGAACTTTAGAATATCTCGGGAATGGGGCATCATTAGTCGTAGCATACCGTACCGTCTTTATAGGTGACAAACTAACATAACATAACATCACGCCTGTATTCCCCGAAGGGTTAGGTAGAGGTGTACCTTTAGTACACCCACATTTCGCCAGTTATGTTTAAGTCCCATGTAATAGGGGGCGAGCCTATTGCCATCAACCGGGCACAAATTCAGACTCCGGGATGCTACTGAGAAATTCCAGATGGAAAAACCCAATAACACTTTGCCGTAGTAGCGCTTGCGACAACTAGACTAACGAAGCAGTCACAAATTAAACTGATCATTAAAATGCTCTATCGAAAAGTAAGTAGGTACCATAGGTGGTGGCCAGAAACCAAGACCGATAAAATTAAACTTGCCTAGGAATAAATAGAATGCGATATTTGCGTGTCGCTGATTAATAACGCGCCTAATAGCACACACATATTAAGTATTATTACAATCACTTTTTCATCCTTCGGAACACCAAAAAATTATTAAATACAGGATGGTGGATATCGACGCACAACCTCGTCCCCCCATGGATTCAGTACATAATTCTGAAACCCTGCGTTGAAATTTTTTGTCGTTTTTTTTTTGTTTTTTAATTAGCTTTGCCATACATTTTGACCGCGTTGGTATTGCACTTTTCTATGAAACAGCAGTTTTTTTTTTAATAACGGACGAACACTTTCGACGCAGGGGCCGTCAGAATCATGTACCTACTGAATTCATGGTTTCAGTTTGCGTGTCGATGTATGCCACCCTGTATACTAAGTACATATATTCATCAACAATAGCGAAACTCTGGGCCGATTTTTGAATTCATACAAAACGACTCGTCAAAATTTATTTTTCGTTGAACTAGGTGGTGGTGACTTAATAATTATCGACAATATGCACAAAGAGTGCTTAATATACAGTTACTAGAAAAAAAAAAAGTCGGAGGTGTATAACGGATGACTAAGTATAATTAGCGTATGGAAGAAATAGGGTACCTATATTAATATGGGCGGAGAAGAAGCCTTTGGCGTAGTTTTTTTTTGTTTTTTTTCATAAATCATATTTTTACATACAACGTAATCTATCAATAAAACTACTAATTTGTTTTATTGATAGATTACGTTGTATGTAAAAATATGATTTATGAAAAAAAAAAAAAAAAACAAACGGAATTAACAAAATTCAAATCATTTAATCTACTCTATGCGTGGAAATAATATAGTTAAAATTGTAACATCGATTACCCCTGAACTTGAAGTTCATACAACCACATTACAAATTATAGAAAAACTATCAAATGCAAAAAAAATTGAAATTACAAATAATAAAAATCATAAATCATCGATTGCTAGATGGAGCAGTAGTAGAGGCGTATAGCAGAGCATAAAATAGGTTACGCTTGTGACTTGCTGACAATAGAGAAGGAACGGCACTGGTGGCGCTCCGAAAAGGAGAGACACGCAAGGAAGATATAGTCTCTACGTAGATTAACACTTTAATCATTCGAATCTTAATTCACGGATCAGCGTATCTTTCTCAGAGCAATTTATTATTCATGTTTACCAAAAATAAATCTTAAAACAACTAAGTGCATTTGTCATCGCAAAAATATTGTTTTTGCAAATATAAATTAACCTATTTTCGTCCTTACATGACGTGTTTAGGTCATTTGCGACATTTTGAAGTTCATACGGGGGTGTGAAGCGTGAGCAACTCTGTCAGGCATCGCTACGGACGGTTAGCGACACCTCGGCTACAATATACGACTCGTAGTTCGTTGCCGACGCGATGACGACACTCATGTTTTATTTATACAATACACGCGCTTGTACGAGAAAATTATTTGTATCACCTTAGATTCTTAGCTCCAAGTGATGTAGCCAAAACACTTTAGATATTAATGATGCTGGTTGTTTATAGATAAAATAGTAATTATAGATCATTACAAAAGACAATTTATTCCGTTTGTGACTATTTGTACACGTGCTAATGCCAACGATTGAAACATTAAACGGTTCAATATTTTCGTGTTCAATAACTGCATGTAATTGTCTGTGTGATTTTGATTAATTTCACGTTTGGTCCGGGCCAAACAGAGCAAGGCGAGATAGCTTCGTTAGTAAATACGGTAAGAAAAACGGCCAAGCTGACTAAAATGTAAATAAATAAAATTAAAGACTTATGTCGCCTAGGTTTGATGATTTTACTAAGGTTTAATATTTTTTATTTCTCACAAAACACAAAAAATCTAAATCTCAGTTGCGGAGCTAGAGTTGGACATAAGCGACAACGCTCAATGTAACATTACCACACCAACGGCTTTATAAGTAGGTAATTTCCTTGTTTATGAATGTAGCATAAAATTCATTCCAAATAGATTCAGTGAGGTCTATGTTGTGTAACTGATAGTAACTACATTTATAATATCTATAGACGACAAACTTGTTATAGGAGCCAAATTAGATGAGATCCTTTTTATCTTTTGGGCGGGTGGGCGATGCATTTCGCCCGCCCGCCCATAGCGAGAAAATGTTAGAAGATCTGTGTCGAATCTTAAAACTACAGACAGCTGTGACCCTATGTTTCAGTCACTGAAAATACAGACCTTCCCGTCATTGTATATTTTGGAAGTTGCAATTTTTGTTAAAATGAATTTAAATTTATTTCCGGCACTAGCCGATATTAGGACTCGTTCTATCAGGCCCTATCAGGACACAATATAAAAAAAAAAATTACATACAAGCAATTATAAAACAGCACTACTTAGGAAAAATATTATGTCAATATTATTGTATACGAGTACAATAACATTTCTCACAATTTTAAAGAACACCCTATACGAATATTTAAATCTAACCTGACTGCATTATTATTAGAAAAATGTTATTATTGTATAAAAGACTTTTTAAATGATAAATATATAAAGCAATCAAAAATGTATTGTAAATGGCATAATTAATATACGAAAATTTATATAAGAACAGAATGACGTATTACGTTTTTTATTTTGATTATAGTTTTGATTTTGTTTATTATTGTAATTTAAATTTTGTTTTGAAATTTGATTTTGATTTTGATTTAATTATCGGGTTTGATTGGAATAATAATTTGTTTTTGACTTTTAGGCTACTAACATATTTTTCTAAGTTTTTAATACTAATACGAGTACTATATGGATGTTTTTTTCCGAAATAAATAAATTGAATTAAATTGAAATTACTTAATTGTTAATTTACATTTTGAAAATTGTATCTTTAGTTTTTATGACTTTGAATGCCGTCAGGTAGAATGTAGCGGAAACTCGTAGTGATGTACGATCTTATACCTATCCCTAAATTTTTGGCAAATAAATGACTCTAATCTAATCTAAAAAGTTTACTTTACCGATCATAAAGAAATGGATTTACATCTTTAGAATAGAGCTTTATTTTAGTAATAATCCCTATTTTTATTTCTTTGTTTAATGAAAGTTGTCCCTAACCCATCAATTTTAATGATACGTTTACTAGTTTCAGTCATTATGACATAATGTTTTGGCAAGTCGGCAGTGTGTCGGTGGTGACGTAGAATTTTCGCAATTTCCGAGCTCAGATTTTATTGTCAGGCAACTGAGGCCCATAGATAATACAAAATAACAAACTCATACATAATAAAACTAAAACTTGTGGTAATAAATATTGCTTAAAACAATGTTAGTAGTATTTCACATGGCTTAATATTGTAAGTGATAATCGAAAGGTCTTTGGTTAAAATGAAAGCTTTCATAAAAATACCTTCTTATAAGAATACTTATATACATATATATACTTACACTCAGATGAAGACACGTGTAGAATTGGAGTTTATAATGGATTCGAATGCAAATAAATTAGAGCTAGTTTTGTAATAGAAACAATGATGCTAAACAGATACCCACACGCCTCCAAAGATATAGTATCTGTTGACACGTGAACAGACAACTTTATAGCAAACTCGATCGCTACCTTGTCTTATTTATAGAATTAGAAAGAGATAGAAGAAGAGAATTTGTTGATTTTCTTAGGAACATTCCAATAATGGAAATTTCACTGTTTTGGCTCTCCTGCTTGGCATTGGAAATCTGTGGATACATTTCTTACCTTTTATGGTAGATTGGTAGGTATGTATGTATGGTAGATATGTAAAGACCTACCTACTTTACTACCCGTGTTGAATATTTACGCACGGTATGAAATGAGTCAGTTCCCCTGACTCTTAATAATGTATATGTAGATCAATCATCTTGCCAAGACGCAATAGGTGTAGGTACGCACGCCAACATATCAAGCTATACATTTCCAGTGTAAGCTGACTTCTCATTATACGAAAAGACTATACAATGAGAGGTCAGCTAAAACTGGAAATGTATAGCTTGATATGTAGCCGTGTGTACCCACCTATACAAGGAGGTAGGGACATCGACGCGCAACCTGTTACAGTACATGGTTCTGGAGCCCGCTACGACAAAAACTTTCATAGGTCATCTAAAAAAAAAAAAAAAACGGGGCAGTCTTTGGGGACTGCCGATAGAAGTGAAAACTAAGTAACTTGTGAATTGTGTCGTCAAAGCGTGCGGTGACGATGACGCGAGTTTCACGCTTTTTGTTCACCCAAAAATTACACATATATACACAGTATACATTTAGCTCATGGAAAGGGTTCGGTGACGATGACGCGGTTCCATGATTTTTGTTCACCCAAAAACTGCCCAACGCGCCTAAAGAAGTTTTCATTTCAAAAAATGCTGTTACATATAAAAGTGCAATACCAACGCGATCAAAATGTATGGTAGAGCTAATTTTTTTTTCAATAACCGACGGATAATTGCAAGGCAGGGGCATTCTGAATCATAATCCATGGTAACCGTTTGCGCGTTGATCTCCCTGCCACCCTTTCAAATATACCAGCAACATAGTTATGCAGGGGTTCTGATCAATGACTCAGACTAACTCAGGTAGATTATAGGCTGTTTTTGATTATCTATCAAGATAAGCAAAGAGACGCTTAACGAAGCTGAGAGGCACTTGTACTCCCCGTCATGGTGATTATTTTTTTGACCTGGACTATTCCTGGGTACCTTCTTGATACGGAGATATAGGAGATATAGATATAGGTCTAACTTCCAACTTTAAAAAAAAATATTTTTCTCGATAACTAGTTTTAAATGTTATAAATTAACTTTAAATACCCCTTTAACTGTTGTGCCATTGCATGCACCCATAAGCACAACGTTTTGCGGGCGTTAAATGATAAATGATAAATGATTTTATTTCTGTAAGTAGGTTTGTACAAACACTTTTACACGTCAATCATATTTTTAAACTAGATGAGGTTACATTGCACGCTGCCGTAAATAGAGACTTTTTACACAAAACATAAAAGTTGTTTCACTGCAATATTTTTTGTTCAATGTTACTTAGTTTTATGTAAATTACAGCCTCTATAAACGGTAATGGATCAATTTGTAAGATGAGTAACAAAATCACGGTCAATTCCTTAAGCAGTGGCGTAGCTAGCATGGGTGGCACCCGGTGCGCATAATTGTGGTGTCACCCAAGAATGAAATCTGTTAAAATGAATAAACATTTAATAAACGTATAGAATGTTTTTATTTAATTATTACAAATAAGTCTTTCATAATGACAAGCAACGACTATTTCAGGGGAATCCCCAATCATAGTTAGTGTAGTAGGGCTAAATAAAACGACAACATTTTGAGGGGATCCCCGACCGATCGCGCCATAGTGCCATGAACATAAAAATAACAGTGTGTACACTGGAAAAAAATCATGGTCTAATGTGTGGTCAGAGTGAATTATTTCTTGTTAACGTTTATTTCAAATAGTACCTGCATCTATAAATAATCAAAATTGATAAATTAAATTATTTTGTTGGGATAACTTGATTAAAATAGCTTCAAACCCAAATTATATATCATTAAAAAACGTGACAGTTTGTGTATTTATTTTTATACAGTCGGGTGTCACCCCGGAACCGGTGACACCCGGTGCGGACCGCCCCCGACGCCCCCGCCTAGCTACGCCACTGTCCTTAAGCAATGCGTGTCCTGGAAATAATCAGAAAGATCAAGTGCTTAAAGGAAAAGTTCTGTTTTGATGTTTCCGTCGAAACCTAGGTACCAATATATCTAGAGACATTATTATTGCTTGCTAGCTAACTAAAATCATAAGTTCTCGATTTCCGTTTGAAGTAGCCATGTTCGGTTATAAACAATCCAATTCCTGGAAGAACCATTAATTATTCTCGAGTATTATTAAATGATGAGTGAAAGGAGCAGCGGACAATTTGATGCACCAACAGTATCAATCACAACGTTTTATGGAAGCAATTAAATCATTTGAATCAGGGCTCTAATAATATTAAAATAATTATGGTTCAGATTACATTACATTACATTACAAAAAATTAATTGTCAATTTTGATTCCGAAACGATGTTTGTCGTTGTTGTAGCAGTAAAATATTTCGCCAACAATAATGATAATGTTTATTTCTCCACCACATACGGAAAATCAAGGTTTATACAATGACAGCAAAGTAAGTACTTTAGATATTAAGATTCCAACAATCACATTGAATTTTGCCTTTCACGAATAGTCCTTGAAGTCTGTACTAGCCAAGAAAACCAGCCCTGTTAAATAAGTAATTTAACTTTTAACCGACATTCCCAAGAAAAAAAATACCCTCATCATGTACTGCTTCATATTTCCTGAAGCTATTTGCATTTTTAACAGCCTCCAGGACATTTTCAAGTACACATATAGACTCGCCAGCTACAAATGGAGTTCAACCGTGAATTTTCCTATAAATAAACTTCTCGCAAAATCTGTTTAGAACAATAAATCATCTATGCAATGCGGAACGTGTATTCAACAAGAAATGTTTCAGGAACCTAACGAATGTTAATTATATGGACGTGCGGTACACCACAACACATGCACATTTGTCTAGAATAGCTGCAACTCCAGATAATTCTCCGAACTGTTAATGTTTAGTCGCACTTAGCAAAGGGCGATTAAATTCGTATACATTAGAGTTATGGCTGAAGATTTCTCTTGTACATCAAGCATGCTATTCGCAATAAAAGCAACTGGACTGCTAAAATGGCGACGGAATTAGTCACTAGTGAGTACGGTCGACTAATTCCGCGTTGACGAAAGCTAGCATTGTCTAAACTGAAATATGCATAAGTTATTGTAATCGTTTGAAGTGTTGAAGAATTAGCAGGGCTGATGATTCCCACGCCTCAGTCTCCGTCGTAAAAGCTTGGCACATTCACGCTGATGACATGCACCCAGTGTGTTACAGTTCATTATTTGTCACCATTTGGAGCATACACGTGTTTTACACAATTGTTTAATGGCACAAGTGTGTTTACTAATAAATTACATTGTCTATTTAATATTTAAATTTACGTAACACGTAGCTGGCTGCTATACGAGAAATAAATTGAAAATTTGTGATTTACATTGAACTTTTTATTAAATTAAAGTGGTTTTAGTTTCAGATAACTAATATGGTAAAAGGAGGTTGTTCTCCAAAGTATATCATTGAAATGCAAATAAGCCGAATTTGAACTTATATAGGTACTTAAAAATAACTTTCGTAGGCGCAAGCGCTACGCAAGTCGGGAACACTTTTCATACACCATGATTGTCAGCCTTACTTTCTATTTACTCCAGGAAACCGTTAATAGAAAGCAAGGAAGTTTTAAAACAAACTAGGTAAACAATAAATAACGTCATGAAACCAGGAAAAGCATTGATGTAAAGTTTTTTTTTTAATTTTTACTATTCTGGCCTTGCGAGCTACACGGCACATTACAGTCTTCGTGAAGAATGCGAGGTCAGTTGAACGACACAACAGTTTCAAGACTAGTCATCAAATTTTTACGAAAAATGTCATAAGTAGTTGCTACCATTCACAAGCACGATTAAAAACTAAGAAGCCTAGTTATACATTTTCCACTTAGTGACTGCGGCTATAAATAGGAATCTTCATTGACTATAACTACTAACACAATAACGATCATTTTCTTGAAAAGCGAAGTCTGGAGAAATCGTTAAAACAAGGTAAAGGGCTCGCGTAGGTACCTAACTGTATCTAAGAATAGAATTATCATTATTATGTAGACCATGCGAATTACAGATATAAATGTAGAAATAAATGTAACTATAAGTCACAAATTATAAAACATGGAATGAAGTGCACTTTGAAAGAAATTATCTAATCGTAACCCGTTGCGTGTCTAACCTCGGATTTAAGACAGAAAATAAAAAGTTTGCATATAAAACGAACTGCGTAGTTCAGCTTGGATGATTTATTTCTCTAATACCACTCAAATAGCTTGGCTCTCCGTTCGAATGTTTTTAATCAATAATCCGGTTCGTGTATTGACGCATGGAGTATTTACAAATCCAATTAGCTTGACTTCTTTCCGACAAACCAAGGTTTACCTATTTCACGCCCAATCGGTAATCAGTGATTTGAATTAGAGCTGCCAATGACTACGAAGCTATGGGGTAATTGTGTAACAGCTTACAGTAGCCATGCCTTTCATTTTGTCGGTTTAACAACATTCATTGCGTTATTTACATTGTTGAGCAGACGAATGTTTCAAATACACGAAGCAATAGATTAGCAATTTCGTTCAAAATCTTTCGAGTTGTGATTTAATTAGTGTGTTATGTGTCGTGCTTTTATCTGTTGATCAATCGTAACGAAATTGACATATCTAGTGTCAATTAAGCGACATATTCAGGACAATCAGGACATCCGATTCCTTGTAAACTTGTGCAGTTGGGAATCGAAAAGGAAGTCCAGCTCCAACCTTGAGAATTGCCCGCTACGCTCTTTCAACCTCCAAAACGTGAGTTTTTGCGGCCCCTCCCCACGAGGTTACGCAACAGATTGTGATTGAGATTGGCAAAGGACATCATATACCATTTGATTGTTTGACGGTCAGCAATGTGTCTGAATGTCTTAAATACATAAATAACCTTGCGAAGTCTGGTAGCAAGAAAAAAGCTTAAGATGAAATTTCCGAGATTATTCCCACAGACAAGTGCTATTGTGGTTTATTTATTTTACCAACCACAGGAAAGTTGTAAAAAGTAGGTATAGATGCTTCAAATTAGTTTTACTGTTGTAGTCATGTCGTAGTGATAAAAAAAACAAGAGGCTTTCTTCATTTCAGTTTGACTAAAAAGATTACACCTCTTTTACAAATAAAAAACGTTGGTAAGATTCTAACAAAAAAAAAACATTAATTTCACGAAAAATAAATAAACGAAGAAAACTTATGTGGCATCTCATATTTTTTTGACAAAAACTGCCTGTAATATCTTGTGCATTTTCGAATTAGTAGGTATCTACATAGGTTTGTATGAAATAGGTTTTGTTTATTTTGAAATACATAATTGGAGCCGACAACTGTCAAAGTGGCGCTACTAGCGCTCAGACCAATAACAAAGCAGTTTTTGTATGGAATTAGTAGTGAATTCATAGTTAGAGACAATTATTGAGGAAATGCCTAGATTTTGTGTAGCAAATTGTAAAGAAACTGGAGGCCACCATTTCTCAGGTGAGAAACTGTGGCTCAAAGCGATAAGGCGAGTAAAGTTTGACCCTAAAAGCGGGGTGAGATTGTGTCAAAAACATTTCAAGGAAAATGACTATGAAAATATTGGTAAATACTCAGATATATATTAAAAATGATTATTTTCAGTTAGGTTGTCAAAAACTATGTCCTGTTATTTGTACGTAACCTATACCTAGCTACCTGTATCACATACCTAACCTATAATGTAAGATAATGCGATTTAATAAACCTTAAAATAAAACAGACTGCCCCTAATACCCAAACAAACTAACAAATGAATGGTGAATTTCCGTCTTAAAATTATATTAATGTCCGCCCTTGTGCGCCCATCTTCTCCACAAGGAATGGTCTTCACCAGATAGTTGATCCATCTTGTATTACTCCTTGTTAGAATACATATATTAGTTTTTGCTAAAGGCATATGACTCTTTCAGGGATCACAAACCAGCGCAAAATTTTGAACAATCTGCCACAGGTCTGCTTTCCTTCCATATAAAGAGGCGCCGCTTTTTCTTAACTTTTCTTTTAACTCACATATTTTCATTCATGTTCTAAATCGGAAAATTGTCAAGAAATCAACGCAATTAAGAAATCCGAAGCGTGTATATGTTTATCTCACTTAATGACAACGGTTAGTATAGTGTTGGCGCCATCTGAGATCAGCTTTCACTTGCCAGCCCCATTGCACGCAGATGCTTTCTTCATTTCCGTTTGAATAAAAAGGTGGCATACCTTTTTTACAAGTTAAAAATAATGGCAAGCTTCTATAAAAAAAAACTAGAAAAACCATTAATTTCACGAAAAATAAATAAACGAAGAAAACTTTTATGGCATCTCATCTTTTTTTGACAGCAAACTGGCTGTCAAAAAATCTAAAAAAAACTTGTGTATTTTCCATTGATTTAGTGTATGCAATATTGGCATTTTCAAATAAGGAGGTACGTAAGTTTGCAGTAAATAGGTTTTGTTAGTTTTTAATACCGTAGGTAATACGAGTTTAAAAAAAAAAACAAAACCATATTTTGTTAAGTTTATTAATACGGTTCTGCTGCTAATCCACTTGATATAATTTAATTGTATAATAATCGAACTTCTAAGTTACTATATGTAGGTACGATGGGGTTGGCGTATCTTACGAGAAAAAAAAGAAAAAAATGTAGGTACATACGTAGCTTAAGTATCTAGTTTTTGGTGAAAATTCGACACGACATAGAATGGTTGGTGTCCTATACCATAATTATATGTTTTACCACGTTTATAATTGTACATAGTAACCCACACTGACATTTTTTTGTATGCTAGCTGTCAATGTAATCGGAAGCTGTCGCTGTCGTTCACCATCAATGAGAGCCACCATGTGTGAGAGTGTTAATGTCTTTTTGTTTTTGGCAACACTGCAGTCACGTTTTGTTCAGAATAGCGATGACGGACCCATGTCCACCAGATACACAGTATTAACACCATGATTTATGTTCACACGAACAAGGGAGCCAACATCTTGTATGAAATGTATAAGTAGTTATATTATGTTTAACGACGTAGCAGCGTCAGTTACAATAAAATTGTTTTATGTTGCTTAAGATTTTCATATCTGTCCTATAAAATCTAGCCCTACAATGCAAGGATACTTATACAACAGTTAAATCGCTTTGGCAAAGCTTCTCAGCATAAAATAAGCTTGACTTATCTAAATAAAAGAATATACTTTGTTTGTTTGTTTCTCATAAGATTACTTTTGTTTGTTCGTAATTAGATTTTCACAACTTTAAATAGTTTACATTGATAGCATAGATAGGTAATTTTGATTTGATGTATAGTTGATTTTCCAGTATCTACACACAAACGACGATGATGATATATCTGACATCGTAAACCTCGGATTACTTTCAGTTTTGATTGACCCACTATTACATAGCACTCGAACAAAGTCACACTAACAGGCGTCTGTTTATCCGGCGGGAGTGACGCGGGCGTCGATATGCGTGGGCACATACACAGCGATGGTGATCACTGTATACAACCAGTCACAATAGACCTCCCCTGTCTCGCGAACTTACTTGTTAAATAGATAACGAAGAGGTAGACAGAGAAAATAGGAGAGATCTAGATAACCTGGTCCTGCTACGCTGAAATATAATATCGCCTGACCTTGCTACGAATAGTGCCCGCCTACGGATAGACTGATGATGCGTTTGCATGGTTCTACGCTTCACTGATCACTATTTCAAATACATGTAGTTAAAACATTATTCTTATATAACAGCATATGTGTCCATTAGTTTGAATTGTATCCGGTTATTTTGTTCCTACGTCTTTAAAAAACTATAATGTCATAATTGAAAGTGGCGTCCATTAATTGGAATGTTGCATCTCGTGCCAAAATTACAGTTTTGTCATCAAGTTTGACATAGGCATTTACAAACGCGCTACTACGGCAAAAAACCGAGGAAAACTATCATGTTGCATGTGATTCGATGGACGTTCGCCTCAACAAAGAAATAGGTATACCTACAGAGCGAGGCCTTTGATACATAGGCAGTAGGTACAATAACACAAATAATAGCTATAAAGGGACCGGAAACATGAAGCATAGGATGATTTAGGATTCACGTGTTTGTAAACATCATTGAAATATTAGTTGCGTCAGACGTGGGAGCTTACAATTTGGCGCTGGTCATGACTTGTCGACCATCCCTTATCCAGTAGCGTGTGTAGGGTTTCACTTTCAGTGATTAATACAGAGATATTCACAGTAGACGTATGTGGAATTATATTTGATTCATACAAGTGGGTAAATTGGGTCATATCATGCTTACACGCCGCCGGCCATGGCCTGAACAGTTTCAAGTGTTTAGCGCTACCACATAATTATTATCTGTCTGTTAGTCATGATATCCTACCTACGCATTTCATTCGTATGTACTTGCGTTAAGTCTATATTAATCTTTCTAGAAAAGATAATACCTAATTGTTGTAAGACAAGCCGTTATTGTAAACGTTAATACACCAAACAGTCTCTCCGCAAATAGAACTGCGCCATACAATTTTCCTCAATCGACGATGGAATAATAAAGCTGCGTAACAACGACTTGATTTCCAAATAAAATAATAAATCTTTCATCGAGAACTGAATTCATAAAAAGACTCTCAAAGAAACTAAGATATCCCCTCATG
Source organism: Griposia aprilina (assembly GCA_916610205.1). Taxonomy (NCBI): domain Eukaryota; kingdom Metazoa; phylum Arthropoda; class Insecta; order Lepidoptera; family Noctuidae; genus Griposia; species Griposia aprilina. The sequence continues at coordinate 12,263,053 of OU744297.1, read as the reverse complement.
AGTTGACAGCTCAAGACTTTTTGAAGAGAAGCCGGAAACACGTCAGTAGTACGGACAGTAGTAGATGGCGCCACAATAGCGAAGTTGTCCGAGCCCCGCGAGAGACGCGCGCGCTCTGCTACTTCCGGTCGGGAGATTTGCGCATAGAAATGGCAACATTAGACATTGTTACACAAAACTTTTCTAGCGTAATGCCCTCTACGTTGGCGTACTTCACCCCGTAATTCTTCAGACGCTTCCTCTTGCACAAGTTGTTCGATAAACAGAAAACTTGCCGCACTATTTTCTAAACTCTGTTTTATTATAAGTATCTGAATATAACTGTCTGGGTGTTCAGAATCTAGCAGTCTGTGTATTGGTTTTAAATACAGTTTTGGCAGGAAGGATTTTTTGCAAGAAGATGAGCAATGATGAGCAGCTATTCATTTTCTTACTTTTATAATCAATGGACCTATCTATCAACTTAAATTGGTAATCATGAATCCAACTGTGAAGAACTATGAACTATGTCTGACTGTGTCTGTATGTATGACTGTGTCTGTGTTTGTGTGTGTGTGTGTGTGTGTGTGTGTGTGTGTATGTGAACTATGTTTCTATCAATTCTAGTACAATTATGTCGTTGACATTGTTCTTAGTCCTGTGTAATTGCGTGTTGGTTGATTTTAGCGTTTTGCATTAAGTTTCAGATCATAATTTTATCTTCTAAACTAGGTACAAAGGCACGGATTAAAAGAAAAGCTCTATATAAAAATAGGAGCTATCTGTAAAATAAAATACCGACAATCTAGTTCAAGATCGCGTTGACTATTCTATTCCGGTTGGCAAATTGACAAAAACTATAAAATTAGTCAAATAGCGTGCATACAGATAGTGCAATTTCACTCGAGCTCGTTTGATCGTTCCGAATTTAGTGCTGCACCGACACGTAAACATAAAACACAAGTGTCTGTTTGGACTTCAAGTTGTTTGCATAAATTTTGTAATAACAAGCTTTTCCGTTCATATATCAAAGTATGTATTTGTAGGTATGGGCGTTACTTGGTTGAGAGTGCATCTTCTACGACGTCTTGTCACTACAAAATATTAATAACTAGCGACCCGCCCATTCTTCGCTCGGGTACAATCTGCTAATAGAAAAGCCATACCGACATGAAAAGCGACATTGTTTTATACTATCTATGAATATACAAGGCGTAATTGAAATAACTGAAAACCTGAACAAGGGTGACTGCACTAATCTTTATAAACAACTTTAACTATGGGATAAACCCTGAAATCATGAAAATAAATCAGCTGCTCCATACATTTATGTTCGCATAACTTGACAAAATATAGGGAACAGCTGATTTGGAAGGCTAAAAAGTCATTCTGTTCTTCAATCATGGAAACTGTTTGTAATATTACCTCGTATTTAATCTTTTATAGGTCAGCGGTGCCTACTAGGTACTTTTTAATCAGCAACTATCACCGTAATCGTCAGATAGTTATGAAGATGCTGAATGATACCTACCTATATACTAACCACCGCAGGTTTTCTTAACAATCGGTACAAGATAACCAGCGGGCTCTAGCAAGTTTGCTCGTCTTCGGAAACAAACGTGGATATAGTGAAAAAACAGCGATCAAGAGCACACACGGGGAGTGGCCGCGCAAATGTTTGCCGTGCCGCCGTGACGCCGTGACGTGCTGCCTCTGTCCGCCTCGTTTGACGTTCTCACATTTTGCTTGCTCTATTTGTTACGGTAATGGACAGTTTAATTGCTTTCCATAAGGTCAGATGTTGTTTGACTTCGACACGTGTGAAATGTACCATTATTTTTATTATGTAGACGCAATTTAAGGTTGCTGCAAGTATTGCATGTAATGTAAATTATTATTTTATCAGTTAAGTTTCTGTTATTAAACAGTCTGTATAGTTATGGTTTGTGTGTTGATTATTTATTTTACAGTCTCTATAAGTAGGACTTTCATTTTCGAGGAGTTCAACTATCGGATATATCAACAACTACACTGATCGGTTATGAAGGGTTTAAGTTTGTGCAAATTCAGTGTGTATAGAGTAATACTTTGGAGTATTACTTAAAACACGCCAACGGTATGAACTCTCTACTTAATCATACTTCTTTTTGTTACGGCAGCGTGATTTTTGATTTTAAATCAATATTTTCTTTATGATTTTGTGATTTCCTGTTAAAATAATAAATTAAATTAAAGCCAATTCCGTAAGTTCTAGTAATAAAAAGCGAAAATGACTAACTCCACGTAATTATACCCATCCACCTGACCCCTCCATCGCTTTGACTGTTCATAAGCTGTCGACGTGACTTTCAATTCAAATTATAGTCATCCTGAAAGCGACGGTCGTTCAATAATACACTCGCCGCACGAAACATGTTCCAGATAATTATTAAACAGCATTAGCACAGCAGACAAAACAATCAAAGATTTTAATAAAAATCCGAAATGACACAAGACACTTATGGGAGAAGATCGGAAACTAACCCCAATGCTCAAAGTCGTAAAGTTCTAAATAGCATAATCGCTCCCTCAATTTGCGCTGTGTTTTTCTTCCTGGCAACAATCGTCAATTGTTGTAGGGTGCAATTCAAAGATGGCGCGCCACGCGTCGCGCTCGTGTCGGAAGCGAGGCCCGGAAGCGCGGGAACGCCGCCCTCGCCCGCCAAAACAATACCATCGTGTAAATTGAAATAAATTGATGCACTCACATAATTTTGTTATACAATAGCTTTCGCAGATCATTCACTAACATGCTTTAAAAAGTTAACGCTGTTAATGAGATAAGTTTTAAATTGACTACCTGTCTGTTTTCATTGACTTGAAAAGTAGTTTAATGTGAAGTTTCATAAAAACCCATACAATAATTTCAAATTTATCATAACGCGTACGCAATAAAAATGGCTTTAGAAAGCAAAACTCTGAAAATCCCCATTTTCCTTCTCCCCCAAAAGCGAGGTGAGAGGTATTAAATACCAATTACTTTTCTAAAATAAACAGCGGTAAAACGATCATCAGCAGGCGCACAGCGCAAATAGAGACAATTAAAAAGTCTCACGGGTGTAAAACACAGAGGGTGAGTCTCTCCCGCGCCCTCTGTGACTTGTCACGCTAATTACACAATCAGTTCTCACAATTACCTGTGACACTGTGATGCCTACCCACGCCCTGGCATTCTTATCTGCACATAAGGTAATGTTTCCGGATAATTTAGAAAGTTTTTTTTTTTTTACGAGACTTGTTATTTCTATTAAACAATATTTGTTACAGTTAGGTAGATCAAGTGACCGAATTCTGGTCGAAGTTTATTTAAAATATATAATGGCATCATATACGAGGAAGAATAAGAAATTAAATAGGTACCTGTAACGTGTCAAGAGGACCCTGAATAAAACCTAATCTAAGAAATAACTGTTTTCTGAATAATTACGGGATTACATAACCTCACAATTTTTCTGAAAATTGTTCCCCATTCATCATTCCTTAATTTTTTATGAACGCTTCACTAAATTAAGAGATTGTATGAAAAAGATTGGCAGTAGCATCGTTTTTGTAGGGTCAGGACATACTACTTTTCACCGAACGCGATTATTGTGGCATTATTCCCTAAAGCTGTCTGTTAATAGGCCCGTTATCAGAAAAAGTACTGGGATGCCTGCGTGGTGATAAATAATGAAAGTATTTTCATGCAAATTTGCTTTGTGTAATGAGCACACCGAGCGCTGCAAGCGGTAGTGTATATCAGCACTTGAAGCCACGTGTATCAGGAACGTGCATAGTTTAATGATAAAAACATGCACTGTTGGATCTGCACTAGTTACGAGTAACACCTACATTCCTCTATTATTTTGCCGGAGAAAATCTCTTTTTTTTACGGAAAAGTTGATATTAGGTATAATACGAAAGACCTACGCGACAACATGTAAAACTTAGAAAACGATTACATTTAGATGACATTTAGTAAATAAATCCGTACCATACGTCGTCGTTTCGTCTCGAAACTACGAATACCCCTATTATTTTAATCAGTATCAAGATCAGTAAATTACTAAATAAAAATATTATAGTAATATCGAAAAATTAATTTTCGTAGCACTTGCTACGAGATTTGTAGACTTATCTCAATTACATTTTAACATAATTAAACTTAAAGTAATTTTGATCACTTAGATTATAAATAAATGTCAACATTTTACTTTCTTTTTCCAAGCAAAATTTAACAATAATTTTTCGATTTTAAGGTACTAAAAACAGAACAAATAAAGATTCATACAATTCTTGCTACGAATTCATCATACATTTGGCTCATTAAGTGTTGACCTGAAAGCACTCTCAGTTTGCGCAAGCGGCGACAAGGGTCCGGATCTCAAATGAATAATAACTCGAAGGGGGAAAGGCGACCATTAACTATATTTGTAACAAACCAACGGATTATGAGATTACAAATAGAGACGTGAAAACTGTAGAAGTGTTTTAAGAATGTTGTTTTTTAGTTTTAGCGTAAAAGTACTAATCATACCTACTATTAGATTTATTACCAACAACATGTATTCATTTTAGGAATCAAATTATTTCCCAAAAATAACAAGCTTTGATGTTGCTCTCGGTCAGGCAAAGCCATAACTCAAGATCAACTCACGACTTACATAATCAGCCTATAATGTTCCCACTGCTGGGACTCAGGCCTCCTCTCTTTGAGAGGGAATGGGCTGTAATCCACCACGCGGGCCCAGTGCGGGTTGGTAGATGTCACATGTATTCGAATTTTTGGTTCTAGGACATGCCGGTTTTCTCACGATGTTTTCCTTCACCGTTTGAGAGCAGTGGTGATGAAATTATTTACACAAAGTAAAGCGCCTGCCTGGGTTCGAACCCACGACCTACAACTCGTAAGTCGGGGCCGATACCACTGGGCCACCACTGCTCTACTCACGACTTACAAGATTAAAATCAAGAGAAACATATTGGTCAAAAGTGACATTAGACTATATATTTATAAATATCGAAAAAGACAAGAGGTACATTGCATCAACAACGACTCTTTTTACTCTATGTGATTTGGAGATGACAAATACCCGCCGGAAGCGATCCATTTTGGCGGGAAACGGTACGCAGGAAGTCGATTCGCCGACCGCGAATGTTGTCGGCGCCACTGTCACACTCCCAACAGCGGGTTATTGTGTTTTTAATTTTTCTTTCCCATTTTCATTCAAATAACCGTAAAGGAAAATACAAAATAATAAATTGTACAACACGTAAATTTTAATAAAATACATGGCCAAAATTAACTACATCAATACTACATATTTACCTTGAAGATAAAACTGATTGGAAGAATGCAAGCAAACAGTAAAGTAGGTAAATCACCTTGATGCACTATTATCAGTAACTAAGCATGACTAACCAGTGGAAATCACAACGGCGATAATGCAATCGGTAAATAGCGGTCTCATGAAACGGTCTCCAATGTCATCCCATTATACGCAAGAGATATATATACAGAGACCACAGGGGAACCGACCAGCTGCCGTACGACCCGCCTACCGGAACATCTGCATGTTTAGAGAACTACTTAAATAATATTTGAAGATCACATAATATAAATTAAACAATCATTGACAAAGTAGCTGCGTTGCGAATTATGCTATAGGCGTACCTCAATAGGTATAAGTTAGGGTCGCGTGGTAGCCAGGTGCTCACACAACTCAGTCTTGGATGACAAATTATCATTGTGTTATATAAAAAGCCCGAATTTTATGACAATGGCGATAAAAACGATGATAGTTTTTTACTATCCTTATTTGACTTTTGTGTTGAAGAATCGTAAAAACTCTTAATTGCCTACCCATCGTAGGGTGAAAAGCTCCTGAAACCATTTTGATAATGACGCACATAAAAACTAACTTTGAAAACTCAATGGCACCATATTCATATTATGGTATAGTTCATAAGTGGCATATATTGTGTTCCTGATAGCTTTGAATAGACGTTCTTCTATGCGGGCCCTTTTAGGTTAATGAGCATTTAAAGTCCTTAAAAACGAGACATGTTTAGGATACTGATTGGAAAAACCTTGCTAACTTATTCGTAGGTAAGTTTGTAAGGCCATGTCATCACAAACAGCATGTTGGAAATAAAAATGCTGTTGAACATGTTAAAATAACAAATTTATTGAATTAGTAACTGGATCACAACGGTCATTGAAAAGGGGAAAAAAATTAACAGCAAAAAGTAAAACGAGGTTACACCAAAGACAAACAAAGTGGCCAGCAAGATTAAAACGATTTATATGTTCAAGGAGGTTGTACTGAACACACTCTATTCTATTTACTCGTACCTAACGACAATGAAACGTGAACGTACTACGAAAATAGAGCAACATAAATCCTCTAACACTTGCGGCAGTGTTCTATTTCAATTAAGTTCCAATTAGCTTCAGGCGTGCATTAGTTGGCGAGGCTTCACTAGGCCGACTCAAGTCTGACGGCAGTAGTTAGCGTGTTACTTCCGAACTATTAACGCCTTACAGTGGCCGATTCAACTGGAAAGCAGACCTTTGATACGTTAATTGATCTATTGTGTATGTAAAAATAGTTTCAACTCCACCTTAATCGTGAGATCAACTGTGTTTTTCTTGCATGCATAATTTAATCGTTTAAAAAGGGTTCGGGGCTTTTAACCGCCATCTTGGCTAAAAAAAAGTTATTCACACAATGTTTTAACCTACTAAAAGGTACTGATAGACAATAAGTAATCGTACCTTTCTACGGCGTAGACCCTCTACGCCGTAGAGGGTGCCAAGGTCCAAGTGCTAATTGATTCCCGTCCTTCTTCCAGAACTACATCGTTTTGTGTCAATAGAATGACACATAATTTATTTGTGCACAATATGGCCTTGCAATGCCCAACATTTATTTTATGACTAAGGACAGAAATATTTAAACTCATCGTACTAAAATAACTGAAGACATTACTCTCAAGGATATAAAAGGCAATTAAAGCGTTTCTTGATTATTCACTACTTATAATTAGACGCATCAGCTGCAGTGTTTCCGACATGATGTTGAAATTAATTTCCCATTTCACGGACAGTTTTCTATTGCACTTGGCAGCTTGTGAAGTTTCGTGTGCCTATTTCGAAAGCCTGCATTTATGCTACATTGTATTAATTTTCCATGCGGCTTACGCGTCGAGAATATTATGTTCTGACTGTATCGCACTATTTGACAATAGATATTTACTAGTTTCTTGCTATTTACGGATTTGGTAGTGATTAGGTGATACACACAAGCTTAAACAAGTAGCAAACAAAACAAAACCGTATTTTTTTGCAATTGACTGTATTATGCTGAAATATGCAGCTCGTCGGTCTATACTTAACATGTAAATTAATGGGCTGATTGGTTTTCAGTTACATTACTGAAAGCTTCAGGGACTCTTCATCTTCTGAACTGTGTAATGTAAAAGGTTGTAGATACAATATTAGCTTCATCATTTTATTGAACTATTACGTAATAAATTACCACAACGTACACAAGATAAGGTCTCTTGTATTAAACACCTCTATTGATTGATTGCAGAGTCATCACTCTTAAAATTTAACTTGTACGCAACAGTAGCAGTTCTTTTATGTTGGATCTCTTTGTGCAAGCCGAGTTCGGATGCTAATCGAATAAAAATGATTCACTTCCTTCCTATGGAGAGAGAATAGCAGAGAATGTGTATTGTCTGTCGGCGAGCCAGCCAGAAAGGGCGTTGCTCTTGTACAACACCGACAAACGTTTTGTGCTGTGCATTAAGTTCTCTAATGGCCACTTTTTGCTACTAATTGTATTATATCGATCTGTATGTTCTTATTAAGTGTTTTTAGCGTCACGGTTTCCGTTTATTCTGTAAAAGAGATTATGAGAGTGGAATACTTTGTTTATTTATTTAACCATTTATGTACACACATATACACAAACAAGAAGAAAAGCACAGAAAAATATTTGTTAAGGTTATGCTTGTTTATGTGATATATGAGAGATAATTTCCTTTGGAAAATAGAATTTTTGATAAGCACATTAGAGTATAAAATCATAAGTAGGTTCTATCCATCGAAGAAAAGTTTTAAAGCTTTTACACTTTTTAAACTTTATGTTACGGTACGGTAGTGGAGCGCTATTGTACTTTTCCTATTCTTTCTCTTTGTTCCCAAATCTTTTTAGGTACATATAGAAAAAGTAAAAGTACAGTAGAAATTCTACTTTTTATACTGTCAAAGTTTAACAGCACAAAACGGAAACGAGTTCCCCTCACTCATAACATAACATTGACTTAAATAGCGAGTAGAAAATCAATTGTATCTCGACATATCCATCGTATTGTTCCGATGACCAAACGGATGCTTTGTGTGCTACCCTGACACGCAACCCCGGGGGTAGGGAAGACTGTAATTGACGCTATCGATTTTGACATAGCCCATTGCTGCTTTTGTATAGAGACTGTTCAAACTTGAAGACTCTAAGACAGTAATGGTAGTTGTAAATAAAAATATATTTATTAGAATGGGGTGGATTGATGATCGTAGTAATGAGATGGTCTGGAATTGTCGACTAATTACATGGTGCGCGGCGGGCGTTACGATTTGCGATAACAGTAAAAGTCCTATAATGGCCAGTTACACGGCTCGAGTCAACTATGTGGCACTTTCTTAATGGCCCACGCCGTGAAATTAATTGTGACACTATAAATTTCGACCCCATTTTATAGTTTGCAGTTTTAGGTGTGTACTGAAAGGGTTTGTTTATTGAACGTCGTGCTCACAACAAAAGCCATGCAATTTCCTCGGATCTATCCAGTTTCTAACGATTGGTATCAGACATGGAGTTTATTTTACTTCTCACATGAATACGGCCTTTATTTATAACTAATCTACAATAGGGTCAAACTGTTAAAAAGAATCACACACCTGTGTGTACACGCCACACGTTACCATCAATGACAACTTTTTACAATCGACGCTACAAGTGCCTTTAATGTTCCGAACTACGTGAAGTCATTTCCGATTGTCCGGGATGAACGATGAGCATGTACCGCTGACTTGTAGGTGGAAACATCCCCTTCGACAAACGACAATTCTTTGTATCGATTGCGTAAAAAATCAGCGCGCAACGATTGTCGGACAAGACCGACAAGACGACGCGAATCGCATCCGCTCTTCCGACTTTTGTCGGCCTTCCTATTGTCATGTCCGATATTTTTGATAAAATTACGTCACACAATAAGACGGCCGCTCTATAGCTTGTTGTTCAATTGTAGTAAGCTCATTGAACGAATGATATATTATGGTCGGGGGTCTATTCGATGCGAGCCGCTCTTTCCGATCTCATTTGGCTTGGTAATGTTATTGCACAATACTCCTATGTTTACTGAACATTACTATCAATCAGAGATAGGGATAGAAGTTTAATTGTGATGCGTGATGTAAAGCACGTTATTGGAGTTTGGGATTAACACGCATTTGAAACGAGCACCTCCTTTATCAACAGCTGTTGTCTGTCTACAAGTAATGAATATCATTACATTATTTTCATACATCACAACAGAATGTCACAACATTTTTGTGAACCGTTCTCAGAGCAACCCTTTCGACAACTCCACAGTAGTTTGTCAGAATTAATAGCCCGTGAATGCGGCCCGGGGTTTACAGCACACTGCCACAACTTTTCTGATTTTCGGATTGTTTTACGCATTATTAACTTGGCAATCCAATTACGTAAATAATATTGAAGAGGATTTGTTTACTTTGCATTTTTACGGAGAGAAAATATGTAAATCATGAATCAACCACGACAGGATAATTGAGGCTAGAATACATTATTCATAAGAAAGTTAAAAATGTTCTGCCGCCAATTTTACCTTTTAAAAGAGGGTAACCGATATTAAAAAGTAAACGGACAATTTAAGTCTCCTTTTAGTAAAACATTTGTGTTGTAACAATGGGGAATCAATCTCCATGTGGCGGGGTACCGGGGTGCGATATAAAGCGATGAATGCTAAAACAACTGGCAGTTAGTAGGGTGTGAAGGCGGGAATGATTAGGCAATATCCTGCGGAACCCTCGCCTCGCCCTCCGACCCCTGCTGCTACATCTTACTTAATGCGCCTCAGCTATTTTGATCGGACATCTGATTTCGGTATGCTACGATATTGGCTTTCGATATCGAAGCTAATTTTATGGTTTAAGCTGATTATGCTTGTAGCGATGTATTATCAGATTATATACTGGTTTTGTAAAGTTGTAGACAGTTTTATTATCTATACATGTTTTACATGCTGAGAATATAAGTTAATGCTCAGCTATTTTATTAATCTTTTACTGGCATTACACATGAGGATGAATATCACAAAGTGCCCATGGAAAATATTATGGAAAAATAGGTACCTACCTACCTAATGTTTCAAGAAACTTAGCAAGAAGGTGCCTACAAGTATATGCCGACTGCCGAGTATCTATCGTCCTAGTTCTACTTTAATAATATTTAAATGAAGTGAGCTCGAGGCGTGGCTAAGCTCGTGAACCGGTGCGTTTATTAAACGGATCCATCACACCAGCTTTGCGGTGTCACCCTATAGTCGCTTAATTAGACAGTCATTGTTGACAGCCGCCATACATACAGACAGACACCTAGTGTTTGATTTTATAATCAGATTGTTTCAAACACATCTGTTGGTAAATAGCAGTGAAGTTGTATGGATCAATTACACGTCTGACTGAAATAATTGTATTTGTAACAATCTGAAATACTTACACCCTAGACCTACTGCTTAACACAGCATGTAAATCTCTTTAATTTTAACGTTTATATAAGTACTATGTATCTAGTAGTATTAGGAGTGTGTGTTTAGTGTGTGTGTAGTATATGTGGAAATAGCAGTAAGTAATTCATTTTTAATGGCCTTTTGACAACTCGATCAACGCAATGTGTGTTACGCAAATAGATTGCTGTGTTATGTTAACTTGTTATCCAGCTAAAAACTAGATCTGAGAGGAAGAAATGAAAATAACAAACAATTCCTAATGTATGCAATAATTCAACACTTAAAAACAATTTGTATGTATATATTTTTGCATCCACTTTCATGTGTACTTTATTGCCAGTCACCGAAACTAATGGCGCTCCCACTACAACACATGCAGCTTTATTTTTATATACAAATTGTTTCTAGACTCTTACTCCAAACAAATCTAAAAATAACTATTTGGCACGGTTAGCGCAATAGCTAAACAATCGTCTTCTTTACTATCGATGGCACATTCGATTCCGTCGCGAAACCAATACTTGTAAGTAATTTTATATGGCCTACAGATAGTTGCGCTTGGCCAGTTCACCTGTGCTTGTGGTATCATATCTACAGTCTGAAAGCACAGCACTCAGTCTACCAAATTGTTTTTTGTTAGTGTGGGTTAAAAATAAAAGATACAAAGAAACGAAGGAAAACTAACTAATGTGGTTCACTACATCAAACGCTTAACGATTGTGTTCAGAAAGCGTCATTAACATCGAAGGCGACATCCCACACCTCATAATGTCAGTTTGATTACGGACAGACTTGATTAAATCTTCGCCCTGTCTTCACTACGCCAGCTTGGCTTTGATGGAAATTAAGCTTTCATTGGTTGTGGTAAGGTTCATAATTGAATGGAAAGTGGATTTCTATGATAATTGCTAACAACCTGTCTATGTGCTTTATGGCTTGTAGGTTCTTGAACAGACAGTCTTTAAAAAATCTTAAACTACATTCAAATATTCCTTAAACATTTTTTTGTCTTTTTGTATTTGCAAAACACAATTTGGGAAATTAATATTTCAAACAATATTATGACACTGTGGAAGGGGTAGCCCCGTACTTTGTATGCGTACCTATTCTCAAATCAACACAACATTGTTTTATTCCAAGTTTTATCATAATCTTTCGAGTGTCGGAAAACACAATGCGCTTCTCGGTCATATTTTCCACCAAAGACTGGAAATGAGTTGAACTATTCAAATAATAACTCCTCGTGACTAAATCCTCATGGGGCGTAAACAAACGGCTAGCTTTTAATAAAGTTAACACATAGTTCAGTGCCAACCATCGGAGAGCGATAGACATGGGCCACGGCTCGGATTAGTAGTAAATCCGCGCATGGGCTCGCATACACCGAGGGTGCTAAAGCTCACTTACCGGGCTGTGCAAGTCATGAGCAGATGCGATCATAAAACAAGTACGTATTAGCTGATAATTAGGCATTGATAATTATTTCATCCACTTTACATTGTATAGTAGAATCACAGGAAACATACGACACATACTTACATACCTTTGTACGTATTTTTCTGTTCGTTTCTTCCTGTCTGTTTTTATGTGTACATAAATGGTTAAATAAATAAATAAATAGGAGCAGTACATTCGGTATAAATCACTCTAAAATTCGAAACTAAATAAATTTCTCATTTGAGTGAGGTCCGAAGTGAACTTTACGGAATAGCACAAGGTGCAGGTTGATTGACTACCTCGTTTTAATTTATTGTTATCAATTGTATTGATACTGGCTACATTCTAGCTGTGTGAACTGCTTTTACGTATGTTCTTTTAATACAAATAGTATTTAAAAGAAGAGTGAATAGCACTATCTTTGCACTTTATCATAATTGCTTATGTATTTATTATTTAAATACCATTAAAATTATATAAGATATAATTTAGTGATATTTATTTTAGAATTATGTATGTGTGTAAGTATAGTCTCATATTGTTTGCTTATATTTAAAATAGAGAATTGTTTTGATTTTATGTATTTTGTTTTCTCTTCCACTCTTACACACGTTGTCTACATCTCTTTTTATCTACTCTCCTATCGCAGATATGCTGGAAGAAATTTCTTTAGAAATAAGCATCACCTTTGTATGTATTGTTCTGTTCCTTTCTTCTTATCTGTTAATATGTGTTATAAATGGTTAAAAAAAAAACCTGAACAAAGCATTTCTGATTCCGTGCGTGTGGTCTGTACTCGCGACCTTTAATTATGGAATATACCTAGTATTTCTGGTTACTTCCACTATGGTTCGTCTTTCACTGCCTTTAGTATCCTCTCGAACCTTTCTACTCTGCTATTCAGCGAACCTGTTCAACGCACAAATTGGTCCTTCGAGCCAGATTTGCCGCGACCCTCTACAACTTGCACCAAACATTAAAGTAAGGGGCGGCAGCAACACGACAATCAAATGTACTGGCGGTTTTAATATTGTTGCCGATTTATAAGGATAAGTCACACGAGTAAATATTAAATTTGTTAGTGATACTCTGAGATTAAGTGGGAGGGCCCTGCTCTTGGAGAGGGAGTCACGGTCATTTATTATTGTTTAATACTTATTTATTATGATGAACTAATATTTACTGTAATGTTTATAAAAGCATGCGAAATATCCGTGCAACTAAAGCACCTTTCTTTCATACGTACCTTTTCTGGACTATATTTAATTTTGCGTACTTACCAATTGTACATAATATATTTTGGCCTCAGCCATTGATCATCTTTTTTAACATCTGTAAAAAATCATCATTTTTCAAAAACTTATGCGTTGCCCATTGAAGTGAACAGCAGCTGAAAAAGAAAGAAAAACCAGCATGATATATTAAATCTGCATGGAGCAATACGGATTCGTACAGAGATTACATACCTGTCTAAATACAGCTCAAGTTCCAAAAATAACCAACATTAATATTTCGGGAGTTTCGTTCCAAACGTCGGAATCACCTGTTATTTATATTTAACGCGTTTCGAAACTCTGTCATGGTCTTATTGCGTTCATACTGTGTCCACGACGCCAATCGTATTCTAGCCGGCCAAAGCTTCTACTATTCGTTTCAACTGCATATCATTTGAAAACACATCGACAACTGGAGAAATACTTTGCTTTGATACATTTATATCTAAAATCGCCTGTAAATTCTGAAAAAAAAAACTCTATGTATTTAAGTTAAAAATTTCGATTTTCAATGTGGTACGTCTTTTACCTCAATACACAAGTACGTGTGTCTTTAGTGGGTCGGCAACCCATTTTATTTTTAACACAAAACTTCACTGGTTAGCAACAGACACCTATTGCGGAAGTAAATCATGTCTCTATCAGTGCAGCGGTTTTTTATTCTGTGTAAGTTTCAGGTTGGTCTAGACTAGCTATTTATATCGATCTAATAACTTACTTCGTGCCTTTCTCATTTTGTGAACGATCGTCATTATTATCATCTTACCATTAAACATTGTTGAGTGTTCCCTTTTTTCTTTCATCTATGAGTATTCCATTCCAAGTTCATCCCCCAGCACATTTATGAGTCTCCCAGCAATTTCGATTTTCAATTCTATTTTTAAGGAAAATAAAGCTAAAAGCCTCGAGGCTTTCCAGGACCTCATGCTAAACTGGAAATCTGGAATTTCTCAGAACCAGCTCGGATTCTGGATTTATGCCCGGTTGATGGCAATAGCCTCACCCCCTATTACATAGGACTTAAAAATAACTGGAGAAATATGGGTGTAAGTACTAAAAAGTACACTTCTGCGCACCCTTCAGCGAATACATGCATGATGTTATGTATTTATATACAAAGCGAAAATGATAAACAATGAATGGAGCCATACCTGTAGAACAGTTTACGCCCTGTTCAAACTAAATGAATTCAGGCCAAATCGTGTTGCAATCGACAAAGAGCAATGGTAGGACCATTAGATAATTTATTGCAGTGCAATATCCAACACCATCTATAATGATTAGAGACACGGCGCCCTTCTGTCTCGCTGTGACGCTTCAAAGTTCAAATAACATTAGGTCAAACAACTGTTACTTGTATACTTTATTGGACTGATTTAAGAGGCTTACAAGAGCTAAAGCGCGGTCACTGTCGGATTGCATAGAAAAGAAAAAGACGCGCGATGACACAACGCTGGTAATTTATTGCAAAATATGAAGCAATTATGGATTTACAAAAAATCTATTCATTGGACTAAAAAATTAAAACACTATTACGTTACTATGTTGCTTGTAGAATAATCTGACAAAAAATCTGAATGTTTGCATGTATATTAGTATGGTTTTTAATCGTTAAACTTTTTTTTTAGAGGTATCTTCGTGATTTTTTTCTATCATAACAAGTTAATTGTATTATGTTTTCAACACACTATCTAACTAGCATATATCCTGCAGAATATCATATATTTTTCTGATTTTGTATACTGCAGTGGATCATATATTTTTAGGCATTATAAATTTGTGTTTAGGTCATGTAGTCCCCTTAACTGTTCACACAAACAACAAAGTAGGTAATAAAAAGTAACAGTAGTTATAGTAACAAAGTTAATCAGGATTCCTGCGTATAGAATACAATTTACCTTGCTTTAGAGTGATATCCGTTTAGCAAGGAGGCTATTAATGATTTAGCTACCTAAGCTGCACGTGGAGGTCTCTGTTTACCATTTGATGTGATACTTTAGGATAATGATAGCTATAGCAGAAGAAAAATAGTTGCGTCTTGATGACCATCATCGCTCACACATTCACAGAAACGTAGGCATTATGATAATATCATCATAAGAAGAAAGGTTTGATGTACTTAGTAATTTAAATATTATGATTTTTTGGGAGAAAAAATCCCTTACACTAAGTAGTTTCCATGTAAAACGCAATATAAGATGAAAATCTGCTGTCAGTGCTTCGCAAGACTTTTTTAATATAACGACCCAGTAACTAGGTGCGAGCATAATGTTAGCAACAATGGAAATAAGTTGCGTCATGAGACTTCCTCCTAAGCGTTCTCGGTACATGGGGAGGTACATAAATCTCCACATATTGCTTGGCTCCGAGTATCAGACTGTAAGAGAAACAGCCAACCCTTGGCACGCTCGTTATTGAGCTCTCACTCCCAATATCCCTGTCCCTTTCATACCAAGTGTAAAATCCTATACCGTTGATATCTGCCGTCTCCCTCCAATTTCAATTTACTCGAGACGAATTTTCAGAGCTTCATAAGATCGCCTGACGTAGCATATGCGATAAAAGGAGATGATTTTCTTTTCTTTTCTCAGGGATTGAAGTCAAAACAAATAATTATTTGCCTACTCACTAATCTTTTAAACCCAGAAATACTTCATTACAGAGATACAAAAATTTTCGTAAAGAGATTGACTAGAAATGATTTGGTGACTCCAAATCATATATCTCACTGGGTCTGACTTGCCCTATGAAGATGGCCACGCGTTTTACATGTTTCCGTTTATTTTTTGCTCGCTAAATGGGCCGATCAATATATCCTAATTTATATATTTAGGTACTCGACATGACCTAAATAATCTGGTTCAATATAAAAATCTAAGTGACTATCACGTATAGATGGAATCTGAGTAGGTATTTCGAATTGGTTATTTTGTGTGTGTATGTGATCTGAAATAATTCACCAACACAAAAAGCTTGCCCTCATTTTACCCATATTGCCTGTTGTTCATGCCAATCACATCAGATAACATGAACATCCCGTCCTCAATTATTTAATTATGTCGCCAACAAAACCCAGTTTAAGATCAAAAAGAAAACTGATTTATTCCACTTTTTCCAAGAAATAAAACTTATATCATGTATCGGATATTTGTCAGTTCTCGCGGCCCAATTATCTATGTACAAATAATGAAGCTGAAGAGTTTGTTCGTTTGAACGCGTTATTCTCTAGAACTACCAGTCTGATTTGAAAATTTTATTTTGCATTTTATAGCCCAATTCTAAAAAGGCAATTTAATACCACGCTATGACCCTTAGGAACCCAGTAAAAAGGAAAAAAGTCAGAAAGAACGCTAAGTGAATACGAATACGCGGGAAGGCGATGCGATACGACGGGGTGGGTCGGGGGAACAAGAAAATCTCGCGGACAAAGTCGCGGGCAGAGGCTAGTAATTTAATATAAATATATTCGTAACAATAAATACAAGAATTTCCTAAACTCAATATAAGTAAGAATACACTTTAATTCTCTGTGCTTTTGCTTGTACTATGCGTCGCTACGCGATTCGTTAGGTAGCTAATAGAGACGACAATCTTTTGTTCTTGTTAGAGAGTAAGTGCCTATATAGATGTTGCCGTCTCGCTCCCACACAATGGCGGCACATAAATCTAGTGAATTCGGAAGCACCATAACGAAGGAAAATCCTCAAATGCTTTTAGTATAGTGCTTTTCTTATAGCGCATAAAATTAGGATGTAAGTGAAAGCAATCTTTTTATTTCTGCTATACGTTATTGATATACGTATTCTACACATTTTTCATTTACAAAAAAACAAGCAGAGTTGATGTCAAAGTCAATGCAAACGTTCAGGCGCTATGACGACTTTTTTAGGGTACCGTACCCAATGGGTAAAACGGGACCCTATTACTAAGAGTCTGCTGTCCGTCCGTCCGTTTGTCACTAGACTGTATCTCATGAACCGTGATAGTTAGACAGTTGAAATTTTCACAGATGATGTATTTCGGTTGCCGCTATAACAACAAATAGTAAAAAACAGAATAAAATATAAATTTAAGGGGGCTCCCATACAAAAAAAAATGTTTTTTTTGCCGTTTTATAAGTAGATAATAGTACGGACCCCTTCGTGCGCGAGTCCGGCTCGCACTTGGCCGGTTTTTTTAAATTTTCGGAGGCTAAATTAGTACCTACATTTTTTTATATATATTTACCTACATTTTCACAAAAACTGTCTTTGGGGCAATAATAAAGAGATCAGCTATAAATACTGTATTTTTTTTAAAGTTGGTATTGACAGGCCGAGGTTTTATATCTCTACGCACGCTTCTCAAAAACCTTTGACAGCAAACGAGTGCTATTTTTTCACCATCGCATATAAAAAACCACAAGATATCAAAAGGGACGCATAAATTGCGTACTATTGACAATAACAAGAATAGTTCGCGGTTCTTCCATTCAAACGAAGGTGACCGAGCCTTCTGAGGGCGGGGAAGTCATTGCGCAGGAGTGGGTGTGATCTTCTGTGACTGTTGCCGCGAGGGTACAAGGATTGATGGAAAATATTATGTCTAAGGAATTGAAATAAATTCTTAGTTCCATTACAGCACTGTTAAGTGGCATGCTTTAAAGATACATAATGCTCTAAACAAACTCTAGATGAAACTATTCCTAAAAAAAAAAAAAAGTTTCCAGCCCATGCCACTGAAACATGTATATGTTTCAGTGGCATGGGCTGGAAACATTTTTTTTTCCATCTTGGTTTTGGAAGTATGAAAATGACGCCTGAAGCTCACTTAAAAGATAATTTTATATGTACGTTAATGTAGATAACTGTTCTGAAAACTGTTCCAAGTAATCCAGCAATACTTAGTTTGATTAAATGCGAAAACTTTATAAGATAGACATTTTAAGACAGCGATCTTACTTTTTATTGGGTTAATATCCATGCTTTGTAACTAAAATAACGTGAAAAAATAATGTTAGTACCTACTAGACCTCAAAACAGAAAAAAACCTAAACCTATTTTTCTTTCTTTTTAACCGACTTCCAAAAAGGAGGAGGTTATAATATGTTCGCCTGTATGTATGCGTTTTTATTTTATTTTTATGTAGTTTCACCGATTTCTTCGTCAATTGTGAACCGATTTTGAAAATTATTATTTTGTTTGAAACGGTATGTTCTCGAGGTGGTTCCATTGTCACCATATCAGAATCTGATGAGGGGTTAAGCTCATCACAATACATATGGTGAAATGGAGCTAATGGTGGCTTCACCATCAGCTCCAGTTCTTGTCGTTTTTCCCAGGAGAACTCCTCAACAATTAACGTCCCTGCATCGGGAATAGCAATATTTTGTAAAAGGTGATGCGGATTTAAAATTAGGCTATTGTAACTCAGATAAATTAATAACTGACCCACTAAAAAGTAAAAATAATAAAACTTTTGTTACAAATAAAAAAACAACTGACTTCTAAAAAAAACACTACAAAGCGAAAAATACATTTAACTTCGGAAGTCGGTGGCAAAAAACTAAAATACAGATCCAAAGACACCGACTTCCGAAATTAAAGTTATTTTGCACTTTGGAGTGTTTTCTTTAGAAGTCGGTAGTTTTAGTTGTAAAAAAGTTTTATTACTCTTATATTTTATTTGCTCTATGTCCCGAGAGCTTTCAAGTTTCTGAAAGCCCGAGTCATTGCTATAATTTATAAACTAATGGTTACTACGTTGTATCGTAGCTAAGGATGCGCGTACGCACTGAGTGTGCGGTCGCCATTCAAGATCATCCCTCATTGTCCCTTTGTCAGTCTGTCAGTGGCGGCCCAAACATGTATTCTCTCAGGCGTTAGAAAAAATTAATGTTTACCTTTATAGTAGAGCACATATTTTATACAAAGTATGGTTAATAATGAGGAGTTTACAGAATAACGCCCGTCCACAATAGACAAATATGGGCAGGAATTAAAGGTGCCGTGATCAATGGACACGACTTTACGCAGGTATGGTAGCAAGAAAGTTCTGTAATTTTACGTATTGCAACTTTGCAAGTACGAGACAAGGTAATTTGCCAATTGTGGCTTAACTTGACATTCAGATTTGCAACGCTTATTTATTGCTAATAATGAATATTTAAAATCAATATTTAAGCTTTATCGCGCACGCCTCTGCAAACTTTGTAATCGTCCAACATTTATCAGTGAAGCGTACCTACACATCAAATGGGCACATTAAATATAATTTGACCGTCAAAAATCTGGAACAATGTTATAAAATAAGGTCGAAGAAATGTTGGCACGGATCCGTCGTCATTGAGAATATGAATACGTAACTTACAGAAACAGTTCCCGTCATTGAACGGTCAATTATAAGCAAATGATGTTTTACGAACTAAATATTTTGTGCCAAAATTTCATAAAAATAACAAGCAACTTGTCTGGGAAATATTCCATTGTACGACTAAACAAATTGAATTTTAAGAAAACTATTTGACTGAGTATCAATTTTGTTTGTATTTTCTTTATCCTTGTTTATGAGGCTTCTTCAGTAGCAATCTAATTTTAATCTGCTATCTAGTGAAACTTTATACGTAGTAAGTTTTATTGTTGAAAATCACAAAAATAACCATTATTTCTCTATATCAATAACAAAACTTAATATAACTCAAGCAGTACTTTCTTAAAGCCATACTCCACTGCAATTGGCTACTCGACCGCCACACTATGGGTGGTCGAGGAACTTATTCATTGATCAGCTTTGTAAGCAGAACCAGTGTAAACAGACCACCGCGGACACCGCCGGACGGCCGGACACTTCCGGACGGATGTTCCACGAAACTAATTGTATCAACCGCTTCAATTGTAGTGAAGAAACTTTTATAATAGCAAATTAAATAAAAAAACGGCTATTCCCAAAGTTTCATGCATTCAACTACTGAAATAACACTATTTTCTGTATTATGCGTCTAAATGGGGTTCCTATTGAGATACATGCCTGTCATATTTATTTTGAAATCGCTTACATAAGTCATTACTAACTGACTAGGTTAGGAAGTTTACCATAAGCCTACCAGAAAAGCCCACAAGCAAGGCAATTTATTTTTCACCTCACAACCTCGGGAAGATTCTGTTTATCATTCAAAATCTGAGTGCAAACGCGCATTTTAACTGCTAGCGTGAAAAGATTTTTTTAAACCAACCTTTCTATTCAATAATTTTCTATACCACCAGTCCACTGAAAATGCATTAATATAATACTTATGTCATGTCAGTGCGCCAACCTCGTTTTTTGAATAATCGCACTGGCCAGCACGACGACTGAATGAAAGACAAACATTTCTTTTTTCTTCTCTATTCAATACACTTTCCATCATTTTGGTTTGTTTTTTGATAATATAAATAAAATGGTTGTAGTAATTTTACAATTAATTTTTAAAATATATAAACACTAACTTAACATAGGTATATTATTTAAGCTGTTTTTCTTGCACCTAGAATTTGTATCCCTCGCTGCGCTTAGGATTCTAACCTAGAATCCTTCGTTTACTCGGGATTCAAAATCAACACTCGCAACAAAAACCAACTTTGCTCTCTTGTTGCACAAACAACAATTTTCTCAAGACGATTTGTGTTGCGCACAGATAATAAAATATTAGGTGTGGGGTTCGTATCATACCTATCTACTTTTAATTTCACAAATCTACCCTCTTTTTACAAGCTTTTGTTTAATTTGCCTTGTCAAGCTAGTTAGTTAATATGTATTGGTCAAATCTTGCAAGCTGTAGGCCGAGCAAAAAATCTGTCTTTTGTTATAATCGATTACTTACCATCTTTTTTAAAGCTTGATCGTTTTGCGTGTAATTGTCGCATACATATTGGTTATTACGCCCATGCGGTTTATAGACTGTCTAGTTTTCTTGCACGAAGTCTCGGTTGCGCATAACCCGCGGTGTTCATGACAAAATCATCCCCGTGTCGTAAACTTATAATACAGTGATTAATTTAAGTGTTTGGTGCCACACGTTGCTGAAAATCCCGGCCGGCGGTCATAAAGCAGCTGCACTGAGTCCACAGGACGAGGTACCGTCTTAACTCTTTGAATACGCCTATTTTATTGTGACTGTTTTAAGAATTTTCTTCGGGGAAAAACCTTTAAGTAAGTTAGTTCTATAAGCTACCGCAGCGATTACATTTAGTGGAGGCGTCGGGTAAGAATGAGATAGGTACGTGAGGAGCTGCTAGGTACCAGGGAACCTTACAGTACCTAAGTACACCTACCTACAGTAGTTTACGTATCAATCAGTATCAGTAAGATTTGTGTTCTTGGTTCTCGATGTAAAATAAGTACATGTATACAACTCCATTGCTCCATACTACGGTCAGAATAGAAACCGACCCCAATATACAGCGTGGTCCAAATATTGACGTCATAAAGAAAAATAGATTACAAAAAAAAAAGGAAGCATGATAGATTTTTTTAGGGGTAACTGAAAATACCCCATGTATCCGCTATATTCTTTATTTTCGAGAAATAATATTTTTTCGTCTAAACATAATAAACACACTGTTTCAGACTTAATCATGACATGAGTACAGTTTAGCTAAAATAAAAATCGTAAACATGCAAAAAAAAAAGAAGTTTATTTTATCTTTTAAAAATAAAAAGTTACAAATGTCTTAAACCGACAACACCTGTCCCAGGTAACTAACTCATCACAACATTACCGTTTTTTCGACTCTGTATCACTCGAACGTAAATTCCTCCTTTTTGATCAAAATTTTTGTATCTTGAATTAATTATAGGAAGATGGTTATTTTATGTCTGAAAGAATATTCGATAACAATGAAAATTGCAAAAAATAGAATGTGAATAAGCCGTGTAAAAATAAAGATAGAATATTTGCAAAGCGGTTCCCATAACATTTTAATCTATCAAGAATAGCGGAACATACATGGGTTATTTTCGGATACCCCTGAGCATGGGGAATCTATTTTGTTTATGACGTCACTATTTGGAACATTCTGTATGGAGAGTTGGGTTAAGGCTAGGCAGATGATGTGTTCCTGGTTGGGCATGGCACACGAAATATTTTTCTCGCTCTTGTAATTTGCATACTTTCTAAACTCTGCTTTTCCCTGAAGACGTTGTGTCATAAACAAACAATTACAAGGCACATAATGACTAACTCTAAACAAAAACACACAAACCAACATCTGTTGCCCAAACTACAATTGGTTTCTTCCCACCTCTATCCCAAACACATGGCGCTTTGTTCCTAACAAGACGTCCGAAACAATCAGGAAAGTGAACAAACAATGCTGGAATGGTCACTTCATAAACTATTGTAATAAGTAACTGTCCACTCGTGGGAACCCCGCCTTACCAGCGTTCGCATCCGGATCTGTACCTGACTTTAAGTTTTTGCAGGATCGTCGTAAAACACTCATCGGTAAATGGGTGTCCATACAGATCCATTCAATACTCTTGTCTCATGTCTTGAGTGTCGGTCTCTCTGACTGAATGAATAAAGATGAGGAGTCACTAATTTTCAACGATTGTCAGTTGTTGAGGATACTTGTGTGTTCTTAAAACAAATGGTCCAAGTTTTATTGAAGATATTAGACGAGGTTCAAGGAGATGTTTATAAGTTGAGTCGGCGTTAAAACTTTCTTGATTATGTTTTGAACGAATAATATCTGAAATTCTTCCTATTCTTCATCATGCATTTTATAAATTTTGTGATCCAACACAACCCTTAAATAAAATTGCAACGAAAATGTTAGCATTCTGCACAAGCAAGAAATCAAGCGAAAGGATTTCAAAAATTCATTCATAAATATTGTCTACCTGCGAATCCGTTGCTCGTAGTAGCGTGCAGTTGTAAATTATGAATGAACACCATCTATGAATGAAGGTGATCAGATAGGTAGAAGCTTCCGCCTTCACAATATAGCGAATTGAAATCAATTTCATGGTCCCGCGCCGTTGCATAAAACTAAGTTTTATCACAAACACTAAACACCATGACAACACCGCATTTTTGCGTGCGATTTACTCGAAATAACAAATTGTATGAATGAACGCCTCCAGAGAATAAGCTCAATCGAAACATGGTTGCGATCAGGGACTCCATTTAACCGAATAAAACGTCATTTGAGATTATGTACGATATTATTTTATTGTTGTTGTACCCTCCGTGTAATGTGGCCATTTAATGGCAATTGTAGATGTGACACTTGGGGTAAAATGCTGAATATTTGAAGCTTATTCTGCTAAACCGTTGCGAATCATAATAGGTATACATAATACAAAGTAATACAATAGGTAGCATTATATACCTGTAATCAAAGTATACATTTAATCAATTACCTATAATTGCGATTAAATGTTATCAAACAATACAAATAGATTGATATTAAATTATTGTTATCATAATTGTTTATTTTATCTGTATATATGTAGGTATTGTAAAAATGGGTGCTTCATATTAAAGATAAAATCATTATTTCTTATCGACAACTCCTTGAACAACTACTTTGATATATCTAGTATTACCTATCTAACATCCTGATATTAAAGAATAGATACCTATAGGCATTTAAATTATAGAGCCTTACACTTACCTTATTTCATTTATTAGAATCTACTACGTAACTTATTTACAACTTTATTTTCGTCTAGATAATGTTTACTACTTATCCACGTAAGACCTCCAACGTTCTAAAATAATTATAAGGCTGCTGTCTCCATTTTTTGCGTCCCGGCGGCGCGGGCGCGGCGACACTCTGTCTGGAGTACAGAATCCTGTCCCATTATAGTAACTCATAAATATTCTCACTTTAATTTTGCCATTACAAATCTTTTTAAAGGCGCGATACATTGACGTGGGTCTCCTTTCCGGTTGACAAATGGAGGAACCAATTATTAGAATTATCAACGTGTAGCCATCCTCTCAAAAGGCACTCCACAGGGCTTCCGAATTTCAAAGAAAAGCACGTAAAAGGATAAGGGATTAGCGTAATTTAGATTATTGAATGGAATAAAAGCCGAATGCGAGGTGATAATCACTGACGTCCAAGTGTGACGTATCTTTTATTCCACGTCTGCTAAAAAACTGCGTCGGAAACTCAGAAACATAATCGAAAGTATAAATTATCTCGTCGTGTTTTTCTTCGCAAACAGATAATTTATAAAAGAGGAACTTTTTTGGACGTTCCCGTTGTTACGAAGTCCAACGTTGCCTTTGTCAGAGAATATCGGAATCTCGCGGACCCCCCGCGGCAATCTAATTCCCCCTTTCAGATGGTCAATCTAAAAGTTTAAACGTTTTATTTGTTTCTTAACATGGGGATCTGCCAGATGTAACAAATTATAGTAACTACAACAAGCATGTAACTATCTCTACTTAATTTATTTTTATACTTGATCATTAGCGTGAGATGGGTGTCGAAACTTATTTGTATTCAAATGCTGTTCCGTACTTCACTACTTTCAAAAGTTGAACGAATTGTTAAGAAGTTATGAGGATAACAGTGTCCATTTATTTCTGAAGAGGCAATATTTTGTGGTCTAAAAAGAACTATTTTTATAAGAATATTTATTTATTTTATTATTTATGTACACACAGTAAAACAGATACAGATACGACATAAATATAAGTATTGAGTATAAAGATACTGCCTATTTACACACATACATACATAAACTCACGCCTTCTTCCCATGGGGGTAGGCAGAAACTACAGAACGCCACCTGCTACGATCCTTACATACTCCTATTGCCTCGTTTACGTTCATACATCTGGTCATACACGCACGCCAGTTGTGAGTACTACGCTCCTGACCTTTCTGAAGAACATCACCAATAAGGTCACTATATGTCTTCCTAGGGCGTCCCCTCCCGGCGTTTCCACTCACATCTGCCTTGTAAAAAACCTTTTGTTAATCGCCCTTCATTCATCCTCTCAACATGACCAAACCATCTTTGCATACTCTTTTCAATTTTTGTCACTACATCTTCTTTTAAGCCGCACCGTTGCCTTATCAAATCATTCTTCAGTCTATCATTCATAGTCACAGAATACATGCTTCGCAAGAAACGCATTTCCACAGCATTTATTCTACTTTCATGCTTTTTTTGCCACACCCAACACTCACTTCCATACATAAGCGTAGGCACCAGCACACCATTGCGAACAGCCAGTCGTGCTTTTTTGGACATCAACTGGTTGGTCACAATTGCATGTGTAGCACCATTCACTTTATTTCCCGCATTTACCCTTCTTGCCACATTTCTATCAATCTTTCCATCCCTTGTAAATAGACTCCCCAAATATACGAACACACTTACTTGGTCCACACTCTTTCATTTAATTTCACATCACATACTGATACATCCTCTTCTCTTTCAAACACCATGACCTTCGTCTTATTCACATTTATATCCATCCCTTTCATTTTATATGATTCATCCATCACAGTCACCATGTCTTGCAACCCTTCCGCTGACGATGCAAGTAGAACTTGATCATCTGCGTAGAGAAAGCATTTGACAGGCACCTCATTCATCGTCAATCCAGGGTGAGTACACCCTCTTTCAAATCTGTCAGACAACTATACATGTACAAGTTGAACAGCCATGGTGACGCTACACAACCCTGTCTAACACCCCTCGTGATGCAGAACCAGTTCGTGTATGCCCCATTTATCCTAACACAAGCACTGGAATCCTTGTATAAAGATTTCAGTGCCCGTACTAAGCGCCAGTCCACACCGTACAAGGACAGTGTCGACCACAGTTCTTTCCTCCACACACTGTCCATAGGCCTCCTCCAAGTCCACGAAAGCACAGTAGACTTTCTTGTGCTTTGCCAGATGTTTTTCGGCTATGCACCTTAGGGAGAAGATCTGATCCATACATCCCATTCCCTCTCTAAATCCTGCCTGCACATCCCATATTTTCTCACCTGTCACTCTTATCACCGCGGTAGTTTTACCATTCCTGCTGAGAGCCTTTTGCCTTATTTAGTGGTACGATTACAGCCTTACACCAATCATCCGGCACACGGCCATATCTCCAACACATATTAAAGATCCGGCACAATAGGCTTGCTACCACCCCGTCACCTGCTTTCAGCATTTCAGCAGACACTCTATCGTACCCTGCAGCTTTCCCAACTTTCATCCCTTTCAGCGCTCTTACAATCTCATCTATTTCTATTTCATTCTTTTCATCTTCATCTGAGCTTGGGTCTTCAGAACTGGCGTCTGCCCAGTTACCCACTCCTTGCACACTATCCTGACAACTAAATAAACTTTCAAAATATCCCTTCCAGCGTTCCAAGACCTTACATTCTTCGCTTAGTAAACATCCATCTTCTGCTCTTATAACATTCATACTCGATATTCCTGTCACTCCGCGAGCCAATCTTACCTATTTCCAGAACAGCGTAACATTGGCCCTGAAGTTATCAGAGAACTTCCTGTTATACTTTTCTTCTTTTTCATCCTTTTTCATTTTCACCATCTCTTTCACTTTCGTTTACATTTCAGAGTATCTCTTCTTCACTTTTTCCAAATCATCTGTCACATTCGTTGCCTGATTCACCCTATTTCGGGCCTTACAGGCTAAAACATTTAGGTAGGCCTCTTTTTCTTCCTCACAACCTATTTAACTTCACCATCTACCCAAGAATCATTCGTTCTACTACCGTCGTCGTGTCGTTACGTTCGTTTGTACAAACCTATTTACAGAAATAAAATCATTTATCATTTATTTTTATCATTTACCCTTTCTCTGCGCCAGACCACATACTTTTGTGGCTACTTGCACCATACAATTTCTTGCTATATCCCATACTTCTTCTAGGCTGTAGTCATTCGTATCATCAAATATTTTATGCGTCTTCATTTTTACTTCCCTCTTATATTCCTCTTTTACTTTTAATTCTTGCAGTCTTTCTACTTTTATTCTTTCTAGAGCAGTCACAGGTACTCGAACTCGGTGACGCCAATGCCTGAACAGACCATCCACCCGACACATAACCAGATAATGATCAGTCCCTACATTAACTCCCCGATATGCTCTAGTATCTGTAACTTTACACTTTAATCTTTCATCCACAATCACAAAGTCGATCATACTACTGCTACACTGCTTATTTCTTAAGAAATTTCTTCCGGCACGACTTGCAAAAGGAGAAATGAAAAAGAAATGTAGACAATAGTGTGCGATAACAAGAAGAGAAGAATATGATATAATATTATCTACATTATACCTACTCTCATAATCAATAATTGACACATTTAGCTTGCCCTTAACTGACTAACGCAGTTTGCAATTACAGGCTGCGAAACAGATAAGATTAGCAAATAGCGATACAGCTAGACTATAGGAAAAATGCAACGTGCCATCTAATAGGTAGGTACAGTCTGTTCCAAAAGTAACTGATGAAAATGTTAAAGCCTGTTCAAGTTAAATTCTTATGCAAAAACTCACTGGGAATTAAGCATTCGTTCGTATTTAGAAGGTTCCAACTTTATATCTCACCACTTTTTCCAACAATTATAGTTTGGATAACATTATTAAATTGTAGGAATTTGAAAAATAATCCACAAAAATTTAGGTTATAAAATTAACCTCAATTTTCAAATGAAAAATATCTTTAGGGTGATTTTAAAATTAGAATTTCGGGTTTAAGTATTCAAATAATCTGTGTATTTTATATAAAACATTGGTTAGGCAGGGGCCATAGTCTTTCCATAGTCCTAGATAACCTGTCCACTTAAGCTACCCAAATCCATAGTCCTATTATCTTTGTCCTACATCAACCGGGGGTTGTCCTTGGGTGCACTTATTTAGTCCGTTAGTTGGTGCCTCATTTCATTAAAAATGTCTAACGGGCCTCTGCGAGTTGGCTTCGGCCCCTCGTATGCCTTCCAAAGGTCTGGGATCCCAGGGTCCCGAGAAATATCAAGAGACATAATAATAATACAAATTGGCATTCACAGGTACTTCTTTTGATCCATTTGCTTATATTTTCATAAGATTCTTTTGGAACAGACCATACGCATTCTATCTACCTATGACAGGTATTCTAAGTACCAATAGTACATGTTATTGTAGTGAACATAGATAATGCATATTTCCAATGCCTACCAGATAGGTGCAGTGATATGCAATGACTATTTTTATCGGCATTCAAGGAAGTAGGTATAACGAATAATCCTATTATCTAGTAACATCTAGTTATCATGGATGTGTGATATTTGTTACGGAATTTTCTAGAAAATAAAGTATATACTTAAATTAATTAAATAAGTACCTGAAATAAAAGTTTAGGTTATGTTAAGAAAATGGTAGAAGAAAGTTCCCGTCCTGTTTCTATTTTTCTACTTTTAACCGGGTGCCTATTATTTTAATAATAATGAAAGCTCTATTATGGATTAATTTACACCAGCGTCACAGGATACCCTAAAAGTTACAGGTCGCGGCCTTTTAAATAATTTTGTAACGCAATGCTTGGATACACCCTCATTTAGCTATCGACTAACATTGATAGGCCCGAATTAAAAAGCTAAACTCCCCTTGTCTTTGAATAACTCTTAAACATATCTCAACTACCGCATCCTCTTTTCATAAAATAATGCTCCTAACCAGCTCTCATCATTGAGCCATCAGCTTGGCTCGGGTGGCTCTGATAACGATAATTAATCATGAGCGCACAGACCGATGACCATTAGCAAGGTGCTGACTCATCGCGACCCGGTGGTCGAAGGACGGTGGACCAGATATAACATGTTATGTTTCTATGACAGTCTTGTTAAATACTCTTTAGCAAGAGAGACTTCCCAGCTTTTCAATATTAATACAAATGTGTTTGAATTTGTTAATGTCTTAAATGGAATACTTGTCGGATGAAATGTTTTATTCGAATATTAATTTTAGATCACACTTTGAAATTATAAAATGACAAGATGGACTAACGTTGGGCCTTCGTAAATCAGCCATCCTTTTATTTATTTATTCAACATACTTATTAGCAGAAGTTTGACCAAATTAAGCCATTTCAGCTGCCCGTTTTTGCATCGACGCGTGTGTCCAGCACTTAGGTGGCCATTCAACCGATAATTGCTGAAAGCTGTGGTCGATATTGGTAACAAGTAACAAATCTGTTAGTAATTAATTGGCGATGTTTGACAGCTCATTCACAACAAACAGCGGGGAGCGTATTGTGGCCGGGCCCGGATACGTCCATATTGACGGCTCAATTCCGCACTTCCGTACGCGTGCGACGTCCTAAAAGTATTGTACTAAGAAATATTAGTCATTTTGTTAAGTAACAGTGGTGGTTTGAGTCAGACACTGTATAATTTATTGCATATAACACGGCTACGTTATAAACTGACCATCGTCACAGGAAATGAAAATCCATGCTTAATTTGAATCATCAGTTCTTGTAAAATATTTTCATACAATATTTGCTTTGTAGTACTTAATTAAAACATCTACTGATGTTGCTGAAATTATTATTTTACCAACAAATTATAAAATGAACTACTTTCCAAGAAAACCAATAGCAGATTTAGTTGTCCAATGTAACCGAAGACAAAAGTGGAAACTTTTAAATTGGACGGACACAGCGCGCGGCAACGGCGACATGTAATAAACGCACTGTTCGCTTCTCGTTCGTTTATCGATTTTCTGATTTAGCCTCCCCCAGCAGATAACGACGACAGGTAACAGGCCACCACTATTTACACGATAGACTCACTGTAACTTGTGTATTATTTAAAATACATTTTATAAATTACTTTAGTTTTGAAGCTGTGTGTTTTTCGCCATTAGAGAGCAGTGGTAGCCCAGTGATAACGGCCCCGACTTACGAGTTGTTGGTCATGGGTTCGAACCCAGGCAAACGCTTTACTTTGTGTAAATAATTTCATAACCACTTCTCTCAAAACGGTGAAGGAAAACATCGTAAGGAAACAAGTCCAAGAACAAAAAAAATTAAGACATGTGACATCTAGACCAACCCGCACTGGGCCCGCGTGGTAGATTACAACCCACTCTCTCTCGAAGAGAGGAGGCCTGTGTCCCAGCAGTGGGAACATTATAGACTGATTGATTTTATAAGCAATCAGGGTACCGTTTCTTCATAGCTTTACACAAACAGACCGTAAGAAATATATCAAAAACGAAACGCACAATTCAACATAATAGAGTCATCAATAGTCAAATCTATCTTGAGATTAAAGCCAAGAAGCAAAAAACTGCCTCACTGTGGATACTTATCAATTAAGCTAAATGTATAACAACAATACAACCGATAAAAAGCCCAATAAAATAAAGTGTACATTAACAAAGATATACGGCGGACGCGGAGCAGACTTTCCTTTGATTGGACGCCGATTTATTGTGCGGAAATGCCGTTACTACGTAATATTTCCGCCCCGCACTATTCATTTTCCCTTTTTTTACAGAAAAAAGGGCGCGATACGTCTTAATCGAAGCATCTACTTTGTCGAGGGCGAGCGCCGTATCGCCCCGTGTCACAGACGAAATATGTTCTATCCGAAATCGCTACAAATATCCACAGCTATCAAAACCGTTGCTACGGAACTTTTTTAGCATGTGGTGCTTTGTGAAAGAATGAGGATAACCATTTTCGCTGCGGGAGATTGTCAGGCATGTATTGCTCACTCTAGCGTTAGTGTTTTGTCAGAAGAATTCAATAAAACGTAGCTAAATTAAAATAAAATAAAAACTTCTTATCTAAGTCTAGGTGCCAAGGTGGTGTGAATACGTTAATAATGGGCTTCTGAACAGAGTGTCCGGAAAACAAACATTATCTACACAAATGTATTAATTTATTGGCAGCAAATAATAAAATTGGCCGTTAGTCCAATCAATAAGACAAATGATTCCGAACCTCGCCCTGCGGAATCGACGTAACCCCAAAACGCTCGCATCCGCAGGGATGATGTATGCGAGGGTATTTCCTGACACCGGCCAGTAGCTACTTGATTTAGCGGAAAGTCAGATAAAACCTAATGCGCACAACAAAAAATATATCACAATACCCACGCCATAAATATGACGGCCTGTCGTAAACCTTTATGTCTGTGCGTTGTAGCTGGCACGTGAAAAATGGCTGTTGCGATACATATATAGGAAAACTAAAGCATTTTTGCGAATGGTGGATACTAGGAGAATTATTACGCTACCAAACATTACTTGGTTCGTAAAACAGGCGCATGAAAAAAACCACGGATGGTTCCGTAAAAATCGCAAATGGTTTTTCCAGTGGAAAACGCAGTCATAATTTTATTAATGCCTACCTCTACTCAGTATTTTGTTTCGAGCTTTAAAATATTCATATTCGAATAGGCAGCTAGTCCGCATAAAAGCCTTAACGACGTGACGACAGGCAATAACAAAAATGAAAATCATCGGGCGCTCCAGGAAGTCAGATATTAATATTCGTTAGGTATACAACATAACGTGTTTATTAGAGAATGGCAATAAATCGAGCGGGTCGTGGGGGTGCGTGGCTCAGGGTTAGCCACAAAACGGCTCGAGCGCGTGTCGGCTAAGCTCTAACGATGTTCTTCAGATCCTACTAACATATTTGATGACTGTGATTTACTATCAGATCAGATTAGGAAGTATATTTTGTTGAAATAACTTGTGTACACGTGTCAAGGGTGAGTTTGAATTTGGTGGTGGATATTAATTTATAGTGTTATTAAAACAATTTTAGAGTGAGATGTTTGTTTTCGTATCAGTTATTAGACGCTTCCTATGTTTACTAATATGCAAATAAATTCGTAGATTAGTGCTACGCCGTAGCTAACTCAATACCCTATAAAGGTCTAATAAAAAACACTGATAAAGTTCAAAAAATTATATTTTAAATTATTTTTTTTAACTTTTTGTACCTATCTTACTACCAAAAGTAATGCTCCTCTCTCACAAACCAGGTGCATAGTTGATGTGGCCACGTTATCAGTTTGCAGTCGACTGCACGCTGACCGACCCACTGCTCGTCCATCATAACGATATTACGCTTACACCGACAATATTGTATTTCATATTGCTGTTTCGGATACACAAAACAATCAAAAATATACCCTAAGTTTCACACATAAGGATCGTAGTCCTTCGAACTTTTATAACAAAATCAGTACACCCCGCAGTCATTCGGAACAAACCATGCACTATCACCATGGATTATTGTCATGGAAAATTGAGTCTTATGTCAAGTTAACAGAAGCAAATATCGCTATATGTTTACGATGCCCGATAATGTTTTGTCCAAGCGGCTATAATACGCCAAGTCATAAATATGAAGCACTTATTAGGTCACATCATGCTTACAGAAGTGTCAATGAATGGGATAAAGATAACTTGATGCACCCCTGCCCATGCAACCCTGTAAAGTACGTAAAATCACTTGTTTTTCCTTTTCCATTAAGTTCTTTACTGGCTCCTGAGTTGGTTTACTAATATTTCTTTTCTTGAGATTACAGAAAGCAGAGAGTTGCGTTGCTTCATGTAAGTTCAGTTTTTCTTCTAACGTTAAAATCGATTTCCTTCTAAAGCAAGTTACTAATATTCTGATATAAGTACAAGCTTTATTATTGGGCCAAATCGAGATACTTGTTACTTTCACTTTAATAAACAAACATCCCTTTTTTTCAATTCAATCTAAAAAAAATTGCTATTTCAATCGATTACCAATTTCAACGATTGGCCCACACGAACCGTTTATAATAACAAACTGACAATCTGTCAGCCTGGCACCGAAAGCCTGTATTTCTTCATGTTGTTGTATTAAACTAATCGGCTTATCCTTCGCTTCAACAATCAACCGCTTCCATTGGGCCCTTTCACTGCGACAGATTCGAAGGCGTTTCGAGAATTTATTGAAAATAATTCTCAGTTTGTGTGCCATTGTCGAGCTACCGACGACTCCAGTCCTTTGTGCTCTGTTATTATTTATTTAATAAACGGCTACACCTCTTTGTTGAAATGTTTTCGATCAATGCCATAGAGGTTCGATTCATTCTCAGTTTTGTAAGTCGGAGATATTCACACATCTTTAATCAGGTCTTTATATCACCCCCCTACAACAGTTTCCTATTGGCCGTTTACATTTCATTGTGTAATTCATAGTAAAAAGTCCTAAATGTTTGTATTTTCTTTGTAATTGAGGTTGAATCGGGAGATATGATGTAAGTCATTTGGCCTAACTCCCTTGCTTTTGATGAATTTTTCTTCTCTTGCTTCGTATCTCAGGCCGGGCCGTATAGTATAGCTGTTTATCCTGCCGTTATACAAAGAGTTATTTTCAAGGGACCCCGATCAATAGTTGTCTTATCCAAAACATACTAGGCTGGTTACAAGCATAGTTTGTAAAGATAAATGATTTTATTTCTGTAAGTAGATTTGTAAAAACACTTTTACACGTCGATAATATTTAAAAAACTAGATGAGGTCGGTGTTTCATATACTAAAGAGTGATAATCATGGGCATTAGGTACCTTAGGGAGAGTTCGATCACCCGCAGTGATTTATCACTACACTAACGTAAGGAAGACGAAGTACAGAAGTAGGTACAACACGTACCTATAGTGTATCCATTTCATACCTTCGTAGATAGGATCCTAACAGCTTTGAGTTTTTATAAGCGTTAACTCTACTAACTATATCTTAACTACGTCAAATTTTCCAGCTTGGCAACAAATTTATAATTACAATGTGGTTAGTGAAACGGTATTAGAAAGCCTATTTTAAAAAGTGGACGTTTCACATTGTGGTAATGAATGATACTTATAATGTTATGGTAGAAAATTCAATCCCACGAAATCACAGCTTTCAACACAAAACCTGAATTTCTCGTAGATACCTTCGTAGCCTCGTAGAGCTTTCGTAGAGAGCAACTTTTAAAAACATCTACCCTAGCTTGAACTACAAGTAGAAATAAATAGAACAGGTGAATAGAAAACACTACAACCACAGGTATTCCAGTAATCGGGTCGCAAGCTATCGCGGTTGGCAGCCGACGATTAGATAAAGGGCCGGGACTGGTAAATATTGTAACGGTAAACAATGATCGGTCACACAGCGACACTGCGACACAGCGACTTGACTTGTGTCGTCCGTACTATTTGCTCGTTACGTGGACTGTTTTATCGGAACATGCTCTGTTTGTTGATGCAACGAGACGGTTCTATTAGGTACTATTTAAGCCGGTTTTAGCCATTTCAAATTCGATACTTATAGCTTATTGTGTTACTGAGACTTCTCAAAATTATACAGGAATATGTAAGAGTCATGCAAATTATCTTACCTTTTGTAGGTCAGCCATAGATTAATTATATGTATACATAACGAGTGTAAAAAGACACTTAACAATGCCGTCATTCTATTTATTTTTGTACTGGGAACCTTCTGGTTACGGAGATTTTGAAGGTTGAAATTCCAACTTTTACTGACGTTTTTTTACGAAAACATTTTTTTTGTTATAATACAACTTTAAATACCGCCACGACCCCTGTACCATTGCATGCACCTATAAGCACAATATTTTGCGTATGTTACATTGTGCGCTGCCGTAAACAGCAATCACACAAAAAATAAAAGTCGTTTCCCAGTAATTATTTTTGAGCAAAGTTACTTAGTTTGATGTACAGAATGTGTAGTTGACGACTATGTGATGGGTCTTTTTACACCCTGTAAATGCCTTTGCAGTCTGCATTTCTTTTAGTTAACTCAACTGTTACCCTAAACAAATGCAACGTGCAAAAGTCCACCAATTTTTCTTTCTTTCTTTCTTTCTTCTTTAAGTCGACGCACCTTCTTAGATTTCAATCTTCAGCATTCTATTCAACCTCTCACTTCACAGTTCAAAGAGGCAAGTTTGTGTGTTATGTACTCGTATGTTGCATTTCATTCCGTTTTGGTTAACCTTCTTTACTTTTACCAACTTGAAATCTCTATGGTTTTTAGTGGGCATAGTTATTTCACTTACTGGTTGGAAGTTTTGAATTATGCTTTCACGATTTGCCAGAGACTATTCGAAGCCATTGTCTTAAGAATGAAACTGCACAGGGTGTGAAAGAAAAAAACAATGAGATACTTTCAATCATTTTAATATGTTCTGATAATAATTTATATATAACACATTTTTACAATCTTGTTTTATCTGCTATGATGGAAGGGACAACCTTAAACACTGCGTGAAAATTGATTACGGATATAAGGATGGATACAATGTACGTAGTGAATATGTATTATTATTATTTTCTACTAACATCATATATCTATTAAGAATGTTCATAAACTAGAATATAATTTCTATACCGTATGGGAATACTTTATATTCTCGGTAACTAATCACACAATTATGTACACAATATACATTTACCGTTAATATTAATCTAAATTCATACGCATGTACGTATATTAATATAAAACTTTCCTTTGAATATACATAAATAACTATCCACTAGACATATTCGACTATGATAATACTGAAACTTACATCTAGATATTGCATTCTGATAAAATCTGGTCATTTCTCATAATATTACTTACCTATAAGTGACACAGGTTTTTATACAAATATACAAACTCCAATCAAAATGGAATGCATCATCATCATCACTTGAAGAGCGCCTGTAACAAGGACGCTCCCAAATATCGCTGGAAATTTTTATCTTGACTCATTAACATTAGACATAATTATATTACAAATAAGTAGGAACTCCAGATACCTTTAAATTTCCAATCTCAGTACGAATAAGTGTACTTGTAAGTCGTATTCGAGTTTCTATTTGAATTGAACGATACTTTTAACAATTTCATAACGAAAACTACGAAACATTTGCTCATAATTTGAATGCCACTCATTTGGAGAAATCGGTTTATTTGTTGATAGACTGCAGTATGGTTGTAAAGAAGTTTTTGAAACGATTAATTATTATAATTTGTACTAAGAATAATAATTTATTAAGTTATCACGATGAGTTTAATGAAGAAGAATGTCTTATCTCTATATAGAGCAAAGTAAAACACACCTTAAAACTGGTGTCTCCTCTGCATTCAGCGTTTTTCTATTGAGACAATAGCAATGTACTCGTAAGGACCGTGGCAGTTAATAAAAGCTTTTACTGCGACAAATAAACCGAATTTCCAAACTACGACACATGGACTAGGTAATCACTTCAACTCTTTATATTATGTAAGTATGTTTCACCACCAGCATCCGCCGCCTTGTGGCGCATGACCAGCCACAGGCGGCTGATGGTGCATGGACTGATGGTACGGCGGCAGAGACATACCCAGCGGCGGCAAACCGTCAGGCTTGCCCACACACGGCCTGCCATCTTTCACCAGCACCGGAACGGCCACCCTCCGCGGAGAGTTCAGCCCCCCAACATTCAAGTCATGAGCCCCCTTCTCCTGAACTGCCCTCTTAGTCTTATACCTGTGATTCTGGAACCATATCTTGACTTGCGTGGGCGTCAATCGTATCAAGCTAGCGAGGTGCTCCCTCTCGGGGGCTGACAGGTACCTTTGTTGACGGAAGCGTCTTTCAAGCTCGTACGTTTGTGCCTTTGAGAAAAGTACTCGTCGTTTGCGTTTCTTGTGTGCGAGGCTGTCGGAGCCGGGGTTAACGGAGGGTTCGTGGTCGTGATCGTCGTCGTGCTCGATGTCGTGCTCGTCGTCGTGCTCGTGCTCGTGACGCGCGTCCGTCACCGGCGGCGAGGATGCCGACGGACCCACGTACGATAGTTCCGAAGCACGAGATGTGCTGTCCGGACTCGCTTGTTGACCAACAACACCTATGACAAGAGAAATATGCTTTTTAATCAAGTGAATCATCAATTTAATGTTAAAATTGTGCAAATTAGGAATTAGTCGGATTATTATGTCACCATTTAAAACGTGAGAAAATTTTCAACAACTATTGAAATCATACACAGCTAGTAGCAATATAACCACTAAACAAAACGACGCTTGTGTCAAACACTCACACTAAATCTCCAGTTAATCTCGTGAGGGTTACGCTCTATTTAACTCCATGTTCCAACAAATAATGGGACGTGAAAAAATCACAGCAAATATTACATTGTTCCGTATTCACCCCTCGAAGGTTCAGTTGTTTCACACGGATATGATAATACGGGCGGGCGGGGTACGCCTGGGCGTGGTGCACCAAAGAGGGGGTGGGTCGCGAGCCAGGAGGGGGGAGGGGGGCAGCCACACCCATCCCCCCCGGCAGCTGGCAGTTTTTGTTCAACGATCGTCCTGCTTACCATCATAAGCGCAAGCAGGAAATTTAATAAAAGTATCGAGTCACGAATTCTCTTTATCTCCTAACTTAGTGGGTTAGTGACATTGCAATAAGCTTACTGCTACATTTTATAACGTTGTCGCCAAAAGATATTACGTAATCATTATCTTTAATGCAAAATTATTATTATTTATTATAAAATACCGTATTATTAAAAAAAACTCTGTATCACAAATCTTGCATAACGAATCGTTAAAATCATTAATCACACGACCTAGCACGGTAAAATACAAAATCCATTTCCACATTAGATCCTCATACTCTCCTAGATAATAGCTCAACACAATAAAATCTATAACTGTCATCGAATAATTAACAAATAGCATCCCTAACAGCCGCAAACAGTGTGTAATTGATAGCCGACAGCTGGCTCGGAGCCCCATGAGCCCCATCACCATCTATTGGTGACAAATTCGTTCCGTCTCACCCCTCGCGCTAAACAATCACTGGTAGCTAGTGTAGCTACCCTCAAATTACCCTGCAGGGCGTGAACTGTACACAACCCCATTTAAGACTTATGAGATTTTATTTACTTTGAATTTCATTGCAATATCCAGTGACATAGATTCTGGGATTTAGTAAAATGTCATTAGAATTGAGAGTCCTATCGGCCTATCGTGAAGAGTTTGAGCTTGTTTTATGAAAATTATCACTATGTCAGATATGTTTTATTCACTGTACCTACTAGTGGGAATAGCATTTCAGCTCGAAAGAAAGCTCCAAGCTAGTATGTAATCCAGTTGTTTTTGCTTAGCTAGCAGCATATTAACAATTCAACTACATTTATAGCACGATTTATAGAGACTGAAAGTGGCATAACAGATTAAGTTAAGTTTTACCCTTTCATACAAAACTTTGACATCACTGCCACGCACACTTCAACAGATATTTGAATACAACTATCTCGATGGTAATGAGCCACTAAAACTCCTCAAAAAGCCAATCAATCAACGCCAGATAGAATACAACTACAAGCAATCCAATGCACAAGTACTAGCAGAATGAGCCGAAAGTGTTCGATAAGCGATAAAAATAATTAATGACAACACTAGATTAGCGGGTGAAGGCACTTGAATGAAGGAGCATTTCAAAAAATAATCTCGGCCTCTCCAACTACTATACCGAATACACATTACTTTCGAGTGGGTCAACTTATTTGTGTATGATAATATTCAGAGATGACAATTTTGGAGATAAATGCCGCTGATATAGGCCTATGCTTGTATCTGAAGTGGAACATTTACCGACGGCTGCGTTCAGGTTTAATTTGTAATTTAGACTTAATTACTCAAACTACAAACTGCCATTTATATACAAAAATTATATGGCCAAGACACACGATGGTTTTACTCAAGTCTGCACCTTGAAGCCTGGTGAAAATATGGCAACAAAATCTATGGAAAATACCACCGTATTTCGAATGTTACTTACTTATTTCCTTGGATAACAAATTGATATAATTCATCACGTTATGTTGCGCTGAAGGTTCAAACGATACTTTTTATCATTTATCTTTGGATAAAAGTATATAATCTTATGAGATGACGACTTTATAAACTGGGCGCTAAGACTGTCCGTATGGGCTTGATAACAGTTTCCAACAGATAAATAGGTACATCATATTTTAGTGGATTATTGAAGTAATTCAAATATATTTTACGGCATTTTCAATACAAAAGTTGTCGAACCGCAAATATTTGTTCACCACATAAAAGTAATCTGACGTTTTAAAAACAGCCCGGCAAGGAACCATATGGTAACGACTTCCGAAATATAGCTTGAAACAACCGGTGAAGCGACAAAAAAGGACTATTTTCCATACAACAACCTTGCAACATCAGAGAAACGCTAACACTACAACCCGTGCAAATTAAGTTGGCACCAGGCGCATTGACGTCCCTCGTACAATTCTGTTCAGTAAAGTATGGGGCCGCATTCCGGTGAGGTGCCTAGTTAATTCGCACGGGTTGTACTTATTCGCAAAGGAAACCCCTTATGTGAACCACACAGGAATAGGCTGGCCGTCAATTTTACCTACACTTGATACTTAGTTTTAATAATTTCAAGTATTTTGTTAGCTACTCAGGAACAAAGCTTCTATTTCCTTTTCTTGATAGTCATTGGACTTTGTGTTTGGGTTTGTATCACATTACTAAACACATGAAGTATTTTTTGTTATGCTTAGGAACACATAAATTGTACTTAATGTGACGCAAACGTTGCTATAACAGTGAGTTGATTGTATGTGTCAAGTGGCCACTTAGGCAGATTTTTTGTTACATACTTTGACGAGGTGTAGATGTTTTTCAAAAAAGTGCTGATTTAACATCAATGTATGAATGTATTATTTGCTTAGATATTATAATCATAGTATATTAATTTGGATTTACAAAGAAAGTATTTAAAAACTATTTAGTTTTCCAATCACTAACCATTGCGTTATAAGCGCCAGCTAAAGCGAAAATAATCAAGCCTCCATCGTCGACTAAAATCTTATCAAACAAAAATTAAAACGTTTCAGGACATTATCATCATTCTCCTGGAGCTCACGCCATTTATTTGTTGTCGTTGCCGCGATATATATCTTTTTCTTCCATACTTCTCTATAAGTTGTCACCTCGATGCGTCTTTCCAATTTATTCAGGACCAAAACGCAGCTGCAGCCATAGAAAACTGCTCGCGTATACATTGTAATGCTATTTTTTTATCTGTGATTGCAATGTATACATGAATTTTGCTTACTGCTCGTATATACTTTGTAACGTGGACACGCGCGTCCTAGTCCCAAACTATACTACATCACTTACGACTAGGGTTACCATCCGTCCGGATTTGTCCGGACATGTCCGGCTTTATGGCCCCCCGTCCGGACTTTATCCGGCCTTGTCATGTATCCGGAGTTTTTGACTTAAGGGGATTTTTTATTAGGAATTATAAAAATAATAATTAATACTGAAATAGAAACATTAAAAAGTAAAATGTCCGGATTTCTTTACAAATGTCCGGCTTTTTGTCAGGATTTATCATATTTCAAAATGGGAACCCTACTTACGACTGAAAAGGATTTTTAATCATTGAATATGAAATATGAAAAATATGAAATCTATATGGATTGATTTTAAACTTTATTAGTGTAGGATTAAATAAATAACAATGGCTTTTATATCATATTTTTAAACTATAATAATTAATATAATAATATGTAGTAAGGCGTAGTCGACAGAATAGTTTAAATTAAAATAACCACGAAGGGAATAGCGGGGTCTTTGTTCGCTCGCTTCGCTCGCTCTTGCATCGTACGTTGTCGCTGCCTTTTTACTAAGTCGATTAGTTCGTATGCGTACTGGCACTGTATATTATACTGAATAAGGTCACTACGAAGTATACGCGAGTATGCGCGTACTACTCGTGTACAGATTGGAAGACCCTAGTAAAAAGTGGTTTCCAATCAATACGCGATTAGTTTGACACCATTGCTTTCTGGGCTTGTACAGAATGAAACGACGCCATCTCTACATATAGTCACACCCGTTCTAGCCATATCATCTTCCACACAGTCCATCCATGGGTTCATTGAAACGTTTCAGGACATACTAAATAAAGTGAGTATACAGCAAACCAATCGATCCCGTTTCAATACTCAGTCTGAACTTCAGGAGCGCCACTTAGTTAGACCATACACTAGTATTTATTAGGGCACTCGCCGTCGAAAGCTAATAACTTGAATGAAGCATCGTGACTCGTTAGAAAACTCTTCAATGGAGAAGCTAGATCAACACTAGATGGATTGCTGTTTGTTTTAAACTCTACTCACTAATTTAAGTACCTACTTGCTGTACTTGTTAACTGCCGAGTTAGCGTGAGTAATGAGACTGATTAAGTGTAGATAGAGATAATACCTTTAAAGCTAAAATATAGAATTGTTGACTCAAAATTACCACTAAGATCGGATTTTTACATAGTAGTAGGTACTTAATTGTTATTAGTACTAACGCTAATGAGAGAATCTTTCGCTCTTGTAATTTTTCTCAAATAATTTAAAGTCTAACAATTTAACTAAACATCACCATTCAAACCTTGCACTATCCTCAAAACACAAATTCACTATAATAATGAACATAATTATTATCCCGGCAAGTACATAGACCCTACAAACAACACAATCTCATGAAAAAATTGACGCTTATAATCAGCACTGTAGATTCATGCTAAAATAATGATGAAGAAGATCGCAATCAATAAGAAGCTACATCGGATCATAAAGTGCCCAAGACTTGACCTGCCATTAGGTGGTGGTTTTCGACATACCAGCTTCGACGGATGGTATCCAATACCATCAGTAAAGTCTGCGTGAAATGAGCTTGAAGTGAGCTGTCATTCCATCTGATGCTACTTATTGACACTATTAACAGCTTACTTCAAGCTAAACGTCTCCTACATTTTCAACGTGAGATTTTTACGGAACAGTTCTGTTGAATTTCCACACGATGTAAAAAAATCAAGAAGTACTTACAGTTGTTATGCACATCATGATGTTCCAGTGACAGCCAGGGTTGATGGTGCCTCAGCAGCTCGTGGGAGTAGGGATGATGAGGAGGCGCGTACGGCGGCAGCTCCAAAGAGCATCCACCGAGTGAGCCCTGCGGTGGCGCTGACTCCAGGCCCTTGCCCTCGTTCAGTCCCAGGATGTCCGAGATCTGGAAACCAGGCCGCTGCCCAGGCATCTTCATGCTGTCCAGCAATCTGCGACAAAGGAAACTGTGGATTAGATTTTATGAAAATCGAGAAATAATGACAACACTGTCTTTAAATTATAAATCAAAATCAATTCAAATAATTTATTTGCATAATACATGTTAAAAAGGTGTTACAGGTATAGAAAGTACATTGTATTATAACCTAATGAGGTGTGCAAATTAATATAATGAAGGCTATGATATAATAATAACAAAATGTCACGAATTTAATAAGTAAACACCACAGTATGCACCTAACTATAACATAAGTTATATTAATAATAGCTAATTATAGTAATTATGCACCACAGCGCTAAGTTTCAAATGTGCGAAGGAAAGATATAAACGCGCACAAACAAATTTGTTCTGAAAAATCTGTATGTTTTTTAAATCGACCTATGTTTATCATTGATTTACTTATGTTAAATTGATGCTAACATGTTTTCACTGTAAGTATTGATGTTGAAATAAGCTGAAAAATGTTGAGAATATTCTTTTCAATTATAATCTTTTTTCAGAAAGTGAAACAATTCAAAATAAAAATATTAATTCAAGAGACCAATAATTTAAATAAAGGACGTAGAAACCTACCCACCTACACAAAAATATTAAAATTAATCTCACACCTACAACTCTAGAAAATGTAAAAGGGATCACAAAAAATCTCCTATTCAAGCACGTAACAACGTAGTCCACCCACTCCTTCACAAATAAACTTCAAACCTCACGTCATCTTAAGAAGCGACAAATCTCGATGGTGTGTAATTGAAAGAAAACATTCCAAATTCCATCAATTCAGGCATTATTGTTAAAGAGCACCTCTCGAGAATACGTGACCTAAAGAATGGAAGGTTTCTTTACATTGAACGAGTGTTCCATCGGCTGTGTCAATCAGTGTTACATGTAGCTGTGAGGTTCCCGCGCGTCCAATACGTGACCTGGTGAATAGCGGCTCACATAACAGCCTGCAGGTTGTAAACAACGCTATTAACAACTTCTCACTAAAAGAGGTGCAAAAACTATCACGTGGCATGTCACGTCACGAGCCTGAGGGACGAGGATTAGCCGTGCTGGAGACAAGCGTGATGGAAACGTGGAACTTGGACTTAGAATTGCAAAAGTAAGTGTACTTCTCAAGACCTACAAAACCAGTTGACTGAAAAATTATTTAATACCTACTTGGACTTTATGAGTCAGAACTCTGAATTGCCGTAAGATAAAAAAAAAAACTTAATTCATAAATATGTATCAAAAGACCAAAACGGGAACAAAATAATCACTTGATCACTTTTGATTCACCAATGATCACATATCCGTATCTCACCCGGGAAACGCGGATCGGAAGGCAGCCGGGTAGAGCGCCGGCAGGAAGGCTGGTCCCCACGGCGGTAGCAGGATAGGGCTCCATGCCAGCAGGGACGCCGGCGGCAGCAGCGGCGGCGGAGACCGCGCGCTCTCGCCCTCCTCGCACTTCATCTCCCGACCGGGAGAACTCGCCTTCGGGATAATCGTGACGGCTGTAGCTACACTCGCGTCAACACGTGCTGCGCCTCGCGACGCCGCGTCCGCACTAAACAACCCTCGAGTGGTGCTCGGGGTGAAGAACACCCCGCGCCGCCCTCGTACGTCGACAGCCTACTCAGCTCCGGACTTGCCTCGAGGGTGCTCCACTGACCTGCGCCAATGGCGACGCGCCGCCGACTGGGCGGGATTCCCGGCGACCAATCGGGCCGCAGCCGAAGCCTTCCCAGCAAAAAAAAAACTGGAGTATACACTTTGAATAGAGGAGCTTTCGACGTAGCGCGTTATGTTATGTCGCTTTTTGTAATGAGTGCGAGCATTAAGCCCATTGTTGAGGCCGGGTTCGTTATGGACGCCGCCGCTCCAAATGCCCGGATAACGATTTTCATTTAGA
This sequence comes from Griposia aprilina, assembly GCA_916610205.1. Lineage (NCBI taxonomy): Eukaryota > Metazoa > Arthropoda > Insecta > Lepidoptera > Noctuidae > Griposia > Griposia aprilina. The sequence continues at coordinate 12,218,500 of OU744297.1, read as the reverse complement.
GTGTTTTAATAAGCCCGTGTAAGCTTATGTTACCAAAATATTTGAAACGGATTTTTTGTTGCCTATGCGTAGTTCATAGTGTATTTAGGGACTTGTGTACTTACTTTAAAACACCTCTCTATTCGATTGTAGCTTTTTATAATAAGTAGTTGCTTAATATTTTTTCAGCTTTATGCAATTCTAAACATCCTTTCTTTTTCTTTTTTTCTCAAAATTTCTACTTCTTTTGACATAACATGGCAAGGTGTTTCAAATATATACTAGACTAGGTCTTATTCCTGAAAAACTAACACCACTACCAAACTTGCCCGCCCTACCACCCCTTTCTTCCTCATTTACCATGCATTACCCTATCTAAACACGACCACGAAGCAGTACACGAGCCTAGTTCCTTTTTCAAAATCTACATAAAACCAGCCGTCGGGATCCAACCGTCAAATCTCTTGCACATGTTGAAATACTTAGCCATTGAAGGCGTGAAAACAATACGCTCTTCTGCGAACAGGTACAGAGAGAGCTCCACAGTTATCAGTTTATGGCTTTCACGCGTGCGCAGGCGATTGTTTTCGGTGCTCCTTTTATACCGGTTATTGTTTCACTAGTCACTTAAACATTAAAATTAACTTTAAAGGACTTTTGAGGACTTTTGTTGTAACTTGGATTTTCAACTTTTGTTGGTACTTAGGTAATTGAAGTTTTTGGTCATTATAAAATTCAACACCGGGTAGACAGAATACGAATGGACTGTCAATTAGAAAGTTTTTGCATGCACAGAATGACAGGTAACTATCACAAAGCTTATGAAAACGCTTCTCCTGTGGGCTGATACTGGGCTTATTAAATTGAAAACGTGCCATCGACAGGATAGAGATGAAGCCCTTCTTCCCCACGCAGCTAATAGTAGACACCCAATTTCCCATAATCAGCATTTTATAATGTTCCCACTCCTGGGACACAGGCCTCCTCTCTGTGAGAGGGAGTGGTCCGTAAACCACCACGCGGGCCCAGTGCGGGTTGGTTGAAAGCCAATTTACCATTTCTTATTTTAAATGATAACATAAGAAATGATAGAAAACTATATCGCTAAATCCAGACATTATTTATAATTAAAACAATAGAAGTTTGTTTTACGACTTGCAGGTGTGCTATTGCAGATTAGTGGCTACTTAGAACAATATGGCCTAATTGTGATAAAGCTCTTTATTCGGATTTAGTTTCGGTGAAGTCAACTATGACAGGGGGGTTACGACGTAGCTATGAAGGTTTTTGTACTTTCTAATCTTCCCATACCTACTCATCTATAATGATCTCTTTACGTCCTCAATAAAATACCTACGGATTTATCAATTAATCAAACTATTTTCTCATAATTAAAATGAACTGTTAGCAAAAACTGAACGATTAAAACTATTACTTATTTTTGTTTGAAGTTGAAAAATATCATCCCACGTTCGATATTCATGTAAAGTCTACCCAATAACTTAAATTGTCCGTACCTATATTCAAATCACAGCTGTCATTCTTTGACAGACATGAAATGGCTATAAAAAGGCACATTGACGTAGTGAGTCAATTTGATAAACAATTAATGTCCCTGGCTGTATTATGTTCAAATTGTGAAGTAATAAGAAAGAGGCTATTTTAACGAGAGTCAGATTTTAATAAGGTTTTCAGAGATCCCGTAGTGACAGGCGTGCAGTTAAAACTTGCCATAATTACCGTTGATTGAAACATACGTACGTTAAATAATAATGATTACGTAAGATGTTTGACTTTACTTAAATGCAAAGCCTTGTTTGACTGCATAAAAACCGATTGTCAAAGTGATTCGAGCTGCCATAATGCCAGTAAAAAGCAATACTTTTTCCCAATAGAAATGGTTGGGAGATTTTTATACTACGACAACATTTCACCGTTCACGTCAAATTTTCAAGTAACATTTATCAAGTTTATTTAACCATTATTTGAAACTTTTATTATATGGATTCCTTTACACCAAAGTCAGTAGGTACATAATAAGATAAGCACGATAATATTTGTTAAACTTTGCGATACTCCTGTTTCTCATTATGTTTGGACTTCACGTGGTATTTTTAGGGTTCCGTAATCAACAAGGAACCTTTATAATTCTGCCATGTTCGTCCGTCTGTCTGTCTGTCCGCGGCTTAATCACGCTGACAGGGGTAAAATAAACTTGAACAAGCTATGTAAACAGCGCGATATAGATCCGTTCCTAACATTTAATGTAGCTCATTTTGTTATATAATAAAAATATGAATGTTTAGGTTAAGATATTTATCTATGGGCCTGCGTCATCTGCAATACATGGATTATTTATTATTATTTTGTTATGATGGTTCTTATGCAGTGCGAGCAACATAGTAATTATGCTGTAGTTTATAGTAACTTGGTGTGAATGTCCTTACAATTCACTTTTTATTTTCTCTCTGTATTTTTTAACTGGAGACCTGTAATTGGCTTTCAGAGTAATGTACTGTCCTTAATCTGTTTGTTTTAGCTGTAAGTCTCCCATGTTATTTAAATAAATAAAATCAAGAAAAAAAAAAACTACAACCTACCTCCCCTCACATAAAGTGGGGATGTTTTTTTTCCGCATCTATCCCATATGTGGGGTGTCCTTAGATATAGGCCGCCAAAAATTTTGCGGGTGTGAAAACCATTTTCCAACTCAGGGATCAGTTTGCGAAATATTAATTGAGCGGGTGTTTGCTTTTTTTATTTATTATTATTATTAACTCCTGTGAAACAGAGCACCTGCCATCTTATCTCTACACCACCCTTGGTTCACTGGTAGAGAATGCGTAAGGCATTAAGTAAGCAAGTAATAGTCGACCAACTTACATTTGCAGTTGGAATGTATTGGAGAACATATTTTTCAACTACAATGTTGGTTCTTGTTTTTTATAGAGAACAAGCTTTAAATTTCTCAAAATTTAAGAAAGACCGGTTTCAGTATCTAGCTGATTGAGAAATATAAAGAAATAATATTACTCTCACATACCTATACTCTGACATAGTATTTACTTTGAATAATGTATAAATTTATAATTATTTTATGTTTATCTATTTATATTTTGTGCGCCGTTGAGACAAAACATGACTGTGATTTAATTTAATGTAACATCTTGCATGCCATGTGTAAATGCTTTTGAAATAAGATCATTTAAGTTGTCCAAAACAGATAACTTAAATGATCTTCTTTCAAAAGAACGGATAATATATTCCTGCTCGTCTCATAAATTTAGGTTATCAACAGTTTGAAATACTTACCTTTTTCTTTTTTTTTCAGATGAACTATCGTCAAAAAAAGACAAAAGCGAGTCTATATTGTTTTATTGTTTGGCACAGATGTTTAAGAATAAAATGACCCTAACCAGCAGGTATGACAGCGGTTACTGTAATCGTTATTTTTTAACGGACGTCAAGGACATAATTTTGTGAACCAACGTTTTTTTTTTGACGATAGTTTGCGCCATTTTTGACGCGTGCGCTAAGTGGACGTGAAACTACCCGCCCGCCCTTACAATCCGACCGGTAAGTAGTTTTAATGCCTATGGGACGTTTGCATTATACCTTTAGTATTCTGAAAAGACTTAAGCCTCACAAATAAATCTTTTATTGTATTTATTCTATTTTAATCACATGAATGATAAAGCCTCCGATCCTGATGGAGTTACTATGAAAAAGTACATTTTAATAAGAAGTTAGTTTTACGACATGCAGGTGTGCAACAGCGGATTAGAGAAAAACAATGAAGCTTCTACAAGATTAACTTCGACCCCATAGGGCAATTTGTTTAATCTGTAGCTGCACTCAACAACTTCTATGTTTAGGAGGCTCCAGTATTCTTGACTGACTACACTTAGGTACTATATATGCATCTTAAGTTCTCCTGTAATTATCAAAAAAAAAAATTAGGTTATTATGCTTCGATGTCTAAAACTGATATTCAAAGCCTAGTGAGCCAATAAACCGACAAATTGCTTAAAGAAATAGGATAGATATTATATTATTATTATAATGTCAAAATCATCCCGCGAAGCTTGTCGTAGCCCGTAGTCCGGAGTTCGTAGTCCGTAGCAAGCCTACGTTATAGTAAAATTGAATTGGAAATATAATATTATTATATTATTATTATATTAGTATAATATTATTATGTATACATAATATTGTAAAACATTTTTAAAAGAGTAACGGTGGAGTTTCTTGCCCATTCTTCTCCATACGAAACTACCTTTTGGAAGGGGCAACTAGAATCAATTCTATTTTTTGTAAATTTTGACGTTCAAAAGTGCCTTTTTATGTGCCTATTTGAAATAAACGATTTGACTTTGACTTTTATAATTTTGAATTCATCCTAATATTTTCGCCCGTGTACTGTGATGTGAGTTTGTTAATATTTTTATTAAACTAGTAATAACATAACATCACGCCTGTAATCCCCGAAGAGTTAGGCAGAGGTACACCCACATTTCGTCAGTTATGTTAAAGTCCACCTGGGAACCTTACCCAGAACCTCATGCTCAGCAGAGTCAGCAGAATCGCTTGCGACCGCTTGACAAACGAAGCAGTCTAACTAAGAAACAACAATTATTTAAGGGGACTGTACGACCATAGGACTTCAACAGGGACTGCAGGATCTAAACGGGGACTATAGGACCTAAACGCAAGTCTTATAATGCCTTAAAGTATATGATCCACAGTAAACAAAATCAGAAAAATAAATTATATTCTTCAGGATATATGCTAGTTAGATAGTGTATTGAAAATATAATACAACTAATTTGATAGGATAGAATAAAGTAACGAAGATACCTCTAAAAACTTATTTTAAAGTTTTTTTTTCTGATTTTTTGTCTGATTATTCTACAAGCAACATAATCATGTAATAGTGTTTTATTTTTTTAGTCCAATCAATAGATTTTTTGTAAATAGATAATTGCTTCATATTTTGCAATAAACTACCAGGGTTGTGTCATCGCGCTTCTCTTTCTTTTCTATGCAGTCTGACAGTGACTGCGCTTTAGCTGTTGTCAGCCTCTTAAAACTTATTTGACTAACGATCTTGTAAGCACATTAGTTACTAAGCTCGTTGATAAGTAAATTACCTACTCACTGTAGAACAAATTCCAACAAGACTTCGAGCTTGTAAAAATCTTGTACGAGATGTTTTCCAATTTAGAATTGCCTTTTAATCCTTGTATTACTTGGAAATCCTATAAGTTTCCCACAAACGTAAACCTTAATTTCTGAGTTAAGAGCGCGTAAATGGGTCCACTAGCGCCACTCCTTTAAAAAAATATTATCTCGTGACGTGATTTTTCTAATACCTTTTATAAACTTTCATATTGAGACACGAAGCAACAAAATTCGATCTAAACAAAAGCGGCCATATTCATTTAGATCTTATTTTATTGCTTCGTGTCTCAATATGAAAGTTTATAAAAGGTATTAGAAAATTCTAGACACACTTACCGAGGTCGCTTATTGAGCCGTTATTCAAAATTCCTTCTGAGTCACGGGATAATATTTTTTTAAAGGAGTGGCGCTAGTGGACACCTGCGCGACCTCTTAAGCCACACGACTACTAACACATGCGTGCACTGACTGGACAGGTCCAATCAAATCTGTGTGGTTCATTCTTCAAAAGACCTTTACGACACTAATCAACATCCTCACATATCCTGATCAAAATAATGTCTAGAATTTAAAAGTTATTGTGACCATTGTTTGACCAGTTTGTCGGCAGTTGTTCTCGTCTAGCAATGGATTAAACATTTTGAAATTTTGAAAATTAATGTCCCAAAACTTAATTATGCCAAGTAAACTATAAAATAATATATCTACAGTCGAGATCAAAAATCTCACACTTTACGAAAAGGCATTTACGCAAACTTGAGGTTTGTTACAAACATAGCTATGGAAACAATGAGAGATAATGTCTTTGTAGAACTTGACTTGACATGCGGTATCAGTTCTGGGGGTAGCTCATTCATTTGTTTCGGTGTTTCTTCTCAGAGTAGTTTCTGACCTCCAGTTTTCAAAATATTTTGACGTGTAAAGGTGTTCGTATTAATCTAATTACAGAAATAAACATCACTTATCACCAAACGAAGATAAACTTTTTTCGAAAATTTATCAAAACATACTTAAGTGAAGCCGTAAAGGGCAACGTTCATGCATCATTTTCCCTGTGAAAGCGCAGCAATAACAAAGGGCAATTATTTATATTGGAACGAACCCCTAAGTGGCGTGCAGCTCACGAAATGTTTAATTGACTTATTGAGAATGAGTTTTTAAATCTATCGCTACAATCGCTTGCGCGCTCATCGCTTTGTGTAGGGAGGTAGTATATGACAAGTTATCACATGTTTTATGATTTAATTTCAGTTTTTTCTTTTGTTTTTCTTATATTTTTTGAAAGTAAATGATGACGTTCTTTTAAATGTTAACACTTTGCGGGACACTAAACACCTGACGTAATAACAATAAAGCTTCTATTGCGTCTCGTCCAGTGTCCTCCAACCGATCAATCTAACCTATAATATTTTTCGTTCCAATGCCGACGGCATACATAATTATTTTCTATAATCTAATTAGAATTAAACTAAACTAACCAATGCTACAAATATGTTAAATTGACTTTATTTCTACCGCTAAGAGCAGTGGTGGCCCAGTGGTATCGGCCCCGACTTACGAGTTGTAGCTTGTGGTTTCGAACCCAGACACATCGTGAGGAAACCGGCATGTCCTAGAACCAAAAAATCGAAGACATGTGACATTTACCAACCCGCACTGGGCCGGCGTGGTAGATTACAGCCCATTCCCTTTCAAAGAGAGGAGGCCTGTGTCCCAGCAGTGGGAACACTATAGGCTGATTATGCTACCGCTGAAAGAGCAGAACTAAAATAACACCAAAGTTATGAGACACAGATTACTGGCAAACTAAATTATTAAGTAACAATACAGCTAAAATTATTTCTGAACAGTTGCCAGTCGGCATTACGACAATAACTGTCACCACGCAACGTCTACGCGAAATGCCAAATTACAACAAAATAGTGACGCATCGATTATCAAAAACAGCGGGGTGATTGCGTAACACACTAACAGTAGGAATGGCTATAAAAGCCATTCCTACAATAAATTTGACATATTATACAATAAATTTCCTAAAATAAATTTGATAGTTCAACAACATTCATTGCGTACAACATTTATAAGTTGTTGTGCAGACATTTTTTTAGAACATACGAAGCAATGGATTAGCAATAAGCTTCAAAATGATCCAGATTGTCATTGATAGTGTGTTACTCATTTAGGGTGCTGGTCGTAAAATTTGCAATAAATAATTCTTATTACAAGAAAAAACATTCTTATTGGAACTAATTTAAGTATTACCTACTTATTTTTTCTCTCGATCAATAACTGTTACGTAACGGCAAGGAATGCCTGTTTAGACTCTAGAATCAGTGATTCTGCTGACCATGACCAGTTAGGTATACCTAATTAACTAATGAAAGTCAAAAGTAAAAGTTATTTTGTTGATGGAATTATACTCTTTCAGAATTATAGAAAAACAATTCTGACATTTTAGATTATATTATTTAACTTTACCAATATTCTCCACAAATTTAATCTTCTAAGTTATTCAAAGTTCTAAGCAGTAAGCTAGAGATTTTATGTATATTTTTACGTATACTATAATCGAGAGGTAAGCTGCGAGGGCCAGATTTGTGAGGGGAGGGAGGCAGGTGCAATAGCCCTCTGTTACACGGGTCACTAGTCACTACGCTTTGCTACAACACATTGCATCTCCCACCCAATAAATGTACTACTATAAATTAATCACAATTATTAAAACTTTGAAAATAATCGAGAAGGTATGTCATCACATGAAAGGTCATGTGAATGTTCAAAATTCGTAGAATTTAACCATGAAAATAATAACAACTAATGAAACAAAATCGTAAAGATTTTATTTTATTTTATCATTAGCAAATACTCTAAAATTTTAATACTAAAAATAAAATAAATATCGCTTTTGTCCGGGAGGGTTTAATAGAAACTACAAACGAAGCTGATGCGGTGGCCAGGTGTAAATGCTAACTCGTACTCAGTAAGGGCGGAGTGTTTAATGAATCACAATTGTTCAAGATCAAACATCAACTGAGCATGTTTTTTTAGATCACAATGTGCTGCCATAACTATAGAATCTAAATCATTTTAGATTGCGTATATTTCATGTATGTACCTATACATACATGAAATATACGAAATTTGCTGAAAGATAAATGGGACGATACGTAGAGCAAAACAAATTACATGGTGAATTAGTCACTGAAAATAAAAAGACGATCATTTTATATTTGCATTGGTTAATGATAAAATAATGGGGGTTGATAGTAAGCACGATAGAAATGTAATTTGTATAAAAGTAGAATATCGTATTGAGGAGTCGCGCCGTTCGTACCAAGCGCCGCCGCCGCCGTCGGCGCCGCGAGAAAAAATTACCTTATGACCAAACTAACCTGCTGCTATTACCCGAGCTAAACAGTACAATGTCAACAAATTACACGACAACTTTTGTACAGTATCAAATTTTATGAACTGCGAAATGTCGCTAGAGAAATGTAAGTTCAAGGGTAATAAGTTCGCATATTAGAGTAATAAACGTAAATCGCGCGCAGCCAGCACACCGCATTCGTGACCTAGATAGTTTGGCGGAAAAGGAAACAAACGACACCCGGCAACACGTCAGTCAGCACCTATGATACTTAAAGCGAATTTATAGCTACTGGAACTCCTTTATCCAAGTTCGTACGCCTTCGCGAGTGGAATAGAGTAGGTCGATGGGGTTTCACGAATATTTCGTTATGGCAATCTGGTTAGGCGCACTGAGCCTAAATGGGTGAAAGCACGCTAACCTGCGAAGAGGGTTTCCAAACCAATTAAGGGCTCCACGAAGGCATGGGAGAGCTTGCAGCTGGTGGATTATGAGCTCGATGGTACTCAGTGCGCCGATTCATCGCCGACGGGACTATAAGTGTGCGACACGCGAACCCAAACCGATCGACCGGAACGTTGCTGCTACCGGTATACTAGTAACATTAGGCATAATATCTCCGATATTTCAAGAGTTTCTTTAACAGTAATGAAACTATTAGAAACATTTACAAAGAATATGAACCTTAATAACATAAAAGAGACTTTAGTCAAAGAAAACTCGCTGATTATCCTATAAAAAAAAATAACTTTTTGTTTTGGGTTTTGGCTATTTTTAACCGACTTCACAAAAAGGTTCTCAATTCGTCTGTATGTTTTTTTTTTTTTTTGTGTGTTGTCTCATAACTTTTTACTGGGTGAACCGATTTGGATGATTATTTTTTTATTTGATAGGTGGTGCTTCACATGTGGTCCCATTTAAATTTGATCAAGGTCTGACCAGTAGTTTTTGAGTTATCCTTAATACTGCAGCTTTTTTCCACTTAGTTTATATGGATGATGTGTTAATAATTTCCTGTCACTGTTATTTACACACCAAGTAGTGGTATACGAATTTGTGTGGGGTAGGTACCGCAACTAAAAAGTGAAAAATAAAAACTTTTTTACAAAAAAACAACCGACTTCCAAAAAAAACACTAAAGGACGTGAAAAATAACTTTAATTTCGGAAGTCGGTGGCCAAACACGAAAATACAAAACCAAAGGCACCGACTTCCGAAATTAAAGTTATTTTTCACGTCTTTTAGTGTTTTTTTTTGAAGTCGGTTGTTTTTTTGTAAAAAAGTTTTTTCGACTAAAGACATGCATGAATGCATGTTACAAGGAGTGATAAGTATTTCTTCTTTTATTTACATACAATCAGTTTAGTGTGAAACTATAAAATACATGATTTCACACTAAATGTATGGGTATGTATGGGTATGTACATACCCATATTTTATATAACAGTGATCAAAATAAATGATTCACCTGTTATTGCGAAATATACGATGTACTTTATCTATCTGTATTCGAGACGGTAGCAGTTCGTTGCTTGTCTCTTCTAGGAATACATCCACATGGTCGCTTATTTGATGAATACGATTTTGACTATTTCAACTAAATGCTACATTAAAAATATCTGCTGAAGAAAAGGAAATTGCTTCAGGCTAGAAATAAGCCTGAAACAAAACTGGCAATCTGAAGAAAAATACGAAAGCTACGTTTCACTCTAATATGATTTCGTTTAGAAAATTCGTTTCAATAAAGAAACTAACATGAATATCATGCTGAAAGACATAAAGTTGTTTTACCGCGCTCCTTGTCAATTTCAGTGCACTCAGTTAAATTCGTCCGCAAGACATTTTTCAACGACATTGTCGGGATCGCGTGCTGCCATACAATGCACTTCGTTTTCGTAAATGCATGCACGTCTAGAGACTATAGTTTGAGTAGCATCCATGGCATTTTACCTGATAAGAAGTTCCTTATACAATCATTATGTCAATGCATTTGTTTTACCGGGAATCCCACAGCTATGACATCAAGTATCTTAAAGTAACGTTTCATATAACAGTGCAGTTTGGCTATATTTTTGTATTTATTACATTCGTATGTACCAAAATAAATACTCACGCATAGGAGTTGTATTTATAGTCTTCCTCTATCTGTGGTTGTCGTACTTGGTAGCCCATGTCAGCGCCATAGTCCGGCGGGATTATCGACCAGCTGTTCTCGTAGTTGTAGTAGTCCCCATAGACCATCTCGCCCTCACCCATCATTCTCATCATACACTGTCAACGTCCACGATATTCCTGTTTCTTCTACACTGGACACTCAAAAACTACTGTTGACTAAAGAAAATGTTGTATATAAATAAATAACTAAATTTGATTGCCTCAAATCACCGCTGATAAGGCAAATTCATAACAAAGCTTAATTATTTGATAGATAATGATTAGTGCGAGCGCGAGGAGCCATGTAGGGACCACGACCGGTGAGCTATCGACTGATCGATGCTTCACCGGTCCTTATCAATAAAATTGTATCGTTATCATATCTAACAGCTTTCCCCCGCGATATGGGACTTTTATAATAGGTACACACTACGACAACTCGACGCCAATGTTGTAGGTAGATAGTTTTATCTGTGTCAGATGTAATGTGCGAGCGAAACGTGCCAGTGTCACCGCTCGTGTTATGAAATCCTGGACTGACAGGTGATGGACTAAGACTTGATAAATAGGCAACGAAATTGGTTGCTTATCTTCCTCGTACTGTAACCTGTAGGCGGTAAAATATGCGATTTACCTATATGGAATAGATTAGAAGCCCTGTACCTATGTAGATTATAGGCAAACACACAAACTAATAAATTAAGGTATAATATTTTTAAAAAGCATTCCTTTCTTGAGATGGACAGAGATTTGAGAACACTGCAATAATTTTCTGAACGTCTTAAAAAAAAGACAATTAATAATAACAATAAAAGTCGAATTTGATTTGTAATTAAACAATAATTTTTAACTCTTGATAAAATTGTCAACCAACAAATCTTCTGTTACATTTAATTATCCAAAAGCTATGAAATAAAACGACTGACCCTTTCGCTGTAACAAGCACATTTACAAACGGACACTTACAAAAAGGCGGTTGTGTACCTCTGGTGGGACTCGAACCCACAATCCTCGGCTTAGGAGGCCGATGCCTTATCCATTGGGCCACAGAGGCGAGCGGCAGTAAGACGCGAGTAGACGCACCCGTTCGGCGGCGCTGACGGCGTCGTTGCGTCACCGCGCGTCATCGGGCGCGTACGATCACACACACACCTATACCAACACTGATTATGTATTTACATTACTCATACATACATAATTAATGTCAATATATAAGTTCAATGTCACATGGTCAAAAGCAGAGCGAACTGAACGTAAGTTTGCCTCTAGAAGTGCCAATAGTTCCGGATTGTACCCATTCAACTACCTAGCTATTTGTTTTTCTAGTAGGTATGTTGCGTTAAAATGAACCTTATGTGACATAGCAGCGGACTTCCTAATTTTTTTACAGCATGATAAATACGAGGTAACAACTATTTACATAGGTACCTATGTATTAACATGTTTCCAACTACTGCGTATACGGTTAGAGGTCTAAAGTACTACTTACATACATCTCATTAGTTTGATTGATTACTGGAACTGCGAGCTATCAACCAGAAGTAGCATACTTGGAGCTGCCTATTTCGTAATTATTATTATCGTAACATCTGTTACTGATAATTTGAGTCATTTTTTTAGGTACAATGCCTGTTTCAGAAGTTAATTTATTTGAACTATTAATACGAGTATAATCCGTTTATTTTGTTTCCTTCCAGACATGTTTACAGATTTACGAAATACCTAAATTAATTCCAATAAAAGTATTTGATTGAGATGGGATATTTTTGTTTCAATGAAAAACAAACTGGACGCTACGCATCGCGGATACGTCAACGTATACATTTTTAAACTGGTACCCTCGTTGGTTTAATTTTAGCATCACAGCTATTGACACGACACGACATCGATAGGTATACGGTCTATTTCGAAATATACTCCGTTAGTTACCAATATAACAACTAATCATAAGTTGCTAGACTTTAATAAATATATAGTCTATTTTACTGTCCAAAAGTGGTTCCAGATGAAAGCTTCCCTCTAACTAAACGTAAAATGAAATCAATCTCTGTTCAAACCCACATTTTTCATTGATTTTTTCGTACTTCTATTTTTATTCGATGTGGACTATTTTCTCTTTTCTAGTCCTAGTTTTGTTGAATATTCAGTATTCAGTCTAGTGGTCGCCAGCCCTACTGCTGAGCTTGAGGTCGTGGGTTCGATTCCCGGGTCAGGCAAAGTGTTATTGAGTTTTTCCATCTGGAATTTCTTAGTAGCAGCCTTGAATCTGGATTCGTGGCCGGTTGTTGGCGATAGGCTCGCCCCCTATTAAATATTATGGGTCTTAAACATAATTAGCGAAATGTAGGTGTGTACTATATAGACACACTTCTACCTAACCCTTCTGGGAAAACAGGCGTGATATTATTTTATGTGTGTGCGTTATAATTTATTATATAATATATGTGTATATTTATTTACACACGAGCTAATACCTAATTATCACGATACAATACATACACCTATACAGTACAACTATTTTCTTAATGTCCCTCGGGAATCATCGCATTTCCGAATACAAACGTATGCTAATTTCCATATCCATCAATTATTAGATTTATCGTGTATAATAATTTGAATTCAGAACTTAGTACTTTATTTTTGTTTTGTTTTGACGTAACAATAATTAAAGTACTTAGTTCTCAATTCAAATTATTCTACACGGTAAATCTAATAATTGATGGGGAAATTAGCATGCGTTTGTATTCGGAAATGCGTTGATTCCCAGGGACATTAAGAAAATGATTATTGTACTGTAACCGCCTAAGACTCGATCAGCGCTCTGAGCATATATTCTTATAACACCTTTGAAATATTGTAATTAATAGGTAGGTCACCTATTAGCAACTAATTTTTTAGAGTAGGCGTATAAATAAATGAAATATTACAAATTATAGTAATGCTCTAGAAATGTCAATAAATTACATGATAACATTAAATAGCGTTTTCCTCGTTAGTTAAACAAACAAAGTTTCTCTGATAAAGATTTATTATTATATTTAAATAAGTAGGTGATTATGGTTTATACGTATAGTAGCATTTAAGATATTTTGTAGGTACTGTAAACTCAACCCTAAAAATAAATCAAAATCACAATAAAAGTATCATACGACAAATATCTAAAAAATATTATATTAATATTAATATATTACAATTACCTACTTATATGATATATTTTTTTTAAATTGTTTAAAAATAACAATGTTATTTGAAAATGGGTAGGTAAATGCAAAAACTTTTTCTGAAGGAATCATTTAATTTAATGAAAACAGTGAACAATATACTTCCAGATCATAATGTGGATGTAGTAGATAGGCAGATTTCGTTAAAGAAAAGTCAAATCTACCCACATTTTGATTTTATTTAATTTTGACGAAATATCAGTCCGCATTATGATTTGATTATTTTGACGGCCGAGCTATGCATCGCCGGTCACTAATTTGGACCACGCAGAACTTGTCTCAAGTCGATCGTGATCGTTTTCTGAGTTTGGCAGCATCCAAGAGACACATTTTCCGGTTCTTGAATTGGTTACTACCACTGCGCCCGCAGTTATAAATGTATGTAGACACTTTTTCACGCGAAAGTTTTTTATTTGTGAAGCCTACAACTGAAGTGAACGATTTTACCGTTGGGGTATCTGACGAAGGCGCTCTGGTTACCGAAACGTTTCTTACACACAGGACACACGTCACCGTCATTAATAACTATGCTCTTCGATACGTGGAACTTTTCTAGCTCTTGTGTCTGTAACAAGCATAAGACATACTTATAATATTATATTTAAACTATGAACTGCTGTTCATTGTGATAATAAATGATATAATATAAATAATAAATGATTCAATTTGTGATATCTTGTGTGTTACACAATTAGGGTGCTCCCTAATTGTGTAACACACTATCTATCACAATTTGAATCATTTTAAAGCCTATTGCTAATCCATTGCCTGATATGTTCGACAAATTAGCCTGCTCAACAACATAAATAACGCAACGAATGTTGTTGAACAGTCAAAATGAAAGTCATCCCTACTGTTATTGTGTTACGTAATTACCCCGCAGGCCATCTATTATGGTAAAAAAAAAACAGACCTTTGACGGACAGAAGGACAGACAGTCAGACGCGTAGGTTAAGTAATAGAATAGGGTCCTGTTGGCCATAGGCTGACTTTCAGTACTGCCTAACCTGCATTTACCCACATCCCCCGGATACGTAGACTAGGAATCTATTTAGAGCTTAACATTAGGTATAGGTATGTAGGAAGAACCTATATGTAGGTACCGACAGTATATATAATTCTCCAGACCGTATTTCAGCCGTGGCGGCCAATCTCAACGGAGACTAGCCTTCGGCGCGGGAGATATTATAGTACACAAGTGTGTGCGCAAGCACAGGTGCACTCTCTCTTCTCTCACTCTCCTGGGTACCGACAGTATATAAAGCATATAAAGGGCCACTCCCAAGGAATCTACACAACGTTCACACGATCCTTTCAAAATTAATCCATACAGATCTGATGCGAAACTAGCTATTCATGAGGAAGCCAATGATCTGCTACCAAACAGCACTTCAAAGGATATGACTAATTAAAAATAATATGTATCTCACAAACCTGCACTTGTTCAGCGTACCACAATCCTTTGATGACCTGCATGCGTCGCTTCAACGTGACCTGTCCGTCCATAGCGCATCCAAGAAAATATTTCAGACGATCCAGGGGGACTGAGTCCGGTAACACTGACAGGGCCTGCAATCATGCAAAATTCGACATTTTTATTACTGAATAAAGGGTTCTACCGTAGAACAATGTTACGTACTTCAATGATTCGGTAAGTTAGAGGATATTGTTAAATCTGTGCGCCCGACGCATTTTGCTTTCTAAACTCCGCACAAAGGTTACCCAAGCTGGATTGACGAGTATCGCAGCGCCACCCGTGGGATAGGTAAGACTACTTCTTTTAAGCCCCATCGTGTGTAGACGGGTAGTGATGCTTGTCTGTTCCTTATTTAAAAATACCAGTATGTGAGTCAACAACCATGACGCCCGTCTCTCCACCACCGTGTTTTATGCCAAATCAAAGTCACGAAAAAATAGGATCTGCTTTACCAAACTTACTTTCAAGGGCGATATGTAGTTGGCATATGTATCCAAGATATTAAGTGCCAACTCTAAGTTCGGTACAGCTGTCTCCGGATGCCTCGGTACATTAGCTAGAGATTTGCCGATGAAAGCACTGCTTTTTTCAGGGTTTATGAGAATCTTCATCACTATTACGTATACGTCTGTTCCCTTGAAGTTTGGTCTCGTGCCTACATCATCGCAGTACTTTAATGCTCTATCTACGTCGCCTGCAAGAAAATAACGTTTAGAATTGCAAGTTTGAAAGAGTAAAGAACCTAGGACTTACTAGGTACTTATATCATATGTTACCAACTGAATGAATTTGCAAATAGGTGGTTATAAAACAATTATATTTAAACCACACACTCGCTCCTCGTCGGTTTCTTGAATGGACAAACTGCTTACATTTTTTACCTCGATGTATAAAAGGGACCTATAGTAGCTACATTCTGTAGTGAAATTATTAGTGAATATTTTTATCACCGGGTATTAGCTAATATGAGACTCGACAGCAGATTTAACCCGAACTAGAAAAGAAAAAAAAACTTTCCGAACCCAGGTAATTTAAATTCCAACTCGTGTCTCAATCAGGAAAAACTAAACAGAAGTCGCACTTACCCAATATCAGCACATAAATGGCGAGTGCCTGCTCGTGTCGTCCTAACTTTCCGTAAATGATAGCTCGCTCCTCAAACAAGCTGTCAGTAGGGAAGTGCACAGCAACTCTCTCAGGAGTGTAATGTGCTGATTTTTCAAGGAACGCAACTAATTTCAACCTGATGTGTTGTAACTCTACATCTGTTAGGTTCGTTTTGCTATTAGTTATTTTTTCTCTGTACCTTTTAATTAGGGCGTTGTGAAATAAAGAAGTCGTATCATTCCAGGTATGGATGACATGTTCTAAGTAAGGTATCACCAGAGATTCATGTTCCTTTTTAAGAAAATCGAATATCTCTTGACGGGGCAAGATTTCTGCGTCTACGTTCTCCTCGGTAAATATCTTCAAGCCTTTTTCTGGATGTTCTTTCAATATCCCGTCAGAGAACTTCAATATTAAGTTTATATGTTCAGCCCCTAGAAAATAAAATGTGTTAATTCAACCAGTACCTACCACGGATCAGAAATAATATCCAAATTGGAAACAAACCAAGTTTTTTCAAATAATTCATCATTTCTCGATCAATATTCACGCTAATTTCCTGTCCCGTGGCCTGCTCTCTTAGTAGTGATAGTAGCCGAAGCGCTTTCATATGCAGGCCTCTATTTTTGTATAATATCATCAATTCGCAATGCTTCCGGTGCTGTAGCAACACTGTCTCGGCTTCTTCTACACGACAATTATTGCTGTTTCGTAGTAGAGGTGAGACCTCAGCATTAATCTGAAAAAATTATCACTATATCATACTTAATTATCTTCCATAAGGCTTATCCTGCGTCCATGTCTATGTTAAAAAATAACTTTACCAGTAAGTAGCACTTTAACAAAGTAATATCTATCAACTCTAGTTGCTGCACCTGTGTCGCCGTCGCCTCGTCTTGACCTGTATTCTTTCCTATCTTAGCTTTCAACTCCTTCAAATACTCTATCAGTGCATTCAAAGCGGTATGTAGATCTTTTCCCGTCAATTTCTTCGCTTTTTCTTTGTCATCATTGTCTAGTTCAGGGAACATTCTTATGACTTCAGCGGGATCTTTGTTGAGTTTACTGAACTCCCTAATAGACTGGGAATATAGCTTATTATCGAAAAGTTCCAATGCGTACAGGGTTTGTATGGCTTTTATTTTCTCTTCTTTCTGTTCGGGTGTGCAGTCTGTAAGGCTCTGCAAAAATTATGGGTAGGTACAGCAAAATAATATAAAACAAGGAAACATAATACTTTTAGTTGGTACTTACAAATATTTTGTTAAAAATAACCTTTTCCGGTTTTGTCCTCATTCACTCCTAATCACGATAGGTGCTGATGTTCCTATTTACCAAGTCTACCTGCATAAGTAACCAAGTTATACTCGGCCATTCATGGAGTATTTAAATCAAGTCACTATTTTTGCTAAAAAGCTCACGACTAAGTAGACCACTTCATTTATAATTCCCAGCAAACTGCATAACGAATGTCGCCATCACCACAAACTTCCGGGCTATATAGGTAAGGTGTATATACATCTTATATACGTATACGTACCTACTCTTAGTGAAAGCTACATTGTTTAAATACACAATCATCTGTAAAAGTACTTCGACTGCACTTGAACCTACTAATGCGTACTTAATAAAGAAAATAAACTTACATTTAGCATTTTAATAATTTCAGCCTCTCGCTTTTTAATTTTGGTGCGAAACATTTTGATTTTCTTGTTTTAAATTATAACAACACGTCATTTAGTTGCGCTGAACTCTCCTAGTACTAAATAATTATTATTTTCAATAAATTACGCGTTTTCCTCCTTCCCTATTAATTAATGTCAAGCGCATACATTTCATTTAATTAATAAGTGCCATGTAGTACATCACAGCCAAACATAGCTATATTATATTTTACAGTAAATAGATAAGGAAAATACATTACCTATCTAAAAATATTATCACAGGAAGATTCAAAAATCTATGGACTATATGTACAAACTTTATCATTAAATAAATCTGCACATTATTATGTAGAGATTTATTTAATGATAAAGTCAACACAAATAACTTCAACAGCATGTGCGAGTAAATCCCGTACTGCCCATCATGGTACCAGGAAGGACCACAGTGGGGTTTTAGTCGGTATTCTGCCTCAGACGTGGTCTTCCAATAAGATCTTCCCACGTAAATTATAAAGGCATTGTTTTGTTTTGGTTTTTTTGCGGGTGGTGTGGTGGCTTTGATATCGTCAATTAATTTATACTAAAACAACATTTCTACTAGCTAGTAGAAATGTTGGTGTTGTTGCTGTTGATGGTGTTTGTTGTTGGGAGTTCCCTGCTCTCTAGGATGTGATAAGGCGGGCAATAATTATATATGTAGGTACAACTAGCGGATACCCGGCATGTGCTACAACGCAAAAAAAAAATATTAAAAAAATAGGTCTAAACCATCTTCGCATTTGCCTTTCTAATGAAACCGGTTTGGGGCACATCGGTTGGATGATTTCAAAGGCTATAACGGACATAGGTAGACACAATTTTTGTGTTTTATCTAAATAGACAGATAAATAGATTGCTGATATTTTGCGAGGCAAATCAAGTATGTGGGCAATAAAGGCGATGTCCATTTGGAGGAAACTTGTGGGGTTTCGCAGAGTTTAATTCTTGGTTCACTCTTGTGGAACCTTGCATAATTATGAGAATGCGCGGTCCGATCTTTCCACCTTCGTTAATATCGTTTGATAAGCGGTGATATAGTGATAAACACCTTGGAAGACACCATCCTGCTGTCCTAGCGGGGGCTGGCACGTAGCTGGAGTTTGCGGGTTGGGCCTGCGAATAGCGCCTCTTAACCGACCTATCCGTCAATTAACAGACGTGGATACCGCGAGCAAGACTAGTATATTTTAGTTGCTTTCACAGCATCATGCCTTACGGTATTCTGCTGTGGGGACGGGCTGCAGATATTGATTCTATCTTTATTCTGCAAAAGAAGGCTGTCAGAGCCATCTACAACCTCCGCAAACGCGAATCTCTAATGGAACTGTTTAAAAAAAAATACTTCTTGACGGTACCTTGTCAATAAAAAAGATCGACGAAGTACTCTCTGCATTTTGCATTAATTAAGACATTTCGCGATTTTTGATAAGCTGGATTTTTCACCTTAGTTAATCCTGACATTAAAATATGATAAAAAAAAAATGTGATTGTTCTACCACTGTACCTATGCATGAACTTCCTGGCATGACTTTCAACGTTCTTGGGGTGCTGGGGTCCTCCAATACCGTGTACAGTACGATTCACGAAAGATGACCACAAATGGCGACCGTCTGCGCACGTACACTCATGAAGAAAAGACTTAAGACAAAATAATATTTTAATGTTGGTTAAATAATTGGTTAATTAATATTTAATAATAATTTCCGCCCGCGCCTCACCTCGCACCTCCAAAGGGACCTAAAATATGCCTTCTGCGCCGTGGTCATCTTTCGTGAATCTTACTGTACGTCTAGTATCTGGCCTCATACCAAAGCGAGATACGTCAGAAAAACACTCGAAACGCCACTCTTGCCCTATTTCAGTGTTCACGAGCCCATTGTAACATTTTAAACGGGGTATATGAAAACAATATGTATGTTAGAAAAAATCCACATCTTTTTATTAAATTACTTGACCGTCACTGGAAGCTTTAAATTGAGAGAGCATATCCGTTTCCGTCGATTTCTTAACATTTTTAGTACTGGTTTAACCTACTTAGTGGCGCCACCTGGTGGTTGCCTGCCATTTTAGTTTCGTAAAATGTAACGAGCAACTTTTTGTTCATTGGCGTTTCGTTCTCCATCGAAGAAAATTCTGCGCATCGGTTCACGGCCGATGCCAAAACATTACACTATATTTTCTAAATTCGATTATTATATTCTTCATAGTAAAGTACGTGATCATACTTTGAACGGTTTTTTCCGTTCGGATCACAATCTTTCAAATATACTAGAAGTAAATTCAATATTTCATTGGAATATTTAAAAAATATAGTGCTGTTTTATGGTGAGTTATTTTTTTTTTTGAAGAAAAACTGTTAATACCCTACTTTGTAAAAATAAGTGATAAATACTTGGAACGGTTTTTTCCGTTCGGATCACTGCTTAGATTGATTATTTATCAATTATTTTTAATATATTTTGTGTGCTAAGAATTTTATTGTGAGTCAAGAAGGTTTTTTATATGATACGGTCTATCTAACGTAACTTTTATTACGATAATGGATGACCACGTAAATGTTTCGGCTGCCGAGCCACAAGCTGTGGCCGGCCCGAGTGGAAAGACCCGGAAAAGGAACTTTAGCTGCTCTAGTAGCAGCACCACGAGCAGCAGTTCTTCAAGCTCGTCTTCTCCAAAACGTGGCAAGCGGTCGCGCCGCGCACGCCACAGGAAGAATAAGCGCGCCCAACAGTCTAACCCGACATTAGACAGGCTTATAAAGGAAGTCAGTGAGCTACGCCAACAAGTTTTTGCAAATAATATGCATACTGCTTACCATGATGGGGTATCAGTTTGTTCTGGGGTCAGTGGGGAACTATATGACCAGCATAATATTGACGAACAGTGCCCTGACGTTGAAGGTCATAACGTAAATTTAGATTTCACTTTTGATATCGAGACAAAGCTTAAGGAACCATCAGTTCCGAAAACTCCTGATAGTTTTAAAAAAATGCTACTAGACGTCTAACGCTTAGGTAGCACATCTTGGTCTGAGGTAAGGTATTCTGATTCCCAAAAGCGCTACAATCACACCCCAGGTTTCGTAAACTTAGATACAAACGAAGAGATAAAAATGTATGATACCTTACGTCACTTGGCACATGCTGATAAATCAATGCAGCAATTACTTTTTGCATCCTAAAACAAAAAGAGTCATTACAAGAAGCTATTCGTAATCTCCTTTTGTGGGCTAAAGATACAGTAGTAAATTTTGATAATTTAAACGGGAAGGTTGAAGAATTATTTCAAAAAGGTGATTTGCATAGAATCTCTTCATACCTGTACAATTAGTTTGTGGCCATCCAGCCGAAAGTATAGAAATGCGGCGAGAGACAATTACTAGTCAAATTCGAGATCCATTAGTTAAAGCATCTTTGAACAGAATTCCCCCATCATCTACCTATTTATTTAGTCCCGAATCATTCACAACAGCATTAGAAAAGGCCGGCGGGGTACGCAAAGCTTTTTGGCCTCCAAAAACTGATTCACATACTAGATCTAATCAAACTAACCGCCGCCCCTCGCGGGGGCAAGGCGTGCATAAACCAGTAGTTCCATCGCGTGAAGCTCAATACTTTTGCCATGAACCAGGCATGCCGATGCACACGCATGCATATGACAACTCACCCTCGCGGGGTGGATGTTTTCGCTCCAATTACAAAAACAAGGGTCAGAGTCAACCATCCTTACAATCCAATCAATATACCAACAGTAGAGGTTCATTTCACAACCGAGGCTCGTGGCCCGATCGAGGAAGTTACCGAGGTCGAGGACGTTCAAGCCCTCAAAAAAGCTCTCGAGCGAACCAACACTCGCTCGAAAACGATTCGAGTCATTGCTTGTATCGTATACAAGCAATGACTCGAATCGTTTTCGAGCAGGTCAGTTAGCGCACTACCACTCGAAATGGAAGGAAATGGGGGCACCAGAAATTGTTCTAAAATTAATTCAAGGCTATCGCATACCATTTACCCAAAAACCTCCTCTGATTTACACAAATGTAACTAATGGTCCCTTTCAAACACCTGTCTCAAAAGAAATGTCTGCAATAATAAACAATATGAAAACTCAGGGCATTCTAAAAGTGGTTCAACTCTCACCGAGTTTCATTTCCCCTCTATTTTTGATACCAAAATCAGACGGATCAGCCCGTCCCATATGCAACCTAAAAGCGTTAAACGAATTTGTAAAGATCCAACCATTTCACTTAATAAACATGTATCGCATCCCGGACTTTCTGCAACCACAAGACTGGATGTGCAAAGTGGACCTATCATAGGCATATTTCCACCTAAACATTTCGAAGTCACACAGGCGCTTCCATCGCCTTGTATACAACCAGGAACTGTTAGAAATGACCTGCCTTCTGGTTTGAGTACTGCACCCAAAACCTTTTCAATACTAACGAATTGGGTTGCCCAAATATTACGAGAACGCTGGAACATCCGAATCATCGTATATCTCGACTACTTAATCGTAAATCAAAATATACATGTTCTTCAAGATCATGTCAAGCTCTCATTAGACACATTACAAAATCTTGGTTAGCAAGTAAATTTCGAGAAATCTGTTCTTTGTCCTCAAAAGACTATGACATATTTAGGAATATTGTGGAGTCCGTGGGACAATTTAAAATCCCTTCCAAAAGAAAAGACTTTTTCATTAGTCAAAAAAGTGAGTCAAGTTCTCGAGCGACGAATAATAACTCTAAAAGAATTACAGAGAATAATAGGACTCCTGAACTTCGCCAGTTATGTTGTTCCTCGAGGCCGGCTCAATCACCGCCAATTATTAATGTTCATGAACTCGCTACCAGACCTTTTATCAAAATCCTACCCACTACCACAAAATGTTCCCAAGGAACTGGAATGGTGGACTCTGAATTGTCAGTCATCAACACCTCTACATTACCCTCCACCAGTGAACTTCCTGACAACGGATGCATCAAACCAGGGTTGGGGAACACAACTGAACAATCTGGCTGTTTCGGGCAGTTGGTCGCAAGAGGAACAGACACTGCACTGCAATCAAAAAGAAATGTTAGCCATATTTCGCGCCCTTCGAGACAACGCTCACCTGCTCTGCAACAGCTCGATCCTGATACAATGCGACAACAGGACTGCTGTCAGCTATTTAAGGAACGAAGGGGGTACGAAATCATTACCCCTAATAGAACTAACCTATCAAATTCTCAATTTACTGGACCAATTTCAAATACACTTCAGCATACACCATCTCCCAGGCAAGTACAACAATCATGCCGATGACTTGTCACGCTTTCGCCAACCTCCGGAATGGCACCTAATGCCAGCCTGTACGGAAATAGTGTTTGCAAAGTGGGGAACCCCAATAATAGATTTGTTTGCCTCGGCGACAGCTCACGTAGTTTACAATTATGTATCCAGAGACCTAAGAAACCGACAAGCACTATTTCACGATGCATTCAGTGTCCCATGGAACTATCCACTCGCATGGGTGTTCCCACCTCCGTTCTTAATCCCAAAAGTCCTAACACACCTCAATCAATCAATGGGAATATTTTTAATAGTAGTACCTCGATGGGAGAAGGTATTTTGGCGTGCAGACCTCAAAATCCGAGCGCTAGCACCACCTCTAACTCTGAAAAACTTACAGACGCACCTGGTCGACACATCGACGGGACTTCCACCACAACAAGTGGATAAAATCGTCCTCGAAGTCTGGAAATGTGGGGGTGGTCCGAGGCGGTAGAAACATGGACCGCTGAACAACAGTTATTGCTCAAAAAATCCTGGCGTAAGTCTACCTTGAAAACATACGAGATGGCTTGGAAACGTTGGACTTCCTGGTCTATATCTAAAAACATTGACACGAATAATCCTACAGGTACCCAATTAGCCGAATTTTTATCTGATTTGCATCTAATTAATAAATTATCATATAATACAATTCTTTTACATAAATCTGTCGTTTCCACCTTGTGTAATGTTGAAAGATCAAGTCAATTAAGTTCACATGTTCTTGTAAAACATATTCTAAAATCAATTGCTCTGGAAAATCCTAAGTCTTCTAAGCCACCAATTTGGGATGTTGGTAAATTAATTACCTTTCTAAGCAATTACACTGTAGACATAGACAATCCTTTTCAAATATCACGCCATACTGCAACTATATTACTGCTTTGCGCAGGTAGACGCGTACATGACTTAACGCTGCTTAGAGTTGATCCTGACCATTATATTAGATCAGATGATAGTGTTATATTATGGCCTCAATTTGGTTCGAAAACAGATTGCAGTAATCACAGACAGTCCGGGTGGAAACTTCTTGTTAATCCCAACAATTGTAACCTAGATCCTATATTCTGGATAGAAAGAACTACACAAATATTAAATGAAAGACGTAATGCTGCAAAATCATTTAATTTGTTTATTACAGTTAGAGGTGGGCCGAAGCCCGCTTCACTCACCGTCCTCGCAGGCTGGGTAAAAACCCTATTCAATGAAGCTGGCATCGCAGCAACTCCAGGAAGTATACGATCTGCAGTAGCCTCTAAAAGTTGGCTAGAAAATCATCCCCTTGACGAAATCCTATCTCGAGGAAATTGGCAATCGGCTAATACATTCCAGAAATTTTACAGAAGAGAAGTCATAAGAAGTGTTGATTCAAATCTAAATGTTACACAATTGTTTAATCCGATTAATTAACTCTATGAACTATAATTTGTTTCTGTGTACTTCGTGATTAGATCACCAACAGATCAATTAAATAAATATGTACCTACCTTTTTACATGTGTAATAAATATATTTTCTGATATAATTTGTGTTTAAAACTAAAATTTTCCTCACATTGGCGTTATCATATTAGTGGCGACACCAGGCGATAACAAACAGGTCTCAATTTAAAGCTTCCAGTGACGGTCAAGTAATTTAATAGAAGCGTTTTACCTGAAATAAAACGCATATTAAAATACTTACCTCACTGGAAGCTTTAAGTTTACTTCTGCCTGGTTATATTGAGCCAATGAACAAAAAGTTGCTCGTTACATTTTACGAAACTAAAATGGCAAGCAACCACCAGGTGGCGCCACTAAGTAGGTTAAACCAGTACTAAAAATGGTATGAAATCGACGGAAACTGATATGCTCTCTCAAATTAAAGCTTCCAGTGAGGTAAGTATTTTAATATGCGTTTTATTTCGCTTCTATTAAGATAAGTGACAGGCATAATTTCAACACTAGAAATAGGAACAAATTAGATCAACCACGTTTCAGGTTGTCTAAAGTACATAGGTACTTCTTTTATGGGGTACTGTGTAAAATGTTATAATAAAATACCACTCGATATTCTTCATAGAAATGAGAAGAAATTTAAAACATGCATTAGACGCACACTATGTAGACAAGCATAGGTATTATATCGTAGATAAAATGCTTGGACTCACTAGTTAAAATTTGAATGTTTGGAAGAGATGCTTCCCTTTTCTTTTTTCTGACATTAAATGTTTATTTTTTATTTATTTTTAATAAAAATATGTTTTATGGTTGAATACTCAATAGATATTAATGATTATCTTTTGTTTTTGGTAGCAAAATTTAATTCATCTCTGAAATACATAGCAATCTATAGTTTTGTATAATTTAGAAGTATTTTTTCAATTTTGCATATGTGAGTACCATGGATTCGTTTATTAAGTATATTATGTCATTATTATGTATGTTGACTTGAATGCATGGCAGTTGAGACTATGTCATGCTCACTTAAATGTCTCACTGTTGGTGGCGCGTGTGTTGGATCATTCGGTTCCTTATAAAATGGTTGAGCTGGATGGTTCACCTTGGATCCACGCGTCATTTTCATGAACGGGCGCCCTTGGTTAGGACTGATCATCTCTTAACTGCCAAGGCTTATTTTTATTTTTAATCTTATATTTTGAATTGTTTCATAATATATTTTTTTACAATTTTCTCACATTGTATGGAAGCAACAAGAAACCCAGGATTTTGTAGGAGTGTCCTTGGAGTTTCTTGCTCGTTCTTCTCCATAGAGATCTACGTTTTGGAATGGGCAACAAGCTTCAATTTTCTGACTTACTGACCGAATCTGTGACAGTTCAAAAGTACCTGTAAATAGTTTTTAATTGACATAAAATGCATTGAGTTTGCGTAAGTCTCTCAACCAAACCGCCACAGTCCCAAACTGTAGCGAAATGTATCCTTATGGGCCTGATCCAGAAATAAATATATTGTTTATTTAACTAATATTGACGACACATCTACATCTATTCTATATCTTACTTACTTACCTACTACATGGAACTCGACGAGCAGTACACATTATTGTGATATTGTGAATATAGGTAATCGTACGGAAGAAGAAACAGTACCTACCTAGCTGGTTAAGTGGGTACCTAACAGTGATCAACTGATTATGGACCACAAAGAAACCCTACTGTCACGGTAATCTTCAATGACGAACAGTATACCTTCCTATTGTGACTGGGAGACGGTTGTAAAAAAAAAGTTCAGTATCAATATAAAGTAGGTACTAGGTAGGTATACACGGCTACATATCAAGCTATACATTCCAGTATAAGCTGATCTCGCAATGTATAGGATTTCCGTACAATGAGAGATCAGCTTACACTGGAAATGTATCTGTAGTCATGTGTACACGAATCTGTGTGAGGTAAGTAACTACCAGCATTGTTTTTTTTTTTTTACAAAACATTACAACCTACTTCAAAAACAAAACACTTCAAAATGCAAAAGTCTCAGATGTCGCTAATTTCTTGCCAACGCCTACCCAAACTATAGTAGATTCTTATACAAGGGTCGAAAGGAATTAGGTAATTCCCATACTACGGCGGCTCAAAATCAAAATCAAAATCAAAATATTTTATTTCACATAAACCAACATGGGCACTTATGAAACGTCAGAAGCTAGGTGCACGGTTCCAATTGGTTGTTTCCTATGGAGAAGAGCCGGCAAGAAAGTCCACGGTTACTCTTTTAAAAATAAGGGGCTTTTACAATGTTTCCAATTACAGTGTTGATAGATATGAGAGGACAGTGTAGGCCTGTCAAGAAGTAACATGTACTCAACATAATATAAAAAGGTCCACAAATCTAGTCTACAAGTAAGGTCTACAAAGTTCTCACATTCACAAAATATAAAAGAACATAGCTCTAGGCTAGGCTCATACTCGTAGCTCAGGCTATAGTTCGAGTAGGAATTGATGACTGTCACCCGTGTTAAACACTCTCCTTTTCATGTCGAATATAAGGAAAGTAAAAAATTATAGTTTTACATTGTTATGTTTATTGATAACAATAACATGGGACTCATTTTTAATCAAACAGTCTCTATAAGCAATATTTTGAATTTCGGTACAGCTTTCAGATTCAGTATCCCGCCAAATTATAGACATTTTTAAATTTTATATAAGGAACACAACACGTCACTGCCGCGGGCCACCCCGCTCAATAGGGATTTTTTTATGGCTGTTTATACACTCACAAGACCGCAACATATTTTTTTAATACCTACATATTTCTAATTACAATTTTTCGTAACCGTTGGGTTACGAAAAATTGTAATTAGAAATATAAATATGAATATATAAATAACTAAATTTGGTTAGGTTGCTAACCAAATTTAGTTATTTTTTAAATTCATTCCCGCCTAGAGAGAGAAGCTATTACTACATAATCCAATCTAATCTAGTCTTTCCCGCCCAAAGATGGGGAGCAGCGTCTTCCATCCGCTACTAGGACCAAACAAACACTACTTTCCGAGTATGAGAAATGAAAAAGTAATTTTGCACTTTGTAGTGTTTTTAATGGTAGTCGGGCAATTTTTTTTTTAACGATTGTCATAAATTCTAAAGCGGGGATGTAATTTTTATGGTTTTCGGGAGTAAAAATAAAAAAAAATCTAAATCAAAATGATGTGCCAAATTTTCGTCATGGGTGTAGTATTCATAATTTAGAGGGCGCCAGTGCCGAAAATCAGGAAATCATAATTCTCTATTGTATTGTAATACTAACACTAGTAATAAGTTTTATTATTGTTTACTAACACGATGGATCATTGTTGTCCGACAAATAAAGAATAATAATAATAATAATAAACCGATAAATTATAGACCGATCACGTGTTTACCAACGGTCTATAAAGTTCTTACATCCATTTTGAGAGCTAAAATTAACAAACATATAGACACCAACTCCATCATGTCTGCCTCTCAAAATGGATGTAAGAACGGATCCCGCGGTACTAAGGAGCTACTCCTCATTGATATGACCATTAGCCAACAGGTTCGTCGTTCCCGAAAGGATCTGTCGACATGTTGGATAGATTACAAGAAGGCCTATGACTCAGTGCCACATACATGGCTCATGAGGGTGCTGGAGTTGTATAAAATAGATGCAACTCTGCGCACCTTCCTGATGTCGTGTATGGGGCAATGGAGGACGGTCCTTCGCTATCCAGCATGTCAAAATACCCAGAGGAATAGCGAGCCGATAAGGATTAAGCGAGGCATATTTCAGGGTGATAGTTTCGAGTCCGCTTTGGTTTTGCTTAGCCTTGAATCCTCTAAGCACACTGCTGGAGGATTCAGGTCTAGGCTATCGGTTGAGGAGAGGTGGTCGGGTTATATCTCACTTCCTCTACATGGATGACCTCAAACTTTTTGCCCCAAACAAATTACAACTGATGGAGCTACTGAAAGTAAGTTAACTTTCAGTAGTGCCATCAGGATGGAATTTGGTGTGGACAAATGTGCGGTCATGCATGTAAAGCGAGGGGAGATTGTGGAATCCGTGGGAACCCAACTCTCGGATTCCATGAACCTTAGTGCCCTCTCCGCATCCGAAACCTATAAGTATTTGGGTATGTCGAAAGCGTTAGGCATCAATGATACTGACATGAAGCAATCGTTGAAGGAGCGCTTCTTTGGCCGCCTGAAAAAAGTATTTAATAGTCTTTTATCAGGTGGAAACAAGGCCTTCAACGGTTGGGTCATGCCGGTTCTGATGTACTCTTTCGGCGTACTCAAATGGACTCAGACCGAACTCGACACCCTGGATAGGAGGGTCCGGACGCTGCTGACTGCAAATCGAATGCATCACCCACGGTCATCGGTAATGAGGCTGTATATTCCGCGAAAGTGTGGAGGTCGAGGCTTTTTAAATGCTAAGACCCTCCACAATCGCGAGATATGCAATCTCAGGGAATATTTCCTAGAAACCGACGTGGGGATGCATCGAGATGTGGTCGCGGTGGACAAGGGCCTCACCCCGCTCTCCTTGGCTAAAGAGAACTGGCGCAAACCAGTAGTGCTTGACACTAATGATCGCATGGAGGTATGGCAGAGTAAGGAGCTTCACGGACGCTTTTTCCGGGCCCTACATGGACCCGATGTAGATCTACAAGCGTCCGTAGCCTGGCTACGTTTCGGAGACCTCTTTGGGGAAACAGAAGGTTTTGTCTGTGCAATTATGGACGAATTTATGATGACGAACAATTACCGGAGATTTATTGTGAAAGACGGTACGGTTGACATCTATCGGGCATGCCACCGTCCGGGGGGCGTATTTCCATTTCCGTGTTTATTAGGAGGCAGTACTGTCTTGAAACACGCACGGGTTTGTCGCGCTAACTGCCTTTACAAAATCGTGTTCAACCCAAGGCACGTATCCTCCAATCGCGCACGGGTTTGCAACGCCAACTGTTCTTCTAAACACGTGTTCAATTCGGTTAGGGTTAATAAGCAGGTCGACGGAGCCCCGCTTCGCGGGGCTCCTATTTCTGTCTAAAGGGTTTAAAGGAACCTAACCAACCGAACCTCGGGGTGCCCCTGATGTCGACCTTCTATGGTTAGATTTGGTGAGCATTTATCCATTTTGGTAGGCAATAAGAATATAAATACAACACGTACAATTATTCTGATGAGTAATGATAATTATTTTGGAACTTATGGCGTTGTTCTTTAGGCACCTCGGTATAGAGAGGGTTTATTTTATTTGAAGTTAACATATTTTACTTTGGTACTTACACACGATTTTGTTAAACCTTACCCAGCGCCACTTGATCACAAAGGCGTGCTCAGTTGACGCGAATTGAACACGGGATCGTATGATTCCGTAGTAAAACAAAAGCGTGTTGATTTCGCGAGACCGGTGTCGCCAGTTGAACACGGAAAGGGAAATTACGCGCGAACTGCATGGCTAAGTTCCATGCATCGCCTTGAACACGTGTTTGGAAGAACAGTTGGCGTTGCAAACCCGTGCGCGATTGGAGGATACGTGCCTTGGAGATTGAACACGATTTTGTAAAGGCAGTTAGCGCGACAAATCCGTGCGTGTTTCAAGACAGTACTGCCTCCTAATAAACACGGAAATGGAAATACGCGTCCGGGGGAATCAATTAGAAATATTATCTCTGGGTGTTCTCGTCTAGCTAACGAAGAATACTTGCATAGACACAACCTTGTAGCCAGGGTTATCCATCAGCAACTTGCTTTGAAATACAGCTTTGTGGAATCGGAAGTGCCGTACTACAGGTATGTGCCCGACCCAGTTCTCGAAAATGGAAATATCACATTGTACTGGGATCGATCCATCATCACTGACAGGACTATTGTTGCCAATAAGCCTGATATAGTGGTGGTGGATCGAAGAGAGCGGCGCGCAATGATCGTTGACATAACGATCCCGCATGACGTGAACCTCGTGAAAGCCGAGAAAGATAAACAAATCAAGTATCTTGACTTGGCTCACGAGGTTGTCGACATGTGGGACGTGGACTCAGCGATCATTGTGCCGATAGTCGTGACTGCCAATGGCTTAATAGCGAAGAGCCTCGACCAACACCTGAGGAGGCTCTCGTTGGGCAGCTGGATCAAGGGCTTGATTCAGAAGGCGGTACTTCTGGACACGGCTCGCATTGTTAGAAGGTTCCTCTCTCTGGAGCCCTGACCACCGGTAGCTTGGACCCTGTTCCCGATATCGGTGGGCTACTATTTTTTATATTTTTAAATGTTTTTATATTTTTTTATATTCTAATATTTAAAAATATAATTTATATGTATATAAAGAAATAAAGGAAATAATAATAATAATCAAAATCCAAAATGGCGGCCTTAACCAGAGGTGGGTGGTCCTCACTAAATTGGTTGCTTCTGACACGGCCAACTTTATGTACATAGGAGCTCTTTGGAGAGGCAAGCAACCTGTCTAACATCGTTCGTGTCTGTGTCTGTCGTCGGATGTTAGACAGGTTGCTTGCCTAATTTGTTGTTGTTTTGCCCGTTTTCTCGGAAATTTTTCAACAGCGCTCCTAAAGCGTGATCTCTTTTCACCATGATAACGCTTCAGCATACTCCGCCAGAATGGCGGTTGATTTATTGAGTCCATCAGGTGCACAGATAATGAGCCTCGACTGCAGGCGCCTTGATTTTTATTTCTTCTCAAAAATCAGTCGCCTGCCAGGCAAGATCGGAAGATTCTTCCTGTTCAATGGAGGAGTGATACCTGCACCGTTGTAACTATTATCTAATCTGTGCCTACACCTCTAAGCGAAAAATTGTATTCCTACATCCCCGTGAAGTCGTGGGCACAGCTAGTCGAAAATATGCAGGTATCAATGATAAGCAAATCTAAATCCACTTTTACCTTTAATTATCTTATAATTAAAAATAAGGGTAATTTCTATGGAATTAGAAATAAGACAAATATAGTTGCATAATAATTTCATATATTATAAATATCCATATTTTTATGCATGAGCTAATAATACATAGGTAAAACATAGTTACAATCCATGGCTACATTTATATATTACATCCTGTACATTGATTCTTAATAAAAACCTTTAGCTGTACAAAATTCGCTTAATAGGTATTTATTTTTATAACACATGAGAATAACGGAAATAAATCCTATGTCCAACTGGGGACATCTTTTAACTGTTTATTAAATTAATGATGAGTATAAAAAATTATAAGTTTATTTTAGAAATGTGGATTTAATTAAGTAAACATTAAGCATTTTCTACATCAGTTAATCGATGTCTTTTACATCAATTAACTTGAATTGAATTTTTCTAAACATAACGTTGATAAGGTATCAAAGTAGAACCAGGAACCCCCCCCTAATTTTTTTAGTTACTTTTCATTTACGTCCCTTTCCAGATACATGATATTTTGTGTAATGAAAATCCATCATCAAATCACAGCCAAGAAATTCGAGCCCATTTTGTTATAAGAAACGAACAAAAGTTGTTTAAAAACGGTAAATCTGTAATACTATTAACTGAATATCACGCCCGTATTCCCTGAAAGGGTTAGCAGATGTTTATAGTACACCAAAATTTCAATAATATTTAACATGAAGTATGAAATCATGGAAACATAAATATTACTTGTCGAGTCTACAACTGAAATGAACAATGTCACCGTTGGGGTATCTGACGAAGGCGCTCTGGTTGCCAAAACGTTTCTTACATACGGGACATACATTATAAGCGTTTATTACTACACTCTTCGATTCGTGGAACTGCTTCAGTTCTTGTACCTGTAACAGACATAAGAGTTGCAAAAAGTGTAACATAATGTCATCTACTACACTATTTTACATGCCAACATTTGTCGCATCCGCGCTCATAAGACGTGGGATCATACAAGACTCAGGATTTTTGAGAAATCCCGTGCTACATATTCACAGTCCTACCCGTACGTTTTATAACCGCCACTATCATAAATGTCATGGCGTTTAGTATAGTCGGTGGCTAGGTTCGTTTCGAGACTTTCCTTAAATTATATTTAGGCGCATTGAGGCGTTTAGACTGTTAACTTATCTTACCATTATGCTACAAAGATATTGTATAATCTGTTCCAAAAGTGTCTGATGAAAGTGTAAACAAACTTGTTCAGGTGATCAGGATACTTTAATAGAGATCGTATCTCACCTGCATATGTTCAGCGTACAACAATCCCTTGAGGACTTGCGTGCGTCTCTTCAACGTCAGCTGACCGTCCAAAGCGCTCTCTAGGAAATGTTTCAGTCGACTTAGGGGCACTGAGTCTGGCAACACTGACAGGGCCTGCAAATAAATAATTACATTTTTGCATTATTGTTTATGTAAGTAAGTATATTACGAAAATTAAAGTACCTCTTAAACTATCTTAAGCAAAGAATTCACTACGGGTCCACAAGAGTCAGACATTCTACCACTGAGTTTTCCTGAAAGACTTAAATTTAATCCGTTGCTTACATTTTAATTTGCGATTACCAATCAACTATGCATTGATATTAAATTCAATATACAAGCTAACACTAAAATATAAATAATTAAATTGACTTTGAATTTAACATTCGAAAATTAACTCATTATTGGGTTTTATGTATAACGTTGCCGCTGCTGGGACTTAAGCGTCCTGTCTATGAGAAAGCGGATCGTAATCTATAACGCGAGCCCAGAGTGCGTAGGTTGGTTGGATGTCACATGTCATGTCTTACACACAACCAATATTGGAACCACGACATATTATTTATTTATTTATTAAAACTTAATGCACAAGTCAAAAAATACTGTACAAAGACGGACTTTATGCCTGCGGCGTAATATTAACATCGGTTTCAAAGAACTTACTTTCAAGGGCGATATTTTGTCGGCATGCTTCTCCAATATTTTGAGTGCCGTCTCCAAGTCCGGTACAGCTGTCTTCGGATGCCTCGGCACCTTTGCTAGGGGGTTACCGATGAGCGCACTGTCTTGTTCTGGGTTCATGAGAATCCTCATCAGTATCACGTACACATCTTGGCTCTTGTCATTTGGACTCGCGCTTACATTTTCGCAGTACCGTATTGCCCGGTCTACGTCGCCTGTGGGCAATTGAAAGGTTAAGGCCACATGCCTGCCGGGGTCGCGGAATGTTCGAAAGAGTTACCGTGACCCTGGCGCACAGGGAACTGAAGGAAAACGGTTGGGTTGTAGTCAGTAAGAGTCTGACACGCCCTTCCGCTCCGCCCAGAGCAGGAGACGTCATTTGATGATTTCCCACCCAAATAAAAACAAATAAAAAAAAGTCCTACATACTCACAAAGCCGTGTATTCAGTATAGTACGAGAGTCCATGACCAACATTTTTGCCTTATCGTTTCACGAACAAAACCGTATACAATCGGTACAATTCTGAATCCAAAAATCCTAATTACTGAAATTTTCCGCGCCGTCTCTGTGATTATCCATTTCAAAAATGTCAAACTCAAACTCAAACCGTTTATTTCAATTAAACCATTTACAAGTACTTTTGAATTGTCAAAGAGTCGGTCAGTTAGTCAGAAAGCTGAAGCTAGTTGCCCATTCCAAAACGTAGATCTCTATGGAGAAGAACGGGCAAGAAACTCCAAGGACACTCTTTTTAAATCAAGATATTACAAAATCCTTGGTACAATATTCTTGTTGCTTCTATATGTGAGAACAATGTAAAAATATATACATATATATTAAAAAAGAAATCAAATATAAGAATAATAAAAATAAGCCGTGGCAGTTAAGAGATGACCAGTCTCAACTGTCGGCGCCCGTTCACGTACATGACGTGTGGATCAGCACCATCCAGCTTAACCATTTTGTAGGGAACCGAATGATCCAACACACGCGCCACCAACAGTGGGACATTTAAGTGAGCATGACATAATGTCAACTGCCATGCTTTCAAGTCAACATACAAGTCAAATATTAAATACCGAACTATTTCATAGCAATCTGACTGATTTTCAGAATGTAGTTGAACGATAGATTTTAGATACCGAAAACAAAATTTTGAGACACCAGTAGCGTCGCACGTACTCAGGAGACCATTTCAGAAAATTAAAATTGGAGCAAAACATAATATGTGCCTTATGTTATCTTTTTAATATTTTTTTATTATTATTAGTAACGTCTGTTATACAGAGCACCTGCCATCTTATCTCTTCACCACCCTTGGTTGACTGGTAGAGAATGCCTAAGGCATTAAGTCCGCCTTTGTATACTATTCTGTGCGAGAAGTTTTAATAAATAAATAAGACCCATACCAAGCCGTCTGAAAATATTTAAGTGAACATTGGTCAGGTGACGCGGATGCGAATAAATATTTTTTCAGAAGTGTGTGATATTGTGTTCAACACGATCAAAACCATTTTGAACGTGTTGAAAAGTTTTACCTATCGGTAATATGGCATTCTGTCTGAAAACTGTTGGTCATGATGAAAAAGTTGTCCAGGGGTAGAAAAAAAATGTACCAGACACATTTAGTGTCGCACCTACTAATCAGACAACTTTTCGATTGTCAGAAATTATTAAAAAAATTGTATTGTGGCGTATTTATGTACGATTAATTAAGAGGTTACCCGAAAACATCGAACTGAAATTGAAGGCCTTTTTTAATAAATTGGACAAAAAGAAACTGGAATAACGTTTGCAAAATACTATTTATCGAAAAAAAAAACATTGGTTTTAATAATTGTTCTCATCATCGTTGTCGTGAGGGATATGAGTATAACAAACACCGCGCGTTTGCCGGGCGACTTCAATACGTTCTTTACGTTTCAAGAATTATAGGTGACATTTAAAATGTCTGAATACAGTTTTTTGATAACCTCAGCACCCATACAAAATATTTAAAAAAAATCAGACCAGGTTGCTATGAGGTCTTTGACATTTTTCAAAATGCGTTCTGGCCACATGTGACGCGCAAAATGAGTAAAAACAAACCTGTTCGCAACAAAATGACGAAAACTATGTACAATGACGAAAAACACTGTTTTTGGACTTGGCGCTCGAACGGGTTAATCAGACATATTGCGATAAAACCGTCTGCCTATTTTTTTGACATAGCAGAAATGGGCCCCCATAAAACTGTGACGTTTCTGACCAGTAATGCCCACCGAGTCGGGTTCAGAATCATCTAACTAAACTAACGAATTTATACAGTTTTGGCCATGAAACGATGCGATATGGTTTTGGTCGTGGGCTCTTGTACTACTAGGCATAAAAGTCGCGCTTACCCAATATCAGCACATAAATGGCGAGTGCCTGCTCGTGTCGTCCTAACTTTCCGTAAATGATAGCTCGCTCCTCAAACAAGCTGTCAGTAGGGAAGTGCACAGCAACTCTCTCAGGAGTGTAATGTGCTGATTTTTCAAGGAACGCAACTAATTTCAACCTGATGTGTTGTAACTCTACATCTGTTAGGTTCGTTTTGCTATTAGTTATTTTTTCTCTGTACCTTTTAATTAGGGCGTTGTGAAATAAAGAAGTCGTATCATTCCAGGTATGGATGACATGTTCTAAGTAAGGTATCACCAGAGATTCATGTTCCTTTTTAAGAAAATCGAATATCTCTTGACGGGGCAAGATTTCTGCGTCTACGTTCTCCTCGGTAAATATCTTCAAGCCTTTTTCTGGATGTTCTTTCAATATCCCGTCAGAGAACTTCAATATTAAGTTTATATGTTCAGCCCCTAGAAAATAAAATGTGTTAATTCAACCAGTACCTACCACGGATCAGAAATAATATCCAAATTGGAAACAAACCAAGTTTTTTCAAATAATTCATCATTTCTCGATCAATATTCACGCTAATTTCCTGTCCCGTGGCCTGCTCTCTTAGTAGTGATAGTAGCCGAAGCGCTTTCATATGCAGGCCTCTATTTTTGTATAATATCATCAATTCGCAATGCTTCCGGTGCTGTAGCAACACTGTCTCGGCTTCTTCTACACGACAATTATTGCTGTTTCGTAGTAGAGGTGAGACCTCAGCATTAATCTGAAAAAATTATCACTATATCATACTTAATTATCTTCCATAAGGCTTATCCTGCGTCCATGTCTATGTTAAAAAATAACTTTACCAGTAAGTAGCACTTTAACAAAGTAATATCTATCAACTCTAGTTGCTGCACCTGTGTCGCCGTCGCCTCGTCTTGACCTGTATTCTTTCCTATCTTAGCTTTCAACTCCTTCAAATACTCTATCAGTGCATTCAAAGCGGTATGTAGATCTTTTCCCGTCAATTTCTTCGCTTTTTCTTTGTCATCATTGTCTAGTTCAGGGAACATTCTTATGACTTCAGCGGGATCTTTGTTGAGTTTACTGAACTCCCTAATAGACTGGGAATATAGCTTATTATCGAAAAGTTCCAATGCGTACAGGGTTTGTATGGCTTTTATTTTCTCTTCTTTCTGTTCGGGTGTGCAGTCTGTAAGGCTCTGCAAAAATTATGGGTAGGTACAGCAAAATAATATAAAACAAGGAAACATAATACTTTTAGTTGGTACTTACAAATATTTTGTTAAAAATAACCTTTTCCGGTTTTGTCCTCATTCACTCCTAATCACGATAGGTGCTGATGTTCCTATTTACCAAGTCTACCTGCATAAGTAACCAAGTTATACTCGGCCATTCATGGAGTATTTAAATCAAGTCACTATTTTTGCTAAAAAGCTCACGACTAAGTAGACCACTTCATTTATAATTCCCAGCAAACTGCATAACGAATGTCGCCATCACCACAAACTTCCGGGCTATATAGGTAAGGTGTATATACATCTTATATACGTATACGTACCTACTCTTAGTGAAAGCTACATTGTTTAAATACACAATCATCTGTAAAAGTACTTCGACTGCACTTGAACCTACTAATGCGTACTTAATAAAGAAAATAAACTTACATTTAGCATTTTAATAATTTCAGCCTCTCGCTTTTTAATTTTGGTGCGAAACATTTTGATTTTCTTGTTTTAAATTATAACAACACGTCATTTAGTTGCGCTGAACTCTCCTAGTACTAAATAATTATTATTTTCAATAAATTACGCGTTTTCCTCCTTCCCTATTAATTAATGTCAAGCGCATACATTTCATTTAATTAATAAGTGCCATGTAGTACATCACAGCCAAACATAGCTATATTATATTTTACAGTAAATAGATAAGGAAAATACATTACCTATCTAAAAATATTATCACAGGAAGATTCAAAAATCTATGGACTATATGTACAAACTTTATCATTAAATAAATCTGCACATTATTATGTAGAGATTTATTTAATGATAAAGTCAACACAAATAACTTCAACAGCATGTGCGAGTAAATCCCGTACTGCCCATCATGGTACCAGGAAGGACCACAGTGGGGTTTTAGTCGGTATTCTGCCTCAGACGTGGTCTTCCAATAAGATCTTCCCACGTAAATTATAAAGGCATTGTTTTGTTTTGGTTTTTTTGCGGGTGGTGTGGTGGCTTTGATATCGTCAATTAATTTATACTAAAACAACATTTCTACTAGCTAGTAGAAATGTTGGTGTTGTTGCTGTTGATGGTGTTTGTTGTTGGGAGTTCCCTGCTCTCTAGGATGTGATAAGGCGGGCAATAATTATATATGTAGGTACAACTAGCGGATACCCGGCATGTGCTACAACGCAAAAAAAATATATTAAAAAAATAGGTCTAAACCATCTTCGCATTTGCCTTTCTAATGAAACCGGTTTGGGGCACATCGGTTGGATGATTTCAAAGGCTATAACGGACATAGGTAGACACAATTTTTGTGTTTTATCTAAATAGACAGATAAATAGATTGCTGATATTTTGCGAGGCAAATCAAGTATGTGGGCAATAAAGGCGATGTCCATTTGGAGGAAACTTGTGGGGTTTCGCAGAGTTTAATTCTTGGTTCACTCTTGTGGAACCTTGCATAATTATGAGAATGCGCGGTCCGATCTTTCCACCTTCGTTAATATCGTTTGATAAGCGGTGATATAGTGATAAACACCTTGGAAGACACCATCCTGCTGTCCTAGCGGGGGCTGGCACGTAGCTGGAGTTTGCGGGTTGGGCCTGCGAATAGCGCCTCTTAACCGACCTATCCGTCAATTAACAGACGTGGATACCGCGAGCAAGACTAGTATATTTTAGTTGCTTTCACAGCATCATGCCTTACGGTATTCTGCTGTGGGGACGGGCTGCAGATATTGATTCTATCTTTATTCTGCAAAAGAAGGCTGTCAGAGCCATCTACAACCTCCGCAAACGCGAATCTCTAATGGAACTGTTTAAAAAAAAATACTTCTTGACGGTACCTTGTCAATAAAAAAGATCGACGAAGTACTCTCTGCATTTTGCATTAATTAAGACATTTCGCGATTTTTGATAAGCTGGATTTTTCACCTTAGTTAATCCTGACATTAAAATATGATAAAAAAAAAATGTGATTGTTCTACCACTGTACCTATGCATGAACTTCCTGGCATGACTTTCAACGTTCTTGGGGTGCTGGGGTCCTCCAATACCGTGTACAGTACGATTCACGAAAGATGACCACAAATGGCGACCGTCTGCGCACGTACACTCATGAAGAAAAGACTTAAGACAAAATAATATTTTAATGTTGGTTAAATAATTGGTTAATTAATATTTAATAATAATTTCCGCCCGCGCCTCACCTCGCACCTCCAAAGGGACCTAAAATATGCCTTCTGCGCCGTGGTCATCTTTCGTGAATCTTACTGTACGTCTAGTATCTGGCCTCATACCAAAGCGAGATACGTCAGAAAAACACTCGAAACGCCACTCTTGCCCTATTTCAGTGTTCACGAGCCCATTGTAACATTTTAAACGGGGTATATGAAAACAATATGTATGTTAGAAAAAATCCACATCTTTTTATTAAATTACTTGACCGTCACTGGAAGCTTTAAATTGAGAGAGCATATCCGTTTCCGTCGATTTCTTAACATTTTTAGTACTGGTTTAACCTACTTAGTGGCGCCACCTGGTGGTTGCCTGCCATTTTAGTTTCGTAAAATGTAACGAGCAACTTTTTGTTCATTGGCGTTTCGTTCTCCATCGAAGAAAATTCTGCGCATCGGTTCACGGCCGATGCCAAAACATTACACTATATTTTCTAAATTCGATTATTATATTCTTCATAGTAAAGTACGTGATCATACTTTGAACGGTTTTTTCCGTTCGGATCACAATCTTTCAAATATACTAGAAGTAAATTCAATATTTCATTGGAATATTTAAAAAATATAGTGCTGTTTTATGGTGAGTTATTTTTTTTTTTGAAGAAAAACTGTTAATACCCTACTTTGTAAAAATAAGTGATAAATACTTGGAACGGTTTTTTCCGTTCGGATCACTGCTTAGATTGATTATTTATCAATTATTTTTAATATATTTTGTGTGCTAAGAATTTTATTGTGAGTCAAGAAGGTTTTTTATATGATACGGTCTATCTAACGTAACTTTTATTACGATAATGGATGACCACGTAAATGTTTCGGCTGCCGAGCCACAAGCTGTGGCCGGCCCGAGTGGAAAGACCCGGAAAAGGAACTTTAGCTGCTCTAGTAGCAGCACCACGAGCAGCAGTTCTTCAAGCTCGTCTTCTCCAAAACGTGGCAAGCGGTCGCGCCGCGCACGCCACAGGAAGAATAAGCGCGCCCAACAGTCTAACCCGACATTAGACAGGCTTATAAAGGAAGTCAGTGAGCTACGCCAACAAGTTTTTGCAAATAATATGCATACTGCTTACCATGATGGGGTATCAGTTTGTTCTGGGGTCAGTGGGGAACTATATGACCAGCATAATATTGACGAACAGTGCCCTGACGTTGAAGGTCATAACGTAAATTTAGATTTCACTTTTGATATCGAGACAAAGCTTAAGGAACCATCAGTTCCGAAAACTCCTGATAGTTTTAAAAAAATGCTACTAGACGTCTAACGCTTAGGTAGCACATCTTGGTCTGAGGTAAGGTATTCTGATTCCCAAAAGCGCTACAATCACACCCCAGGTTTCGTAAACTTAGATACAAACGAAGAGATAAAAATGTATGATACCTTACGTCACTTGGCACATGCTGATAAATCAATGCAGCAATTACTTTTTGCATCCTAAAACAAAAAGAGTCATTACAAGAAGCTATTCGTAATCTCCTTTTGTGGGCTAAAGATACAGTAGTAAATTTTGATAATTTAAACGGGAAGGTTGAAGAATTATTTCAAAAAGGTGATTTGCATAGAATCTCTTCATACCTGTACAATTAGTTTGTGGCCATCCAGCCGAAAGTATAGAAATGCGGCGAGAGACAATTACTAGTCAAATTCGAGATCCATTAGTTAAAGCATCTTTGAACAGAATTCCCCCATCATCTACCTATTTATTTAGTCCCGAATCATTCACAACAGCATTAGAAAAGGCCGGCGGGGTACGCAAAGCTTTTTGGCCTCCAAAAACTGATTCACATACTAGATCTAATCAAACTAACCGCCGCCCCTCGCGGGGGCAAGGCGTGCATAAACCAGTAGTTCCATCGCGTGAAGCTCAATACTTTTGCCATGAACCAGGCATGCCGATGCACACGCATGCATATGACAACTCACCCTCGCGGGGTGGATGTTTTCGCTCCAATTACAAAAACAAGGGTCAGAGTCAACCATCCTTACAATCCAATCAATATACCAACAGTAGAGGTTCATTTCACAACCGAGGCTCGTGGCCCGATCGAGGAAGTTACCGAGGTCGAGGACGTTCAAGCCCTCAAAAAAGCTCTCGAGCGAACCAACACTCGCTCGAAAACGATTCGAGTCATTGCTTGTATCGTATACAAGCAATGACTCGAATCGTTTTCGAGCAGGTCAGTTAGCGCACTACCACTCGAAATGGAAGGAAATGGGGGCACCAGAAATTGTTCTAAAATTAATTCAAGGCTATCGCATACCATTTACCCAAAAACCTCCTCTGATTTACACAAATGTAACTAATGGTCCCTTTCAAACACCTGTCTCAAAAGAAATGTCTGCAATAATAAACAATATGAAAACTCAGGGCATTCTAAAAGTGGTTCAACTCTCACCGAGTTTCATTTCCCCTCTATTTTTGATACCAAAATCAGACGGATCAGCCCGTCCCATATGCAACCTAAAAGCGTTAAACGAATTTGTAAAGATCCAACCATTTCACTTAATAAACATGTATCGCATCCCGGACTTTCTGCAACCACAAGACTGGATGTGCAAAGTGGACCTATCATAGGCATATTTCCACCTAAACATTTCGAAGTCACACAGGCGCTTCCATCGCCTTGTATACAACCAGGAACTGTTAGAAATGACCTGCCTTCTGGTTTGAGTACTGCACCCAAAACCTTTTCAATACTAACGAATTGGGTTGCCCAAATATTACGAGAACGCTGGAACATCCGAATCATCGTATATCTCGACTACTTAATCGTAAATCAAAATATACATGTTCTTCAAGATCATGTCAAGCTCTCATTAGACACATTACAAAATCTTGGTTAGCAAGTAAATTTCGAGAAATCTGTTCTTTGTCCTCAAAAGACTATGACATATTTAGGAATATTGTGGAGTCCGTGGGACAATTTAAAATCCCTTCCAAAAGAAAAGACTTTTTCATTAGTCAAAAAAGTGAGTCAAGTTCTCGAGCGACGAATAATAACTCTAAAAGAATTACAGAGAATAATAGGACTCCTGAACTTCGCCAGTTATGTTGTTCCTCGAGGCCGGCTCAATCACCGCCAATTATTAATGTTCATGAACTCGCTACCAGACCTTTTATCAAAATCCTACCCACTACCACAAAATGTTCCCAAGGAACTGGAATGGTGGACTCTGAATTGTCAGTCATCAACACCTCTACATTACCCTCCACCAGTGAACTTCCTGACAACGGATGCATCAAACCAGGGTTGGGGAACACAACTGAACAATCTGGCTGTTTCGGGCAGTTGGTCGCAAGAGGAACAGACACTGCACTGCAATCAAAAAGAAATGTTAGCCATATTTCGCGCCCTTCGAGACAACGCTCACCTGCTCTGCAACAGCTCGATCCTGATACAATGCGACAACAGGACTGCTGTCAGCTATTTAAGGAACGAAGGGGGTACGAAATCATTACCCCTAATAGAACTAACCTATCAAATTCTCAATTTACTGGACCAATTTCAAATACACTTCAGCATACACCATCTCCCAGGCAAGTACAACAATCATGCCGATGACTTGTCACGCTTTCGCCAACCTCCGGAATGGCACCTAATGCCAGCCTGTACGGAAATAGTGTTTGCAAAGTGGGGAACCCCAATAATAGATTTGTTTGCCTCGGCGACAGCTCACGTAGTTTACAATTATGTATCCAGAGACCTAAGAAACCGACAAGCACTATTTCACGATGCATTCAGTGTCCCATGGAACTATCCACTCGCATGGGTGTTCCCACCTCCGTTCTTAATCCCAAAAGTCCTAACACACCTCAATCAATCAATGGGAATATTTTTAATAGTAGTACCTCGATGGGAGAAGGTATTTTGGCGTGCAGACCTCAAAATCCGAGCGCTAGCACCACCTCTAACTCTGAAAAACTTACAGACGCACCTGGTCGACACATCGACGGGACTTCCACCACAACAAGTGGATAAAATCGTCCTCGAAGTCTGGAAATGTGGGGGTGGTCCGAGGCGGTAGAAACATGGACCGCTGAACAACAGTTATTGCTCAAAAAATCCTGGCGTAAGTCTACCTTGAAAACATACGAGATGGCTTGGAAACGTTGGACTTCCTGGTCTATATCTAAAAACATTGACACGAATA
Source organism: Griposia aprilina (assembly GCA_916610205.1). Classification (NCBI taxonomy): domain Eukaryota; kingdom Metazoa; phylum Arthropoda; class Insecta; order Lepidoptera; family Noctuidae; genus Griposia; species Griposia aprilina. The sequence goes on along the minus strand of OU744297.1, from coordinate 12,174,614 downwards.
ATCCTACAGGTACCCAATTAGCCGAATTTTTATCTGATTTGCATCTAATTAATAAATTATCATATAATACAATTCTTTTACATAAATCTGTCGTTTCCACCTTGTGTAATGTTGAAAGATCAAGTCAATTAAGTTCACATGTTCTTGTAAAACATATTCTAAAATCAATTGCTCTGGAAAATCCTAAGTCTTCTAAGCCACCAATTTGGGATGTTGGTAAATTAATTACCTTTCTAAGCAATTACACTGTAGACATAGACAATCCTTTTCAAATATCACGCCATACTGCAACTATATTACTGCTTTGCGCAGGTAGACGCGTACATGACTTAACGCTGCTTAGAGTTGATCCTGACCATTATATTAGATCAGATGATAGTGTTATATTATGGCCTCAATTTGGTTCGAAAACAGATTGCAGTAATCACAGACAGTCCGGGTGGAAACTTCTTGTTAATCCCAACAATTGTAACCTAGATCCTATATTCTGGATAGAAAGAACTACACAAATATTAAATGAAAGACGTAATGCTGCAAAATCATTTAATTTGTTTATTACAGTTAGAGGTGGGCCGAAGCCCGCTTCACTCACCGTCCTCGCAGGCTGGGTAAAAACCCTATTCAATGAAGCTGGCATCGCAGCAACTCCAGGAAGTATACGATCTGCAGTAGCCTCTAAAAGTTGGCTAGAAAATCATCCCCTTGACGAAATCCTATCTCGAGGAAATTGGCAATCGGCTAATACATTCCAGAAATTTTACAGAAGAGAAGTCATAAGAAGTGTTGATTCAAATCTAAATGTTACACAATTGTTTAATCCGATTAATTAACTCTATGAACTATAATTTGTTTCTGTGTACTTCGTGATTAGATCACCAACAGATCAATTAAATAAATATGTACCTACCTTTTTACATGTGTAATAAATATATTTTCTGATATAATTTGTGTTTAAAACTAAAATTTTCCTCACATTGGCGTTATCATATTAGTGGCGACACCAGGCGATAACAAACAGGTCTCAATTTAAAGCTTCCAGTGACGGTCAAGTAATTTAATAGAAGCGTTTTACCTGAAATAAAACGCATATTAAAATACTTACCTCACTGGAAGCTTTAAGTTTACTTCTGCCTGGTTATATTGAGCCAATGAACAAAAAGTTGCTCGTTACATTTTACGAAACTAAAATGGCAAGCAACCACCAGGTGGCGCCACTAAGTAGGTTAAACCAGTACTAAAAATGGTATGAAATCGACGGAAACTGATATGCTCTCTCAAATTAAAGCTTCCAGTGAGGTAAGTATTTTAATATGCGTTTTATTTCGCTTCTATTAAGATAAGTGACAGGCATAATTTCAACACTAGAAATAGGAACAAATTAGATCAACCACGTTTCAGGTTGTCTAAAGTACATAGGTACTTCTTTTATGGGGTACTGTGTAAAATGTTATAATAAAATACCACTCGATATTCTTCATAGAAATGAGAAGAAATTTAAAACATGCATTAGACGCACACTATGTAGACAAGCATAGGTATTATATCGTAGATAAAATGCTTGGACTCACTAGTTAAAATTTGAATGTTTGGAAGAGATGCTTCCCTTTTCTTTTTTCTGACATTAAATGTTTATTTTTTATTTATTTTTAATAAAAATATGTTTTATGGTTGAATACTCAATAGATATTAATGATTATCTTTTGTTTTTGGTAGCAAAATTTAATTCATCTCTGAAATACATAGCAATCTATAGTTTTGTATAATTTAGAAGTATTTTTTCAATTTTGCATATGTGAGTACCATGGATTCGTTTATTAAGTATATTATGTCATTATTATGTATGTTGACTTGAATGCATGGCAGTTGAGACTATGTCATGCTCACTTAAATGTCTCACTGTTGGTGGCGCGTGTGTTGGATCATTCGGTTCCTTATAAAATGGTTGAGCTGGATGGTTCACCTTGGATCCACGCGTCATTTTCATGAACGGGCGCCCTTGGTTAGGACTGATCATCTCTTAACTGCCAAGGCTTATTTTTATTTTTAATCTTATATTTTGAATTGTTTCATAATATATTTTTTTACAATTTTCTCACATTGTATGGAAGCAACAAGAAACCCAGGATTTTGTAGGAGTGTCCTTGGAGTTTCTTGCTCGTTCTTCTCCATAGAGATCTACGTTTTGGAATGGGCAACAAGCTTCAATTTTCTGACTTACTGACCGAATCTGTGACAGTTCAAAAGTACCTGTAAATAGTTTTTAATTGACATAAAATGCATTGAGTTTGCGTAAGTCTCTCAACCAAACCGCCACAGTCCCAAACTGTAGCGAAATGTATCCTTATGGGCCTGATCCAGAAATAAATATATTGTTTATTTAACTAATATTGACGACACATCTACATCTATTCTATATCTTACTTACTTACCTACTACATGGAACTCGACGAGCAGTACACATTATTGTGATATTGTGAATATAGGTAATCGTACGGAAGAAGAAACAGTACCTACCTAGCTGGTTAAGTGGGTACCTAACAGTGATCAACTGATTATGGACCTCAAAGAAACCCTACTGTCACGGTAATCTTCAATGACGAACAGTATACCTTCCTATTGTGACTGGGAGACGGTTGTAAAAAAAAAGTTCAGTATCAATATAAAGTAGGTACTAGGTAGGTATACACGGCTACATATCAAGCTATACATTCCAGTATAAGCTGATCTCGCAATGTATAGGATTTCCGTACAATGAGAGATCAGCTTACACTGGAAATGTATCTGTAGTCATGTGTACACGAATCTGTGTGAGGTAAGTAACTACCAGCATTGTTTTTTTTTTTTTACAAAACATTACAACCTACTTCAAAAACAAAACACTTCAAAATGCAAAAGTCTCAGATGTCGCTAATTTCTTGCCAACGCCTACCCAAACTATAGTAGATTCTTATACAAGGGTCGAAAGGAATTAGGTAATTCCCATACTACGGCGGCTCAAAATCAAAATCAAAATCAAAATATTTTATTTCACATAAACCAACATGGGCACTTATGAAACGTCAGAAGCTAGGTGCACGGTTCCAATTGGTTGTTTCCTATGGAGAAGAGCCGGCAAGAAAGTCCACGGTTACTCTTTTAAAAATAAGGGGCTTTTACAATGTTTCCAATTACAGTGTTGATAGATATGAGAGGACAGTGTAGGCCTGTCAAGAAGTAACATGTACTCAACATAATATAAAAAGGTCCACAAATCTAGTCTACAAGTAAGGTCTACAAAGTTCTCACATTCACAAAATATAAAAGAACATAGCTCTAGGCTAGGCTCATACTCGTAGCTCAGGCTATAGTTCGAGTAGGAATTGATGACTGTCACCCGTGTTAAACACTCTCCTTTTCATGTCGAATATAAGGAAAGTAAAAAATTATAGTTTTACATTGTTATGTTTATTGATAACAATAACATGGGACTCATTTTTAATCAAACAGTCTCTATAAGCAATATTTTGAATTTCGGTACAGCTTTCAGATTCAGTATCCCGCCAAATTATAGACATTTTTAAATTTTATATAAGGAACACAACACGTCACTGCCGCGGGCCACCCCGCTCAATAGGGATTTTTTTATGGCTGTTTATACACTCACAAGACCGCAACATATTTTTTTAATACCTACATATTTCTAATTACAATTTTTCGTAACCGTTGGGTTACGAAAAATTGTAATTAGAAATATAAATATGAATATATAAATAACTAAATTTGGTTAGGTTGCTAACCAAATTTAGTTATTTTTTAAATTCATTCCCGCCTAGAGAGAGAAGCTATTACTACATAATCCAATCTAATCTAGTCTTTCCCGCCCAAAGATGGGGAGCAGCGTCTTCCATCCGCTACTAGGACCAAACAAACACTACTTTCCGAGTATGAGAAATGAAAAAGTAATTTTGCACTTTGTAGTGTTTTTAATGGTAGTCGGGCAATTTTTTTTTTAACGATTGTCATAAATTCTAAAGCGGGGATGTAATTTTTATGGTTTTCGGGAGTAAAAATAAAAAAAAATCTAAATCAAAATGATGTGCCAAATTTTCGTCATGGGTGTAGTATTCATAATTTAGAGGGCGCCAGTGCCGAAAATCAGGAAATCATAATTCTCTATTGTATTGTAATACTAACACTAGTAATAAGTTTTATTATTGTTTACTAACACGATGGATCATTGTTGTCCGACAAATAAAGAATAATAATAATAATAATAAACCGATAAATTATAGACCGATCACGTGTTTACCAACGGTCTATAAAGTTCTTACATCCATTTTGAGAGCTAAAATTAACAAACATATAGACACCAACTCCATCATGTCTGCCTCTCAAAATGGATGTAAGAACGGATCCCGCGGTACTAAGGAGCTACTCCTCATTGATATGACCATTAGCCAACAGGTTCGTCGTTCCCGAAAGGATCTGTCGACATGTTGGATAGATTACAAGAAGGCCTATGACTCAGTGCCACATACATGGCTCATGAGGGTGCTGGAGTTGTATAAAATAGATGCAACTCTGCGCACCTTCCTGATGTCGTGTATGGGGCAATGGAGGACGGTCCTTCGCTATCCAGCATGTCAAAATACCCAGAGGAATAGCGAGCCGATAAGGATTAAGCGAGGCATATTTCAGGGTGATAGTTTCGAGTCCGCTTTGGTTTTGCTTAGCCTTGAATCCTCTAAGCACACTGCTGGAGGATTCAGGTCTAGGCTATCGGTTGAGGAGAGGTGGTCGAGTTATATCTCACTTCCTCTACATGGATGACCTCAAACTTTTTGCCCCAAACAAATTACAACTGATGGAGCTACTGAAAGTAAGTTAACTTTCAGTAGTGCCATCAGGATGGAATTTGGTGTGGACAAATGTGCGGTCATGCATGTAAAGCGAGGGGAGATTGTGGAATCCGTGGGAACCCAACTCTCGGATTCCATGAACCTTAGTGCCCTCTCCGCATCCGAAACCTATAAGTATTTGGGTATGTCGAAAGCGTTAGGCATCAATGATACTGACATGAAGCAATCGTTGAAGGAGCGCTTCTTTGGCCGCCTGAAAAAAGTATTTAATAGTCTTTTATCAGGTGGAAACAAGGCCTTCAACGGTTGGGTCATGCCGGTTCTGATGTACTCTTTCGGCGTACTCAAATGGACTCAGACCGAACTCGACACCCTGGATAGGAGGGTCCGGACGCTGCTGACTGCAAATCGAATGCATCACCCACGGTCATCGGTAATGAGGCTGTATATTCCGCGAAAGTGTGGAGGTCGAGGCTTTTTAAATGCTAAGACCCTCCACAATCGCGAGATATGCAATCTCAGGGAATATTTCCTAGAAACCGACGTGGGGATGCATCGAGATGTGGTCGCGGTGGACAAGGGCCTCACCCCGCTCTCCTTGGCTAAAGAGAACTGGCGCAAACCAGTAGTGCTTGACACTAATGATCGCATGGAGGTATGGCAGAGTAAGGAGCTTCACGGACGCTTTTTCCGGGCCCTACATGGACCCGATGTAGATCTACAAGCGTCCGTAGCCTGGCTACGTTTCGGAGACCTCTTTGGGGAAACAGAAGGTTTTGTCTGTGCAATTATGGACGAATTTATGATGACGAACAATTACCGGAGATTTATTGTGAAAGACGGTACGGTTGACATCTATCGGGCATGCCACCGTCCGGGGGGCGTATTTCCATTTCCGTGTTTATTAGGAGGCAGTACTGTCTTGAAACACGCACGGGTTTGTCGCGCTAACTGCCTTTACAAAATCGTGTTCAACCCAAGGCACGTATCCTCCAATCGCGCACGGGTTTGCAACGCCAACTGTTCTTCTAAACACGTGTTCAATTCGGTTAGGGTTAATAAGCAGGTCGACGGAGCCCCGCTTCGCGGGGCTCCTATTTCTGTCTAAAGGGTTTAAAGGAACCTAACCAACCGAACCTCGGGGTGCCCCTGATGTCGACCTTCTATGGTTAGATTTGGTGAGCATTTATCCATTTTGGTAGGCAATAAGAATATAAATACAACACGTACAATTATTCTGATGAGTAATGATAATTATTTTGGAACTTATGGCGTTGTTCTTTAGGCACCTCGGTATAGAGAGGGTTTATTTTATTTGAAGTTAACATATTTTACTTTGGTACTTACACACGATTTTGTTAAACCTTACCCAGCGCCACTTGATCACAAAGGCGTGCTCAGTTGACGCGAATTGAACACGGGATCGTATGATTCCGTAGTAAAACAAAAGCGTGTTGATTTCGCGAGACCGGTGTCGCCAGTTGAACACGGAAAGGGAAATTACGCGCGAACTGCATGGCTAAGTTCCATGCATCGCCTTGAACACGTGTTTGGAAGAACAGTTGGCGTTGCAAACCCGTGCGCGATTGGAGGATACGTGCCTTGGAGATTGAACACGATTTTGTAAAGGCAGTTAGCGCGACAAATCCGTGCGTGTTTCAAGACAGTACTGCCTCCTAATAAACACGGAAATGGAAATACGCGTCCGGGGGAATCAATTAGAAATATTATCTCTGGGTGTTCTCGTCTAGCTAACGAAGAATACTTGCATAGACACAACCTTGTAGCCAGGGTTATCCATCAGCAACTTGCTTTGAAATACAGCTTTGTGGAATCGGAAGTGCCGTACTACAGGTATGTGCCCGACCCAGTTCTCGAAAATGGAAATATCACATTGTACTGGGATCGATCCATCATCACTGACAGGACTATTGTTGCCAATAAGCCTGATATAGTGGTGGTGGATCGAAGAGAGCGGCGCGCAATGATCGTTGACATAACGATCCCGCATGACGTGAACCTCGTGAAAGCCGAGAAAGATAAACAAATCAAGTATCTTGACTTGGCTCACGAGGTTGTCGACATGTGGGACGTGGACTCAGCGATCATTGTGCCGATAGTCGTGACTGCCAATGGCTTAATAGCGAAGAGCCTCGACCAACACCTGAGGAGGCTCTCGTTGGGCAGCTGGATCAAGGGCTTGATTCAGAAGGCGGTACTTCTGGACACGGCTCGCATTGTTAGAAGGTTCCTCTCTCTGGAGCCCTGACCACCGGTAGCTTGGACCCTGTTCCCGATATCGGTGGGCTACTATTTTTTATATTTTTAAATGTTTTTATATTTTTTTATATTCTAATATTTAAAAATATAATTTATATGTATATAAAGAAATAAAGGAAATAATAATAATAATCAAAATCCAAAATGGCGGCCTTAACCAGAGGTGGGTGGTCCTCACTAAATTGGTTGCTTCTGACACGGCCAACTTTATGTACATAGGAGCTCTTTGGAGAGGCAAGCAACCTGTCTAACATCGTTCGTGTCTGTGTCTGTCGTCGGATGTTAGACAGGTTGCTTGCCTAATTTGTTGTTATTTTGCCCGTTTTCTCGGAAATTTTTCAACAGCGCTCCTAAAGCGTGATCTCTTTTCACCATGATAACGCTTCAGCATACTCCGCCAGAATGGCGGTTGATTTATTGAGTCCATCAGGTGCACAGATAATGAGCCTCGACTGCAGGCGCCTTGATTTTTATTTCTTCTCAAAAATCAGTCGCCTGCCAGGCAAGATCGGAAGATTCTTCCTGTTCAATGGAGGAGTGATACCTGCACCGTTGTAACTATTATCTAATCTGTGCCTACACCTCTAAGCGAAAAATTGTATTCCTACATCCCCGTGAAGTCGTGGGCACAGCTAGTCGAAAATATGCAGGTATCAATGATAAGCAAATCTAAATCCACTTTTACCTTTAATTATCTTATAATTAAAAATAAGGGTAATTTCTATGGAATTAGAAATAAGACAAATATAGTTGCATAATAATTTCATATATTATAAATATCCATATTTTTATGCATGAGCTAATAATACATAGGTAAAACATAGTTACAATCCATGGCTACATTTATATATTACATCCTGTACATTGATTCTTAATAAAAACCTTTAGCTGTACAAAATTCGCTTAATAGGTATTTATTTTTATAACACATGAGAATAACGGAAATAAATCCTATGTCCAACTGGGGACATCTTTTAACTGTTTATTAAATTAATGATGAGTATAAAAAATTATAAGTTTATTTTAGAAATGTGGATTTAATTAAGTAAACATTAAGCATTTTCTACATCAGTTAATCGATGTCTTTTACATCAATTAACTTGAATTGAATTTTTCTAAACATAACGTTGATAAGGTATCAAAGTAGAACCAGGAACCCCCCCCTAATTTTTTTAGTTACTTTTCATTTACGTCCCTTTCCAGATACATGATATTTTGTGTAATGAAAATCCATCATCAAATCACAGCCAAGAAATTCGAGCCCATTTTGTTATAAGAAACGAACAAAAGTTGTTTAAAAACGGTAAATCTGTAATACTATTAACTGAATATCACGCCCGTATTCCCTGAAAGGGTTAGCAGATGTTTATAGTACACCAAAATTTCAATAATATTTAACATGAAGTATGAAATCATGGAAACATAAATATTACTTGTCGAGTCTACAACTGAAATGAACAATGTCACCGTTGGGGTATCTGACGAAGGCGCTCTGGTTGCCAAAACGTTTCTTACATACGGGACATACATTATAAGCGTTTATTACTACACTCTTCGATTCGTGGAACTGCTTCAGTTCTTGTACCTGTAACAGACATAAGAGTTGCAAAAAGTGTAACATAATGTCATCTACTACACTATTTTACATGCCAACATTTGTCGCATCCGCGCTCATAAGACGTGGGATCATACAAGACTCAGGATTTTTGAGAAATCCCGTGCTACATATTCACAGTCCTACCCGTACGTTTTATAACCGCCACTATCATAAATGTCATGGCGTTTAGTATAGTCGGTGGCTAGGTTCGTTTCGAGACTTTCCTTAAATTATATTTAGGCGCATTGAGGCGTTTAGACTGTTAACTTATCTTACCATTATGCTACAAAGATATTGTATAATCTGTTCCAAAAGTGTCTGATGAAAGTGTAAACAAACTTGTTCAGGTGATCAGGATACTTTAATAGAGATCGTATCTCACCTGCATATGTTCAGCGTACAACAATCCCTTGAGGACTTGCGTGCGTCTCTTCAACGTCAGCTGACCGTCCAAAGCGCTCTCTAGGAAATGTTTCAGTCGACTTAGGGGCACTGAGTCTGGCAACACTGACAGGGCCTGCAAATAAATAATTACATTTTTGCATTATTGTTTATGTAAGTAAGTATATTACGAAAATTAAAGTACCTCTTAAACTATCTTAAGCAAAGAATTCACTACGGGTCCACAAGAGTCAGACATTCTACCACTGAGTTTTCCTGAAAGACTTAAATTTAATCCGTTGCTTACATTTTAATTTGCGATTACCAATCAACTATGCATTGATATTAAATTCAATATACAAGCTAACACTAAAATATAAATAATTAAATTGACTTTGAATTTAACATTCGAAAATTAACTCATTATTGGGTTTTATGTATAACGTTGCCGCTGCTGGGACTTAAGCGTCCTGTCTATGAGAAAGCGGATCGTAATCTATAACGCGAGCCCAGAGTGCGTAGGTTGGTTGGATGTCACATGTCATGTCTTACACACAACCAATATTGGAACCACGACATATTATTTATTTATTTATTAAAACTTAATGCACAAGTCAAAAAATACTGTACAAAGACGGACTTTATGCCTGCGGCGTAATATTAACATCGGTTTCAAAGAACTTACTTTCAAGGGCGATATTTTGTCGGCATGCTTCTCCAATATTTTGAGTGCCGTCTCCAAGTCCGGTACAGCTGTCTTCGGATGCCTCGGCACCTTTGCTAGGGGGTTACCGATGAGCGCACTGTCTTGTTCTGGGTTCATGAGAATCCTCATCAGTATCACGTACACATCTTGGCTCTTGTCATTTGGACTCGCGCTTACATTTTCGCAGTACCGTATTGCCCGGTCTACGTCGCCTGTGGGCAATTGAAAGGTTAAGGCCACATGCCTGCCGGGGTCGCGGAATGTTCGAAAGAGTTACCGTGACCCTGGCGCACAGGGAACTGAAGGAAAACGGTTGGGTTGTAGTCAGTAAGAGTCTGACACGCCCTTCCGCTCCGCCCAGAGCAGGAGACGTCATTTGATGATTTCCCACCCAAATAAAAACAAATAAAAAAAAGTCCTACATACTCACAAAGCCGTGTATTCAGTATAGTACGAGAGTCCATGACCAACATTTTTGCCTTATCGTTTCACGAACAAAACCGTATACAATCGGTACAATTCTGAATCCAAAAATCCTAATTACTGAAATTTTCCGCGCCGTCTCTGTGATTATCCATTTCAAAAATGTCAAACTCAAACTCAAACCGTTTATTTCAATTAAACCATTTACAAGTACTTTTGAATTGTCAAAGAGTCGGTCAGTTAGTCAGAAAGCTGAAGCTAGTTGCCCATTCCAAAACGTAGATCTCTATGGAGAAGAACGGGCAAGAAACTCCAAGGACACTCTTTTTAAATCAAGATATTACAAAATCCTTGGTACAATATTCTTGTTGCTTCTATATGTGAGAACAATGTAAAAATATATACATATATATTAAAAAAGAAATCAAATATAAGAATAATAAAAATAAGCCGTGGCAGTTAAGAGATGACCAGTCTCAACTGTCGGCGCCCGTTCACGTACATGACGTGTGGATCAGCACCATCCAGCTTAACCATTTTGTAGGGAACCGAATGATCCAACACACGCGCCACCAACAGTGGGACATTTAAGTGAGCATGACATAATGTCAACTGCCATGCTTTCAAGTCAACATACAAGTCAAATATTAAATACCGAACTATTTCATAGCAATCTGACTGATTTTCAGAATGTAGTTGAACGATAGATTTTAGATACCGAAAACAAAATTTTGAGACACCAGTAGCGTCGCACGTACTCAGGAGACCATTTCAGAAAATTAAAATTGGAGCAAAACATAATATGTGCCTTATGTTATCTTTTTAATATTTTTTTATTATTATTAGTAACGTCTGTTATACAGAGCACCTGCCATCTTATCTCTTCACCACCCTTGGTTGACTGGTAGAGAATGCCTAAGGCATTAAGTCCGCCTTTGTATACTATTCTGTGCGAGAAGTTTTAATAAATAAATAAGACCCATACCAAGCCGTCTGAAAATATTTAAGTGAACATTGGTCAGGTGACGCGGATGCGAATAAATATTTTTTCAGAAGTGTGTGATATTGTGTTCAACACGATCAAAACCATTTTGAACGTGTTGAAAAGTTTTACCTATCGGTAATATGGCATTCTGTCTGAAAACTGTTGGTCATGATGAAAAAGTTGTCCAGGGGTAGAAAAAAAATGTACCAGACACATTTAGTGTCGCACCTACTAATCAGACAACTTTTCGATTGTCAGAAATTATTAAAAAAATTGTATTGTGGCGTATTTATGTACGATTAATTAAGAGGTTACCCGAAAACATCGAACTGAAATTGAAGGCCTTTTTTAATAAATTGGACAAAAAGAAACTGGAATAACGTTTGCAAAATACTATTTATCGAAAAAAAAAACATTGGTTTTAATAATTGTTCTCATCATCGTTGTCGTGAGGGATATGAGTATAACAAACACCGCGCGTTTGCCGGGCGACTTCAATACGTTCTTTACGTTTCAAGAATTATAGGTGACATTTAAAATGTCTGAATACAGTTTTTTGATAACCTCAGCACCCATACAAAATATTTAAAAAAAATCAGACCAGGTTGCTATGAGGTCTTTGACATTTTTCAAAATGCGTTCTGGCCACATGTGACGCGCAAAATGAGTAAAAACAAACCTGTTCGCAACAAAATGACGAAAACTATGTACAATGACGAAAAACACTGTTTTTGGACTTGGCGCTCGAACGGGTTAATCAGACATATTGCGATAAAACCGTCTGCCTATTTTTTTGACATAGCAGAAATGGGCCCCCATAAAACTGTGACGTTTCTGACCAGTAATGCCCACCGAGTCGGGTTCAGAATCATCTAACTAAACTAACGAATTTATACAGTTTTGGCCATGAAACGATGCGATATGGTTTTGGTCGTGGGCTCTTGTACTACTAGGCATAAAAGTCGCGCTTACCCAATATCAGCACATAAATGGCGAGTGCCTGCTCGTGTCGTCCTAACTTTCCGTAAATGATAGCTCGCTCCTCAAACAAGCTGTCAGTAGGGAAGTGCACAGCAACTCTCTCAGGAGTGTAATGTGCTGATTTTTCTAGAAACGCAACTAATTTCGACTTAATGTGTTGTACCTCTGCATCTGTTAGGTTCGCTTTCTTATCAGTTATTTTATCTCTATACATGTTTATTAAGGCGTCGTGAAATAATGAATTTGTTTCGTTCCACGTATGAATGACATGTTCTAAGTACGGTATCACTAGAGATTCATGTTCTCTTAAAAGAAAATCTAATATCTTTGGACGGGGCAAGTCTTCTACTTCGGTAAATATCTTCAAGCCTTTTTCTGGATGCTCTTTCAATATCCAGTCAGAGAACTTGAATATTAAGTTTATGTGTTCGGCACCTGGAAGATAGAATTGCTGCTTTAGTACAATATTTCGATATTGAGATTCGGAAATAATAATTATACAGAGTTATTGTTATAAATAATAAAACATTATGGTGTTTAGCTCTCTCTTTTAGAACATGACAATTTTTATCCATAATTTATTACTAACCAAGCTGTTGCAAATAATTTTTCGTTCCTTGATAACCTTCTAAACTAGAGTCCGGTTCTTTGGCCTGCTCTCTCAGCAGCTGAAGCGCTTTCATATGCTGCCCTTTAGTTTGGTACAATATTATTAATTCGCTGTGTTTCCCGTGTTGCAGCAACATTTTCTCGGATTCTTCCAGGCGACAATTTTTGTTGCGGAGTAGAGGTGCGACTAGAGCATCGTTTATCTAGAAAGGTTACAACAATACGAGGCGTAAGAGACATTGTAACTTCGTGAATACTTCAAACAAAAATTACAAACATCACGATAATCATTATAATATACAATTCTATGGAAAAAAATCCAGATTAAAAAAGAGGAAAGAAAGAAAGAAAGAAAATACGTTTATTTGCGGTAAACATGACGCAAAGAAAAAACACAAATACAAAAAAGAACGAGTCAAGATTCTTTTTTGAGTGTGCATCTTTAATACGCTTTAATTATTTCTTCTAGATTTACCTGTAAGTAGCACTTCAACAAATTAGTATCTATCAACTCTAGCTGCTGCGTCACATTCCTCTGCTTGGTCGCCTCATCTTGACCGGTGCTATTTCCTATATTAGATTTCAACTCTTTCAAATACATTATCAATGCATTCAAAGCGTTCTCTAGATCTTTTCCCGTCAATTTCTTCGTTTGTTCTTTATCGTCATTTGTTTTACAGTCTAGTTCAGGAAACAGTTTGATGACGTCAGCGGGATCAGTTTTAAGTTTAATGAACTCTTTCATTGACTGGGAATATTGTTTGTTGTCGAAAAGTTCCAATGCGTACAGCACTTGTATGGAATGTATCTTCTGCTCTTTGTCTTCTGGTGTACAATCTGAGAGGCTCTGTTGAAATAATGGGTACCAATAAAACATTTTAGAAAGCCTTTTGTTTATAGTGCGAACGGACAACTTCATGAAAACTGAACTGCCAGGGTACTTACTCCTACTAGAAGCCCTATTGTTGCTATACGATCCTTTACTGTAAATGGCATTTTCACTGCACTTGCATCTAGTTCTAGTTGAACTACAAAAATCAAATACTTAATTCACATTTGTGAGTTTGGTAAGATATTATCACCTGTGTGGCCATCATAAGTTTTATTTATTTATTGTTTATGTCGCGGAGGAATGTTTAAAAACGTTCGTATTTATCTCGAAATTAGACCGGCCTTGTATGAAATAGGTATTGAGTAAATAAAAAAGACTAATAATTAATTCATTTAAACAATTTTCCTCAAAGCCGGACTAACAATTTAATTTATTTAGTAAACTGCATAATTAGTCAATTCAATACAAGAACAACAATATAAATTTAACAAAAAAAATATTTGATTTTTTTAGACACAACACACAAAGCGTTTCAATACACCTCAACTGAATAAATTATGATGACAGACTAAAACTTTAATATTACTGATTACCGACCCTTTTAAACACCACCGTGCTTAGAGGAAAATAAATGGTTACTTATTTTCCTTGCCTCAATGTTTTGCTGGTGATACTATTTATTTACACGTATGACTAAACGCACGTAACCCATGTACAGTCGCCAGCACATCAAGTTACCACAAACTATCAGATTTTCTCATTCGATTTTGAACTTCACCAACAACATTTAAAGGTTTAAAATCGTTTGGCGAAATTTTACAGTTTCGTGTAGCTTGACCTGATAGCGACTGTAGTATTTATATGACATACCGTTATATCATTTATTTATTCATAACTTTACATAGGCAGTTAGAGGCGAGCGATTTCATTCGTGGATTAATAATAGTATTTAGTTGTTTGATAATAGTTGGCAGGCAACATGTGATGAAACTAAGCTTTTACTATTAAAAAACGCTAGTCTAGGCCTCGGAATCGCCTAGCTCGCCGTCCGGTGTTGACGGCGCGTTGTTGACGGGGTCCGCTAGGGCCGATGCCTGCACGTGTCCCGGATTGTTCGAAAGATTGGATTGTTTGTGGTCCAGGCGCACAGGCAACTGGAGGAACACGGGTGGGTTTTAGTCAGTAAAAGTCTGACACGCCCTCCCGCTCCGCCCAGAGCGGGAGAAGTTATTTGACGAATTCCCACACAAAAAAAAAACCTCGCAATCGCCAGCTGAACTTTCAACCACCAAGTAGCCATTAGGTATTTATGACTTTATTGTTCGTTTTATTTAATTTAGCGAGGGTTGTACAGTCAGTAGACCATTTTGATCTGCAACAGACTGATCCAGTCCCGATCCCCTGACTTTGCAGTTAGAAGTAGGATGTCAAACGTTCTATAAATGCTAGAAACAAACACAAATTTATTGTTCCTACAACCAGGCTCAAGAAAATAGGTGGCTCATTTAGATGCCAATGTATACGTTTTTATAATAAACTTCCTGGCCACTTTCAAGATCTAAACTTTAATAAATTCAAATCTTTTATAAAACGGAAACTATGCCAGAAAGCCTACTATACTGTGAAAGACTATATTGAGGATAAAAAGGCTTGGGATTGAGCAGCTCCAATAAATTTACATGGTGAATTTTTAATTTGCTAGAGGAAAAGGTGGTAATGTGGCCCCTGCAGGTATATTGACCACCCTCGATATTTATAATTTAGAAACACGGCATCTAATATTTTTCTTGTGCAACGCGGAGCTCGTGTGACATTATTGATTTTAACCCAAAAAAATCCGTGACGGGGCGTTACGTTTTATTTTTATGCGAACCAGTCGAAACACGCAAGTGACAAACTTTTAAAACCGCTCTGCATTTTATTCAATTTTACTAGAAATATCTGAGTTTTAGCTTTAGTGATTTCTATATTGTGTCCGATAAACGTTGTTCTACAGGATTTCGAAGGTAATTATAAAAAACATTTAATAGAATATTTGTATTATGGTTTGTTTATATATTCTTTCATTCGTACAATTTGGCCCCCTCACATTGCTTGTATTATGGTCCCGGGGGCCATATAACATGTATGACCGATATATCACTGCCTTCATTTATTATTTTCCGCTTTCAGATGCCTCGACAAAGTGTGTTATCTCCATCTTCAAAAAGGGAAAACATGGGATCCTAACCAAATGAAAAAGGCAATTGTAGCGGTGAGGACAAAGATCCTAGGTTATAAAAAGGATGTAAAAATGTTTTCTGTGCCAACATCTAAACAGAAACGGTTAACGCCTTCATTAACCGTTTCAGTTTAGATCTTGGAAAGTTTCAGTTTGGATCTTGGAGTCACTTGTGTATAAGCTTCTTGATAAAAAACCAATACTTCCATCTGGCCTGGAAAAATAGAACAGCAAAACTGATCACATCATCACCTGTCAGAAACCACTAAATCGGATCTTTGAGTTCAGCAGAGACTCGTGGACGTGGACGCGGACGTGGCCGTGGACGCGACCGCGGACGTGGTCAAGATGGAGATGGCAGTAACAGCAGTACTAATCGTCGTCAGAGAGTTTATACATCCAACAGTAGCTCTGAAAGTGACGCAGTCGTAGAAACAGTCTCTGAATATGACGACAATGATGTCTATTGAAATAACATAGCTGAGAGCTCAGATACGAAATGCATATTCAGTGACATCAGTTACTCTAACGACAGACGTGCGGAGGAGTGGATTCAGTGCCAGAGTTGCTATTTACGGGGTCATATAGCCTGTACATCTGTACAGGCTGTATGAGCCCATAAATTGCAACTCGCGGAAACAATCGCAGATATAATATTCGCCTTTAGGACTTCCTGAAGGCGAATATTATATGTGCGATTTTTGCCGTTATGTTTTAATTAAATCAATACATTTAATATGACCCCCAGGGGGCCACATAACCCTCACTTGATCTCATGTTGGCAATTTTTTTTTTTTTTATACATATGTTTTTGATTATCCTGTGGCAGTTTCATTAATTACATAGTAAGGCATGTATAGAAAAATGAATAAGGAGTGATATAACGTATTTATTACATTTCTGAGTCTCGTATTTTTTATATAAGGCCTCAAAAACAAAGTAGGGGGCCACAATACCACCTTCTCCTCTAACTATTTTAGATATGAATATTTACTGTAAAAAGTATTATATTATTTTCATTATTGTGAATATGACGACTATGTGGGTCATTGTTTCAGTTTTATTCTTGATCTGGCAGTTTAAGTAGTTTATGCGGCCTACCCAAATGTCCTTTCCTGTCCTATAATCGTTGAGCTCCTTAAGTTCTGAGTTGAGCTGCACGGTTACCGACAAATGCGTGCACTGACTGGACAGGTCCACTTAATCTGTGTGGTTATCTCGTCAAAAGACCATTTCAGACACCAATCTACATGGTTCTATAACATTATGTCCGATTTTTTATATACACATTGACATTGTTTAATTTTATATATACAATGACATGAGTATTTACTTGTAAAGTATTATGTTATTTTCATTATTGTGAAGGTGAGGACTATGTGGGTCATTGCTTTTTTTCTCAGTTAATTTTAATTATGATCTGGCAGTTTGAGTAATTTATGCGGCCTACCCAAATGTCCTTTCTTTGGTATTGTTCCTCGAATCGTTGAGCTCCTTAAGTCCTGACTTCATGAGTTGAGCTGCACGATTACTGACAAATACGTGCACTGACTGGACAGGTCCACTCAATCTGTGTTGTTCTTTCATCAAAAGACCATTTCAGATACCAATCTACATGGTCTTCACATAATCTGACCTAGATTATGTCTGGACTTGAAAAGAGACTGTGACCTCTGAGTTTGTTACGGCCTTTCTTCTCAGATTAGTCAGATAGGAAACTCCGACCTCATCTAGTTTAAAAAATATGATTGACGTGTAAAAGTGTTTGTACAAACCTACTTACAGAAATAAAATCATTTATCTAAAATTATTGAAAATAGGACCGGACATACGTTTAAGTAGGTACCTACCGCCAATCATGGAGGTTATTCAAATTTTCTCTATGGCCGCGTCCTAACCAAAAGCGATCATCGCGCGAGTACTCGCACGATCCATCAAGGCCCGTTTGTACGTTATCATCCTACTAATATTATACATGTGAAAGTTTGTGATGATGGATGAATGTTTTTAACTCTTTCCGGCAATAACTACTGAACGGATTTGAATGAAATTTGGCACACAGATAGACCATGACCTGGGTAAGAACATAGGCTACTTTTCATCCTGGATCGCAGACGAAGTCGCGGGCAACAGCTAGTAATTCATATTCATACAAACGATCGCGTCGATCGCGTACACGCGCGGCGGTCGCTTTCGGTTAGGACGCGGGGTTCTGACTTACCGTTAATTCTATTGCTAGTTGGAAATGTTTGTCTTTCAGCAACTGCTGCCTTTGCTTCGTGATATCAACGGAGCTGAGACACCAGACCTGGCCTACCGAGGACACGAATATCAAGCCTCGCTTATATCTGGGAACAAATGTCAGTGTTGAAAGTAAATAATAATACACTACAGCAGGTAAAGATGAACGCACCATTCGCATCAAGATATTCGATATAGTAATGTACTGATGTCGTCTCTTTGAAACGCTTCATAAACGGACTTGTATAAACACCGCTGAATTTATATAGAGGAATTCTCCAGACAGACTCCAAATTGGATAGCCTAAACCAACTTTAAAGTTCTCAAACAAGATAATTCCATAAAACGTAAATGAAAATCGTAAATCATGTTACTTCACAAGCAACACATAAGCCAGATAACAATATAAAAATTTACTATTAAGCAGTTTTAAGCTTAAATACGTAGCTATTAAAGCTGTCGGCACAGACAAATGCTGTATTGAATGTTTTGTGGCCTGTTATTAAGCTTTAAGCTGAATAAATTCTGTATAGCATTGATTTCCTTTTTTAAAGCTTAATATTGTTCATGAATGGAACTATTAAAGATACGCTATTCAGTTTAAGGCATCCGAGACCGCTGAGAGCTGCATAATAGCTGATGTGACAGCATTTATCTGTGTAACTTTGGTATCAATTTTCATTATTCTGCTTGATGCTGAATAATTTATTTTCTATTCTCTTCAAGCTGTATTGTACTTCCATCATAACAAGTTATTCAGTAGCTGAATAGTTGAGGTGTTGTTAGCTTTTCTTAAGCAGAAGACGGCATATTTGAAAATGCGTAAGCTATTTCAACTAACTGAAACGGTTATTTACGGTTGAAGGGGGTCCTGTTATCTATGATTTTGCACCTTCATCAATAATTTTTGATGTAAATTGCAATGCAAACACACAGAACGTAATTTTTTTCTATTCTTCCGTCGGCAAAACGGTTCTCGTGCTAAGCCTGGTGCGCGGTGCGCCTTGTGCTAATTTGTGTGAGGAGGCTAATTTATTTTCACCAAATGAGATTTTCTCTTTGTGCAATCGGATATACCTATTCCACTGACACAAAATATGGTTTAAAAAATCGCAGGACTCTTACTTATACCCTGTATAGATATACCCTCCGATATTTGAAAATACTTGGATTTTATATTCATAAACAGAGCCCTAATAGGCTGTTTAATAGCATTATAATGGGTAATTATAGAAATGCTATCCCAAGTATGTTCTTTTAAATCAGTTTTAACCAAATAATAGCATGATAACTGGGCACATTACATCTATTATGCAGAAATAAGCAAGGAAACCGCTGTGTTCAGCTTATATTCAACATAAGCATCACTTTCATAAGCATATATTCAACATATGCATCAATTGCCTATTTTACCCATTTTTAATAAAAAATATCTACACTTTAAAGTTTAGAAAGTGGTGAAACTAGAAGAAAGCAATTTTTTTTTATTTTTCAAATATCCTTTGGGCCAGGGCCAAATAAATTAGGGCTGAGTAAGTAGCAGATGATCCCACCTATCCACTATTTTTGTATGTTCAACGTTCTGCCAAACACCCTGTATATACTGCCAAGTCGATTGAGAGCGTCCAGTCTGCACCAAGTGCAAAGGGCAAATGATACAAATCCGACGACTGACGAAACATGAAGTTTGCCGAGGGGCATTAAGAAAATAGTTGTACTGTAAAGGTTTAAAGGCCTAAACATCAAAATAATGTGTCAAAGAAAAAGTTTTTTGCACTTTTGAGGTCAATACTGGCCATTCATTTGGTGTCATCATTGTTCCGAATTTGAATTGTAGGATGGCTCGATTTTGGACTTCCAGGGTGTATCAGGAATTGTAACATACGGGATACCGGATATTCTTACCTATACATCAGTCTTGCTTTGTTCAGTTCAGGTAAGGTTTGTATGAACAGCGATGGCTCCACTGTCTGTACAATGACTTTGTCTGATAGCAGTCCTAGCACGAATGGCTCATCCCACACTGGAAATAAACATTAATTTATAATTTAGACATGTTAGGTTTAATGAAATACAACTGACTAACTTTTATCACAAGTGTCATGAAAAACCCGTTTTCAAGAAGCATTAAAGTCTTCTTATATTATCTTATTGTATCTCAAAACAGGGAAAACATCGTGAGGAAACTGGCATGACCTAGAACTAGAAATTCGAAGACATGTGACATTCACAAAACCGCACTGGGCCTGCGAGGTGGATTATGGCCCACTCCCTCTTACAGAGAGGAGGCCTGTGTCCCAGTAATTAGAAATAACGTTCCCACTTGGAATGTTATAGGCGGATTATGCTTATGCTATATTATCTTACTGGCTACTGTCAACCTATATCATCCCATTGCAGAATAGAGGTCTGTCTATAACTTCCCGCTGTTTTAATCCAGGGCTAGTATGTACCATTGATATTAATTAATTAATCTATATCTTTATGTGTAGATACATATTCAAAATTTAAATCGCTTTTCGTGTCTGCTGCTGTCTGTGTGACCGCATTATTCTTTAAACTACGCAACAGTTCTTGATGCGGTTTCCACCATCATTTAGAGAATTAATTTGAGAAGCTTTATGTCGACACCTGCAAGGAATAACATTGTAACTAATATTTAGTAACTTTACAGGAGAGCGCGCAAAGATTTAAAAAACTCTCAGATTTTGGTTAAGTCCGATAGGATAGAAGTATGGTAGGAAAATCTAGCTATTCCCTCGTTGACTCATATTTTCAAGGTTGGTTGGCATTAAACTTAACCGAAATCTGACTTAAATATTAGTTACAATATTATTCCTTGCAGGTGTCGATGTATACAGGGTTAGTTTTCAAAGACCAGCCAAATTTAAGGATGTGGTACAGACCATCAAACTGAACAACTCTCTCCATGGGACCAATATCATCATCGCGAAAAATTTATAAACTGTCCCATAAAAAACTTCAATACCTACTTGACCTAAATGTATGGGACCGCTGATTTTTTTTTCGTGATTACGATTTTGATCCCAAGGAGAAAATTGTTCAGTTTGATGGTCTGTACCACATCCTTAAATTTGGCTGGTCTTTGAAAACTAACCCTGTATAATACGTTAAAGTACATGTAATAAACAAACTCGAAGTTTCGTCGAGTCGTAAAAACCGTGCGAAACAGGGCGGGTCGCTAGTTTGTTTACAAATAACAAATATCATCAATATTCTCTTACCTACACCAATAGGCGCTTCGGACCATTTGATAGTTTTCTTTATATCTATATTTTTGGCCTCTTCCACGAGTACCGATGTTTGATCGCGACCAAGTAGAAATGAAGTTTCGGAGTATTTCGCTATCGTTGGCTCAAGAGATTTAGAACTGCTTGTTGGGAATAACTCCTGTGGCTTTCCTGATGAGAGCTACAAAAATAGTATAAAGAATTTGTCTCAACAACATAAATAAAGCAATGTATTTTTGTTGAACTGTCAAAATGAAAGCCTACTAGCCTACTTTAAGTGTGTTACGCAATTACCCCTCATGTTTTATAGAATTTAGGGTACCGTGTGTCCGAAAGAAAAAACGGAACCCTTATAGGATCACTCCTGTCAGTCTGTCTGTCTGTCTGTATGTCCGTCTGTCACAGCCAATTTGGTCCGAATCTAATGGACCGATTAAATTAAAAGGTGTTTGAACATTTTTCTATGGATGCTGGCATACCCAACCGCCGCCATTTTTTTTTTTTTCAAATTTTCCTCCTACGATTATAGTAGTATATAGACCTCCAGAACGTATTTCGGCCTGGCGGCCAAACACAACGGAAACTAGCCTTCGGAGCGGGAGATATTATAGTGCACAAGTGTGTTCGCAGAGACAGGAACACTCTCTTCCCTCACTTTCATAGTCCGATGGGACGGCAATCCGACACGACCGGAGATACACTCGTAATTACTGTATTTTTAATGATTTTCATAGTTCTTATATGGCGATCTTTACCTCCAAATATATCGGGAACGTGACCCTTTAGGGTACCATATTGTTTGTCATTTTTTGTTTGTATAAGTGTCCCCTACCCATATATACTACATTCAACGAGCGCGGAATCTTCAAAAATAAAAAAATATGGCGGCGGGTCGGATATGCCACAAAGGTTAGAACCCCTTTGGTACACATATCAATTTCAGAGACCCATACACAGACGTGGTACGTAAATAAATGGATTTTGAATATGGGGGTCACTTTAGGGACAAATAAGAAAATTTAAAAAAAGTTTTGTATTACAGGAAAATTTATATAAGAAGTCTATGGTCTCAAAATTACATGGTACATCTCCCAACATTGTGTGTACAAACTTACATTTGCAGTTGGAATGTATGGGAGAACATGTTTTTCAACTACAATGTTAAGTTTGTTATTGGGATAACTTCATCTCAACTACGGAACCTGCCAAGTGCGTGGTTCGACACGCACTTGGCCGGTTTCTTGTCAATCAAACTGAGAAATGGACATTACAGTATTTCTTCAAGGTCTATTATTCCTTGCTTTTATGTTATAACTTTTTAATAAAGTAAGTGACAATGTTTAAGGATAAATGAAATTGGGCTATCCAAAATATTACGAAAATTTGAGGGTTGATTAACTAAACAAGTTTGTTAAAGTAAATTCAACATTATCACCTACATCATACAGCACATATTCGTTTTTGTATCCCACACACACATATTGTTGGCCCCATGACATGACCTTCGGCACATCAGGGATTGTGAAGTCAAACAAGTGTTGTTTGAATTCTCCATTCTTCCCATAAAACAGTTGTAGTTTTCTCCTAACAGCAACACACAGACGAACAACGGAATTGGATTCACCAGTCATCGATGTTGTGGCCTGTGAAATGAAAATATAAAAACTTTATCAGCTAAGGTAAAATACAAAGATGGCCTGAAAATAAAAAATGACTGCTGCACAATCTAGAATGTAGCCACTCATGTTCATGAATGGTTGATTATCGTAACTTTATTTAATCTTAATATTTTAATAAACACTGCTATTTTTTTAATTGGAGAGAAGGTAGGCTGTAATGTTCAATTGAAAGCTAAAGAAAAGCTACAAAATTTGAATTTATTTAAAAAGGATTCTGTCTAAGGCCAATAAGCCATAGATGTAACACTTACCGTGTTGTCTAATGCAAACAGGGAAGCACCTTTTGTTTGTTCAAAAGTCTTCACCTTATGAAAATTAACACCATTTATTTTGTATGTAGACAGAACATTATCAGTTAAGCACAGCAACAAGTTTTCTTCTGTAACAATAACAGTTTAATTAAATTAATAATATTAATATTATTCAAATCACAAATCTATCTGCCCACTATGGTTTTTATAGCATAATATCCTCCATGAATTATGTTAATAATAATCATCATCATTGGAATGATAATGTTGAACTAAGGTGTTTAGCTTAATACCAAGACAAAGAACTTACATCACAATTTTGGAGTAACTATATGAAAAAAAAATACCTGGTATGACTTCAATTTGTTGTATGGGTTTCTTACTAAAATTTTTACAATATAAGAGAAGCTGCAACTCATATTTTTGATTTCCATTTGTTTGATACACTGAGTACATCAACAGATGACCCTGCCTTGTTCCCAGTAATAAGTTGTTGTCTAAAACAAAATAAAAATAACTTAACACAATAAGACAATAAATCTTTTGTCCGTGACTTAAATAAAATATAAATACCAGAAAAGCAAATGATACTATTTTAATTTAACATTATTTTTTTTTTAATCTAAAAGCGCCTTCATCCTCTCTCCTATTAAACATTTACTTTGCTGTGCCCGACAGGGTCCATATTTGATTCGATGTTTTAACATATCAACTGTTATTATGTACATATTATGGAATACAATAAAGAATTGAGTATTGTACTATGTACAAAAATACAATACAAAAAATACAAAATAGTTTATTGTGACAAATAGAAAATTACATTACATTAAACGTGTTTGGAGCCTCCTTTTAGGCAAACAATGCCTGTATTAGAAGGCTCCGCTCTTTTACATCGTTATCATACACATATACTAACTAGTGTTAATACAGTGTACTGTGACCTTAAGGACAACTATGTAATGCCAGTACATTTTTCTGTATTAAGCTTAAATTTATTAATCTTAAGAAAATAAAAATCAAAAGTTAAGTTGTAATTTAAATTATGAATAGTAAAAATTAAAAGTAAAATAAAACTTATTGCAGTTAGTGCATGTGTTGTGGTGTACATAATTATAGTGTGGTGAGGTAAGTAGTGCGGTGTTATGTGTGTGTGTTATGTGGCGAGGCGCGCGATGCGATGTGAAGTTTGGCGTGGTGCGTGGTGTGGTGTGAGGTGTGGTGTGTGGTATGGTGTGAGATGTAGTGTGATGTGGTGTGATTTGGTGTGGTATGGTGCGGTGCGGTATGGTGTGTTGTGTTGTGTTGTGTTTTGGTGTGGTGTGTGAGGTGTGTGTGATGAGGTGTTTGGTGTGGTAAAGTGTATGGTGTTTTAAGTTATGGTCTACATATATTTCGACTACTCAACGTGTTCCAGGAGTGCCTCGGTTTCCTCATAGGTAAGTGGTTTTATCCAGTCTATTATACTTTTTTTACAGTCGTGGTAACTTTTATTATATACATAAACCAGTTTGTTAATTTTGTTATAAAGGTGAGTAGAGCGTTTATTGAATTGCTTGCATGCAAATCTAGTTTTAGTTTGGGGAACTTGGACAACTAAGTCTTTTCTCCTTTTAGATTTTTCGTTTTCCTTATATGGTAGGGTTTTATGTTTTTTTAGTATGATTTGGGTTACATACAGTTTCCTTACAGAGAGTAAATCACTTATTTGGTATAAGCTTGCAGTGCAAAATCTTTTATTTTTAAAATACACAATTTTTATTAATGCACGCTGTGCTCGTTCTATGTCTATAAATTTTGTTTTTGCTGCACCGCCCCAAATTGGGATACAATATAATAGTACAGACTGGGCCAGTGCCATATATATTTCGTTTAGGAGATTTCTGGGGCGGTTCTTACAGCTCTCTATTTTAGTTGGAACAATATGTCTGAGTGTTTTAAAGATCCAACTGAGTTTCCTTATTCGCCCAGAAATCCGCTCAAGTTGAGGGTACCAGGACAGTTCTTGGTCTACCACAACTCCAAGATATTTAGATTCAACGACCTTCTCAATGCACGGGCAGTTACAGCTTATATTAGGCATGTCTCCACACGTGTGGACTTTTAAATCTAACTCTTCACTAGGCTGAGTTCGATTACTGATTCTAAAGCATATGTAGTTTGTTTTATTAGTGTTCAGGGAAAGTAAGTTACTTTTTAGCCATTCAGCCACCCGAGCCATACCCGCCTCTGCACTCAGTTTAACTTCGTGCCAGGATGAACCAGAGAACACAATAGACGTATCATCGGCGTACGAAAATACTTTAGCATTTTTTATTTTCATATTACAAAGGTCATTAATGTATAGGAGAAAGAGGGTAGGCCCTAAAACTCTACCCTGTGGGACGCCGTATGATACATCTACCTCGCCACTAGAGTACTGTCCTATTTTTACTCTTTGTTTTCTGTTGGAGAGGTAGTCTTTGAGTAAACTCAGTGCAGTCCCTCTTATTCCGGCTTTTTCCAGCTTGTTCACAAGGATTGGGACAGAGACGGTGTCGAATGCTTTTTTGAGATCTAAGAAAACAGACAGGCATCCAGGTTTCCTTTATCAAGGTGCTCAGCTACAAGAGAACTTAACGCAGTTACTGCATCTTCAGTACATACACCTTGCCTAAAGCCAAACTGTGAATTAGATAAAATATTGAATTTTTTTAAATAATTAGTTAGTCTGATATTTATAATTTTTTCAAGCACTTTTGATATCGACGGTAAAACGGAGATAGGCCTGTAGTTGCTGACATCGTCGCTGTCCCCTTCCTTGTAAACTGGGGTAATAACGGACTGTTTTAGTGGAGCTGGGAAGACACCCTGTTGAAAACAGAGATTGGCAAGGTGAGCCATAATGGGAAAAGCTTCCTTTCTTATGTATTTTAAGAATTTTGTCGAGACATTATCCCAACCAGGGGCACTATCAGATTTCAGATTCATCAGAATACCATCTACTTCAGTATCATCCGTATCTAGTAGTACTAAGGTATTAATTTGTGATCTCAATGTATTCGCTTGGTTATTAGGAATATTATTTAATTCTGGATTAATTTTTTGAGCAAGTTGTTTTCCAATATTAGCAAAATAATCATTAACGTAGTTTATTGACTCTATGGGGGTTGTTTTTATGTTTAACAATTCTATGTTTTGACTTTTTAATCTATTTGAGTATGTGATGGTTTTTATATTTTTCCAGAGTAATTTGTTGTTAGATACTGATTGTGCAAGTAAATTTCTTTCATATTTTCTTTTCAATTTTTTTATTAGATTGTTGCAGTAGTTCCTGTATCTAGTATACGTTATTTTTAATATTTCGTTATGAGGGTCATTTCGATTTTGTTTTTGCAATTTATTTCGGTTTTTGATACAACTAAGGATGCCCAAGGTAATCCACGGCTTTATGATGCGTTGATTGCTTGGAATATTTTTTATCTTAGTGTTTTCATTTACAACGTTGGTTAGCATATTAATAAAACTATCTATTAATAAATTTGGATCATTACAAAACAACAAGTCTGATAAATTCCTTTCCTGTAAATCTTTTAAAGCTTGTTCATAATTTAGAGTAGTGGTGGTTTTATTTATGAATTGAATATTTTTTGACTTTGTTATAGAGATAAATATTGTATAGTGATCAGTTACCGTAGTGTGCAGGATAGCGATAGATGCCGAGAACCTTTTGTGCATCTTAAGCATGAAATGGTCAAGACAGCTTTGTTCCCTAGTGGGCAAAGTATGTCCAGGAAGTATACCGAAAAGCGATAACATATTTAGGTAACTCTACTCTTGTGCTCTTGGGATGACTCAGTCTCTTTGTGTTTGATGTTAATATTTATGTCACCAGCTATTATAATGTTTTTTTGTGATGTTAATGTGTTTAACTGTGTGCTGAGGGAGTCAATGAAGCTGTCGGTACTTTTATGTACTACTACTACTATTATGTACATATTATGGAATACAATAAAGAATTGAGTATTGTACTATGTAAACAGGCATTTTCAAAATAAAACAGTAAAAGAAATAAAGAACTTTTCCTTTTAAGGTCAGAACCCTAAAAATGGTATAGCTAGTAGCTGATCTTCATCAACAAAGCCATGATTACTGGCAAACAATAATTGATTACATACTTAAATTAATAATTAATGAACACCTATTGGTACTGTGGCTTTTCAACAAAATAGGCCTTGATCTGTATTACTTTATCGGCATCAAAAAGACGAGGTGTTTCTTTAAATAACAATAAATTCGTTATAATATTGTTAACTGATGTTTTAACAGATCTGTTTTGATTGTGACTCATTATGTCTTGATTGATTTTATATCAGGTTTGTTCCCAAAAACTAAGTTTTTACTTACCATAAGCAGCTATAGCCTCTATTTGCACGGTTGCATTGAGCAAGTGAGATATTTCGTACGCTTCGTGCATTGTGAATACAATTTAGGATAAATACTCCTCCTCAATTTAATTACAATGATATACTATACACCCATACCCATATCACTGTAATTTCGAAAGGAAGCTGTGTTTACACCCCTTTTTATGGTATACAAGAACTATAAAACAGGCACAATAATTTAACTATTATTTAATTATTAGGATGCATTGTTTCAATATCAATAACATTAGATAATAAATATTTAGTAGATATTGTATTTCGCAATTCGCACCGTCAAGTCAACACAGACGTTTAATAATTTCAATAATTTGACATTTGTAGTGAAGTAAACTGGGTCGCGGTCTGTGGTCGCGATAACAACATAATTTATATGAATCGATTTTTTACCATAGTCGACTACGGTAAAAAATCATGGTATAAAATAGCTAGAGCAGGTACTTATGTCACCACGTTTATTTAGGATAAAAACAGTCCGGCCGTCGACAGACTGCGTTCCTGTTACCGCATTTTGTCAGCATCCACAAGTATATGTTTTTTGTTTCTTTCGAATACGCAGTAGGAAAGCCCTATCAAGGACATCTTGAATTTATCTGAGTCTGTCTGTTTGTTATGTCGTGAATCGAAAACAGCTGCAATCATATAAGCTTTCCCTGATTTCCAAACTCACATGCATCCAAACTTTCAAGAACTAGTAGAGAAATGTGCTTTGTAAATTTTGGTTCATGACAACTAATTTTATTCCACACCTTTATAATCGCGATTAAATATAGTCTGTTAGTTTGACAGAAAAGTTTAGGTGGAAAATGATGTCCGTGACTACCGCAGGTCCACCAACGCCAATCGCTTCAATATTTTTTAAATAATTAGTACTCAATTGGTACTAATTAGTACTCGAACAACATAATTGGTACCCTTAGCAGTTTTCGAGAAAATCGTATTTGAAGGTGGCCCTGCGGTAGTCATGCTCCCTTCAGCAGAACCAACACGAGCGCCGAAAAGGGGGCATGCTCCATCTAGTCTAAGTATACAAATAATAAGTACCCCTTTAGGTGATTCATTTCGTAAAAAAAAAACCTGAACTAAAACATTTGTATTTACCGAGAAATCAACGATGATAACTTTCGCGCGCTCGTTCAGCAGGACCACGACTTTGAATGTTGATTCCAAGTTTGAGGAGGTTGTCGCTTTCCTCAAACCTACATAGAAAATTTGTAGGTACCCTGCAAGATAAAATTAGTACCCAAAATTAGTACTCCAGTAGTTTACGAGATATACCATGCCATTGGTGGGGTGGCGGTAGTCACGGTGTTAAATTTTCATTCCAGGATTTCCCTATTGAAAACTCGGTGATTACTTCCCCAATTTATACAAAAATTAGTACTCATAAAGAAATTATAGTGTCAAAAATTCAGATTCTATTTTATTAAATTACTGTTTTACGCGGAGATTTAGTATGAACTAAATCTCCGCGTATAACCCGACCAAATTAAGTTGTCAATGGTATTGAGCTGTTTAGATGTACTACACACGGCTACACATCAAGCTATACATTTCCAGTTTACGCTGACCTCGCATTGAACGGAAATCCTACACAATGCGAGATTAAGCTTATACTGGAAATGTATAGCTTGATGTGTAGCCGTGTGTACACTCGTGCACATAAATTTATGGACGTCGGAAAGTAATAACGATAATAAATAAGTTCAATATCTATATTTTTTATACAAACTGTGTTCCTAGGTACATACTAAGCTGTAGGTACCATGCCCCCTGTTTCGGCGCTCGTGGTGGTCCTGCTGAACGGAGCGTGACTACCACAGGACCACCTTCAAAGACGATTTTCTCGAAAACTGCTAAGGTACCAATTATGTTGTTCGAGTACTAATTAGTACCAATTGAGCACTAATTATTTACAAAATATCGAAGCTATTGGCGTTGGTGGTCCTGCGGTAGTCACGGACATAAAGTTAACAGAACCCGTTAACAATCTGTAAAGTTAACGAAGTTTAACTACGTTACGGATTAACGGTCTTATGCCCTGCTTTAGATGTTGGGTGTTCCATAAAAAAACTTTATTAATTTTTTTAATGCTTTTTGACCTCGGTAATGTGATTGGCAGGATCACAATTATTATGATGTAAAGTTACGTTTAGGCGACTTAACCATATGCGGGTGACGAGTACACAAGCTGTGCCTTGTGTAGGTACCTACTCGACACCCGCAGTCTCATCCCAATTAAAGAAATAAAACTGCAACTAATTGTTTGTTTATGCAGAATAGGGTTTATTACTAATGAAAAAATAAAAGCCATGCTTACTATTCATTTAATTATTTACTTTTAATAATTATGTTATTTTCATTCATAACTAACAACGATATGAGGGTTATGAAGTATTTAAATTCAGTAAAACAAATATGAAAACAAAATACAAATTTCACTCACTATTAAATTTAATATTATTACAGTAATAAGAAAATTTACTTTAAATAATTTATATAATAAGTCATAACTCCATTTCGAACTATGTATTTTACGGAAAATTCTCATGTTGTAAATGTGCACGCAAATCGTGAAAGTGAGAATTCAGTGGGATAAAGATTTTAATAACATCGCTTCAAATATTCAGGTCACTAGTATGTCTTATAACTTTTTACACAGAAGGTCTTAAGAAGCAACGTCGATTACAAAATTCATATTAGATAGATAGACTTAATAAAATACATGTAATATCTAAACTACTGCCTCTTACTGAGCCCGGTGCGGCTGGCGACATGCGCGACCTCGGCACGCGCCGCAGCGAGCGAACCCTCCGCTGCCACCCACACGCGTCACTCAAGAGTCGTACCATAAAGATAATTATAATATATTTACACGAATTATATGGGTGTTCCAGCAAATTGATAGCCTTAACGACAAAAACTAAGATCCACTATTATGTGATTTCAAAGCGAAGCGCGAGCGCTTTTCTTAAAATACAATAATTTAAAAGTAATTACAGGCATACCTAACACTGAACTCGATCTTTCACAAAGCAGAGAAACGGCGCAAAAGGCCCCACTTAACACCGCGAGCTATCGAGGAGAAACACCGAGTTCAGTACTGTCCTGTTGTAACATGGTACACGATAAAATGATACGTTATAATTAATTATTTTAATGGTCGGGGCCCTGGTTTATGTCTAGAAAAATATGGATAATAAATGTTACATTGACTCAGCCAAGCATTTAAAATTATGGATAATGAGAATGTAACAGTATTCAACTGAAATATTGATTAGTTATTAGGTTTCCAATATTATCACGCAAAGCTGATGACTATGAGTTGGTCCAAAGAAGACTAAAATATTATGTTATTTATGTAAAATCGTGCTATTCAGCTGTCTAGATTAAAAAAAAAACAGGTTTTTCTAATAGTGGTGCAAAAGGGAATCGACATTACACCAATAAGTTTTGCGTTTAGGCTACTTCTACACCATGACGAAAAGATTTTGTTAGTCTATACTTAGAGGTTTAAACCTTTCCTAATTTGTAACTGTATTCAAAATCGAAGTGCAAAATGAAATTACTCGAATACTTAAAACTATGACAATGAAATTTTACCATTATTTAAACATCGTTTCATAAATGACTACTAATAACCATAGTGTTCTCAATGACAAATTTCATATAATAGAAATATCATTTATTGAATATAGAATACAATATTATCCAAAAACTATGTCGTTATAATTAGGACATCGACAGTGCTATTAAATAGGTACATTACATTTATCCAGCATTGGATAATTCAAAAATACACAGCAAAAAATGTTTAACATAGAAGTTGCCGAAAACAAATATATATGTGTAGTACATCTAAAATTTATATCCTCTGAATTGTTTATACAAATATTCTGAGATATCATATCATTATTATAAATTATCTTGAGAGATCAGTTTACGCTAGTTATAAAAATTTACAATGCGTAACTATTGTTGCAACAAAATATTCCGTTTGCTAAGTTTCATCGTTGAAATAACACTAGGCATACGCTTCGTAAAAGTTTGTTGAATTAGTGATACTTTTCAACAATAAATACTCTAATACACTACTGAATATGTCTTCCCTACTGATTACACGGCCCAAGCAAGGTAAGTATCATGTGTCTACCCCTCGATAGGCGATTCAAGTGAAACAAACAGGGACTAACCTCTCTCTATGATAAAACGTCTCACGAAAGGCTACAGTTATAAGCGAAATCATTTTAAAAGAGACAGAATCTGACGATATATTAAAATGAAAATAAAACAAAACAATTTATCCAGACGGTAATTATCTGTCGTTTACTAAATAAACATTCAAACTCAGCATATAAGGTATGTACATAAGGGGACAATTTGAGCTTACAAAAGTACAAAGTAATCACATCGCGACGGTTTAGAATCTACAACGGATTTACCCTTCTTACCGACTACGACAGCTCAAGCTTTATCGACAATTACACTACAGTATCACACGATTACTCGCCGAAAACACCTATTATGCATGTAATTTTCCCGATGGCCAACACGAAAGTAACTATCACTAGGTCGCGTGCGGCCGTGTGTGCCTGCGCGCACGCGACGGAGCGCGGGCGCCTACACGCGCGGCTCGGCCGTGTGTGCCTGCACGCACGCGACGGAGCGCGGACGCCTGGCGCGGCGCCTACGCGCGCGACTCGGCCGTGTGTGCCTAAGCGCACGCGACTGAGCGCGGGCGCCTGGCGCGGCGCCTACGCGCGCGGCTCGGCCGTGCCCGCCTCGTCGGCCGGCGCCGCACCCGCTGCCGCGTCGGCCGGCCCGGCGCCGGCGCGCGGCTTCAGGAAGTCGTTGAGTGACGGCTGGATGCCGAGCTCGTACTCGGTAAAGTTGAACAGCGGCGGCAGCGGGCGGCCGTTGGGCAGGCGCGCGGCCGGCTCGCGTAGCTCGTCGAAGAAGCTGTGTGCGCACGCTTGCAGCGGCGAGAGGCGCGCGCCCGGCGTGTACTCCAGCAGGCGCGACACCAGCGAGATGGCGTCCGGCGGCGTGCACGCGCGGAACACCTGCGACACACACACGTACATACAAGCTGGCTGCCACCCGAGATTAATTCGAGCAATCGTTCTCTGTCTGAGTCTGTCCGTTAGATCGCTAAAGAAAATTACTGTTGAGGGTTGTATAGAACTCACGGCATCATTCTAATTTAAACTTTATTACAATGATGTAAGAGTTACATTGCAATTACCTACTAAAGGTTTTAAGTGAAAATAAAAATATCGTGAATGTGCTCCTTAAGTTTTACACTTCGTGAATATAGTGGACAGGGTCACAGTCCTCGATGATTCAGGAAAACTTGGAAGTTAAAATGTTAGCGACTGAATGAAATCCTTTCATATAAACACAAGTAATGTCACGATATATACAATGTTAATAGTTAGAGAAAAATCATTGAATTTCGATGGAATGGTTTAGTTGAACCTAATTTAAATAATGATCAAGTGCCACGCTGCACGTTTGTTCCTGTAAGAAAATGATTTTCTAATAAAAACATATAACTCAAACCGAAATAGTCAGTTTTAGAACGTGAACAAATGTCAGAAACAAACTGGCACGGAGTCGCACAGTACGAATGCACACTGAACACCAACGCAGTACGAGACAGCTTCAACTGATTAGTTGTAT
The DNA here is from genome assembly GCA_916610205.1 of Griposia aprilina. Taxonomy (NCBI): domain Eukaryota; kingdom Metazoa; phylum Arthropoda; class Insecta; order Lepidoptera; family Noctuidae; genus Griposia; species Griposia aprilina. Next base: position 12,141,233 of record OU744297.1, on the reverse strand, counting down.
GTGGCATTCTGTTCAACACATGCCAAGGCTATTTTCAAGGTCAACATTATTTACTCTAAATGTCTTCATTTGTAACCTGGTATGAGGTATTGAAGATATCATTTGACTGAAAAGACGTAAGTATTGTTGTAGTAGGGCAAGTATAATGAAGGCATCTAGATACTCCGCAGTGCGATATCTTACTCGGATGCGCTGGTGGTCAGTGGCAGTCTTGGGCGTGGACAAACTCTGCAACATGAACTGCAATGACGCGCGCTTCTTAATTATGTATATCATACTAGTTACTGACTAATAATTATTATCAAGTGCACTCGGAATAACAAGAACAGTTGTTTCCGCGACATAAATAATGTTCATATGTTTTGCATGATTACAGGGCGGCACCATCGACGCGCAAACTGTAACCATGCAACCGTGTGACCAGCAAATGATTCTAAACACCCTAACGTAGAAAAAATTCGTCAGTTACGTCTTTTTTTTTAATAACCTACGAAAATTTTCTACACAGGGGATCCAGAATCATGTACTTAATCCATAGTAACTGGTTGGTTGCTCGTCGATGTCTCTGCCAGTCTGTAACACAGAGTACATTTTTACATACTGAGACATAGAGCAACAAGTAAAAACAACAATCCATGAAGCATTATAGCTAGCTTCATTGCTTTAAATCTGCAGTAGCCCTGTCCTATTTCCTTCCCTTTTAGTTTGGTGATAGTTTTTTTTTTTTATATTAACTAAAAATAAAACATTATTCCAATGTCAAATACTTTATTTCTTCTTCTATAACATAAATTTTCTTAAAAATAAAACTTGACATGATATTATCACAGCGGTTTGCGCGTTTTTTCGCTATAGAGCTCCATTACATAATTTTTGAAGGTTGTGACCCCAGAAAATATCTTTTTGCGCAATATCTATTCCACATTTAACAATCTAAGCTATTGAAGAAATATAAAGATAAAAAATTAACATAAAAAATATACTACTATAAACGCTTTAGGTTACTATATTTTTAAGATAATCGAAAAAAAGGAATGTGCTTACCGTAAGACAGTAACGTTAATGGAACTCCTTACGGCGCATTTAATATAACTAAAGTAAATATCAAATTAACTAAGTTTTAATACAGTCTTTATTCAGTCTAATAAAGTCATCACATTATAATAGAACCAGTAGGTACTAGTATTTTCAGTTACATAACTTAAAATTATAATCACTTTTTATTCTAACTATAACTCTCATTAAGTATAATAATAAAAATAGACAATCAAATATGAGGAGTATTTTTCGTTAAAACCTCATCTTAAATACAGTACCCGCAATCTAACTTGGCCGAACCAAAGTCAGCCGTTTGAATGCACAATGGATTGTTTAGATTATAAATTGTATAAATGCGCAGCCAAATGGGCTACTTCAGTCCGGTCAACTTAAATTGCGCGAACTGTACTGCTACGTAAAGAAGCGCGCTAAAACGCAAGTTATAAAATAAAGCAAGACAGCTTTTAAAAAACAAATTACTTGTCTTTGGGCTAAGGATACCTACTTTCAGCACCAAGATAAATTGGGCAAATGTGTCATCATCACCTTTCATTGGATTGCTCAAACTTCTTTTGGACGGTGGGTATTCCCCAGGTTTCGGTATACGGGCTAGTTTTTATTTATTTTATGATGTACTATGAAGAGTCTGGATATCTAGCAAAAGTTGTTTTTGTAGACATGTAAGACCTATGGTTTACATACCCCCCTTGGAAACCTATGGTGTACATACTGAAGAGTATTCTATTCTAAATCTTTTTAATACAATTTCTTGAGGGGGGGAATATCATATTCGATTACTGAAGGTACGGAACATAATATTGGAGAACCTATCAGAAAATATGTTGTTTTCTGACGTGATTGTCATCACTACAGAAGAATTAATATGGCCTAACAAGTTATCTTCAACTATATTACTGATTACAGAAGTAACTTCATTCATATTCGTTGATGTTAAGTTCTAATCACAAGTCACAATATTCGGCACAAGTAGATGGGATTTAGCACAATGACAATCATATTTTATAATCCTGCTACATCTCCACAAAAGCAACTGATTAACCTATGTTTAATTATGTTTTTCTATGTGGATATAATTTGGTGCAATTTCATTGTACCAGAAACAGCTGTAACATTAAATGGAAAAAGCTTGCCTATTATATCCAATGACATTATCGTTTACAAGCGTGCATTTGTGATACCGTAGCCGTAAGCAACTTTCCTATCCAGTTGTAGTTTTACTGAACCTCGTACACCGTCAGCTACATTTTTACCATGTCCACTTTCCGAGAATAACCAAGTAGACTATTTTACTTTAAATTTGTCTGTTTTAACGACTAACACTTTTTTTTGCCGATCCTGGCAAGTCGGGCCATCGGAAAAGAAATGGATTACATTTATAGGGTATTTTTCTTTGGCATACTTTAAAATAGGAAGATGTGCTCCGATGGCATCAGGCTCGTGTAGGTACTATGTGATGGTGTAGCAAATGATAGAAATTTTTCTTTGAAAACAATTGTTCCAGAATGAATTGTAATAAGAGTTTTTTGAAGCCCCAAAGTGCGTTGCTTGTATCTCTTTTGAGTATTTACAGTGAGAAATTGCGTAAAATTATGATTTCTCCATCTTTAAGACTATTAACACATTGTCTGTACTGCCGCTGTTGTTCCTTCCAGTCATAATAATGTAATTTGAATTACACTATTGCCATCTCAAATTCAGAGATAAAATTATTGACGGTTCCTTTCTGTTCCTGTTTCGTAGTTTTTTTTTTGTAGTTAGTTCTCTGTCAGATTTTTCATACTTGTGATCTATTCGTACCCATTTCCACTATGTCATTTGATCACCAGATTTCCCTTCATCATACTCCACTTGTACAGTTTTACATTATGTAGAATTACCATATATACAGTTAAATGATCACAAGAAAATGTTTGCCACCTCTCCAATATGTTTATATGATAAAACACCATTCGCCTTTAATAATAATATAATTTTGCTGTGTTGCTGTGCACCTTTATTCACAGTTCTTTTATTCGTAGTTCTTGCATTCGAAGATAAAACATAAAATGGCTTTTACATCTATTAAATGTCGAGAAACCCTGCTTACCGCCTTCTCCTTTGTAAATTCCATATAGATTGTGTAAGGTGTCTACCATGTACCTTATTTGCATTTTAGTTTTTCCTTTTGCCTTACACTCTCTTTTTCCTGCAATACACTTGGTTATGTCATCTCGACGATAAAATTCTTCGATATCTCGGTTTTTCCGATTTCTTCTCTAACCTTGGTATTGAGTAAACGCAATATCTTCTCTAACCCAAGGTTATTGGGTATTGAGTAAACGCTGTTTATAAGAAAACCTTATGAATCCTAAAGTTTGTTGGCAATTATTTTTGTGCAATTAAAAATAACTTTTTCTACTAGTCTCTTATCTTCATGATTCTCGCAATTTTCTTTACTTATATGTAACTTGGAATGCCTGTTTTAACTTTTTATCTTCATCCAATCCTTTATTTTTGTTCACTTGTAAATTTCATTTTTGTTAATTTTGCTGAGACTTACTTAATGAAATATTTACACTTTTTAGTTTTATCTTTAAACGATCACTTACTGCTATTTCTCATGTTTCTTTAATCCATTGAATATTTGTATAATTTTCTGTTTTCTTTTTGGTTCCGTTTTTGCCATCTCCATTGTTTCCTTTTTTCCATCTTTTATTTTCATCAAGGTCACCTTAATCAATCAATCACCAATCAATCAATCTTTTTCACGCATTTTTTCAATCTTTCTAACTGCTGTTTTTTATAAGCGGCATATTTTTCTGGATTATTTTGTAGGTTTTCTCTGAACCTTTTTGCCCGCCCTGCCCTTGTGAGTGGCATTTTGAGTACCGTACCGCGGGTATCTGAGAAATTGAAAAAACATGACCGTAAGCAAAAAGCCAGTCATTGGAAGCAAATAATCATGACAGGATTTGTACATAAAATTAAAGACATTTAGAGAAGTTGGCATAGATAGATAGATACTTGGTCCAAAGAACAAATTTCGGAATTTATAATAATTTTAAAACTCATAAGATAATAATATTCATGAGAAAATAATTTGAAATTACAGTTAATTTCTATACATGTCATACTAATCAAGATAATAAATTAGGAATGATAAAATAAATTATATTTATTACGGGGTTTCAAGAATATTCTTTGGGCACCAAATATCAATTATAACGACATTCCAACTTCTCTCAAATTCCTTTTTTTTACAATTGAATGTAAGCGTTTCGCCGTGATTCTTTAAAATTAATGCAAGCATACCTGCAGGCACCCACTAGTCAATTTCAAAGCTAGATACAGCCGTACAATTCCATTACGTAACAATTACATTCTGTTTACACATGACGTTACGAATTACTGGCTTGTGCTAATCGAACCAACGTTTTTATATGATACACTTTAGATATTCACATATATTGTACAAATAATAAATATTTGATTTAATAGAACAAATCCAGAAACATAAAATGATAATAAAATCATTCTTACCTGAGAAAATACAGTTGCTTAGGTGGATTTTTTTTTCACACACCTAACCTCGAGAACGATTCGTAACCAACAGCGTCTAAATGTGAAAGATCTCGAACATTCTTTGTCGTTTACAGTAAAAATGCTGCCAGAAGTCTAAAAATATAGCAATAGGGTATGTTTTTATTTTACAAGTAAGTACCTGTAATACACGTTACTTAGCCGGAATTTCCACCGCTCGTGATTTTAGGGGACGAGAATTAAATTGTTTTTGTTTTTTTAAATTTTATTTATGCAAGTATTTTTATTTTATTTATACAATAATTGGAAAAAACAACATATTAAATGGAATTCTGTGGTAGTAATGGACTTTTCAGCTGGCAGGGTATAGGGTGGACATGTAAAATCAGGTGTTTCATCAAAGTTTAATTCTATTTTATTGAAATGTTTGCCAGGATTACGTATTTTTTATTATTTAAAACAATCATAGTAAGTATTTTTTTTAAATAAATATGACTTAAACGACACTAATAACGTTTTTTTTTGGTGAGTAATTCATTGCCGAAGTTAGTGGACAACACACTTTTATTACGGTACTTATACTTATTTTTTTGAAAATCGTTCGTTTGACAGTTACGATGCGTTATTAGATTATTTTATCTAATAGGTCTTTACCTATGAAATTGCCGTTTTGTATGAAAAAATTTAAACGAATTTTTTTCATGAATTTTTTATTTGTATTAATCGAAGTAATCACCCATGCAATCAATGCATCTTTGCCATCGCAGTGGCAGTTTATTGATGCCCTTCTTAAAGAAATCAGCTGGACGGGAGGCAACAAATTCTTCAAAGGCATTTTGTACTGCCTCTCGGGTATTAAATTTTTTTCCCGCCAAGAAGTTATCCAAATTGTGGAAAAAGTAGTAGTCTGTAGGCGCAAGGTCTGGTGAGTAGGGCGGATGACGGAGAGCTTCCAACCCCAGTTCTTGCAACTTGGAGACCGTCTGCTGTGCAGTATGAGGTCGCGCGTTGTCGTGCAGGAGCAGCGGAGACGAGCGATTGACCAATGCTGGTTGGAGATGCGCCAGCTTCTCCATCATTGTGTTCAGTTCTTCACAGTACACATCTGCAGTAATGCTCACCCCGTTTGGTAAGAAGCTGTGATGAATCACACCGGCGCTAGACCACCAAACAGTGACCATCACTTTTCTAGGGGTAAGTTTTCGTTTAGGGCATTGTTTAGGTGCTGAACCAGGATCCAACCAACTTGCTGAGCGCTTACGGTTATCAAACAGAATCCATTTTTCATCGCAGGTAACAATGCGGTTCAAAATTCCTTCATTTGTGTGTCTGTTGAGCAGTGCAAGGCACGTCTCGACGCGTACTTCGCGCTGGCGATCATTGAGTTCGTGGGGCACCCATTTGTCAAGCTTTTTTACCTTGCCAATTTGACGCAAATGGACCAATATTGTTTTGACGCTAACGTCGAAAGCTGCTGCTAATTCAGCCGTAGATTGTGTATCATCAGCTTCCACAATCGCCTTTAATTCGTCATTGTCGACCAAAGTCTTCGGACGACCGCGAGGTTCATTTTTCAGGTCGAAATTTCCAGAACGGAAGCGAGCAAACCAATAACAGGTGGTGCGTTGGTTTGTAGTGTTAGCTCCGTAAACGTCGTTGATGTTGCGTGCCGCTTGTGCCGCGTTGCTGCCACGACGGTACTCATATTCCATAATTACTCGAATTTTTAACGTATCCATGATGACGAAAAAGATTGAAATGCGATGAAAATGTAACACTAATCAATAAAGAAATGACTACTTTTAGAAAAAAAAATCCATGTTTTTAAAATAAAATTAATTTGAAATTAGAATTCTTAGCCAAACAAAAATTATTTTGATTTGAAATGGCCAGTACTGCAGAACGGCAATTTCATAGGTAAAGACCTAATATTAAAACAAACGTAGTATGCTAACACAATAAATTTAAAAGGTGCCTTAACTACAAAAAAATGTATTTGTAAAAATAAAAGTTTGTTATGTTAAGAGAAGCTGATTAAAATGGAACGTATATTATATTTAGACGAAACTCATGAACACTTTGAGAACAGCGTTATGTACCAATAAGTAAATTAAACTTAGGTATTACTATAAGAGTACTTAAATTAAAAATGTATTGAATTGATTCGTGTATCTCCAAAAGCAGAAGCCTACCTAAACTGGTCGGTTATGATTCCCTTAAGACGTAGATATACGACTTTTAATGATTTCAAATTGAACATCACGTCTAAGCGTCTTATTTGTTTGAAAAAAATATGTGATAAACTAGACTATTTTCTTCGTAATTTGGTATGTGAATATTTGAAATTATATTTTTATAACATAGTGTAATTAATTTGTAAAGTAATGTCTAACGCGAACAGAAAAACGATAATCACGCAAAAACTATCGGGCGTATTTTCATGAAATCTGTACCATCTAAAAGACAATTTAATTACCCAAATTTTTGTATACGGCTTTTATTTGTATTGTGTTTGATAAATCAATGTGGGTTGTTTTTGCGAATAAACTTGATGCGCGTTGAAGCGGGGGCTCTTGCGGGCGACGGGCGGCAGTGCATCGCTGACCAATGTCCGGGTAGACGCTAACGCTCTGTGCAATTTTATTCGCTTAAAAGTTTCGCATGCTCCTCCCACTCGCTCAAGGTCGCTGGCACTTATTGACGCCTTAATTTTGTTGTAAGCTATAGCACCGTGTCCTGTTATATTAAGTCATTATTAATAAATTATTTCGAAGGCAGATTGTTTAATTCATTCACATCAGATTATTATTATTTTCATTGTTTAAATAAATAACTGGTTACTAGAAAAATATTAATACATGTATAATGAATTAATGATTGAGGATATAACACATTATTTTTTACCCTCTAGGGAATCAAGTTTAATTAATCGGAATCCTGGCATGCCGAATCTTATTGTTATCATCATCATCGTCATTTCAGCCGAAGGACTTCCACTACTGGACATAGGCCTCCCCCAATCATCGCCACTTCAACCGGTTTTTTGCTTCTCGCATCCAGCAGATTCCTGCGGCCTTCAACCAGGTCATCGGTCCATCTTGTGGGAGGCCTTCCATCGCGAACGCTACGTCTTCCGGTACGCGGAATACGTAGGTTGTTATAAAGGTAAATTAAAAGATAATGTAATCCTATGTTCGATGATGAAAACTTCAAATCCTTCTTCCAATTAACTACTTCTACTTAAACAAATATAAATTTTATGATAGTGAAAATTTCGTTGATTTCAGAATGAATATTACTATAAGAAAGACATATAAACAATGAAGTGTGTAGCGTAGCGCATGCTGAACTTTTATGTGTGGGGTATTAAAGTAATTTTTCCAAAAACACAAATTTGTTTACATTTTTGGAAACTTAATTGTGAATGCAGATAGTTTATCCATCATATTATTCCGATAACTAGTAAATTATTTCGCAGATATTATATGTAGACACCCCAGCTAAACGTAGATTATTAACACCCTGATTGATACGATCTGCCATCTAGAAACATTACATTTTGACGAATAGTATACATACTGTGATGCGATTTTAGCAAACAAACAAATGTGGGAATTTATATGTCTCGTGAACTCGTGACCAATGTTCTTAGTTCTTAGATTCTTAGTTAAACTTTTTTAAAGTTGTGAAAATAATAAAATGAATACGTCTTTTTCTACATAAGAGACTGTCAGTACTTAGTGGTTATTGGCTCATAATTTACAAGACTAAGCCAATATTGCATAACCGTCAGTGCATGTAGGTGTTACAAAGCTATCATGACCTGAGATTAAAATCTTTAGTTGCAATATCCTTAAGGCGAAAGCGTCAGGGTAGCCCGCGAAATTCAAATTTGCAGGTCAGTACCAGATTGTATGTTGTTCTAAATATGATTCGCGGACGTAACAAATATTTATTTATATAATTATTATCATAAAAATCATCAATACATCTCTCTAAGGCCCCAATTACACTATCATATGTTTATCATATAAATATGATTTCATGTGTCAAATTCTATGATCATAGTTAAATGACGCTGACGTGTTCTTCATTTCTACATATTACACATAATTATGATTATATATAAACGTCATACTTAATCAAGATGGATAACGATTTAGCCGTGTTATCTGTTGCTATGAGTGCAATTTTAAAAATTGCATTATAAAAGAAGATAAAAACAGTTAAAAGAAAAACAAAAAATAAAAGACGTATTGGAGTTAGATAATGGGTAGCAAGGCGAACAGAGAGAGGGATCCATTACACCTTAGTCGAAGAACTTAGATTGGAAGATAAAAAGTCTTGCAAAATAATATCTCGGATGGATAAAGTTGTGTTTAACTATATTTCTATTGTCAAAGGTAGCAACCATAATTACAAAGCTAGAAACTCACTTTAGATGCCCAATTAGTGCAAACAATACATTTATTAGTAACCTTGATATATTTAGCTACCGGAGAATCCTTTTCGAGCTTACAGTTTCTAACCAGAATTCCGCAATATATAAGGCTTTCAAATTCTTGCATTTAGACGTCATTTTTGAGGTTAGTCGGATATTATCATACTTGTACGCTTGCTGTCAAGTAGGATCCCTTAACTATGATCATAGAAAATATGAATCATAATGATTTAGTTATTATACCGTCATAAGTTCTTCATATAAAAATGACTCGTACATCTCTAATCATATTTCTATGATAGTCTAATAAGAGCCTAAGTTCATATTTCATGAAATCATGACATTTGAGGCCAATTCTAACTTAAGGAATTGTATTGCTGATTTTAATAATTATAATTATGTAAAGCTATATTTGTTACGGTCGCGAATCATATTTTAATCAACATACAATCTGACAGTGCCCTGCAAATTGCTAAAAACGTAAGTATTTTTGAATTTCGCGGGCTACCTGAGCGCATCCCCCTTAAAAGAGTATATTCGCGCGAAAGTTATATGACAGATTGATGCTATGCTTTACCCAGTCTACCCATTCGAATGTTCTGGGCATAGTAACCCAATATTAATAAGAAACCAATTTTATTTAACTTAAAGAGGCAATGAATTTTGTTTTATTATTAAAATTAAGGGTATTGTCGATATGATACGAGTGTGTTACGTAATACGTATTTAAGGTGTGGTCTACTTGGCAAATTGGCAATATAATTTTAAGTGTGGATTGTGTTACACCTGGACGAGCTCTAATTAAATAGTTGAGCAAAAAGACATATTAGTGCTATTTGGATTACTAAGTCTAAAGTGTTGCTTATTATAAAATAATCATGTAAACGTGTATGTATTAAACTAGTCAGGAATATTTCGCGAGATTTTTATGGTTTTGGTCTCCATAGCTAAGAACATAAAAACCGCCAAATTAACATTCTGGACCGGAATTCATCGTAACTCATTAAAGAAATTGAAGGTTTTGACAAAATTCCTAGTTTCATCATTCATAACCCTTCGACTAAAGGCACGGCTACACGCAGCGACTTGCATGCGCAAACAACATGAAGCGTCCACACCATAGCAAAAAGTTAACACGGTATACCATTTTGCCGTCTTACCGTTTCATGCCTGCTTGTGAAAATTGCAATTTGCGCAAGTAAGATGGAGCGTGCAGCCGGACGAAATACAGAATGTATAATAATATGAAAGTTTACCTTAGCCCATGGGTGACTCTTGATTTGTGGGAATTTGAATTCCGTGTAATTAGGATTCATCTCTCGAATTTGTTCTCGTGTCGGCGTACCTAGTACCTGCAAAACAAATGCTTCATTAGAAAAAAATCTTAAGCATTTAATAATAAGTAAAGGTGGGCAATAAAATCACAATTACCTTGATGATCTCAACCAATTGATCAACACCAGAATCTCCTGGGAATATCGGCTGACCCAATAATAATTCTGCTACTACGCAGCCAGCGCTCCACACATCTGCGTCGAGTAAAAATAATTAAAATACAGAACTGCTTAAAAAGTTTCCCCCTCTTCTTTTCAGCACCATCGATCTTTTCTTAATCCTAGTGGTATTTTAGAATGTTTTGTTTTCTTTTTGTTCTGATTCGAATATTTTAGAAGCATAAACCGACGGTTGGAGCTCCATGTTATTCGCTTTGATACACTAAGCGTTAAAGAGTCACGATCACAATCAATACCAATGACAACTGTATAAAGCATTCACGTTGTATTGATAGCATCTGTACATAATGTACAATATATATATATATATCAATATCGGAGAACAGACTGAGATAACAATGTATCCATCTTTGCAACCGCCTGGCAGTCTAATCGCGTGGCCTGAGTGTTGATCCCTATCAGACATTGACGTTTCAAAATTAGTTTCTAGGTATCTACTGCGCAGATCAGTCAGACTACGTATCTTATCAACTTTGCATGACTGTCGGCCACCAGTAGGTGCTATTTAACCATTGGGTAGTCATGGGTATGCGTTAAATACTGAAACTACACTACTTACAAAGGTTAGTTAAGTTATTGAGGTTAAATATTTAGATTTCGTTTTTTTTTTTTTTAAACAATTGGTATGTATTCCCAATCTACATGAGAAAAGGCTAGGATGGTATTAGCTGGTTAATGATAATAAACAGAGGTTACTTGACTAAGTAAATTAATTACCGATTTTAGTGGTGTAATCTATGGCGCCAAAAATGAGTTCTGGAGCGCGATAGTATCGGGAACAAATGTAGGATACATTAGGCTCGCCACGAACGAGATGTTTCGCCGAGCCAAAGTCGCAAAGTTTGAGTACGCCCGTCTTAGGATCGAGGAGTAGGTTCTGTGGCTTGATGTCTCGGTGGCAGATGCCCAACGAGTGTATGTACGCGAGGCTTCTGAACAACTGGTACATATATAGCTGTTGGAAAGGCAAACAGATTAGTATCACATATCACCTATCTACGTCGTCAGGCGCTACGTAAATAGATCTACCTTTATAAAACTAATGGGTATGGTTTGTTCATCTTTGGAGTAGTGACGTGCCACTTTATACACAGTCTCGGGTATGTACTCCAGCACCAAATTCAGGTACACTTCGTCTTTCTGTAATAAAGAATTAGAACACAAGTTATATAAAAATATATTCAGCAGCCACAACATTAAATTGTACCTAGCGATGCTCTTGTAAATAACAATGAGATATTGTGTTAATATTGCAAGTTGTATAATTCTGCATAATGCTTCATACGTATAGGAATGATAGAGAAAGAAAAATCTTAAGGGATAAAATAAATATGAGGCAAACATCGTTTACTACGAAAAAGTAAGAAAAGACAAATATTGGAAAATACATTAAGGTATAAAAAACACAACTACCGCAGTTGAAATACTTTTCCATTGTGTACATACACTTTGGAAAAATATGCATTAAAAGAAAACTGGTGCAAGGAAGAAATCTTCAACATTTTTGGAGCTTTCCCGAATTTTAGTTGGGAAAGTTGAAAAATAACATTTAACAAGGCAAGTAGATTTCAAAGTTGGCTTTTGTCCAAAGGTTCTTGGCTCTAGTGATACACAACTCTGACTTCTACTGCTGAAAGTCAAACCTTGAACTACACACGCGAAAAACAGGTGTTCTAAAACTTTATTTATACATACTTAAAACATTTGTGTATGTTTTTGGAAGTCATCAGTACAAATCTGTTTAGCACCTGACCTTGTCGTGCCTCTTCGTCAAGTAAATACATAATATCGCAGCTATACATATTTGCCTTGACTGATCTTAATTTTTATTAAATGTCCTTTCTATATATTTATATGGTGAGTCAAGGTTTATTTAAATGTTTAACACGCTACACGTTTTTCATTAGCACGTAGTCCAATCAATTTGTTTTTGATTGAATTTACTAATTCTCGTTTAGTTAAAAGATATAAAGGACAACTTTAGAACAGAGGTTACCCTAAATATAAACACTCGATCTAATTGATTGTTTTCACCAGATGGTATAGAAAACATTCTTAACATTTTTAGTGTGCGTGTCTAATGCGTTACGAAGATTTTTTTTCTGTTTTCACAGGCGAGTGCAAATAAACCACGTACATGGCAATGAAACACTAAAGCTGTCTGTAAGAAACCAAATGTATCAAGCAAGCAGCAGTTAGAATCATATAACACAACTTAGATGACGCAATACAGAACAAGTTACATTGTATGAGATGATTATGGAAGAACATAGTGGGCATCGACCTGATCAGATGTAAAAGCTCATGGCTGAAAGATTACGGCTCATGACGTGAATAAGACTTGCTCTCAACAAATCATGTATGCACACAACTGTTTGACGGGCTGTCACGGTTACCGACCGATACGTTTTCGATTAGGTACATTAATTAATCATGAAAAATATGAAATGTTCAAACCAAAAGAAAAAATATTGTTCGTTAAACCGTAGCCTGAATTGGAAGGCCTAATTTGTGCGTTAGCACACTAGCGCAACAATCTAATTGATTCATAAACGTACTGCGACATCAAGAGACTGCATTGCGTTTAACATTGAGCTCACTGCTGCGGGCACTGCCGCCTTCCCCCAAATAAAACACACAAATAATACACCCTTAATAAAGCGAACTAAAAAAGGTAACTTGATCACATCAATATACACAGTAAGTAAATCAGTTACTTATATTGAAGAAATAGGGCTCAAAGGAGATGTCTCATATCAATACCAAGGAAGTTTGTTCAAAACATTATTCGAATAAAATGTTATATCTTGAATGTTTTCAACTACAAGATCCAACATAATTATTACACCTACACATGACGCTCATAAGCATGAACTACCAGCATAGACCTAACATAAACAAACAGAGGAACCAAATCATTTGCACAACTATTAATAGCAATCGTCGGAAAACAAATTAACCAAAGAAGCTAAATGAGATATCTCCTTTCTAGTTTGCAGACCCTTATAAACATAAAGTTTTATTGGAATTCATAGTAAAAATGGGTCCAAACCAGAAGTTAGATCCAATAACTACAAAAAATTAAAATAGTCTAAGAAAATGATTAGACACATAAATAGGTTGTACAATTACCAAAATGTAAAACACTCACCTTTTCTCCACTGGAGTAAAAGAAATATTTCAATTTGACAATATTACAATGCTCCAGTCGTCGCATGATTTGAAGCTCTCGGTTCTGCAATAAGTAAAGTGTAAAACGGAATTAGTCAAATAATATATACCACTGAATATATTAATTGCATAGACATAACCTGCCCTAATACTTGAAATTGGCAACCTGCATACAAAATAAACAAGACGTATGTAGTAGTCAGAGGGCTCGAGCGTCTTGTTTATTTTGTATGCAGAAGTTAACTATTGATGATCAAAGATATGAATGAAATAAATCGGTGGTGATGGATAGGAAATGTTCAATTGATCAATTTCATGGTCAATTTTCAGTGCATTATAAACCTCCAATTTCGAGTGTCGTTAAAATTTAAGTAAAATTGGTTAGGTTCACTTCGATTCGATTGAATGCCCTAAATCATTTATTTCAGGAGAAAATTCTGGTTAGATTGAAAATATGGATTATATACAAATTGAAAGCTGGGTGAATGATGGGATTTTGAGGGCTCTTGTTTGGTATTTGACATTCATTTCACAAAAAGTGCTGATACGATTGATAATTTAGATTAATTTTGAACTAATGAGTCGGATCTTAGTTCCCACCAAACTTGTCTATCAATTTAACGAATCAAGCGATACTTTCGTAAAATTTGATAGAGATATCTAAACTAAACTTACCTTAAACCTCTTATCCTGGAGCACCTTCTTGATGGCAATGAGCTCGCCGGTGTCGCATAGTTTAGCCTGGTAGACGACGCCGAAGCTGCCGTTTCCGATGAGTTTCATGTCAGCATAGCTCACCTCCTGTGGCCGATCGGGGCCTTGCCCCGGCGTCGCCACCACAGTCGTCACCTTTGAGCCGTCCTTGCCTGGAACATGAACAAAATACATTTTAAATATGCTTTCTATAGTTTTTTTTTTTTTATTATGTTTCGTACCAATTTAATTTATTTCAAAATGGGAGTTTAAGGAATAAAATCGTGGAATAACTGCTCTTTGTGTGATGTAGGTTAAAAGAACTTTGACACAATTTGAAAGGCCTCTCTAATGCAATTGGGTGGTAAGGTGATGTAAACGAATCCATTTCACAGACGGTATTATATAGGTGGCGTGAGCGGAGTTGGACATATCATTGTAATTTATGTCGAGACAGAGTAACCAAATACCAGTTAATTTCTATGTACGCGTTAAAACACTTTCAAAAGAACCCATTCTAGACCATTTCACAAACGTGTCGTTCGACTGAGTCCGGGAACTAACCTGCCGTGTCTGAATTATTATTTAGTGTATATGAACAGCGTCGATCATTATCCATCATTTTTAAACGTTTTTTTACGAGATTGAACTGAATAACAATTTATCTAAAAATAAAATCATTTTATAAAATCTTGGCCATCTAGATATTTTTTGTGACAAGGTCG
Source organism: Griposia aprilina (assembly GCA_916610205.1). Classification (NCBI taxonomy): domain Eukaryota; kingdom Metazoa; phylum Arthropoda; class Insecta; order Lepidoptera; family Noctuidae; genus Griposia; species Griposia aprilina. The sequence continues at coordinate 12,126,111 of OU744297.1, read as the reverse complement.
CAGACACTTAAAACCGGCCAAGTGCAAGTCGTACTTGCGAAATTTGTGTTTCTATTTGTCGCTAGTGCCAAGAGCAAGACCTAAGTTGACTGTAGATAGAGCTAAGTTATTATATACATTTATTGAAATATCTAACATGTCTGAACTCCAGTCAACTACGAGGGCGGCACTGAAAATTTCGGGAATCAAGGAAGTGACACAACATTACTATTTAAAAATGTATTTATTGCTTTTCGAAGTATCCTCCGCGAAATTTGACACATTTTTCCATACGATGGAACCAATCATTGAAGCAACCATTCTATTCGGAAGTTGGGGTCTCCAAAATGGCCGTTTTGTAGGCGTCCACAGCTTCTTCAGGTGATGAAAATCTCTGTCCACGCAATTTATTCTTTATTTTAGGGAAAGTATAGAAATCATTAGGGCTTAGGTCGGGGCTGTACGGCGGATGGTCTAATAATTCTATGTTTTCTTGCTCTAAAAACTCTTTTGTTCTGTGCGCGGTGTGAGAACTCGCATTGTCGTGATGGAGGATGATGCGGCGGTTGCAGTTCTCTTTACGGAGTTCAGAAACGACCTGTGGCAAACAAATGCTAGCATACCATTCTGCATTAACCGTTCTTTGTCCCTCAAGAGGAATAGTTGTAACATGGCCGGTTTTGGAGACAAACGTGGCTACCATTTTTGTTGCAACACTCCGTGAACGAACAATTTTTGTTGGCTTTAACTCATTTTCGAACACCCAAACTCGTGACTGGTTTTTTGTTTCGGGTTCGTACGCGTATATCCAGGTTTCGTCACCTGATACGATGTTGTATACAGCATTTGAGGATCCTGCGTGGAATCTTTCGAGAGTTCTGACGCACCAAGTAACGCGAGCCGCTTTTTGCTCTTCACAGAGCGAATGCGGTATCCATCGGGAAAACAACTTTTTTACACCTAATTGTTCATGCAAGCTTATTTGTATTTGACTCATGCCAATGTCTAAAGTTGCCTGAATTTCGCGGTATGTCACATGTCGATCTTCCTCAATCAGCTTACGCACAGCATCAACGTTTTCTTGGGTGACTGCAGTTTTTGGACGACCTTGACGGGGATCATCACTGAGCTTGACACGTCCACGTTGAAATTCAGCAAACCAGCGATAAATTGTGGTTTTGGATGTGGCTTCATCACCAAATGCAGAAATCATCCGGTCAACACACTGTTTTTGTGTTAAACCACTTCGAAAGTCATAATAAATCATCGCTCTTGAATTTTCTCGAGTCAATTCCATTTTCTCAACGACTAAACAAGTTTGACAAAACCTTGTGACAAGACCGAGAATCTTTTTTTAAATAAATAAATGGTACCTATTCGATTTTTAAAACCAAGGAGTTTTCAATTAAAAACATTTTAATATGACAGGAAAATGGAAATATTCCATTCCCGATACTTTTAGTGCAGCCCTCGTATTACGGCAGTTTTTAATGGTTTTTATTTATCTAGTCCGAAAGGTTGGAGATACTTTTTTTCAACTTCGCTGAACTGTTTTTATTTCTATTAACTCTTAGAAAAAAATACTCTTCATTTACCTTGAATATTGGGTAGTCAGATTACGCTCTTACAAACAGACGGTAGTACCGCAAATTATAACACGGAACTCGAAAAATAGCATCGATGCTCGCGTTTATAATACATAAGGTTTTATTTGCAGGATAAAAAAGTAGCGTTTACCAGAAAAGAGCAGGTGCGGCATGCGACATGGGGTTTTAACGCATGGCACATTTGTTTACGCTCGGCCGCCTCACTTCAGAGCACCGCGAATACAACCAAAGAGCGAAAATATAGATTTTAGACACAAAGGAGCGACACGAACTGAATGCGCACGTTGGCGGAAATCAATTTCACGTAGCTGCTATTTAGTATGGTAATAGCCTGCATTTGGTAACATAAGTACGGTTAATTTTACGTCTTCTGTAGCAACTGGGGCATTTGAGTAAAACTGAAAGTGTACACTTATCTGAAAGAATTCTGATGATTTTAAATTTTGCATCGGAATAAAATTGTATGGAACTTGGAAATATGTAACTTAAGATCAGACAGAAATAGATTCACTCCTCCCTGCCCTTGCCCCCATTTTAGGACCTTGGGATCGCCGCAAAGTGTTTTATCTTCTATTCTCAAATGTCAACCGTCACCTTATCAATATCATTCTCTTATTTTTCATTAAATATCATACCACACAATCCATCCATCTTTTCAATGGTCTCCCCATCCCTCTCAAGTCTTCATCCATCAACATTTATTTCATCTCTACTTCACTCGCATAATTATGAAATGCATCCCTCTTTATCACTTGTGCATACCTAGCCAAACGGCTCCCTTCCATCTGTCCTGTCACCGGCGGGCGCCACAAACTTTCTCTAATATACTCATATCTTAGTCTATCTATACATTATCATCATTGTACAATCCACCTCAACATTCTCATCTCCACTGCATGGAATTTTCTTTCATCCGTCATCTTCAAGACCCTGCATTCCGATTCATACAGTAGCTTGAACAAGTTGTTCCTGTGACTTGTCGCCATTACCTACCTAACCTGAGTTAATCTCGTGTATAACTAAATATACTAATCACTGCTTATTTAGTTTTCTACTTCGGTTTGTTAAATGCATGTATCTTTAATTTATCGCCAAAAAGAATGGACAAACTTGTGTAACACAGACGTCCACACCAAAAACAAAACCAAACCAAAGCAACCAAAATCTGTGCCCTTGAAACTAATGATCGGAATACATTGAGTGTAGAATTATTGAGCAACTAGCTGACCCCACTGATGTTGTCCTGACCAAATTTGAATAGTTCATAAAAAAATCCCAGAGAAAAAAGGACGTTCAGTAATTCACGAATTGGATTTTTTTCCATTTTTTTCCGTAAAATCCTTATTCGGACTATTACGAACATTTTAAAACAAAAAATTGGTAAATTAGTCCAGCTGTTCTCAAGTGATGAGCTTACCAACGAACAGCAGTATATTTTTATTTAAGCCTTCAGCCGTCATCTGGCTAATTCAAATATAAAATTACTAATTTAAGGCTCTCCGATATTATCGACCAATAATAACGCGCCAGTGGGGGGAGAGCCTTTAACCATGACGAATGAAATTGTAACCTTTCTCTATTGTTTATTAATTACTTTTCTGGAAATTGTTGAATTCTATTCCTAGCCTGACTGTTGTTGAGCCGAGTCGTTATGAATACAGTATCCTTTGGCTTTGACAATGCCTCACCTGTCCTGCGCGCTGCGCACTTACACCTGCACTTTAAAAGACTTGAGGTCACTGAGTGCTATTGGCATGGCCATTTGAAATTATGGGCGTCATCGACACAAGATAATTTATATATTTTTTAACAACATACACGGTTTTATCATTCAATCTCCTGGAATGCTATCAAGTTAATGCTCGTAACTGTTAGATTATCAAAGCATCAATTGAGGTCAAATACAGTGACGTAACGCTTAGGTACATTATATAAACAAGGCACTGTTGATAATTCGCACATTTTGCGTCATTACTAATTAATGCTCATCATTTCGCTGGGCTCTCACCAGTTGCACTTGTTTATCTTAACAAGTAGGTACAGTATCAATAACATCCTAATGTCTACGTGTGAAGTCATTAATAACTATGGAGTTAACATCTATTCCATAAAATAAACTAAAGAAACGTACGTTGTTTTCAAAACGTTAGCGCCTTCGTCATTTAATTAGTACCAGCACTACCAGCTAATTAAAATAACGTTACCCGAGTAGTAGGTTTAGTTTTGTTAAACTGAATCGTATGGTTAACATTTCTGTAAAATATTTTTACGATCCTGCAAATGTACGTTGCTAAGCAGGGCTCCCGCGCAGTGTTTGCATAGTTCATTTTAATCCGCCATGCTATATTGAACAATCATGGGGGATAAGATAACGCTAACAAAATCGAAACTCAGCAGATGGACTTGTGATCAGTTTGTTGCTAGTAAATAGGTGGCTTATGCTCAAACCGTGAGCGAATATTTAAAAGAGCCCAAATCGATTGACTGCAAAAATTCAGATATACATTTATATGTATAACCTCTGACCTCGATAGCCTCTGCAGACTACGACATATTTGGCAACTATTTGACGTGACCTACCCCGCTTTTGTTGACACGTGTTACCTTAATGAGGTAGACGTGGTCAAAGTTTACACAATTACAACACCAGGTCTAGCTACAGCTAAATACAGCCCAACTTTTCTTTTGAGGAGTTAAATAGATAGGTGCCATGTTTACTCCTGACAGCCACGATAAGTTATCAATAAAAATCCTGTTCAATAGACACGCAAACACTAGGCTTAAATAACACCCATTACTTGTGTCTACCAATCCATACCTACTATAATCCATACTAATATATATTATAAATTCGAAAGTAACTCTGTCTGTCTGTATGTTACCTTTTCACGCCTAAACCACTGAACTGATTTCGATAAAATTTGGTAAGGAGATAGATGGCATCCCGGGGATGGACATAGGCTACTTTTTGTCTCAAAAATAATCCTAAAAGTGTGTGATATAGGGGATGAAAGTTTGTATATGAAACTTACCATTTCTTAAGTTAGGGATCTAAAAATTAAAATGTATGTTTTTGGTAAGAATTAAACAAAATATGTTTCAGCGGTTTTCTAAATCATCCCCCAAGAGGATAAATAGGGGATGATTTTAAAATTCACATGACTATTGAAAATTTTGTGTACCTCTTTTTAAGAGAATTATCTTGAAGTAGGTATTATTTATTTTAGTATTAATTTCATTTATAAATCAGTCCAACCGCTTAAAACTTAGTACAATTTGAAGTTTAAAATAACTTAGCTAATATGTAGGTAATACGTGGTCAATGGCGGCGCTAGAGAATTTCAAATTAATGATGGTAATGTTAATATAAATTATTATAATTTTTAAGTTACGACATTCAGAATCATAAAAATCTATTTAACAATTTAAAAAACCTTATTTGCATGTATTATCTGTCTGTCTGTTACCTTTTCACGCTTTAGTTGATAGGATACTATTTACCCCGTTAGCACGTTCCCGTGGGATAATTTCCGACATCCACACGGGCGAAGCCGCGGGCAGAAGCTAGTTATAAATATAAGCTGATCGATATTTTATAAGTTGCCAGCTCTTCGATGAACTGACTGCAGTGATTAAAAATTCGTAAGGCAACCATTAAATTCTCAAATGACGGGCTTTTAACGTAAATGAGGGTAGGCCACATGTACGTCATCGTATGATTGCATCGAGTATGTTATGTGTAGCAGTACTAATACTAATAGTAGCAAATGGACTATATCATGTCCACCTTGAAAGAACTCCGAGCATGTGGTGCCCTGCCACACCCATAGCAACCCTTATTGACGTAAACCTGAGCGCACCCCACCCTTGTTTATCAGCTTTTTATCTAACTACTTCTTTAACTTTTTTATGTCTAGAAACTAACAAACGGAGGTATTTTTATAATTCTACAAATAAATTAGTTGTCCTTCGTTAATACAAAATATCACAAACTGCGTGGTAATTAATTGCGTAAAACAAAATAATAAGAATAGAGAAGAAAGAGAAGAGAGGTTGTAGTAGGAATGGCTTTCATTTTGACAGTTCAACAACATTCATTACGTTATTTACGTCGTTGAGCAAACAAATTTTTCGAACATATGAAGCAATGGATTAGCTACAAAATAATTCAGATTGTGATTGATAGTATGTTACGCAATTAGGTTTTGACAGTTCAACAACATTCATTGCGTTATTTACGTCGTTGAGCAAACAAATTTTTCGAACTTAAGAAGCAATGGATACGTTTCAAAATGATTCAGATTGTGATTGATAGTATGTTAGTGTGGGTTATACTTATCCACAAAATTCTATTTATCACTGCAACGTCACACGTTGTGCAATCTTTAGAACTTTAACGTTCATATTTTAATAATAGAGTAGCAACGGTAACACGTAGCGTGATAGTGTGAATTATTTAGAACATGAGCATAAATATTAGAAAGTAAAGACGAAGGTTCGTTACGCCGCCGCCGTAGTTTGCGAATGCAGACGTTCACGTGTCCACTAACAGGAAGCAAAGCAATACGGAAAATAATCGACTTTCCGCATCTACCCAAGTATCAGGCCAGTCCTACAAAAGATTTTTTTTAGAAGATAATGCGCTACTTTTTGCTCTGTTGTTACAATGTAAAATCGATTTCCATTGAAATAACGTTAAACCTTGGATTCTTTTGATATAATTTTTTGACGATTACGATGATTTACAAGTGGCAACATTTTGAGTAAGTACACTAAAACCTATTTGTGATGAAATGTGGTAAAGCATTTAAAACTACAAAAAAAACGTAATTTAAAAACTAAACAAAATAAGGACACCACAATAAAGTAAAAAATCTATTTGACCGTAGCTACCCCTTAGGAGCAAATGTAGGTATTGAAAAGGAACGGAACGTACCGATGTGCGCTCCATGGAGTGACTATATCAACGGTCAGTATCTTGAAAAGGCCGAAGCTTATGCTCTCTATGGTTTGACTATTCAACCCTGAGGTCGTATCGTACGCCTTGTGCCAAAACTTCTTTGTATTTTAGTCATCCTTATCAATGACTCCTAAAAACGGTATTTCATACATTTTTGGAGACCCCATCTTCGTATTACTGAAATGCTAACGGTTAATCGACGCCATCTTGCATCTACCATTCAGAAAGATGGCGCAAGACGCCTATCACTATTAGAGCAATCGCAGAAGCAGGAGCCAGTCACTCCTTATGTTTGTTGCTTCTATGGTGCTTCATCTGCGCTGGGCACTACGTCTATGAACCTGGCTTGAGGTCCTCAGTAGGGCCTTTTAAATAGTTGTAGAACCGATATCCGTTTTATACATTTTTTATAAATGAATGGGCTTGCTCTTGTATATTCTAGAATAGCGTTTTAGCATATTTATTGTCATTTTCTTACCAATTGGCACTTGGTAGTAACTTTACTACCTGACATCGTGTACCACCCGCTTATTTCGTCCGGATCACGTAAATTTTGATCCGTAGGTCAAATCAAAATTAATCAAAAGGTACTTCTCTAAACTATGACATACCAATTCTAACGGCGGGTGAAGTTCGCGATGGGTTCAGAAAAAGCGCCCATAGTCGCAATTCGCCATTTTAAGCTGGTTTAGGTGAAAAGAACGTACCTACAACCCAGCTTCGAGATACCTACTTAATAATTAAATTGGTCTCACTTGACCATCGTAAGCAGTCATGAACTTGATTGATTAAATGCGAAACTCCACACTCAAGATGCTTTCTGAAAATCCAAATATGATTTTAGCTACATTAATGCAATAATTATCATTTTAACATGAAGTTAACTAGTGGACTACTAAAATAATGCATTTTCTACCATGTCGTCATCCTTTATGTTTGTTTCAAATTTCGTTTTTCAGACAAGCATTTTTAAACAGCTGTAAAAAAATCGGTAACTTTGGTATAGACCAGTTTTTTTTATTGTAAAATAAAATTGTAGTTTTTTTTACTATCACACGTTTTCGTTCATTTACATTTAGGTACTTATTGATGGTTATTGTAAGTCCACAAAAGGTACAGTCAGCGACGAATTACATCTAGATACTGCTATATGAAATGTTGAAAAGCAATTTATCGAATCGCTTTGTGTCAATTTTGATGATGTGTAAACGTGGCAGTGTTAATGGACTTTTGTTGCTTACCCTAGTTACCTGTCTGTTTTATTATTGTAACTTTATTTACTTGCATATTTATTCGTGACATTCTATTTACTAATAACTATGGAAAAAAAGGAAAAGAAACAAAAAGAAAACAAATATTTAACTCATTAAAATAAACAACTAGCAATGTATACAACATATATACATATTTATATGCTTTTCCTATGGGTAGGTGTTTTACTTAAAATTATACGACAATTTTAAAAATGTTTCCTTTTTTTGAACACTGCAAAAAACTCACAAACTAAACAGCAATTTGTCTCCGCAAAATGGCAAGAATTTATCATTAGCACACTTTACTCGTGCGGAGTCGATGTGCAAATTAGTGTGGTATGGAATTTATGTATACGATGACAATAACTGATGCATGAGACAGACTGATGTAGACAACAGGCCCTTACCACAAGAATGAGTACATTATAGTTTTATATATTAAAATGCACATGCTAACTGGTTTAATGTTACCCAGCGACTGAAACGTGAAGTAAGAATTAATATTCAAACGTATAGCAAGCCCACACATAATTTTGTAAGTAAATACCACAACACAACCTTACTTATTAATAGAAAAACCAGTAAGTATTTAGATTTAGAAAAAAGACGTGAACCCACATTATGATCTACAAACATCACAACATCAACAATCAGGACAAATACAAAAGGAACACAGACAAGAAATGATAATAAAATGAACTTATTTTACTTCACAATGCGATTATCCTCCAATCTTTACAGAATCTCATTCCCAGATTTATGTCTCTAATATTATACTGGACACATGATAGCAAATGGAGGACTCTCGCTTTACCAATAATAAAAATGATGGTGAATAACTAAACAGAATCATGTGGCACTACAGCCGAGCTAATGTGCGCGAAATCTAACACTTACGATGCGAGGACGCCTTCTTTTCCGAAGCCAGCTCGTTCTTTTTAGGAGTATCCACGTCGCCTGCGTGTCGCAGCAAAACACAAAAGCAGCATTAGAACATTATTGGTGAACATACAATACATGATGCAACGATACATTGGCGCGAATTTAAAATAGTGCAAAACTGGTGTGATAATTGCAAACGAGGACCGAGTAACACCGATCAGGGGTTCCATACACAAGTTTAAAACGACAGAGGAGGTTATTTGTGCTTATATGGACACTCACTGATGGTCCGACGAAGTTTTTTACAGAAAGAGGAGAGACGATCACGGGCACGGCTTAATTGACCACTTTTTTCCGTATCAAGTAATCGAAGTAACGAAGGTTCGGACCGAGCGGCCACCTCTCCTACGGGGCGCTGAGCCACCGTGGGGGCACCTTCGGAAACTCCTAAGTTGTCGAAGCATACCGGCCCTGCGGAACACTCCAGCTTGGCAGAGGATCGCACGCGAGCGCGCGTTGTGGTAGACTGCCGGCCGAAGGCGCGGGGACTAAAACCGCCGCCCCGCCCCGTAGAGGTCGAGCCTCGATACTACAGCATGTGGTGCTAATTCAAACTTCGCGACTAAATACTCTCCAGCCAATTCTAACTGTCATGAATATTATGATAGATGAAAACATGAATACCTTTATCAAAGCCAACAGAAAATTACCATGTTAAAAATGACAAAAAACATATAACTTTACCTAGCTATTTTCAGCGTTTTAGTGTTTTCAGTGTTTATTCGTTTTGGTTATTGAACAAGTTGATATGTTTGTAGTTTAATCAATAGTTTTTTTTATATGTTGAAAATAGTATATTATTATGTGGATTATTAAGTAATAATGGGAAACATTTACCAAATAGTTCTAGATTACCTATGTGTAATATTAATTTTAACGTTAAATTCAAATTCATTTATTTCAATCCATTTGAGATCATTATGTTGTTGTTGTTTTGTGTTAAAGCGATTAATTTATTATTATGATTAATTTAACTGCATACCTTTGTATTCATGAAAAAAACATTAATTCTACGTAATCATTATATTTCATACACCTTACTACAGAACCTCATCATCATCATCATTTCAGCCGAAAGCCGTCCACTGCTGGGCACAGGCATTCCCCAAGCACCGCCACTTCGACCGGTTCTGTGCATCTCGGATCTACAGAAGCTCAGACTGCTTTGTTTAAATTGATGTCTAAAGTAGAGTGCTTTTTATTTGACTTAATCTATTATGAGTAATTTTAAGTAGAAAACATGAAAATTATTTAAATAACACAAACACGCAGTTATTGTAGACGCGTTTGAACCCTATCAGTATCACATCGCATGCGCGCGTGTCTACCTTTTTATAGAGCCGGTGATAATTTAGTCGTGACGTCACCCACTGCGAACTCTAAATAATTCTCAAGTTTAAATGACTATGTACACGAAATAACAACGACAAACTAGTGCACTCTATGGCTATGTTCCCTACGCAAACACAATAAAAACGTCAAAATACGTCATTACGTTGCACGAGCCACTCATTCCTACAACTTATAGTGAGGTAACATGACCTACGGTACCCAAAAATGAATTTCATGATACAATTCATAAAAATATGTACACGAATATCGAAATGTCCACAATGCTTCCTTGAGGAAACACTGGTTTTGGGTTTCTGGTCAACTAGTCTTCAAAATGCTGTTCGTAAAGAATGCAAACAAAATACAGTTGGGCCAGTAATGAAGTTTCAGGTCATGTAACCTGTGAAGCAGGCTCTGGAGGAAGCTGAGAGTATCTTTATAAAATACTAGCTTTTGCCCGCAGCTTCGCTCGCGTTAATTTAGACTGATAATCAATTCGGGTTTTAATTTAATCATGATTCGAAAGACACGTGGCGCCATCCATTATCATAAGAACGTTATTGTTGTTTTTCTCGGGGAAAATACTTTTTTCGAGATGAAAGGTACCCTATGTCCGTTTCTGTACACCTGACAACGTATATGCAATATTTCAGGATGATCGGTTCAGTGGTTTAGGCATGAAAAGGTAACAAACAAACAAACTTACTTTCGCATAATTTATAATATTAGTTAGGATTAGGATAGTTAGGATGACGCACAACTAGATAATGCAGAATTGCCCAAGAGGTAGGCCGAACGCTGTGCTCACATAATTTGGAAGCTCATAGGCCGAGCTAATAGGGGTTGCGGTCTTTTCTGGTATTAGACCAGTACCCTCAGGAACATCTGGTAATCTTGGAGACTACAAAGAGAGAAAGGGTATGAGTGGGAGTTCAATCAATGAGAAGATGATCAGAAGACGGTATACATAAGGAGTTGATGTAACATGACAACTTGGGAGTCTCATGAGGTACATCACTGGAATTTGACTTGATCATTTGCTACTAAATAAGCTACCATACATACATAAACTCTCCCTCTTCCCATGGGGGTAGGCAGAAACTACAGAACGCCACCTGCTACGATCCTTACATACTCCTTTTGCCTCGTTTACGTTCATAAAATAATAAGCTACAAATAAAGTTGCTACTAAATAAGCTACATAAAACCAATTAATAGATAACCCCCCATCTGTGTTTTTTTTTACATACAGTAGGCGTGAAAGCAGTGTTAACAAATAATTACTAACCTAATTTGGGCTAAAATAAAATGAATTTTATCAATTGAAGTGTACTGTCCAAATCGATAATAAAAGCGCAGGAATGTTTTTTTATTTATTACACAGAAAGTAATTACTATTACAGACATAAGTAAGTACATAGACAAGCTAATAGAATTATGGTTGTCATGGACTCGCGGCAATTGGATTAGAACTTTTGGCGGAGTTTGTTGGGTTCTCGGCACGTGAAAGGCCTCGGGACCACGCACCTAGCATTCGATATACGTCCACTTCAATGCTACAAATTGATTTTGTGGCATCGTATTCGTGAAAAAATCGAACACCACATAGGTATCTACACTACATACGATAGAAAGTAACGAATATCGATGCACCGTATCGAACAGAAAACGAGCGAAAAAATGGCACCTGCATTTTTGCCACCTCTAGAGAAGTAGTTAAAATAAGGACTCTTTCTTAAGATTGTGTCTGTAATCAAAGCTACCAATCTTTGGTATAAAAACAATGTTCATTTCATTCCACTTAGTGCGACGTCCGAGTCAGGAAGAAACTTGAAAACATTCAAAATCAGGTTTTCTTACTTTCAAATCAAATTGAGTCTCCATGAGTTAGATTATTTTAATTAAAATTATTTGTCGTTCGGATGTCCACACTGTATGTAATACTTGGGTGTAAAGAGGTACTTTGAGCGGAACAATAAATTATTGAGTAATGTCATCTAAGTGCTGATCTTAAAACACGAAATCAATACTCAATATTTTGTATTGATTTCGTGTTTTAAGATCAGCACTCTCCTGTCTACTGTCTGTTTGTTGTCTAGCTTAATTCACAACCAATTCGTACAGTGGAATCAGTACATTCGACTTGCTTGCATTACATATTGGGTTTTTTGTTATAGCAAAAGGTGCAATGTCTAAAGATTGGAAATCCATGGGTCAGCGGACCCGCTCATATCCAAAATCCACGCGGTTAAGGCGGATGCGCCAATGTAGCCCGCGAAATTCAAATTTTCTTAATTTTTTTGCAATTTGGCGGCTGCTTAGTATAAAGCTGTATGGTGATCTAAATATGATTCGCGACCGTATCAAATATGGCTTTACAGAATTATAATCATTAGAATCAGCAATACAACTCCATAAGTTAGAATTGCCCTCAAATGTCATGATCTCATGAAATAGTCATTCAATAGGGTAATATGAACTTATAGAGAATTATTGCTGATTCTAATGATTATAATTCTGTAAAGCCATATTTGTAACGGTCGCAAATCATATTTTAATCAAAATCCAACCTGACAGTGACCTGCAAATTGCAAAAAACGTAACAAAATTTGAATTTCGCGGGCTACCCTTAAGTTCCCGCCTTAAAGCAAGTAATACTCATTCAGTATTCCTTCATATTAACATATTGTACCGTGCCTTATATTTCGATAAACGATGATGTCAAAACAGCTAACGCGAGTTTTTAGCTAATTGCATCCAAACGACGATTAGTTAACGATGATCATGCGCAAACTCTCACTGCGCATAACGAGCTTGCTTTAGTACACGTAGGTGGAGTGCACAGCACCATTGTTCAATGTTCATGTAAAGCGACACCGTGTTTGCGGTTCTTTACGCTTAACGCGCACGCTCCCGTCTCTGAATTCCACCAAGGCCTTATTGTCGCAAGAGACTAACCGCGGATAATGGGGGAACCGGTCGTGCCAGCTTTATGACGCATCGCTTACCTTATAATAAAATGCGCCTTCGTGTTGCTAAGCTGCGTAGTGTCCCGATGTTCGAATTGGAAGAGCCCCATGTCAAACGCGTAGATTGTATTGATATTTTTGTGTAAATGTATGAGAAATTAAAATTGATGATCGACTGTAATCAGCTTATCACGCAGCGGTTTTATTATAACGTATTCTTTTTGTTTCACTAAGGTCAGTCATATTAGTTACGGGGTTACTTCAGTGTCTCTCCGATATACCTACTATTCAGTACGTTCACCTGTTTACATTATCATACTATAAAATGAAATTTGATATACTTATAATTCGGAAAGTTATTGATTGGAATACGTGACACAAAGGACAATACCTAATTTGATGTTCGAGTTCACGATGGTCTCCTATTTTTTGAGGACCTAAGTAAACATGGTCGAATCAGATAGAATGTGACTCTCCTACCGACAAAATCTTCTTGTTTTAAAGGGCTCCATCCACGGACATCTTGTAGGCCAGACCTATTGGGATGGGCTGGCTTCATGACCATCCGTAATATCCGTATCCGCGTATCCGTTTGACGCAGAATGTGCACTTCGCAAAATGTGCACTTGCCGCAAAAAGTGCACTTCTCAATTTTGAGAAGTAACCAAACGGTTTTTATTTTGACCCATTGTGATAAAATTTACACTCATTTTGAGACGTGCTCATTTTGAGAATTGCTCATTTTGAAAAGTGCACATTTGCGAAGTGCACATTTTGCGAAGTTCACATTCTGCGTCAAACCCGTAAAAGTATCTATCTACCCTTCACCAACTGAATTTGTCGATAATATTGAGTTATGATTGCAATTTTTCACATTTAATATTTTCGCAGGTTCTGTTTTTTTTTTGTAAACAGCCTAATTTTATACTGGCTTCTAACTAACATACCGGAACATTTTAAAATTACCGTGAACTAAACATCCTAAATCTAGAATTACAGGAAAGTAGCACCACCAGACTGACCCACCTAATACTACTTACTGTACATAGCTCTAAATCATATTTCTTCGCGTATAACGGTTGGATAAAAAGAACAGCCACTTTGCTTTAGTAAAAGCTTAGTTAAGAGGCTTTCTTTCTTTACAATACGTATATGATGCCGCTTTTCTAATTATATCGCTGTGATTTATCTCTACCGGGATAAATCTGGGCGCATTTCCAAGAAAGGCCTTGGTTATGAGTATGACGCTAGTATTGTCGCAGAATTTGTAAAAAAAAACGTATACACGTAGATTGCGTAGGTTAATTTGATTTTGCTTTATACCCCTACAGGATTTAGCATAATGATTTTCTAAACAAAATTGCATTTAATTACTCATCTACAATAGAGATTGAGAAACAACTGTCTTGATTGGGTACATACTTAGAACACTTTCCTACTGCGAGCGCTAGTAACAATAAGCGACACTTTCCTACTGCGAGCGCTCGCTAGTAACAATAAGCGATGCTATGCACACTATGCACAAAGGACATGCGTGACTCCTATTTGTTGAAATACTTCTATTTGAATGACTAAATTATTCTATAAGTAATAATTATGAATTTTAGTTTAGGTACCTACATGATTTTTTACTTCACTTTGCCGAATTCGATGTAGAACATAATATTTTTATATCTTATCAGAATATTATGTGAAATATTTGTGATGGCATATTTTATTGTTTTATAGTATAATACCTATACAATGTTATTTTATTAATCATTTCAATCGTCACTTTATGACGATCACCTGGTTATCGACGGCACCTAAAAGCTATTAGTTTTAGTTGTGTAATTGTAATTCAAATTATGAAATCTAAGCTTGGTAGGTACTATGGTTTAAAACTGTTGACAACAAAATATATTAAACTTAAACACCTTCCATAAAGGCTCCCGCAGACTGGCGCAACGTGTCTCTAGTAGGTAGAACAATATCTATGAAAACTTAATAGAAATCATTGTTCTACCAGAATCGCCTCGCGCCTGACTTCGGGAGCCTTAATACGTTCCATGAATATGGACGAATTTGGGTTACAGCAAGCGTACCTACCACATCATCTCATCTCAAGTAGTTTCACTTGGGAAATAACCTTTATCCCTGCTACGACGTAAGTTAATTACGGAATGATTAGATATTTGATATCTCGGCTCAAAGGTTAGCGGTTATTATAAGTAGGTATTTACGAGTTGTCGTTTCAACTGTAAATAAAATAAAACAGCGATCCTTCGCACTTAAGCTCCGATGGCGGATCATACTCAAAACAATTGCACTGTTCTATTATATAAAAACAGAAGGATTTACAGAAGGTGACATTACAAACATACCTAGCTTGAGTAATACACAGCGGAAGATGATACTTGTAGATAAATAGTTATACCTACATATTTACCTATCTTAACTGTTTATCAAGTTATCAATAAGATTTCTTAACTAACGTCATTTAGGTATGTAGTTTCTACTCACGATAATATTTTGACAGTTGTAAAGTTCTACGTCAAATAGGTATCACAATGTTTTAACGATAATGTTATGTAAAAGTGTTGGTGATAAATTGTTACCTACCAATTTTTTTGGTAACCAACGAGGGCTCGGCTGGTTTTACTCTGCTATGCCGATTATCAGGAGCAGCATTGACAGTGTAAGTCCCTCGGCGTCGTAACATTATGTTTATAGAGTTTTCTGCACCACAAAAGGTCTTCCAAAAGAGGCACAGCACAGACTACTATCATTCTCATTGACCTTTTCACTGAATACTCTCGATATAATTATAAAATATGTATCACATCACATTCCACAAATCTGTACCAAGCACTGTTACTCACTGTATAATATTTGACACGCGTACGTAAGTAAGTATCGAACAAAACGACAGATTGTTTTCAAATTACTCGCGTACCGGATAGCTGCCGCAACGGCGCACCATTGAGGAAGTGGGTTAACGAACCAATTGGTAATTTTGCAACATGCACCGGCTCTGGCTACCACGTCGGTCGACTGTGACCGACCGTCGAGCGAAAGGCAACTCGAAAACCGAGAGTGCGTTGGCACGGTTCTTCCGCGAATGACAGGATGGTGCGGTCATGCCGACCGCGAGATAGCAAGATCGACGACAGTCACTGATAACGACCGATAACCGTGAACAATTGACTAATACCTAATAAGCTAAACGTGATACGCAGATGCAAATAAAACTTATCGACGCCCTATTTATTGCAGGTAATATAAAACACGAATCACTACCAGCATCATCATCATCATTTATTAATTAACGCAAAAAGGTGTGCTTTTCTGAATTTGATAAGTTTCCTCAATCATTAAACAATTCCTTTTGATAATGCTTGTAAACTTGTAACCAAAGAAATCCAAACTCAGGCTATCGAATGTTATTTACGCAAAAAAATAACAAAACAACGATCTAAAATAAAATTAAAATAAATAAATCTCGTTAGTAATAGCCACGAATCGTGTAGTCAAGGTTGAACATTATGTTCACTGACCAAATAAAAAAAAAAATTGTTCTAAGGTTATGTTACTAAAAATGCACAAGTGGCGGTTGTCTAATCTAAGTGTTAACCATGAAGGGCCCCACTACTTTGCGATTTTTTTAATCGCCAAAGGCGCAGCTTGCACGCTATGTGTCGCGTTGTCGGTGTTACAATTATTTGGTATTTTTTGTATTTAATCATAATACCTACGTGTTAGTAATGGCGCGCTAACAACTTTCATTGCCTGCAAGATTAATTAATCATAATTTTTTTAAATAAATACCTGCTTTTATCTGTCATGGGGATATTCAGTGTTATAAAACAAATTGTATCTCTAATCTTAATCTTCTATTTTTATCGTAAGTAATAACAATATTGGCACTTAATAAGATAATCTTGGTTCATTACTAAGCTACTAAGTTTTATGTAGTGTAATTGGCAAGATGCTCAGACTCAATATTATTTATTAGCTGTCAGAGGCACCATGTACACACGGCTACACATAAAGCTATACATTTCCAGTTTACGCTGATCTCGCACTCTACGGAAATCCTATATAATGCGAGATCAGCTTATACTGGAAACTTATAGCTTGATGTGTAGCCGTGTGTACCTATCTACCAAGCAGTCCATGAAGACAGAAAAGCTCTAAAATGATTAGGTAGGTATGATTCCTACAGAGCTCATACTTAAAAAGTTAAGTAAGTTCTTAAACAGCTTACATAATGATAATGTTATTAAATGTATTATGTAGGTTAAGAATTGATATCACGATTGCAAAATATAATGATTATATTATCTTAATAAAATATAACAGTCAAAAACAGATAAATTAGGGCTATGAATTGATTGAGTTAAATAATAATTCCTAACAAAAACTGCTGATCATTCAAGTACTAATTTCAATAGAACTAGACTTAAGACAATAGTTTTGTCTATCAAGAAAACTATTTTTTTATATTATTTTTTTATGTTAGCCTGCAGTTTGCCACGTCTGAGCGAAGGCCTCCCCCAAATCCGTTGAAGCATTCTACTTTAAAAAAAAATATTATTATTAAGAGTCTCTATTGCCCCACTGCAGGGCAAAGGCCTCTACTCTCTTTCCAATTCTCTCGATGTAAAGCGACTAAGAACCAGTCTTTGTTGAAGGAAGACCCTTTCAACGAGGACTGGTATTTAGTTACATTAAAAGAATTCCATCTATGGAGATCCACATGGGCCTGCCATAATGTCGCTTACGGCAAGCCCAAACACTCAAAGTATCCTAAAACTCTGAACAAAAATCTCAATATATAGCTATTTATCTTGATTTACCACATTACTACTCTTTGTAGAATAGAATATAGAATAGAATAGAATAGAATATTTATTTGCCAGAAACATGGTATGTTTACAAAGGTGTTCATAAAATTTTATAGTGCTACATGTCTCACCGTTTTAACGGTATGCAAAATCAATTTACAATTAGATAAAATCATTGAAGTGCATTAATTTTCAATTTACATTATGTAAGTACATTTAATTAATTTTTAAACATTATTTCAATTATTATATTATATATACTACACACACTGCCATTTATACCATGTCATTAAATAGAACAAAAAGTTTAACATAGTATCACATTACTTAAAATAATTACTGATGCCTGTATTTTGATGCCAGATCAAGAGTATAAAATTTACAGGGACATTTTACAAAAAGCTTGTGAATTGAGTAAAAACATTCCTGCAAGAGCCACTTCCGTAGTGCCGAACATAATTTTTTGAAGGGTAGTTGGGTAATTGACTTCGGCAAA
Organism: Griposia aprilina; assembly: GCA_916610205.1. Classification (NCBI taxonomy): domain Eukaryota; kingdom Metazoa; phylum Arthropoda; class Insecta; order Lepidoptera; family Noctuidae; genus Griposia; species Griposia aprilina. Next base: position 12,107,747 of record OU744297.1, on the reverse strand, counting down.
GCATTATAAATCAGGGGCGCCATGTAGACACAACCCTTGCGGAAGAGTTGCAACTTAGGAACAGGTATCTCGAAATCTAAATGTGCAGCTTTCCTTTTATTTGTATTATCCCTTCGTTTAAATAATGCAAGATTGGATCTCAGAAACTTGGCAACTTCAAAGATATATAAGCAGGGTACAGTCAAAAGGTTATGTGACTTAAATATAGGCCTACACGAATCAGACCATTCCATATAAAAAATTGCACGGATACACTTTTTTTGAGCAATGAAAATTCTATCTATTTCTGAGGAGTTTCCCCACACAACTATGCCATAGCGAATAACTGAAGAGACATAGGCATGATACACCATTATGGAAGTTTCTCTCGACGTTACATTTTTGACCTGTCTTAGCGCAAATACAAATTGGTTAATTTTCTTACACAGTGTCTCGATATGATTCTTCCATGTTAAGTACTCATCAAGTGTTACCCCAAGAAACCTTGTGTTATTAACCTGCTTTACGCTAATAGAATTATGAATATAATTATTATTAAATAGAATTTTGTTTGACTTCCATTTGCAGAAAAAACTGGTTTTTCTTGAAAACATTTAAGTTAGGAAAACTAAATTCGAACATGTTTCTTAACTACAGCATGCTATATTTTGTTTTGCCCAACTATAAATTAAAATGAAGTTTTTATTAGGCTTATTTATAGTGGTAAATACACGAAACCTGTTTTACATTCAATACATTATTGGATATCCCATACTTACAATAGTTATACAAAGAATATACCCATTAATGTACAAGGATAAAATGAGCTTATTGCTAAGTTATACCTCAGTGCTATTGTAATCACTACAGTGAACACACTCAAACTCAATGCATTTATTTCAAATAAACCAATTACAGGCACTTTTGAATTGTCAAGGCAAGGCACTTTCAGCTTAAGGCGAAAGTGTCAGGGTAGCCTGCGAAATTCAGTATCTGGGTGTATGTTGATCAAAATATGATTTGCGGCTGTAACTGTAATTTATTTATATAATTATAATCATAAAAATCATCAATCAATCTCTCTTAAGTTCATATTACCCTATTGAATGACTATTTCATGAAAGACCTTTGAGGCCAATTCTAACTTGAGGAGTTGTATTGCCAATTCCTGATTATAATTCTGTAAAGCCATATTTGTTATGGCCGCGAATCATTTTTTAATCAACATACAACCTGACACTGACCTGCAAATTACAAGAAACATTAGTAAATTTGAACTATGCAGGCTACATTAGCACATCCCCCTTAATCATAGTTTATTAAGAACCATTCCCACTGACTAGTAGCAAAAAATAATATTTGTAGTCAAGGTATAGCAATAATAAGAAAATATTATAAATTTGTGTGTCACTTGTCAGACATTTCAATAAGTATACTTTTATTCCCAATTATTGCTTATCAAAATGTATATGTCATAGAAAATTATGATCAAATTATATTTTTATGTATATCAACCACAGTTCATACCTAATTAAAATTCCTTCCATAATTTTGCCTCTCCACTTCTTTATAGCTTAGACCAATAATTTAGGAATAGCTTGTATTTTTAGACCTGAACATTAATTAAATGTGTTAATTGTGTTGAAGCTATAAAATATTGTAGCATGTTTTTGTTTAATATTAAAGAATAGGAACTGTTTTTTGTAAAGTTTACAATGTTGATGATCTTTTTATTTAAGTACTTAGGTAATGTAAACTCAATCTTCTTTTAGTACACTATATCATTCCTTGACAGTCAAGTTTGCTGATCAATAATCTGAAGCTAAACAATCAGAAGATTATGCTCTCTCTTTCTACATAGATACAATGGCATCTAACAGAATAACATTATGCAAATGAATTGGATCAGTCAGAACTGAATAAGTTCTTGACACTAAGATAGCAAGGACTGAGGAACTGATGTGGAACTGAACAGCATGATAGATAAGCCTTCACTCATGACATGACAGCTCTCCTTGAAACTATGGCCTTATCCTTGTACAGGAGGAGAACAATTACGTTCAAAATTCCATCAAGTAATTAATGGCTACTGGTTTTATACAAAAAACCCTAATTTATTACGTCATGATAGATAGCAAGTAACCTCAAAGACTCATTAGTAATTTCTATAAAACATGAATTCCCGTAACTAGGCGAGTTGTATGAAATGAATTCGAGATGATAGAAAACAAAAATCAGAACTAACAATTTCACGAAATATCCGAGAGTTAATCTAGAATACGACGCATTTCTCCTCCAATAGATATTTTGACACGATTTATCTGTCACACGCCAGGCATATGTGGCAGAGGCTAAGCACCGCCTGTGGCCATTTTTGTAATACTGCGGACATAAAATGCTGTCGATATTGATTAACTCACAAAATTTTGGTAAATTACGTGCTTCTAACTTGAGTTTGTGGCAGTTTGCAGCCATTTTTAAAATTGTCAGTATTGAAATACGTCACAGGCGTAAGAAATCACGATGGCCGACAAAAGAATGGTTAGGTGGTAGGTACTTACTACTGATTTTTACGCCTCCAAGAGGTGGTTTCGGTGGCTGATTATCGAAAGTCTTTCGAACGGATTTGCTGCCCTCGGCGAATGACGTGGTCCTAGGGCGTCCGCTCATTATTAGAGGTATAAAATAAACGGCCTTAGAATCCTGAACTTCATAGATGCTTCACATTTCTCGTTACCACCCTTGCACTCGCACTGAACTCACTTTGCCGACGAAATACAAGTTAAGGATGGTATAGTCAAAACAATATCACTAAGATACAATTGAAATCAAAATAAGACTGTCTTATTACGGTTTTACAATATCATTTTGTTAATTTTTCAAAATTTACATCACTAAAGTGTACGACAGATTTTAGTTTCTTCAGACTTGTACTCGCTCGTTCGGCTAGTTTCGGCATTCACTCGGACCTTCGATTACTGAACGTACGAAGGTGACGTCACGTAAACGCTTCACACCGCCACCTATTGGTAATTTGGTATCTCAGATTCCTTCCATGAGCTCATTCGGTAAAACAGTTGCGCCACAGATCACCATCAATGATAGATAAAAGTAAATAATGATATTCTCGACTGTGTTACCAAAAACAATTTTGTAATGTTTAGTAAGATTTCGCAAAAATAATAACATCACAGTTTCACACTTACGTTCACGATTGCAGTTTGTGATTAAGTAAATGGCTCCATGACACCAAGAACGAGTCATAGTCATAGTCATAGTCATTTATTCATTAACAAGTAACTTGTATCTGAATGTACACACAAAATTACAACACATGTTACACACAAAAGTTACACAATTACAGTATAAACAATAACATAAATTACATTTGAATTTCGTCTAAACTACATCAACAATTTACAAATAATAAATTTACATTACGTCAATAGAATTTAGATATTAAATTAAACAATATGGCTAACACCTCAAAATTTAAAATAATAACAATAAAATAATTAATTAAAGACAAATTAGCATAGATTGATAAAAATTATATTAAAATTACAGTGATACACAAAGTACTAAAGGTTGATTTGATATTGATTGAAAACCTCAAATCAGTCAAGTAGTTCTGTGTTAAACAATGCGGTGCAAACAAGCGAGAAAATTTATCTAAAGCCTAGTTTACATTATAGCATTACATGTTACTAAAGACCGAATTCTCAATTTAATGGTGGTCTGAAATCCTGCATAAAATGTTGCACCAATAACACATGCATAAGGTCCCTGGTACTGAGCATCTAATTTTTTTCTTCTTACAAACACTTATCATTCAACTGCAGTACCTACCTGATTGGACTCTCAATAAATGTTACTGTGACCATTGTTTTAGTAGGACTAGATACTCTTTGGGCTAGGTTTTTGGGGTCAGATCCTTCAATAACAACCTATTGCGTTACATTATGTAACACAGCAGGCTCCAATATATTCGAAACACTGGGTCTGTTTAAATACGATTTTTATTCAATGGGATTGATACATTGCGTGCAAATGGGCGATATTCATGCCGTATGAAAAATCGTTTCGCTGTAGGCCACGCAATGTATGTCAAGCGTTTATTTACTTCACTTGCGACTGTGGGAAGTTTTAATGAAGTTGAATACTTATGTACGCAGACGCTATCGCTCTCATGTCATGAGTAGTTGCGCGTGCGCCGCGTAGGAGGCGAGCGGTCCGCTAGCGGCTGTCATACCAGTACGATGTGATTTTAATCCACTGCACCACATCAAATGATACCAAGACCGACGTATCGCGACGCAGTTAGAAAAATGGAATGTTATACATCAGATAGCTGTGACAGTGACACCAGGGAGCAGAAAACCCTCGACCTGTCGAGCCAACTGTTGGAGACGAGCAGCCTATCATCGGAACTAAAAGGCATTGTTGACGAGAAGGATTGCGCAGAAAATTACGAGATAATACTCCTCTATAACAACAGGATAAAGGCACTGCCTGAGACGATAAACAGGTTTAGCAACTTGAAAATATTGGATGTGAGCAACAACAGGCTGACGATACTCCCTGATATCTTCAAACATTGTCAGCTAACATCGCTGATAGCAAAACATAATCAACTCACGAATGAATCGCTTCCCAAATCGTTTTTTAGTAATAAATGTTCGCTGCGCGAGCTTAATTTGAGCGGAAATCAGCTGAACTTCTTTCCAGAGCAAGTTTTAGATATAATATCTCTTAGGTATCTTTACTTAGGTGGTAACAACATAGTCAATATACCAAAGGACATATGGAAACTTAACAGGTGAATATGACTCATTTGTTTCCAAGTAAAAAATATCAAATCTATATTTGAAGGTAGGTACATTTTCAAAGAAACTACTACTAGTTGCGCCCATTACCATGTTTTGTGTACCTGTATTAACGGATTACTTATAATTATCTCTATGCTATGCTTCGCACTAACTTCCCATAATAACAATCGCGAATTTATAAACATTAAACATCGAAGCTCTTTGTCTAATCGCCTACCTATGGGTGATTGTAGACATACCTACCTACATATTTTACAATCAACGTCAGTAATTATTGTAATTAAACAAAACAACGTTTATTTCCCACTTAATTACAATTCAAAATGACGCCCTGTAAACTTTTAATATAATACAACTACCTATTCAATGAAAACATCTTGCAATACCAAGTGTTTGCCAAGTGTGTATGTGTGTTTATGCCTAAGATTTATTTAAAAAAGAAGACAATAAGGTACCTATGTCCATGTATAAAAATTATGTCTTCATTATCCGGTCTACGTCGCTGCCAGCAAATTTCGCATATCATGTCGAAACTGATATAATTTTTGTTATCAGTCTGTTCAAACAGACGAACGCTAACAGTTTCTCTGGGTATCAAAATGCTGTATCATGCCATTATGTGCAAAATGATAGCGCTACATCTCTGCCGACTGACGTGACGACATACTTATAGATAAAATAACTAAGTTTGTTATCGTTTATTCCGTGGCTAGACGTCGCAAAATGGCTAAAATATACCTATGTTAGGTATGAGTGATAAAATGAGAGGAGGCGAAACCAAATACTGAACATATTTTGAACTCTGGACTCTGGGATAAAATGAGGAATAGGCGATTTGACTGACGTAAAATCTCAACAACTTTTTATTCAATTCAGGAATTTCTCCTATTAGTGTAGTGGGCGAGTTTTCCCACAAAAAAAAATATCACATGCACAAATACCCAGCCCCGGAATAACTATCTGTAGGCCATACAAATATTTTGTTCCGTGCGAGAATCGAACTCGTGAACTAGAGCAAACGCCGATTGCTAACCACTGCGCCAAAAGTGCCTGAAACTATCGCTATCTACCTTTGCAGTTCGCTAGGTGACTACGTAGTAGCTACCGTAAGTAGGTAACCTATAGATATATTGTAGCCATAGTGTCGCCAAATTTTAAAACATGTCCAACTCATTTCCATTTTTGTATTTCGCTTTCCATCCAGTTTCTGTGGATTTAAACTAAAATGTGGTTTAGGGCGGCTGATAGTACTAGTCCGCCTCTGCCCCATTTGTTTTTATTATTTGTTAGAATTGCTATTTGCATATTATTGCAATACCGTCAATTAGCCAATAACTAGGTGGGTCTTCATTTCTACTGCAGTCGAATATAATTGAATAGTTGGGTGTTTAGGCAATTAGATATGTACCTACCTTGTCTCATACTCAGTCACCGAATCATACAAGTGATCCAAATTAAGCTATTACGAGTATTAGTAGATTTGTCCTTCCTAGGTAATCCTAATTTCTGTATCTTCTTCAACAGTTTGCAGATTCTATCAATAGGAGGTAACCAAATCATCGAAGTACCGGAGTCCGTTGGACACTTGACTGGGCTCCAGGCGTTAGTTTTGAGCGACAATCTAATAGAACAACTACCGGCGAGCATTGCTAGATTGAATCAACTACGCTCATTGTTGATCCACAAGAACAGATTGAAGACTTTGCCTACGCAAATAATCAAACTAAGATATTTGACCGAGGTGAGTAGGAAACCACTAACATTAACATCTATGGGATCTTTAATTGTCTTAATTGACATGTCCATAGATCAGAATTTACGATTAACTGTAGACGGATCTCTCTCTGGAGACCTAATTATGTGCGATTTTTGCTATTGTTATCTAAGTACAATAGTTAGATAGACATGCAGCCTGCAGGGGTAGTCCCCTGCAGGCTGCATATCTATCTTAGTTTAAGGCGGTACCCCGACCAAAACCTTGACATAGTGCGTTATTCAGAGGCTATTAACTTATTTACTATGGGTAATAAACTACATCTAAAAGCACAATATTAATGTTCGATATCCTATCATCACATTGCACGTTCTTATTTTTTTTTATGTGTTATAAATACATTTAAAATCTCCTTGTAAAAAAGTGACTAAAATATTTATATATTATTATTGATTGCATGCATCTTTTGCTAAAGGTGACGTTCTATTAATTTGAGGATAACACTAACGGATAGATAATTTAAATATCTAAATAATTCACGTTTTATTTTATTTCAAAACATCGCTGGTCTTGTTTTTTTTTTTTTGTGAATTTCATGGTAAATGAGCATGCGCAAGGAGCGAGACAGAGCGAAACTTAGCGACGGGACAGAGAAGGACCGAATGCTCCAGGTCGTTTGGTCGGGGAAGCGCCTTAAACAAAACATTAGGTGTAGGTAGAGATACTTACCTGTGTTTTTTGTTTTAAAGATTGTGCAATGTAGATAAGTGATAAATCCATGAGGTATTCTATTTATACGCAGCCTAACGCATTATATTCACCGATCGATATTGTCTGAATGACATACTTTAATCTTGTTATTTTACACAACAGGTGACTCACGGGTTATTTACACACATCCGTACAATAAATACAATACTTAAAACAAATGTCACAATAGAGCTGCTGAATATTATATTATTTTAAATAATATATTTATAGTAGGAAAGTATTTTTTAAATTGCTCGATCATATTATTAGTACCCGCCAATCATCTAAATTGTAATTACTAGGTACTCTACATCCACCCAATCAATTTATTTTAAACAGTTTATTGATGAACAATGAACATCTTACCAATCTATTCCTACCACCCATTTCGGTCGATGGCATACCTACGGCTCCCCCTGCCTAAAAGTCTTGCAGTTACACTCCTAGGACAAACATGAAGGTACTGCATAATGCAAACGCCTATAGCTCTAGGTCTATGCCTATACACCAACATTAAAATATAATTATTTTACAGTTGAGTCTTCGCGACAACCCGCTCGTAGTGAGGTTTGTCAGAGACATGACTTTGCAGCCGCCATCTTTACTGGAACTAGCTGGCCGAACTATCAAACTCCATGAGATCCCGATCCGGGCTGGCGAAGTGCCGTTCACCTTGATGAGATACCTCGGAGCTGCTCAATGCTGTGTTAATCCCAAATGCAAAGGTAACACCATACAGTATACTTAGTAATAGATGTTTAACATTTCGTGATAGGTTTTTTTTTAATTATTTGATTCGCTTATTTTTTGGTTTGTGATAAAAATAAGTAGCATTGTTTTTAATTTCAACAGTATCTGCGAATTAGGTAGGTACATGATAGGTTAGGTACCTAGCTAATCAATGGGCCTAAGCTCATGTGCTCCGTAACAACCACATGCGCCAAGGTAGCCCGCGAAATTCAAATTTTCTTACGTTTTTTTGCAATTTGCAGGTCATTATCAGGTTGTATGTTGATCTAAATATGATTGGCAGCCGTATCAAATATTTATTTATAGAATTATAAATACATGAAAATCATCAATACATCTCTCTAACTTCATATTAGGTTCCCTATTGAATGACTAAGTATTTCATGAAATTATGGCATTTGAGGCCAATTCTAACTTAAGGAGTTGTATTGCTGAGTCTAATGATTATAATTCTGTAAAGCCATATTTGTTACGGCCGCGAACCATATTTTAATCAACATACAACCTGACAGTGACCTGCAAATTGCGAAAAACATAAGAATTTTTGAATTTCGAGGGCTACCTGAGCGTATCCACGAGGCCAGTCGATGCTTTTATTATTATTGCACACATTCCGATAATACTTGAAGTAGGTGAATGTGCTCGCAATAGAATACGCTCGTGGAGAAAGCAAATGTATCATATCTTCGCGCTCCCATTACCGGGGCGCGAATGGCAGAGATATCTTGCAGTATGATAAGGAGACTTACAAGACGCCAGTATATTAATTTTTTAATTGGAGTTAAAATATATATTTTCTTTTCTAAAAAATATATTTTCATTTTGCTCCCAGTTGTGGTATTTATTATGCTCAAGTTGAAAGGTCATAAAAGAAGGTAGATACATTATTTAGGAAGAAATCTAGTTTTTAAATTGTAAAGGAAATCAATAAAATTATCGGATGCTAGTGATTAGGCAGGATGTCAGCTCTCAAGTAGAGACAAAATGGCCTTGCTGTTGCCTCCGTTAAATCGGTCACAATCAAGTTTATCTAGTGCAGTGTGGCTGAGGACTGCAGCGTTTATGTAAAACTACATGTTTTTAGGCTTCGTTCTGCAAATCTTATTGTCTTATAAGATTTAGCTTAAGTTTACTGTGACTGTTTTTAATCATACAAGCAGCTTGCTTGTTTTCACAAGAAAAACACTAATGTAAATCAAAGACTCTAACAAAAGAAAATCTGATTTCAGGTGTCTTCTTCGACAACCGCGTGGAGCATATAAAGTTCGTTGACTTCTGTGGAAAATACCGTATTCCGCTTCTGCAGTACCTGTGCAGTTCTAAGTGCATCACTGGAAGCTGGGAGAGTCGCGAGGTGGACTACAATTCTCATCCTCATATGATGAGAAAAGTTCTTCTGGGTTGACTATGAACAGGCTTATGTCAATTTTGTCCGTGGCCGTAAGAGTACTATACTATACATGGTGAGAACAATCTGGCCGGATATGTGCACATATACCCGAAATGATCCAACTCTTTAACAATTTGCTTCTAAGAGTAAGTAAAATCAATCTTGAGGCCATAACAAAGTAAGAATTTAGTTCAGATCAGACAGATCTGTATATAGAACTGATATTGTATGGTAGCCTTTAAATTTCGTAGTAAGTACAACTAAGTTCAACATGAATAAAAGCTGAACAAATTAGACATGTAATTAATTAATTATGGCATGCTTATATATATTTTTAGTTATTTTTATATCATTCCAAACTTTATTCTGTTAATTATCTCAAATTGAAAGTAATTTTTTAAAATTTTATAATGATTCCAGATACATACTTAATAAGAACTTAGTTGAATATTGTCTTGCTTGTAAGATTATATCAGTAATAATACCTAAGAAAATATGTTTGTTATTTGATTGTTATTGTTTATTCTGCTATGATATTTAATGTTGTTTCAAGTTTCCAAAATCCTAATGCCCAGACTCATAAGTTTAAGAAATCAATGTAACTAATATTTTGAGTGAACTACTTTATTACAACAATGGCATTCACTTCGTTTTAGAATTGTATATTGGTAATCAGGTTGTGCAATTCTGTATTGGTGAATAATATTTTGGGACCATTACCATAATGATTATTTTATCCCTAAGCACTTGTAAGTTGTATGTGCCAATATGTGATACATATTTTAGTAACCAGTTATATTGAAATAAAATATTATATTTTTATAAACTACTTTAATTATACTTTCTCCTAATAACAAACCTTTTAGTTGTTTTCTTGTAAAAATTTCCTTCTCTCTTCTTTGCCTCTACTTATGGCAGCTTTAAATAATTTACAGTATAGTTCTATGGCGGCTGGAGTGTCATCGTTGCCTGGGACTGGATAGGTGATCAGGTTGGGGTTACAGTTTGTGTCAACCACACCAATAGTTGGTATCAACATTTTCGCACTGTCTCTAACAGCTGTATGTTGGTTCAGAATATTATTCTGTGTGTTTAAAAATATACATAAGTCAGGCAACCTTGTGACTGCACCAAATTGATGATTTGCGTTTGTAAAGATACCTCCTCTCCAGAATCTTGTGTGTGCATATTCTCCACATTCTTGTGCAGCTCTTTCAACCAAGTGGGAGTTTAGGGCATTTCTGTTAAAGAAACAAATGATCCCTCCTCTATATGCAATATGTGCTGTAAAGTTAAGTGCTTTCCGTAAATGTTCTGCAGTTATGTCTAAATCAAATATTAAATGACCAAGCCTGGATCCATAAATGTATGGTCTCATGTAATCATTTAGTGAACCCTCCTTGTGCCCATAATGAACTCTTGCATCAAATAAATCTTTGACTGTAAATAAGTTATGGACACTAAAGTAATCTGGATGCTCCAAAATCTGTTTCTTGGCCACTAGATCTGAAAATAAAATGAAATCTGGCATGAGTTACCCAACTCATTGGAAATACTACATATTGTAAGAGTGTTTTACTTTAGGGCCTTCATAGAGACTAAATAGTCAGCCTATCTACTCATTACAGTGAATTTAGGTACCACTTAAATTTAAAAAAATAGTTACTAAAATGTAAGAAACCTATACACAAGCATACCTACGAAAACTTTAGCGAAATGGGTAGCCAACTAATGCAGGCATCCATCCTTGCTCTTCACAACTTTGATTCAAGTATAGACCAATTATGTAAAAAACTTTATACTGTTCGTTCCTACACATTAATACTGTAATAGCTGTTAACAGCCTATTAATTTAATAGGAACTAAGTGAAAAACCATTTACAGAGGTTAGTATTAAAAAGTAATAATTACCTTCAGATACAGCCGATGCAGGTGATGCAACAGGTTCTGTGGCAGTCGAATTGTATCGTACCAAAGGCACAGTACGAATAAGCGCACGGTGCTCTGAAAAACACAGATATTTTAATAATTTAAAGTTGTACATGAAACAGGCGAAGTTAAAGTATTTCTATAGAAAAAATATTAATTGCTTTTCCAACAAACACTTACTTATACAATTTGAAAACATATTAGTAGTTCTCGCTTAGGTACTTCTCAGTAAGTATTTTGTTAGGATTCTCATAAATTATAACGTTTTGAAATAAAATAACAAAATAACAACTGTCAGCTGAAATGGACAGAAAGAGGTTATAAAACAGATTACTAAGAATATTTAGAAAAATATAACATCAGTGGTTGTCAATTTTAAATTCGACTAATAGTTGAAAGTTTTAGAACATCACAAGGACATCTCTACAAAAAAAAAACAAAAGCCAAAAGACTAGGGTCCAGATCTACAATTCAATGTGCTAAAATTCTGATGAATTGCTTATGATATACTAGCTTTTGCCCGCGACAGCACCCGCGTGGAGGTCAGAAATTACCCCACGGGTACGTTCTAAATACGGATAAAAGTATTCTATGTCCTAAGCCAGGTCATAGCCTATCCGTAATATATACGGCTTTTCATCCAAATCGTTTCAGCCATTATGACTTGAAAAGACAGACTATAAAACCTAACTTAAAAATAATAATTTATTAAGTAGTTTTGTTTTCATAATTCTTATAGCTAGTGTCACTTGTGGGATCACGACAAATGTAATGGTACCTCATTTGTTAAGAAATCCATTTAGTGGTTTAGGCGTGAACAGGTAAAAACAAACAGACTTATTGCGAATATATATTATTAGTATGGATTCGTAACAGGATTGCAGATTGACAATGTCATTGTCACTGTATTGTCAATTTTAGGCAAATGTCACGTTGTTTGTGAAATGAAATGCAAAACCTGTGTTTTAGATTATAATATTCATACAATAAAGAAATTAATATTGTGTGTGCACTATACTGTAGTATAGAAACTTTTTCCGACATGACTCCAAAAAATATCCAAGATGTTGACTTATACGCCGTGCTCGACGTTCCAATAACTGCTACAGAATCAGAGGTATTTGTATTCCGATTATCTTTTCCCTAATAGCAATATTATCAATTTCTTTTACATCCATAGCTTCTCTCGCCTCCCTTTTTTGTTTTAATATTGATTATTGTTTTCAGATCAAAAAAGCCTACCGAAAGAAAGCATTGAAATGCCATCCTGATAAAAACCCTGACGATCCTAAAGCTGCCGAGACTTTCCACGCATTATCGCAAGCATTAGAAATATTAACAGATGTATCTGCTAGGGCCGCATATGACAAAGTACTTAAAGCTAAGGCTGCAGCAAAACTTCGGCATCAAGAGTTAGATAGTAAGAGGCAAAAACTAAAGGAGGATTTGGAAAGGCGGGAAAGAGAAGCCGAGTCGGGCACTTCTAACTTGACAGATGAACAAAAACTAGCTGCAGAAATTGAGAGACTGCAGAGAGAAGGCAACAGGCTATTAATACAAGAGCAGCAAAGAATGAAAGAGGAAATACGAAAAACTATGGGTCTCATGACTCAGCCTGTATGGGATTCCAGTCTCAATAGAATTAAGATAAAATGGAAAGCAGACAGGACTGACTCAAGCAATGGTGGTTATGATGAAGCTACTCTTAGAAGATTCTTGAAGAAGTATGGTGATATTGTAGCCTTAATTTTATCTCCAAAGAAAAAAGGGAGTGCATTGGTGGAATTTGCAAGTAAAGAAGCATCAGAACTGGCTCTAGAACTTGAGAAAGGTAAATAGTTAACTCCTTAGAGTAATTACCCTATTAATTCTATGGTTAGCTCTATTATTTTTTGTGTAAAACTCAAGTGGAATTATTGTTTTTAAAACTTTCAACCTTTGTATCATACATATACAAACTCATACCTTCCCATGGGGAAACTATGGAATGCTAAGACGGAATGCCACCTGCTACAATCTTTACATACTCCTTTCGCTTTGTTTACCTTTTTGGATCTGTACTGCATAATTTAAAGTCTGTGCTTTTAATAATTTTGATTTAATTTTCAGGTTTGCCAGATAACCCTTTAGAATTAAAATGGGTAAATGAGAGACCAGTATTAACAACTAAGAAGGAGGTTACTGGCCCATCAGTGATCTCAGATAGAGATTATGAATCTGTAGTTCTTACAAAAATGAGACAAGCAGCAGAAAGACAAAAAATAATAGAGGAAATGTTGAAAGAAGAGAACAAATCATAAAAAAAATATTAATGATAAAGATCATAAATTTTTACAATGTTAATTTGGTTGTTTTAATTACTATTTAACTTGAAAATTCCTTGATTTAAATTTTTAATTGTATTGTTAGCCAGTAATTGGGTTGTAAAGGTCAGATAGGCAGTTGCTCCATGTAAAATACTGGTATTCAGCTGCATTCGGTTACACTGGAAGCTGACCCCATCATAGTTGCATAAAGGCTAGGCAGATTAAATTGTATGAATAATAAGCGTGGGCAAAGTGTATCATTTTTGTGATTGGAACATTTGCATCTGGATCACTGAAATGCATTTGGATCATTTGGCTCATCGGCTCAAAGGATATAAAATACAGAATATTACATATACACTTACAAACGATAACTTGTTATTTCAAGCATTTTATGCAAAAAACTAATGTATTGTATTCAATTTTATATGTAAGCGCCTTAGTGCTCATTTTTACGTATATGGATGACGACAGTGAAACACAGAGTGATACACATCTCATTTGGGATCTGTTTCTGACTTGTATAGATTGTAATATCTCACCAGCTCACTCGCGACTCGTGAGTCAGTAGTGACTCAGTGTGTTAGTCTCCCTCTCTCGCTCACTGCTCAGTCGTCTCGCAAGCGACGCGTCGCGCGGAAAGAGCACAGAGCAAAATAATGTTTCAGATCCAAATAATCCATTTGAAACGTTGTTACTGAACCAATCTTTTGAATCACTTCAATGGTCCGGATCAGTGAGTCGGTTCCGTAGAGTTACACACGCCAAATGAGTTTTTTTTTTATAACATCACGCCTGTATTCCCCGAAGGGTTAGGCAGAGGTGTACCTATAGTACACCTACATTTCGCCAGTTATGTTTAAGTCCCATGTAATAGGGGGCGAGCCTATTGCCATCAACCAAGCACAAATCCTGACTCCGGGCTGCTACTGAGAAATTCCAGATGGAAAAACTCAATAACACTGCTCGACCCAGGAATCGAACCCGAGACCTCATGCTCAGCAGTAACGCTTTCGACCACTAGACCAACGAGGCAGTCTAATCTAATCATCAGCCTAATGAGTAATCTCATACAATTAAGGCTGCCAATCAGTAAAGTACTACCACAACCATCATACTAGTTACTGGGTTACCGGCTAAATTCAAAAGAAAATAGAGTTCATATATATCAATGTATTTTAAAAAAATAGGTTAGCACTCAGGGACATCACATAAAAATAATCTCATTAATTAAATTGACAAGTATAAATTGGAAGACTGACACTTGAATTGCATTGACATGTGCTAAGATATACTTGTCAATTACAATTAATTATTGATTATTTTTAAGCAATGTACTTGAAAGCGGCAGTTAATCCTTATTTTTAACAGGATCAAAAAGTTTCCATTCCTTAAGAAACTCCAATACTTTTTTCCTCTGTACATCGCCATACTCTTTCTGTGGTTTCCTCCATAAGGCGTGATCTAAATCCAAAATCCCAGCAATAACTTCCTGAAAAACCAATGATTGTTTCAACATTAAGTATGAAATGTTTACTTTTTAACTTGTAACCAAAATGTGGGCATTTTGCTTACTAAACATAAAGGTTTTTATTGTTAGACATATTTACCTCAGCAAAGGTTGTTGGAAACAGTTGTTGATCCTCAATAACATGAGCATAGCCAGGATCCATGCCGAAATCTACCCAGAAATATGGTAATCCTTTTGGTATTCCTCTTCTTATATTTTTTCCTTTTAAGTCCACAACTTTTTTATTCATAGACCATTCTGCTTCACACTCTAGTAAGGCCTTTTTGAAATAGATAGCAGCCATGTCACCTACATCTCTAGGTAGAGGCACACAGTTTATCGTCATATGTGGGTGTTTATGTAATTTTGTTGCTGTTTCATAAAACACTACATCCATACCTTGAGAATTGTAGAACTGTGTTAGAGCTTTTCTATAATTCTGAAAAAGAATAACCTTTTTATAACCACTTCTGTTGTAAATAATATAATAGTTACTTATTATGTCTTTACAGAAACACTTACCATTATTTCCTCCCAAACATCTTCATCTATGGCTGTTACACAAGTAGCATGCTGAATGGTAGTTATTATACACTGATCTTTAACAATAGACTTTCTCGCAGGCAGTGCTACATATACTTTGTTTCCACAGCTAACCATGAGATGCTTCAACATGTTCTTAGAATCTATACAATGTTCACATCCTTCTAAAGTTTTTTCCATTTTAACATGCTGGCTGATAGCTAGCTGTTTCTCGTTTTCATTTTCCTTTGCAGCATCTTTGTTTCTTGATATTTTATCCATGAAAATGTCTTCAATATCGTCATTAGGATTTTTATGTTTAGCAGCCAGTTTGGCAAACTCTGCCTCATCATTATAATTATTTCCATATTTTTCTTGTTGAAACTGAAATAGAATAAGAATTACACCCATTGTCACAAAATTATTACTAGACTAAACCATTGCAAATATTATATTATCTATATCAAAACTAATATTATAAAGAGAAAAGATTTGATTTTTTGTATTTTTGTTTGTTATGCTTTCACGCTAAAATGGCTGAACGGATTTGTATGAAATTCAGCACATGGGTAGACCATGACTCGGATTAGGACATAGGATACTTTTTACCCAGATATTCCCATGGGATCGAGACTTTTGCGGTTGAAACCGCAGGGCGCAGCTAGTATGAAAATAAACTTACCATTTGTGCCAAATCATACTTGTCATCATCACCAAAGTACTTTGTCCTCTCACCAGAAGTATGAGTTTCTGCCTTTCTCTTACCACTCTTACTCCTTGGGTCTCCCTTTTCACTGCTAGCAAGTGGCCTACTGTTGCCAGACATGCTTGTAGATATCAACATTACTCTGTCATCCTCATCTTCTTTACCAGCATCAGGATTCTGCTTCCTGTATTCCCTTGCAGCTTCCAACTTAGATTTAAGATCAGTAACAAGTTTTTCATCTCCAAGTATTTCAGCTTTTACAATCTTAGCAGCCAATTTATTTAATTTGTCATCACTCAGATATTTACTATCTTCTGGTTTTTCTTGAGCAGGTATTTTTTCAGTGTGCTTCTCTTTTGATACAGGTACAGAAAGTACTTCTTTTGCTTCTCTCTCTGTATCATGTCTTCTTTCAATATTTTCACTTGCTTTTCTCCAGTTATTGGACTTTCTGTATGAATCTCTGTCGGAATCTCTTCTACTACTATAATGTTCTCTGGGCTTTTCATATGAACTTCTGCTTGAGTTTCTGTCAGAGGTGCTTGGCCTGAAACTTCTAGACCTCGAATAATAGTTGTCATCATCATCATCAGAAGGTTTAACAAATGGTCTAGATTTCCGGAAGGTTTCTGGTGTCTGCGGTATACCTGTTCCGCCATTTTTCCAATATGGATTTAGTTCTCTACTACTAGTTCCTGGATTGTATGAATCAATGTTCTTTTTTTCTTTTTCTTCTCTCTTTGGCCTGATGTCTTCTTTTGTGTATGTCTTC
This sequence comes from Griposia aprilina, assembly GCA_916610205.1. Taxonomy (NCBI): domain Eukaryota; kingdom Metazoa; phylum Arthropoda; class Insecta; order Lepidoptera; family Noctuidae; genus Griposia; species Griposia aprilina. The sequence continues at coordinate 12,090,590 of OU744297.1, read as the reverse complement.
AGCATACCAGTCATTGACATCCAGTCTTCTCTCTGTGCTTCATTGGTTTTTCTTGTTTCTTGTTCTACCCATTCGTCAGATTCTGAACCACTTGAGCTTGATGACTGTAAATTAAAGTTCAGTAAGGAGTTATTAAAAATAACAAATTTAAAGCAAATAGAAAATCTGTGATATTCTGATGAGAATATAGTTATGAAAAATATTGTAATGAATGTAAAATAAACATACACTCGGCGTACGCCGTTTGCTTTTTCTTTCGCGATCTTTGGATTTATTATGCTTGCTTTTCTTCCGTTTTTCTTTCATGATACGGTACTCAATCAATTATACCGTTCCGTTTTACAATATTAATCGGAATAAACAAACACACAAAGCCAATGAATGATTTTGTAGGTTGGATCAACTTGGATCCCAATCTGTCTGTCAGTGTCACAGTCATTTGTCAGAATCGATTGTCAGTTAAATGTTGCCATTTTGCCAATATAATTTAATGAAGATGAAAATGATGCCTGAAAAAGAAAAAGTTTTTTTATGGCCTGGTTGCTAAGACCTTTTAGCCAAGTCTCTAATTAATTAAAGAAAAGGTTGAACTAAAAGATTTAATATAGATGCCATAGAAAGGTAATGATGGTCCATACGCTTGACACTTGTCGCAAAGTAGAAACGCACAAGCAAGTGAATGCAATGCATCGCTGATCGCAAGCACTTGCGCAAGGATCCTGATTTTATGTACAAAAAAACCGACGATCCGATGGAGAGTCGGTTCAGAAAATAGAGGCATTTGCCTATCTATTCTAATAACTCATTTTATCGACAGCTGTTGTTTAACAAATATTTACTTTGGTGCATCACTATGCTTTACTTCATGGTTGCTTTTTGCTTTGCTTTGCTGTGGTTGTTTTTCGTTCGTTGTTAGTTGCTGTCGTTTATCGTATAAAAACAGCTATTCTGCTGAATTTCATACTCTTACCGTGTAAAACTACAGTTTTTCTTTGCAATATAGTAATTCCTAAATAAATTACAGTCTTTTTATCTTTGCCAAGGATGTGGGGTGTTTAATATCATTACGTTAATTTAATTTGTTGTGATACGTACCTGTGTAGAGCATGGATGCTTGCTGAGGAATGTTGGAATACGCTGTTGATTTAGTATTCTGTGTGTGTTCTTAACTACTTTAAGGAGTACGCACCTCGAAAGTAACTGTGAGTTGTTTTTGTTGTAATACATAAAAGCGTAGCAAAGTAGCCGTGTCGAATTGACTGTCGATTGGTGTTATCATAAAAGAAAGTATCGGTAATCGGTAAGCTTTCTTTTTCATTAGTATCGTTACTTAGAATGATAAAGTAGTGTTAATTTCAGCAATTAGAATAGCCCGTAAACATTGAGTTGCCGTAGTGATGCATGTTTTGTTTGCAGTGTACAGCACACTATGTTTTCTAAGAAAAAGAAAAAGCCTCTGATTTCGCCGCCAAGTAATTTTGAACACAGAGTACACACGGGCTTCGATAAACGAGAGGGAAAGTTTGTTGGACTTCCTTTGCAATGGGCTTCACTTGTAGGTAATAACCAGGTATGTACTTGTCATTTCCACTATTTGTGAGCCACTTTAGAATGAACACTGTAATATCTTTTTAATATCCCTCAAATGTAGTGACACATTAGTGTAATCTTGTTGTTGTCACACATAAATCTATTCACACTATTTAAGGACTTATGCCTAGAAAGATGACCAATTAGATAATAGTGTAATTGTAAGAGTTATATATTATGTGCTAAATAACACTATTTGCATCTATTACAGATATTAAAATCAACAAACAGACCGCTACCTCTGGTAGACCCATCAGAAATTACACCCACCGAAATACTAGATCTAAAAACTATAGTAAGAGGTGACCATAGAACCACCTCAGTATCATCAATAGCACGGCCCTTACCTTCAAACATACAACCACAACTACCTGTGCAGAATGGAGTTGTGTTGCCAAAGACATCAAATGTTGCCAGGTCTAACTCTTTAAGGAGTTCAAGCCCACCGAGAATCAGAAGAGACTTGAGGAGTCAGCCTAATGTTCCTCCTTCTGTACCTGAAGAGTCACCGCCCGTGCCACCTGCCCCACAGCAATACCTGAGCTTGAGACGAGAACACAGCAACTATACATTGAACAAACCTATTGCTGAGTCCCCTGTAGAATGGAGCCAGCATGCACATGAGGCTACTATCAGACAAGTACCAGAAATTAATGATAATCATCATGCACCAATGACTTATCAGAACATACAGAATGCAAATGTGCCTTATCAACATAATCATCCACCACAACCAATGACTCATGGACCTCATGGACTCAATGGAAACAATATTAACATGGGTAAGATATTTTATTCAAGTAATTGTTATTAGAGTAGATTTTTGTAGGACTACCAAGTCCTACAAAAAGCATTGCAATTATAAAGACTTACATACATACATAAACTCATGCCTTCTTCCCATGGGGGTAGGCAGAAACTACAGAATGCCACCTGCTACTATCCTTACATACTCCTTTTGCCTCGTTTACGTTCATACATCTGGTCATACACGCACGCCGGTTGTAAGTACTACGCACCTGACCTTTCTGAAGAACATCACCTATAAGGTCACTATATGTCTTCCTAGGGCGCCCCGTAAAGACAAAAAGACTTCTTTAGCTTTAAACACTCACTAGGGCCAGTAAGGCCTATTTTCAGTCTTTATTATTAGTATTTATAAGCCTGACATGATAAATGATAATAGATGTGAACAAACATGCAGTTGTATTTTAAAGCATGGATTCATTTGCATTTGAATAATCTAGATGCTTAGAATTATTGCAAGCCATTGTTACACAATGATATTTATTCTCCAGGGAATATAGATGTAAATAGTCTTACATTCAAATTAATTATTTCATAGCAGTCATAATCTGCATGTTGTAGTATCATATAAAAAAAATAGAAATCATTTTGAACTTTTTTGCCAGTAACAAAACTACATCTTTATGTAATCTAGGTTTAATCACCTATGTTAAATAATATCTACCACAACAAACAAAACTGGCTCTGAACAAAATAAAATTAGTCATGAAACTTGAAAATATCTTTGCAACAATAAACTATCACCTCAAATTTCATGCCACACAAAGTTAGACTTTATGTATGCGTCGCCCTTCGCACTCACACAAACGCAGTGCGCCTCTACATAGAATTTTAGGTAGATGTTGGGAATGAGTCACCTGAGTTCCTTCATAAATTCTCCCCGATTATTGCCGAGTATACGCGCGCGCATTTTGTGACTTGTGTAGAAAGATGTGTTGTTAGAGAATTTGATCAGTTTTATTTTTAGCTATATTTCAGAATGACTATTAATTTAAGGATGTACTCCATCTGCCGAGCGTTTTAACGTTAGACCAGCACCCAAATTGGATAACACACTTTCAATCATTTTGAAGGATAATTGACTAATCCATTGCTTCATAACATTGTCTGCTCAACAATGTAAATAACGCATTTAATGTCGTTGAACTGTCAAAACAAAAGCAATTTCTACTGATAATGTGTCACGCAATTACCCCGCAGACAACAATAGATTCGATCGATTCCGTTATACGGTTTTAAATCGCTCAGTAGATAATTTTGAAATATTTCGTTTTCACTTCTTTAATCTAAACTCTGGAAAATAGAAGGTTTGGCTCTAGTACTAGACACAAAAAAAAAATAGAGATTAATTTATTTATTGAAAATGGTTTATACATGTCCAGGTGACGCGTACGGAGTGTCGCGTGCGCAAGGTGCCCCGGGCGCGGCGACTCACCTGCCGCTCGCTGCCTCCAAACACGAACTGCGATTGACGCATGAACAGGTATCCAACGAGTTATGTTATGTAATATAGCCATATAGAGCTAATTATCTCGTGGCAGCCATACCACTGACTACAAAATAAGTAAAATTATTTATCATTGAATACAAGTACAACATTTTATGCAACATTCTCGTAAATATAGAAATCTTTACCTAAAAAACAAACAGAAAATAAAATATCTGTCCGTTATCATTATGACCCCTTTTTCGATGTTTAAAAAGAGGGCAAAAGATAAACTAGTGGATAGAGTTCGCGCAGTATCGCGCTTGATATCCGACACCTATCTATTTAGCTCACATTCATTGACTTAAATACAGGTTTCCTTCATGACGACACCCTCTTTGTTCCCGAGCTAGTTGCAACTTATACCTACATATTATTAAATATATCTTCTTAGCATTGTATTATTGGAGTTCCATGGAATCTGATACAGATATCAAGTCGCCATATTTGCATTATTAAATCTCTGGTTTCTTATTTTATCTTTCTGGGCGGTAAGACGACGAACCGAGATTTTGCTACATGAATCGGCCTGATTTATCATCTTAAAACTGCAGTGAGAATTGCAGCAGTACGTTTTTTTTCTTTCATTGTTTGATAATAATTACTTACTATCCCAGTAATATAAAAATATTCACATCTCTTATATACAATGCATACATCATTCTGAAAAATATTGCCTTTAGCGCTAAGACCGCCATTTTTTTCATGTTTTGATGTTGTGTTCTGATATAATTATAATTAACTAGCTTCTGCCACCGACTTCGTCTGCGTGAAATTTTCTTGTTCCTCCGACTCATCCCGTCGAATCGCATCGCCTGCCCGCGCCATTACTTCGTTTTCGCTTAGCGTTATTTCTGACTTTTTTCCTATTTGCTCGGCTCCTTAGGGTCTTAGCGTAATGTTAAATAGCCTATAGCCCTCCTCAAAAATTGGGCTATCAAGTGCAATTTTTTTTTTTTCAAATCCGACCATTAGTTGCAGAGATTACCAACTACATACAAATTTACAAACAAACAAACAAATACATCTTTATAATATTATAGTACAGAATTAGATGATACAAAATATTGTCAAACATTTTAAAAGAGTACTTAACTGTGAAGTTTCTTGGGCATTGTTTTCCATACGAAACTACGTTTTGGAAGGGGAACCTGTTTTTTTTTTTTTTGTAATTTTTCCTTTGGATGGCCTACTTGAAATCGATGATTTGACTTTGACTATCTCGTCAGTGTATAATAAAGGATATCAATCTGTCTGTTATCTCTATAAAAATGATTTAATTCGCCAGTTCCGCGCGGCCCTGCGCCTGGTGGTTAGCGAGGGCGACCCTCGCGCCACGCTGAGCGGGTTCAGTAAGATCGGCGAGGGCAGCACGGGCGTCGTGTGCGCCGCCACGGACACGCGCACGCGCCGTCGGGTCGCCGTCAAGATGATGAACTTGAGGAAGCAGCAGAGGAGAGAACTGTTGTTCAATGAAGTTGTAAGTTCTTTTGTATTTTCTTTGACTGCCGGAGAAGATATAGACTGAAATAACAAAACAGTGGGTGGGTTACAACAGCAAACGGTAACGCGTCAGGCCCCGGAGGAAATAGCGGGGCAAACTTGACTCTTTTCTTTCTTAAGCATACGTCACAAAAAGTAAAAGACAATAACCGCCATTCTCCCCGAGTGGAGGCGAGGTATCCATGAGTTATTCGTCACGAATGGAAAAAGATTTTAGAAGGCTTTTTTGCCTTTGTTAAAGAAAAGCTTACTAGAAAATATTTGTAAATTTTACTTAAATAATTACCTAAGTATTATTAAAGTAAAATTATTTGCATGCCCTAAACAGGCAGAATATGGACTGTGCATAAACCACCAACTTTTGCAACTGTATTCTCAGCTAATAAAATTATTCTAATTCTTTTAAAATTCGTTCTCCAGGTTATAATGCGCGACTACCCTCACCCGAACATCGTAGAGATGCACGCGTCGTACTTAGTGGGCGACGAACTGTGGGTGGTCATGGAGTACATGGCGGGCGGCGCGCTCACCGACATCGTGACGAGGGCACGGATGGACCCTGAACAAATCGCAACCGTCTGCAAACAGTGCTTGAAGGTAAGACACAGTTTTATTACAATCCGAGTAGGGCTAAGAACGGTTACATATAGGCTTATCAGCGCGTATACTGTCGAAAAACGCTCTTATACGCGCAAAAAATTGCCAGTCTATTACCACTCTAAGGTCGAAGGCGAATAATCTAATATTAAACAGCACCTGGCAACTTATGAGGCAAATCTACTAAACAGTTAGTTAAACTGAACTTAACATAGTTATTACATGTGGTTATGGTATGCACCTGTATTAATACTACCCATATTAATTAAATGTTAAACAAACTTACCTAAGTTAAGTTTGACCATAATTTGACATCGTCGCTGATTCCTCGAGATTTACATAATAATTAACCAGGTCTAAATTCCTTAGACCAGTGGAGCGATCGCCGGGCGATTAATTTTGGGAGGGCTATTTTATCTTAATTAATTCTAACGTCGGGATTGCTTGCAAAAGCAGGGGCCCAATCTTCCTTTGCTGCTGGATTTGTAAATCTCTTGGATGCGGCAACTCATATAATTATGGTCAAACTTCACAGGTAAGTTTTTTAACCTTTAATTACACTTCGTCTCTGTATCTTCAAGCTTTACGTAATTCACCAGCTAGATGTTTATAGTTTTAGATAAATAGCAACTAGGATTTGTAAATTTTTAGAACATAAGTTTATTGTGGTATCACCAAATCAGTTAAGTGTTAGTATAAAACAAAATATTTAATATTTATATTATGATTCGCTTTCCGAATGCTTAAGAATTACTAGACCAGCCTTTGAATTGCATCAATAGAAGCAACACGACCAACTGCTGAAGTAGTCGCGTAGCGCGTGCTATAAATATCACAGCAATTTAATTTGAAAAGAATGTAGTAATAAGAGAGTGCTTGTCTGCAAGGAGTTGCAGAAACACGAATATTTATATTATAGAGCTGGGATATGAATGATAACGTCAGGCGACAGTACAAGCAGAATACTAGCTTTATTGTTTAATCTTAGGACTTATTTTCAAGTCTATACGATTTTTATTCTGCTTGAATATTTTCAAGCAGAATAAAAATAAACAACTAAAAAGTTCAAAACAAGCTGATTAGCTTGTTTTGAACTTTTTAGTTGCAATCTGGTTTTTTGATTGATCTCTATAAAATGTATTCGAAGCCTAGTACATCTTTCATAGCCTAGCAAGGAGAGCAGCACGTCACCCACTTGATTGTAGAGATTAAATAATGTACTACCCACTTTGTAAAAACTATTACACATACTACAATCTGTTTTTATTATATAAATAAAGATTATTATTATTATATTTTTATGTTAGTAACATATCGCGGGACCCTGGGGTCCCGGACCTTTGGAAGGCGTACGAGTGGCCGAGGGCAACTCGCAGAGACACCTTAGAAAATTTTAAATGGAATGAGACACCTACCGACGATTATCCCTGTATGCACTGTGCAAGTGAACCCAAGTACAACCCCCGGTTGGTGTCGGACTATTGCAGGATATAGAAACAAAGATATTGGACTATTGATTTGGGTAGCTTAACTGGACTGGTTATCTAGGACTATGGAAAGACTATATCCCCTGCCTGACCAATGTTTTATATAAAGTACAAAAATAAAATGGCAGGGGGTGACTTGCACACTCAATAATGGGCCCCCGAAAACGGTCGCTAGCGCATAGTGTCGTAGCGACAAGGGGGCAACATTTCCTGAGGTGCTTATGAGGAGTGGAGAGGTATCCCACGGCTATCAGGCCAACCCTGGAAGTACGCTCAAGATCCCTACCAGCATCTTACTGGAATACTTCCTTCCTCCGAGCACGTTTGCTCTTGCGAATCTCCACTCAAGCCGGCCAATAAAGGCAAGAAAGAGGTGGGAGCTCTGTTCCTCGTCATTGTTCACTCCAGCCGGCCAATAAAGGCAAGCCAGAGGTGAGGAACAAGAGTTCACCCGGGAGACAGGGTACGTGGGTGCGCTACTACCCAACAGCTCGCCACATGCTGCCCTGCGGGTTTATTATTATTATCTAAGAGTGTTCCACCTGGTGAATTATGTTAATCTCGAAGTTGCAGCGACGAAGTGTAATGACTATTAATAATGGGTACTTTACTTAACCATTAAGTTAAATAATTATAATTTTCCAGGCTCTAGCTTTCCTACACAGCCAAGGAGTTATTCATCGAGACATTAAGTCGGACTCCATACTTATGACTGCGGACGGCCGGGTAAAATTATCTGACTTCGGATTTTGCGCTCAAGTCTCAGAGGTAAACAAAAACTTTTATATAGTTTCTGCTGATCCAATATTTGTAACCATTGTGATATGGACCTTATGTGGTTGTATTTAATTCCAGGAACTGCCTAAAAGAAAATCTTTAGTGGGTACGCCGTATTGGATGTCGCCAGAAGTGATATCAAGATTGCCGTACGGTCCTGAAGTGGATGTGTGGTCGCTCGGTATCATGCTCGTGGAAATGGTTGATGGCGAACCGCCTTTCTTCAATGAACCACCTTTACAGGTAAATTATTTAATCGTACTGTGTACTTCGATTAACAATAGCACTAGATTAAGTATTAGGAACAAAAACACATCGCTCAAGTGGCCGCGATTGCATATAACTTGATTATAAAGCTTAACACTCAAACAAAAAGTTTAATCATATGCAATATATTTACTACTTTGGTTGAAAAATAAACGTATTTTTAAAATATGAATAAAAATGTTTATGGAAAAATAAAACGTAATTTCTAAGAAAATAAAAAACTTTTTTACACTGACAATGGGACCACCTTGAGAGTATACCCATTCAAACAAAAAAGAATTTTGCAAATCCGTCTATATATGACGGAGTTATGGCCGAACATACAAAAAAACAATATATATAAACATCCGAATTGATAACCTCCTCCTTTTTGAAGTCGGTTAAAAACTATGTTGCAAAAAAAGACCACAAGATTATTTTCTTGAACATGCTTGGAAATTCGAGCTTTATTTTGATAACCTTCTTTGAGATAAATCGAAAATGCTCTACTTGTAAAATACATGCGAGCAGCGGCCGGCAATGTTAGTAGCTGTCGTGTTTACTGGCCGAATAAATTTCTACGAAAACTCATATCTGTTGTGTAATTCAAAAATGGAACGAACTTTTTACTCCGACACATGGCAACCAAGGAGGTAACTTATCAAAGATTTTATTTAAATCTTGAACTGGCTTAGTCAATAGAGCTGTTTATATATAGTGAAAAAGAAAAATGAACATATTGGCGCGAGAAAAGTTTTAGTTGTTCGTCATTGATTCCGAAATATATAATTGACTAGCTGACCCGACAGACGTTGTCTTGTCTTAACTATGAATGTCATATGTCGTTTAGTTTTAGTTTTGACTATTGACAAGACTATCGACTCATTTATCAACCGATCCATCTGTGCTAAACGATATTTGCAGCGCGCATTCTGTCAATCGCTGACAGTTATTTCAAACAACTGACAGTTATGTAACATTAATATTGGCGTTAAGTTTTCTTAAATTTTGTAACGTTCCCATCAACGTCCTTATTTTTTTATTTCATAAGATCCTTCTCCTGACAATAACGAACACAACAAAAATAATAATAATTAAAACGGTCCAGCCGTTCACGCGTGATGGCGTGACCAAGGGAAATAGGGATTCATTTTTATATATATAGATTTACTTAGTTTGAATTTCCGCGCATTGTTTGAGAAAAGTATTACGCAAGCCTTGGCCGCAACCAGGCGTTGATGGGCTCACATAATGTGTGCCTCGGCCCACATTTTATAAGTTCGTCCATCAGTGCCTCTGTTGTCGGCCGCTGCAGTAATGTACTATTATGGTCTTATTTTTCCGGCCGTTTTTAATGCGCTCATCATAAATCTAGTACTATTGTTAATCTAAGACTGTATCGAAATGCTTCCTTCTGATTTGATATCCTGTTTTCCATTCACGGAAAATAGTACCTAAACTATCGAAAAAACAAAAAACATTTAAGTAAAAACCTTTTTAAAAACAAACTTTTGATGAACTAAAAAATACTAAACAAAACTTACGTAAACATAGAACTTTTATATTTTCTTAAAATTTTGAGACTTATCTTATAGTTTAAGATGGACGTTCACGCCTATTCATCTAAAGCTTGTTTTAAAAAAAGGTTCTGACTTAAATTTCATATTGTACTATTTAGCATTAGAATTTGTTTAAATATCTGGTCTATCACCTTCACTTGAAATGTACTTGTAAAGACAAATCCAACGAATCCAACCACGCCTTTACGCAAGTCATGGTTTGAAGCCGACAGAGTTGCACTATCCGAGTCATGCCGGACTATAGAACGGGCTGTCATAATTGAATGCGTATACAAAATTTTGTGCCTGTGCTGTTGACCGCTGAGGAGTTCTCTCGTCTGGAGCCAATCCTGGGTGTAGCAGCCAGGTCATAGTGAACTTTAGAACGAATTATCACAATTAAATGCGTATATTAAATTTCGTGTCAGTACCGTTGACCGTTGCGGAGTTCCTTCGTCTGGACCCAATCCTGGGTGTAGAATCGGGTCATGCATCATAAAAAAGCTTTGTCGTCGAAACTGAACCAACATGTAGAATTTCAGCTCAATCGGTTGGGGATAACTGCGGGGTAATTACGTAACACACTAACAGTAGGAATGGGTTTCGTTATGACAGTTCAACAACAGTCATTGCGTTATTTACGTTGTTGAGCAAACAAATTTTTCGAACATATGAAGCAATGGATTAGCAATAGGCTTCAAAATGATTCAGATTGTGATAGATACTGTGTTACGTAATTAGGGTGCTGTTTTAAAATTAAGTTGCAAGATTGAACTTGAAACAAACATACATACATACATTGCAAGTTAAATAAAAGCTTGTAAAAATGAGGGCCACTGAGCCTTGTATCACCGTAAAAGGCACTGCTACGTCACTGTTTTAAAATTCTATGAGCTTTTCCTAATTAGTTGATTATTTTGAAACCAATACATAGTGTCAGTAAATCTCGATGTTCAGCTGCAATTAGGGAATTCAATCTTGACCACGCGAGATCTCGAGACATTTTTCGAGATTCAATCTCGTGCGAAGACAATCACGTTCGAGATCTCAACCATTCATTTCAACTTAAACTCAAAGCAATAAAATCATTTACGGGCACTTTTGTCAGTCAGTTAGTCAGAAAGTTGAGTTAAGCATTACGGTCGAGACCTAGATCTCGAAAATCTTAATCTCGGCACCAGACTCAGCACGCAAGGTCGAGGCCAATCTCGTGTCGAGATTGCATTCTCTATTTGCAATTAATCGTTGGGTTTCGACATAAGATTTAACAACACAGTCATTAAAATTACATGTGTACGAAGCAAAGATAGAAGATTGACACATTTGTGGTTTAAGCGCTATTGTCGAGCTTGAGGTTCTGGGTTCGCTGCCCAGGTTAGGTAAAGTGTCATTAGGTTTTTCCAACAGGAATTTCTCAGTAGTTGCCCGGGGAATGGATTAGTGCCCAGTTGATGGCAATAGGCTCGCCCCTTATTACATGGGAGTTAACTGGCGAAATGTGGGTGTATTACAGGTAGGCCTCTGCCTAACCCTTTGGGGAAAATAGGAATGTTATGTGTTATTATTGTTATTAAGTTTTCACTTTGATCTCATTAAAATTTTATTTAGTTTTATGTTTAATCGTTTGTAACTACACTAGTACAATTAGCGGAACACAAAAAAAGTTGAATTTTTTTAAAACTTGTCTGTAATTTGACTACTAGTTCCGTTTTTTTAAATTATTACCCTCTTATGACATAACATTATGGGGCATTTTGACATTTTGTAACAGTCTAAATGAAATTATACCCACCTATTTGTGTTTGTTTACAATCAGCGCATGAATGTTCATTTATGCAGTCAATGATGACCTTAGCTTATTTTGTTGTTGGAACGAAGTTCTTTACGCGGGTAGGAGTAAACTGGTAGCAATCGTCACCTAACGAAAAAGCGTTATGCCCCCTCCATGCAGTTTTCATGGTTTTCGAAGATGCTTTATCCGATAGTGAAGTCAACATGAAAATCCAAAAAATATATGTGGCGGCTGTTAAACTAAAATTTTTCGTGATGGGTGTCGTTTTCATAACTCTGGTCCCCAAGATTCAGGCACCGCCTAGTTTTGTGACCATCGTAGCTTTTCATAACTCTGGTCCCCAAGATTCAGGCACCGCCTAGTTTTGTGACCATCGTAGCTTTTCATAACTCTGGTCCCCAAGATTCAGGCACCGCCTAGTTTTGGGACCATCGTAGCTTTTCATAACTCTGGTCCCCAAGATTCAGGCACCGCCTAGTTTTGTGACCATCGTAGCTTTTCATAACTCTGGTCCCCAAGATTCAGGCACCGCCTAGTTTTGTGACCATCGTAGCTTTTCATAACTCTGGTCCCCAAGATTCAGGCACCGCCTAGTTTTGGGACCATCGTAGCTTTTCATAACTCTGGTCCCCAAGATTCAGGCACCGCCTAGTTTTGTGACCATCGTAGCTTTTCATAACTCTGGTCCCCAAGATTCAGGCACCGCCTAGTTTTGGGACCATCGTAGCTTTTCATAACTCTGGTCCCCAAGATTCAGGCACCGCCTAGTTTTGGGACCATCGTAGCTTTTCATAACTTTGGTCCCCAAGATTCAGGCACCGCCTAGTTTTGTGACCATCGTAGCTTTTCATAACTCTGGTCCCCAAGATTCAGGCACCACCTAGTTTTGGGACCATCGTAGCTATAGATAAAAATAAAGATCGCTAACAGTTAAAGACCGACATTAAGTTTATAATGATAGGACACACAGGGTAACAACAACAGCCAACCTTTGCAATATAGGTTACATCGGTGTGTAACGTAGATTGAATAAATGTAATATTATTATTATGTGGTATCACAGGCGATGCGTCGCATACGCGACATGCCGCCGCCCCGGCCGCGCGGCGCGTCGCGCTGCCCGCCCGACCTGCTGAGCTTCGTGGAGAGCGCGCTCGTGCGCGACCCGGCGGCGCGCCAGGCCGCCGCGCGCCTCCTCACGCACCCCTTCCTGCGCCGCGCGGGCCCGCCGGCGCTCCTCGTGCCGCTCATGCCTCCCCACCACGCCGCCGCCACTGATCCAGCCGCCAGTTAGTATACACTCAACTTGTAGAGGCTCCTCACGCACCCCTTCCTGCGCCGCGCGGGCCCGCCGGCGCTCCTCGTGCCGCTCATGCCTCCCCACCACGCCGCCGCCACTGATCCAGCCGCCAGTTAGTATACACTCAACTTGTAGAGGCTCCTCACGCACCCCTTCCTGCGCCGCGCGGGCCCGCCGGCGCTCCTCGTGCCGCTCATGCCTCCCCACCACGCCGCCGCCACTGATCCAGCCGCCAGTTAGTATACACTCAACTTGTAGAGGCTCCTCACGCACCCCTTCCTGCGCCGCGCGGGCCCGCCGGCGCTCCTCGTGCCGCTCATGCCTCCCCACCACGCCGCCGCCACTGATCCAGCCGCCAGTTAGTATACACTCAACTTGTAGAGGCTCCTCACGCACCCCTTCCTGCGCCGCGCGGGCCCGCCGGCGCTCCTCGTGCCGCTCATGCCTCCCCACCACGCCGCCGCCACTGATCCAGCCGCCAGTTAGTATACACTCAACTTGTAGAGGCTCCTCACGCACCCCTTCCTGCGCCGCGCGGGCCCGCCGGCGCTCCTCGTGCCGCACATGCCTCCCCACCACGCCGCCGCCACTGATCCAGCCGCTAGTTAGTCTTCACACTTCATTAGAAATTCTCCTAATAGTCTTAGTTGTTTCAAGAAACAACGTCAAGTCGAGGACGTTTTCAGGAAAACGTCCTCGACTTGACGTATTTCTCACACAATAACAACTGCATGGAATAGACACCCGGAAAATGTGACGGCTCCCACACTAAACTGCTTCAAGAACAGACTGGACAGATTAAGTATCTCCAAGCTATTTAAACCACACGCTTCAGCTAATTATCTGCTAGTGTGTCTTAACACAATAATGCCTCGTTTCATTAAAAGTATCTCACGGGCCTCTGTGAGTTGGTTTCGTCCCGTCTTACGCCTTCCCAAGTCCCGGGACCCCAGGGTTCCAAAAAACGGCCAAGACGTTAATTTAATAATAAGAATCAAAAGCGCATGATTTTGTTCTGGTGAGATTACGCCGGGGTCAATGACGTTTTCCAAAAATATCTACGTAGCTAGTGGTATTCCTTTATCAAAGGTAACATTTCTATTTCAGATTCAATGCCACCTGGTCCGCCTCGATCAGATCGATAAAAACTGGACAAATGATGAAAATTAACGGCAGCTATTTATACAGATGTACTTCTAAGTTATTAGTAGATTGATGAATATCGAACATGACATACCAAAGTTGTTATAAAGCAACTTGTTTAAGTTTATTTTGTGTGCAGCACTAAAGTAAGACAAATACTTAGCCACTGCAGCCCCCAGTGATCATTCCATTATTTATGTATTAGTATTTCCTTTGACAATATGGTATTTATCACATTCCTTCGTTTTTTTAATCTTTTGTATTTACAAGTAAAGGTATACTGTTACTGTTGAAAGAGCCTTTTCGGTATCGTGAAATCTTTTTCATGATACATAATATTTAAGATATTCCAAATTTCAGCCCCGTCCACTTTAGCGTATTGTTGAATGCCTTATATCGTAGTATATTTCTATGAGAGTAAAATTAGCTTGTTGTGAAAAATACATATTTACTTCTACTCTATTATTATCTAATTCTAAATGGTTAGTGTTCGTTTATAAAAATCAAACGTTTTGTAAAAAGTGTTTTCTTTAACTGTAATTAAAATTAGAACCATGAAGTGCCAGAAAATTATAAAAATCGATTATAAATCAGTATTATGGATCGCCTTGTACTTATTATTA